>OY728146.1:1602165118-1602887618 GCA_963277665.1 Viscum album
ATATAACTCAGTCATATTTCTCTTATCACAACTATTATCACTAAATTTTGATATAACATGTAAAAACCTTTATATAAGATGGTTTGAACAAATTAAACTTTTTTATATAAAAAACAAACACCATTTATAAGTAAAATAGTGTTTTCTTGGAATGTAACTAATTAAGTCCTTTAAAACATTTTCCAAATCCATTTCTAATAATCCATACCATTCCACACAACCACAAATATATTCCCATGAGAATTTTCTATACTCATGAGTGCTCTCTTGTCGATATACCATGTAACCACAATGTAATCATATAACATGTTCCTAAATGCCACATTCGACTTCTATAGGGTCACCTAAATGAAAAATGAACACATGCTAACTGTTTATTCCAAATAAAATTAGGAGTCATACAATCCAAGAAATTTCAATATAAATTTTGTTTTATTTAAAAAAATATCTACCAAAGAATTTCTATGAATTGAATAAATTCATATTTTAAAATCATCATTTTAAAATCAGAAAACTATAATCATTCCGCAATAATGATTTTCCCACATGTTCACAACCCGAAGCTAAATATAGTTTCTATAAATATATAAAAATCTATTAAAAATGAAAATAAAAAAATTCAATAAATTTGAGATCGCACCATAATGTACTAATAAAATGATTCATGATTCAATCCACCTTAGATGATAATAAAAATTAGAAAAAATCATCAACAAACTAGATCAAAGCACCACAAACCCTACTAATATCATATTCCCTATCATCTGAACAACCATATATAATTATTATCGACATCAACAAACCTATATATATACCAAATGAATTTTATATATTAATCCAATAGAAGGAATAATATAAAATATAAAGGAAACATCCATGAATAGACACTTACCATGAAATATCAGCCTACAACATACATGGAATAAAATTTTAATTTAACTTATACCAATTGTAATGGTATTCCAAACCATTATAAAGAGATGAAAATGTATTGGAGTATGTCTTGGGGAAAATATTAATAATATCCACAATTATAAGATCATGTTTTTAATGGTGCATGGTAAGGGTGCATAGTAAGATAAACCCTATAAAAACAATGAACCATCAACATCCATCTAACACCCCTAAAAATTGTTGGATCACACTATTAGGAAAAGATTTCACAAACTGTGATCATCACCCCTTCTCAATTAATCATTGTTTCACCAAGGTGGAATCATAGTTTTTTCAAATTGTACTACTACAAAGTGGACAATGTTTCCCTCCTAACGATGTCCTTGTGGTGTTGCAAGGCTTCTATTAACAGTTCTCAAGTTGTACACCATGAGAAAAGCCACCAAATCTTATTATAAATCCACACAACAGTCTCTTACATATCCCTATAACCTAATATTCTTAAAATACATATATAAAAGGTCAATTAACAGAAAATTTTGGTTTTATTGTATGAGAATTAAATTCATCAAAATTCATAATATTAATATCCATAATATTAAAATTATGGCTAGCAATAATTGGAAAGATACATTTCAATTTAGTAATACTATCCACACTCTAAAAAAATAAGATAATTTGGAATAGTTTGGTACCAAATATATTTAATTTCAAAAATGGATACATAATTAATGATCAATTGGTGATGATAGATAATCTGGGTTTTTAATATAATTAAAAAGTTATTAAAATTGAATCTTTTGATTATGGAGGGGAATAATTTAAACATAGTAAATCCAAAACAACTTTATTAATTTTTATTTTATTTGTTTTCTAAAATATAATTGTCTTTTACAAACATGTTTTTTCATCTACGTAATAAACATATATATAAATGGTTAAAGAGTCACATATAGGGTATTTTCAACATATAATATTTCTGATATTGAATCTATATATTTATGGGATTGTCTTACCTATGATGGTCTAGAGACTAGTAGTTTCAATTCAAATAACACAAGATACTGATTAAAAAAATAATGTTTCAGTATGACTAAACATTTTGGGCTAACTATAATTACCTGGAATTTCAATGTAATTTTTCTAAATATATGGGAATTTTATGAGTCTGTGATAATTGACGACGCGTGATTCCGAGTCCCGGTGTGCTCGGAATCAATATCTGATGTTTTCTTCGGGACCGTTCAGTAAACGTATGAGCGTTATTTTTTATAAATTTCGAACTGGTGCTCGGACCTGAAATTCGAGGGCACCATTGAACTTGCTACGCGATTATTCTCTTCAGGATACTTTCACCTCAATGGAAGTGGATCGAGAATAGAAGAATGTTTTCTGGTTTTTCGTGGAAAATAATAAAATAAAATGAACTACACTTTATTTTATTTTCCATCTACCATGTGAATGTTGGATGTGGGGTTGATGTGAGGATAATTTTTCTCTAAATCCTCAATCAATTAATTTTTCCCCCAAAAAAAGGCAACATAGCAGTCCCTGGATTGTCTCTCGAGGAGGTTGCAATTTGAGTTGCAAAACTGTCACTTTTTTTGTTGGTTTATTTTGACATGAAAAGGCAAATTGGGGATTTTATTAAAGACTCAAGAAAAGAAAATGAATAAAAACTAATGAGAAATAAAATTGGATAATGAGTTAGAAAATTGATTGGAAATAAAATGGGTTTCAAACCAGAATCAAAACAGTGGTTACAGACAAGCTTTAACCTCCCGGACACTCACCTCTTCCTTGTTTAAAATTATATCTCTAACGAATCTCTAAATTCCTACCCAAATACCTATGGATAAACACCTTATTTGGAAAGGATATCATATTAAGACCTCAATATGATTTTTCCCTCCTATAGAAGTGATCTAATTGTTTGAAAACCTTCAAATAACCAAACCTAACCGAAATCACTATACTCAACGGCAAGACCTCACCGAAGAAATTTAAATAGTGAAATAGACTATTTTACATTATATATTGGGAAACCATCCAGAAAAAACAAGTTGAAAATATATTCAAGAAAGAAAACAACTGTTGTCATTCAAGAAATATAAATTCAAAAGAGATGCAACAGAGATTATTCATGAAGATCAAAACATGGAAGGGAGTGTCTGTCGGTTGTCACCATTTGCAACCACATGTTTCTAAGTCTCGCATCACATGATCAGCCCACATCACCTCCATTCCAGAAAGAGTGTACACCACCTTCATCATTGTATCCAAAAATCCAACCCCCCCCCCCCCTTGAAATGAATGAAGAGATAGGGAGAATAGGGGAGGAGGGCTGGAAAATATTCTGTCCGCCCGAAATATGCTTCTGTTTGGAACACCTCTCGGCCGACACAACCTCTAGATCCTTCTAAAGAGTTGTTTAGAAATATGTTCTCTGTCGGTCCAAAAAATATCAGCCTCTTTGGAGACGTGGTGAAAACGTTATTAATTAATTACTCCACGAATCTTTCTCTTCTCGAGGAGACCTTTCATCTCCCACTTGTTTGACTCGATCAAACTGTGCCCTAATGATCGAGTTCGACCTTGAAATTAATCATTCATGCGCGATTTGGAGTCCTATTCCACTTCCAGTTAGAATTAATGACATTGGAAACATGTATCCAATGTTATTCTCCATTTATTGAGGTGGGCTCCACACATCCGAACATGCAAACGCTTCCCAAATAATGATTTATTTAGACCCATATATGGAAAATTTAGATCTTATTCCAGTTGAAATATATGAATATCACATTCAGGGGTTACTACAAAAAATGAATCCATCGAATTGGATAAGTATTTAAAAAGATATGACCAAATACTCAGACAAGTCAAAATATGCTTAAAATCCAGAATTAAGGCATTTTCACAATTTAGCTCAAAATAAAACAATATTCAAAAATGATGCAACTTAACATGTAATGACACATTGGTGAGGATTAAATAATTTAAATGTAGATAAAATATATTGAAAATATCAGCTCTATCAATTCCCCCACACTTATAAGTTGGTCTCTTGGACAAGTGATCATTAAAACCAAATCAGTGCATATTCAAAATACAAGACAATGAGGTTCACCAATCAACCACCAAGATTCAAATGATACAATTCCTAATAAAAAAATGATTCAAGATTTAAATTCATTTCATTCAATCCATTTCAACTCATTTTCTTCTCTCATTCACTTAACACAGTCACGTCACAAAAATTTTCTCTCAAAACAAATATTGATATCCAACAAAGATTCTCTCAAGAAAACATGCAAGAATCATCATAGGCTTGAAAAATTTCTAAATCTCCACCTGAAGTGAGACATGAAAAATGTGATCATCTTGAGGGATTTTCAAGGATGTTCTATGGATAAAGGTGGGTGGGTCTCAAATGTCCAAAATTCTGAAACCGAATAAGGAGGGTTTGGCTCATTTTGGATGCAAAAAATACATGAATCTAATCTTCACTCATGTGGGGAATCCTCCTTACTCTCCTCCAATGAAAGTCATATTTGAGAATCACAGAGAATATCTTTTCCACCTCCTTCCATCCAAATTTCAGCAGCAACAGTTACATTTCTCTTTTTTTTAAACCTTCAGATTGGGCACAACTTTCTTCCATCAAGAGCTCTAGACAGGCACATCTCTCTTCAATTGAGAGTTCCAGATAGGCACAACTCTCTTCCTTTGAGAGCTCCAAACAGGCACAACTCTCAGAAATCAAACAGCTTTCAGTAGAAAAAACATCTCTTAATTGTTTAGATAACCACCCAAATCAACACAAGATGATGTAGTACACCACAAGTCATCTGCCCCACACTTAAGTTCAACAAGATCATGCATTTATACTTCCAGAGCAGGTTGGAAAGGGATAATGGCTTGTAATGTGGCTATCTAAAAGGCAGTACATGGAAACTAAGGGCTCAAGAAAGATAAAATGTAAAAGGTGGTCCAGAATAAAAGGGATAATCGTGAAAAAGGGGCTTTAAATCACAAACAAATTTCCTCAATCATTTCAATCACACTCACCTTAGCCCTAATGTTTTGATAGAAAAATATCAAGTTCTGGTTCAATCAAACAATAATTCATTGGTTCACTCAAGAAGTAGGATTAATGTGAAGAAGATGAAAAATGGGTTCAAAATACTCACGGGCAAGTGGTTTTCAATATTAGAGAGCATTCAATGAATGGAATTCCAAATTCAACGGTTTTTTCTAAATTTTGGAACATGAAACAGTGACTTTTTCTGCATTCATTTATAACTGGATTCTAGGGATCAATTGGTTCACTCATTTATAGGGTTTTAAAAGATTATCATGTAAGCTCAATTTTTTTAAAAAATTTTAAATATAACACAAAAAGTTTGAAAAATAAAAGAACACACCAAAAATTGAAAGAGAGGGAAAAGAAAAGGAAAGAATATGAAATGAAAGAACACAAAATCTTAATCTACCCAGCATGTTCCTTCCCCCACACTTATTTTATGCAATGTCCTCATTGTGTAAAAAAAATATGAATTTGAAATTCAAGAAATCAAAGACATTACAATAAAAAGTGAGAAGGAAAAACACAACATGGCATCAATTGTATTCAGCTTCATGAAGATGGGTCTCCTCACCCAGAGGATTGTGAACATTCTCTCTAAACAGCTTCAACCTGTGCCCATTGACTGTGAATGGTGTCCCTTTTCTTGGTTATTTAATTTGGATTACACCAAAAGGAAAAACATGAGTAACAATGAATGGACCAGACCATTTGGAACGAAATTTACCCAGGAATAGCTTCAATCTGGAATCAAACAGAAAAACTTTGTCTCCTTCCTTGATGTTTTTGTTGAGAATCATCTCATCATGAAATGATTTGGTTCATTCCTTGTACAGCCTATAACCTTCATATGCATTCTTTCTGATCTCCTCCAGCTCCTGCAAACAAAATTTTCTTTCTTCCCCAGTAGAAAACAGATTCATGTTACTTGTTTTAACATCCCAAAAATATTTGTGTTCTAACTCAACCGGAAGGTGACATTCCTTTCCATAGACTAATATAAATGGTAACATGCCAATTGGGGTTTTGAATGCAGTCATATTATCCTAGAGTGCATCATCAAGTCTCAAACACCAATCCTTTCTATTTGGGTTCACAGTTTTTTCCAGAATTTGTTTGATTTCTCTGTTGGACAACTCATCCATTCCAATTTTTTTGGGGTGATAGGGTGTAGAGACCCTATGATGAACTCCATACTTCTTCAATAGTGATTCCAAATTCTTGTTACAAAAATTAGTACCGTGATCGGTAATCAATAACTTTGGGAATCCAAACGTTGAAAATATATTTCCTTTCACAAACTTGGACACAGTTTTGGCATCATCAGCTCTTTTGGGAATAGCTTCTACCCACTTGGATACATAATCAACAGCAAGAAAAATGCAATGATATCCAAATTAATTGGGAAAATGTCCCATGAAACCCATACCCCAAACATCAAATACATCACAAAACAACAGAGGTTGTTGATGCATCTCATTCATTTTGGAAATGCCCCTTTGAAATTGACAATTTCTACATGTCTTGTAGAAATGAAAAAAATCTCTAAAAATGGTAGGCCAATACAAACCGGAATCTAGCACCTTTCGTGCAGTTCCTTGAGGACCAAAGTGTCCTCCACAGTTCAATGTATGACAAACGTTTAGGACAGATTGGAATTTAGAATTTGGAATGCACCTCATAATAATTTGATCACTACCAACATTCCACAAGTAAGGATCATCCCAAATGTAATGATTTGAATCACTCAAATGTTTAGAAAATTGATTCTTGTAAAACCAGTGGGGAACATCATCAGAAGCTAAATAATTCACCATATTAGAAAACCAAGGCCTTTCAGTTTGACATGAATACAACTCCTCATCTGGAAAAGTTACTTTAATTGGAAGATTGATATGATGATCCCCATTCAAAACAGGTGGTATCCAACACAAATTATTAGAAACAAGGTTTTCACTACCCTTCTTGTCCTTTATTTCAACATCAAACTCTTGTAACAACAAAATCCATCTCAAAAGTCTTGGTTTTGAATCATGTTTCTTCATCAAAAATTTGACTGCAGAATGATTAGTGAAAACAATCACCTTAGATCCCATAAGATAACATCTAAATTTGTCCAAAGTAAAGACAACAACAAACAGCTCCTTCTCAGTTGTTGTGTAGTTTTATTGGGCCTGATATAATGTTCTAGAGGAATAGGCAATCACATGAGATTTCTTTTCCCACCTTTGACTTATAACAACCCCAAGAGAAAATTCAGATGCATGAGTAATGATCTCAAAAGGAAAGTCCCATTTGGGAGGTTGAACAATGGGTGGAGTAATCAATTTTTGTTTCAGCTCCCCAAAGCCCTGTTTACAATTTTCATCAAAGACAAATGGGTTATCTTTCTGGAGCAATCTAGATAATGGAAGTGCAACCTTACTGAAATCCTTAATGAATATCCTATAAAAAACATCATGACCAAGAAATTATCTCACATGTCTGACTGTTTTTGGGTATGGAAATGAAGAAATGACCTCAATTTTGGACTTATCAACTTGAATTCCATCCAAAGACACAACATGTCCAAGAACAATCCCTTTACCAACCATGAAATGACATTTTTCATAATTAAGAACAAGGTTCTTATCAATGCACCTGTCAAGAACATGAGCCAGAACTTCCAATCAACATTTAAATGATGATCCATAAACAGTGAAGTCATCCATAAAAACATCCATGCATATTTCAAGAAAATCAGATAAAATACTCATCATACACCTTTGAAAAGTTCCAAGAGAATTGCACAAACCAAAGGGCATCCTCCTATAAGAAAATGTTCCAAATGGGCATGTGAATGTGGTTTTTTCTTGATCCTCCAGTGCAATAAGAATTTGGAAATAACCAGAGAATCCATCCAGAAAACAATAATGGGTTTTTCCAGCCAGTCTTTCAAGGACCTGATCATGAAATGGAAGTGGAAAGTGGTCTTTCCTCGTAGCCAAATTGAGCTTCCTGTAATCAATGCACATTCTCCATTTACCTGGAATCATAACAGGAACAAGCTCACCAAATTAATTCTTTGATATTGTGAAGCCACCTTTTTGGGGAACTACATGGATTGGACTCACCCATTGACTATCAGAGATGGGAAAAATAATTCCAGCAGCTAAATGGGTGGTAACATCCTTCTTAACAACCTCTAAAAGTGTTGGATTCAACCTCCTTTGTAATTGTCTCACCCGTTTAACATTTTCCTCCAAGAAAATTCTATGCATGCACACTGATGGGCTAACTCCAGTTAAATCATATAGAGTCCATCCAATAACTTTCATGTGGGTTTTGAGGACTTCTAATAATTTATTCTCTTGGTCCTTTGACAAATATTTTGAAATTATAACAGGGAATGTTTCATTTTCACCTAAGAAATAATATATGAGATTCTTAGGAAGTGGTTTCAACTCTAACTCAACTGGGGTATTTTCATTGATCAAGGAACATTGCATATGGGTTTGGTTGTTTAGTGGGGTTAAATAATTTAAAGGACAATCACCATGAATATCAATTTCAATGTTCTCGTAATTTGATTATAGTGGAAAATTTTCAATTTCTTCTGGGAGAACACTAGCAGCACTATGGATTTCTAGGGAGAAATATTCCTCAATGTTGAGGTCAATAGAATCTTGAAAATCCATCTCAATATTCCAAGACTCATCAGCAGCTCCCTTTTCCCTCTATTGTTGATCAGATTCATCAACAAACAAATTTCCATCATCAAAAATATCAGCTAGTTTCTCATCATAGGAAAAATCATGGAACATATCAATGGAAAACCAATCAATCATGTTCACTTGGGGGGATGAATGATCCTCGACTGGATGTTTCATGGACTGAAAAATATTGAAATGAACAACATCTCTGCCAATCTCTAGTGAATGTGGTCCCTTGTGAAAATTGATGATTGCTTTTGCAGTTTTCAGGAATGGTCTCCCTAGAATGAGAGGTGCATGGGTACTAAACCTATCATCTTCGATATCTAAGACATAGAAATCCACAGGAAAAATCATTTCTCTCACCTAAACAAGAACAAACTCAATAACTCCAGCAGGCTTGGTGGTACTTCGGTTAGCAAGTTGAATGATGATCCCAGAGGGCTTCAATTCTCCAACATGAAGAGATGAGTAAACAGAATGTGGCATAACATTGATGGAGGCCCCCAAATCAGTCATAACATCCTTAAATTCACATTTCCCAATGGTTCAAGGAATGGTAAAGGTTCTTGGGTCTTTACATTTAACAGGCAATGCATGTCGGATCATGGATGAATCATTCCTCCCTAAGTTGACTTTTCACAACCTTTGAATTTCCTCTTGTGGGTACACATTTCTTTCAAAAACTTTGCATACCTTGGAATTTTTTTCACAGCATCAAGAAAAGGTATATTGACTTGAACATTCTTAAAAGTCTCCAAAACCTCCTTATCCAACTCTTTCTCAGTACTCGACTTCACTGGTGGTTCACTCATAGGGTAAGGCAATGGTGGTTTGGTTGTTTCAAGGCTATTTTGATCACTTCTTTGAGAAACAAAAGCTCTAGAAATCCACTTATAATCCCTCTTTGTTCTTTCAAGCAACATTTATTCTCTTGAAATTGTGTTTCCCTTCAAAGAACATTTAGAATTTACAGCATTTCCATCAGTGGTGGGATTCTCAACAATAGTTTCAACAACAGGTTTTGGTTTCTCCATTTGAGGGGTATTCAATTGTTTTCCACTCATAAGTAAAATTGCACTCACATTTTCCTTCCCTTTATCTCTCTGATTCACTTGGGTTTGTGGGGGAAAACCTCCACTCATTTCATTTTTTATGCAACTAAGACCAGAGGCATGTTGACCTATTTAAGTCATTAGGGTATTCAGCATGTTTTGTTGTTGGTATTGTGTTTGTTTCAGTGCCTCATGATGTTTCCTCATTGCATCTTCAATATTACTATCAGAATTTTGAGTGGGAGGGGCAGCCTGAATGGTTCTTCCAGAATTAGCATTGGCTTGCTCATTGAAATATCTTGGTTGTGAATTTCTTGATTGTCCCTAGAAGTAACCTCTAGGTTGTTCAGGCTGTCAAAATCTTTCATTATTGTGGTTGTTCCAGCCTTGATTGAAATTTTGATTTGATTTAAATGGCCTTTGTTGGTTTGATTGAAAGGGTTTTCCCGGAAAAACAACAATGCAGTTTTTAGAAGGTTCCTTCATTTGAGGGAATTGGTCACTAAAATGGTCATTGGAAGAACAAATTCCATAGTAGACTTACATTTGAAATGTTGCATCAAGTTTGGGTGGAGTTGGTGGGGTATTGGATAACATCATTTACCTCACCATGGTGGTAAGATCAGATAGTTTACTCGCAATCATATTGTTTTCAGGACTAGAAATGGGGATCTGTTGGGCAGATTTCACACGAAGATGGACTCTTGTTCCAAAATGATGAGCATTTTGGGCCATGTTTGCAATTAATGTCCTAGCAACAGTTGTTGTTTTGTCAACTAGATCCTCTCCTACAGCAGCATCGATCATGCTTCTATCAGTAAGACACAATCCCTCATAAAAATATTGAATCAAATGTTGGTCACTAATTTGATGGTGGGGGAAACTGAAACAATGTCTTTTGAAGCGTTCCCAATAGTCATGAAAAGTTTCACCTTGAGTTTGCATAATTCCACAAATCTCCTTTTTAATGGAAGCAGTTCTAGAAGCAGGGAAAAATTTTTCAAGGAAATGTTTTTTCAATTCATTCCAATCCCTAATCAAAGTAGAATGTGAATAGAAAAAAAATTCTTTGGCAACTCCTTCTAACGAAAAAGGAAAAGCCCTAAATTTCATTTGATTTTCATCAACGCCCTGGGGTTTCATGTTGACACAAAGATAACTAAATTCCTGAAGGTGTTTTTGCAGATCTTTCCCAGGAAAACCATTAAATTTTGGAAGTTGGTGAATGAAACCAGATTTAATTTCAAACCCAGCAGGTCCATCAAGATATTCAACATGATTTTCTTGATTTGCATCATAAGATGAAGCCAATTATTTCAAGGTTCTATTTCATCCATTGGAATTTCAATTTCAACCATGTTTCTTGTAAGTGCATTATTAGAAGATTCACAACATGAGACAAGGGTATTTCTGGTAGCTCTATCCCTAGATTGAAAATTTCTATCAATTTTAGAATCCAATGGGAACAAATTTGGGTTAGAATTTCGGGTCATGCAAAAACAATTTTCACACAAATAAACTCAAGAAACCTCCCCGACAATGGTACCAGTTTATGTGAGGATTATTTGTCGCGAAATCCTCAATCAATTTATTTTCCCCAAAAAAAATGCAATATAGCAGTCCCTGGATTGTCTCTCGAGGAGGTTGCAATTTGAGTTGAAAAACTGTCACTTTTTTTGTTGGTTTGTTTTCACATGAAATGAAAAATTGGGGATTTTATTAAAGACTCAAGAATAGAAAATAAATAAAAACCAAAGAGAAAGAAAATTGGAGATTGAGATATAAAATTGATTGGAAATAAAATGTGTTTCAAACCAGAATCAAAACAGTGGTTACAGACAAGCTTTAACCTCCAGGACACTCCCATCTTCCTTGTTTAAAATTATATCTCTAATGAATCTCTCAATGACTACCCAAATACCTCTGTATAAACACCTTATTTTTCAAGTAAATCTTATTAATACCTCAATATGATTGTTTCCCCTCTTATAGAAGTGATCTAATCATTTGAAAACCTTCAAATAACCAAACCAAACCGAAATCACTATACTCAACGGCAAGACCTCACCGAACAAATTTAAATACTGAAATCGACTATTTTACTTCATACAATGGGAAACCATCCAGAACAAACAAGATGAAAATATATTCAAAAAATAAAACAACCGCTGTCATTCAAGAAATATAAATTCAAAAGAGATGCAATAGAGATTACACATGAAGATCAAAACACAGAAGGGAGTGTCCGTCTGTTGTCACAGTCCGCAACCACATGGTTCTTAGCCTCGCATCACTTGATCCGCCCACATCACCTCCATTTCAGCAAGATTTTACACCATCTTCATAATTGTCTCCACAAATCCAACCCCCCTTGAAATGAATGAAGAGATAGGGAGAATAGGGGAGGAGGGCTGGAAAATCTTCTGTCCAGATTTTGTCCGCCCGAAATATGCTTCTGTTTGGAACACCTACTGGCCGACTCAACCTATGGATCCTTCTAAAGAGTTGTTTAGAAATATGTTCTATGTCAGTCCACACAATATCAGACGCTTTGGATACATGGTGAAAAAGTTATGAATTAATTACTCCACGACTCTTTCTCTGCCTAAGGAGACCTTTCATCTCCCACTTGTTTGACTCGATCATAGTGTGCCCTAATGATTGAGTTTGACCTTGAAATTAATATTTCATGCGTACCATGGAGTCCTATTGAACTCACATTAGGAATTAATGACATTGGGAACATGTATCCGACGTTATGTTCCATTTATTGAGGTGGGCTCCACACATCTGAACATGCAAACGCTTCCCAAAGAATGATTTATTTGGACCCATATATGGACGATTTAGATCTTAATCAAGTGGAAATATATGAAGATTACATTCCAGGGGTTCCTAAAATAAAATAATCAGTCGAATTAGATAAGTATTTAAAAATATATGACCAACTACTCAGACAAGTCAAAAACTGCTTAAAATCCAGAATTAAGGAATTTTCAAAATTTAGCTCAAAATACAATAATATTCCAAAAATGATGCAACTTAACATGTAATGAAACATTGGTGATGATTAAATAATTTAAATGTAGATAAAATATATTGAAAATATCAGCTCTATCAGGGGTCCACAGAACTAAACCTCCTTGTTGAAGATCAAGTGTGGGAACCACCCAACCATAACCACCCAGGAGAGGTTATAGTGGTGGGGCCCATCCGAAGCTAACCTTCCGCGAGAGGATACGGTGGTGGGGAACACCTGGGAGTGAAACCCCATTATTAATTGCTGAAAACCTATCAAATCCCGTCTTTAATGAGGGGGAGCCTCTTGACCTCCTCTGTCCAACTAATTCTGCCAACGCACTTTCCATTAATGTTCCAAAACCTCCCCATTGATTAATTGAGAACATAAATTAATTAATTTAAATAATTTTGAATTTTGTGATAACAACTAAATAATAGATAACCTAAATCTATTATTTTGGACTGGGCTCACTTTTATTATGGAGGAACTTGTAATAGAGCTTGGGAGATGGCTTCCAACGATGAACTTTGTCCAGGAAGAACTCCAATAAAGAGCATCTTCGACTTATTGCTTAGTAGAAACTTGTGGAAGCAACCGATGAGGGACGTATTTGATGACAGAACTTCCCTCTTCATCATTTTCAACGAATCAACTCATGACCATGGATTTGATGAGTATGGCAAATGCGACGAACGACGAAAACTCCTTCTTCTACTCCACATCTTCGTTGAAGAAAAAAATCTAGGTAGGGGTTAGATCATTGTTAATTGTTTCTATTTTGTAATTTCCCTTATAATATTTAGATTATAAGCCGCAAGCTATCACTCTAACATGGATGTTGCGGGCTGAACAAACATAGCATGAACCCTCTATCTTACATTTTGGATTTTGATGCTTATCGCAGAATGAGTCTGAGTTGAGAGATTTTCGTCAACGATGTTTGCGAATTGAAGGCGACATCCCGAGTAGTGCAAGGAAACATCCAAAACGAGAATCTGGCCACTGAAACTTGTTTGGTGACCTACAGAAGGATCACTAGCAGTCAGAAAAGGAAAACGTCACCGGAGATGAAGGGAAGTGCGACCAGCATTCCAGCTAGCCAGATGGACTACGGAGGCGCAACCGCTCCACCGTAAGAGTTGTTCGTGGCTGACAGGCCGTGGCGGTACTGCAATGGTCGGCGCAAGGCCTACCACGAAGAAAATCGGCGGCTCGGGCCACCAGATTCATGGGAAAGGTGATGCGCAGTGCATGTCATGCGGTTGAGCGACGGGGGATCCGTGACCTTGGCCTCAAGGATGGAGGATGGACAGCCTTCTATTCTGGTTGCAAGAGTAGGCTTTGCCCAGCCAAGCTGCATGGGAGGCGGTTGGCCGCTAGGCCAGCTGAGAAAATAGGTATCTACCGCGTGGGTCCCATGTGACGTAGACCAACACCACGTGGAGACAGATCTGAACTGCTGTAATGACTATGATTTTCGAGACTCTATGGGGAACACCCCCTAGATGTAGTTTGGGAAGACCCCATAGAGATCACTATCTGCGGGCCAAGCGGAGGCTGAGCCCAGCGCGTGCCGGACCCTACGCGTGCCAGGCTGCCCCTACGGGTCAGGTTGGACCCGCGGCCCAGGACACCACTATTGGTAAGTTCGGACCCACGGACCAGGTCGGACCCCAGTCCGGACCCAGGTCAGTATGAGTCAGGCCAGGTCAGCCCGACTGGGCCGGACCGGACCCGAAACAGCTTTGACCTGTTTCCACTATTTTGCCAAAAACATCAGCTGTCGGCGTCTGATTGACGAACCGTATGTAGTGACCAAATCCTTGGATGTAGATGGTTATTTTGGTATAGAACACGTGTGTTTTATACGCAGTTGGGTTATGACATGGTTGGATCGAACGTAAATCCAACTAGGCCCTTGGAATGGAAATGAGAATAACTCTCAGACCGATCGTCTGATTGACGCGCTGTTTTCACATTGGGTTTCTTATTTAATGGCATATATTTTGGATACATCAACATGGGAATTTATTGTAGTTGATATATAGACACTTGGCTTGAGGATCATACCCTCCCGGAATCAAGCATTCATTGTGCGGAACCCTTTGGCTAGCAGCATTGTGATAAAGGGGTCTTACGTGGGTTTGACAAGACTGAAAAATGTTCCAGGATCCTACGTGGGTTCGATAGATCTGATTACTATTCCAATATACTACGTGGGTTTGAAAGCTCTGATTACTATTCCAGAATCCTACATGGGCTCAACAACTCTGATAGCTTTTCTAGGATCTAACGTGGGTTCTACAGCATTGATAACTATACCAGGATCATACATGGGTTCGACAGATTAGATGATTCAGTGGCTACATCTAATCATCTCTATCTCTCTATGTAATGTTTATACCTGTTTGAGCTTATCATTGGCTCTATGTTTTAATGAATGAGTTATCTTTCTTCCATCGTGGACCGGGTTATGCTTGGGATCAATAGTTGGATACAGTTTGTATTTTATTTCTTAGGTATTTGTATGGGCATATACCTAATTAGGTTTGGATGATACATTGGGTTTTTTATTACTACTTTGGTTAATCCATAGTTGATTCTAGGGGACCATCGGGGGTCCTGGAGTCCCAACTGAGTTTCGTTATACTCACCCTTGCATGGGCTTCACCCCTGCCTTGTTGTGTCATGTGTAGACGATGGACATCAGTGATCGAGGTTGAGAGAGATGGACATGAGGCAGCTCAAATCTGGACTTAGACGAGACAATATCCAGGTATGACTTTATCATGATCTGTACCTGCCCTTCATGTAGGATTTCCTGTTGGATGATCTATGAGCTGATTTCACTTTTTCCTATAGTTGTATTTCAGTTGGGTTTGTATACTAGCCCATTTACGTTCAACACTATTTACATTATTATTACATTTTTGTTAAATCTGGTTGGGTACAGTCGATGTGTGTTGAATGTTTAAAATGAAATTCCTTCCCATTTCTTAGAGATATTTTTTTTGGTGCTCGTCTCTTGCCCCTGACCTAAGGAATGTGGTCTTGGGGTAGTCACTACACGGGCCCATTAACGGGTCATGGAAAATTGGTATCATAGAAGTTGGTTCTATCGTAGAACAATAAAATATGATCGTTTCACGGCAATAGTGTTGAATATTTTGGGTTTGTTAATCAGATTAGGTAAACCGGTGTTGGTGCGGTGGTTGATGTATCCATACACAAGGACTCTGACTTCTGATTTCCAACTTAGTGCATAAAAACATAGAATGCGTGTGTGTTTCATTTGAAAATATCTCTTTGTTATCTCTTTATCCCATCTCAATAGGTATTACATTGTGACCTAGACACACCTAATTCATTTCAGAATGGCTCCACGCAGAGATCCAGCCAGTGTTCTAGTATTTGTACGAGACAACAACCCACCGAGCTATGAGGCCTCGGTGCAGGGCCCTGTCACTGCGGAGGCACCAGAAAAACCACTACCCGTTGGGCCATCGAGACCCCCATCCCCAAAAGCATAGATTTCACACCACCTGAGCATGTTATATGGGTTCCAGCGCCAGAGGCCTCCAAGGTTCGGGGTGAGACGGACTCGCAGGCAGCTGATGATTGGATAGAAGCTCTGGTGAGAGACTTCAGAATATTAGGGACACCAACTGGAATTATGGTGATCCTTATCACAAGTCTCTTTTAGGATGCAGTAGGAAGATGGTGGAACATGATGCTCTAGGTGGAACATGATGCTCTAGGTGCATGACGAGACAACACTTATTTGGGCATACATCGAGATCCTGTTTTGGGAGTAGTTTGTCCCAGCCACCCTACGTTCAGTGAGGATACACAAGCTACTTCATCCATAGCAGGGCAGCATGACAGTGGCACAGCACTCTGCGAGGTTCACCAACCTCTCATGCTACACCATAGATTAGGGCGTCGAGCAGGGGCTCAGGTGAGATATTAGGGCTTCGATAATTTCCCTCAGCATCTCGACGTAGGAATGGTGTTTGAGAGAGCCCTCTAAGTGTATTGTTTACTTGAAGAGCTGACACCAGGTATGAGACCCACCACCATGTGTCATGTAGTGGAGTCTTCTACCGCTAGAAGAAGACAGATGTCGTGGAGATCCAAGGGGACCATGCCATATGATGGACGACCTCAGGATATGGGTTCGGTGGTGCAGGGCACACGAGATAGAGCCAGTCATATGAGGAGCAGGCAGTGCTACGAATGCGATGGTCATGGTCAAATGGCTCGTGACTATCCGAACCACCATTAAGATGATCAATAGATGGTCTATGGACTTCCAAGGCAGAGACATAGATTCGATCATGGAGGTCCACAGGGTGCATGTGGACGTGGAAGAGGAGCTGGTTGAGCAGCTGGCGGTGGGCGACGTTTCGAGGTGTTACTACCCCCACCACCAAGAGGTCAACCCCGATTGCAAGGAGAAGGTGTACAAGGGAGAGATCAGCTCCAGCTAGCTGACGCTTACTATCATGGAGCTCCGGAGATGATTCGAGGTACGGTCTTTATCTACTCCACCATAGTTGCAGTACTTATAGATACAAGTTCATGTCACTCTTTCATTTCCACTTCCCTCGTTCAGATCTCGGAGAATTTGATGGAGTCTTTGGCTCGATCCATATGGCTAGAGACTACTACAAGAGTGGATTCGATGCTTACACACTGGTTCCGGTAGTGTGAGATTACTCTAGGAGGCAAGAGCTTCAGCTGGAATCTCCTCGTAGTGACATCGATGAATTAAGACGTCATCTTTGTATGGACTGGTTATCTAAAGCTCATGCTCAGATTGACTGTATTAGGCAGAATGTGTGGTGTTTCCATAGGGATGGGATTGCATTTACCTTCACCGGTGATAAGGGTGCATTTTCAGCGTAGGGTGGACTTAAACAGAGGAGGGTAAGTCGATTACTCATTAGTTGGCTAGCCTTATCCTCAGAGCGGTTGATGTGTAGAGTCTGACCTATCCTATTATGGTGGATCTGTACGTGGATGTATTTCCTGATGTGGTTCCATGACTACCTCCTTAGATAGAGGTAGACATTTATATTGACCTGTATACCGGGACGACACCGATATATATGCCAGCATATTAGATGGATCCCATGGAACATTGTGAGTTGCGGGTACAACTGGAGGTCTTTCATATAAATTTATTCATCATACTAAGTGTTTCACCAAGGGAAGCCCTGATTGTGTTCACCAATAAGGAAGACGATATTTTGAGGCTCTGTGTGGATTACCGGTGCCTGAACTAGGTGATCATGAAGAACAAGTATCCACTTCTGAGGACTGATGACCTCTTCTATCAGCTGAAGGAAGCACATTGGTTCTCGAAGATAGACCTCTAATCGGGCTACCACTAGCTCAAATGTTGGTATAGACAATATGAGTTCCTGGTTATGCCATTCGGCATAAAAAATGCACTAGATGAGTTCATGGGACTCATGAACAGGATCTTCCAGCAATACCTTGATCAATATGTGGTAGTCTTTATCGATGACATTCTGATCTACTCGACTACTGAGAAGGAGATTTCCAATTATTTGGGGATAGTAGTGGACTCACTTTGAGAGCACCAGATTTTTGGTAAGCTCTCGAAGTGCCGGTTCTGGATCCGAGAATTTCACTTTCTCAGTCACGTAATCTCAGAGGCTTGAGTTGCTGTGGATCCAGTGAAGATTGTGGTTGTGCTAACTTGGGAGCCACCCAGGAGTGTCACAGAGGTACATAGTGTCATGGGTCTGGCCGATTATTATCGTAGTTTTGTGCTAGATTTCTCCAGAGTTGCTTCACCCTTATCATCATTGACTAAGTAGGAGAAACCCTTCGTGTGGTTAGGGAGGTGGCAACAGAGTTTTCAAGAGTTGAGGTGGAGGCTGACGAGTGCGCCCATCTTGAGGTTACTTGAGGAGACCGTTGGGTACATGGTCTACTATGATGCATCAGGGACCAGGATCGGATGCGTCGTAATGCAGGGGTGAGTAATGATAGATTATTGTTCTTTTCAGATGAGACATCATGAGAAGAACTATGTTACCCATGACTTGGAGTTAGCACCAACAATCTTCAGCAAGAAGATGTGGTGACACTATCTGATGGGCGAGTGTTTCACAGGCTACTCTAACGATTGGAGTCTCAGGTATATCTTCTTGCAGAAGAACATGAACCTCATACACTGGTGTTGTCTTGAGTTCCTCCAGGACTATTATTTTGAGATAGTCTATATTGTTGGTATGAGGAACGTTGTAACAGATTCTCTCAATAGAAGATCAGGTATTCACCTGCTAGGAGATGTGACTGGGTAGCTGGCTGCATTGCAGATTACTAATGTGGGCTGAGATGGAGCATCGTTCCTGTAGTCTCTTACAGTTACACCCCCACTCCTTTAAAGAGTCATGGAGGCATAGCTTGCGGATGATGACTCCGAGGAAATAAATTCACAGATAACCATAGTCCAGGCACCTAATAGATTTTTTTAGGTGGGGAGCACGTCATCCACTTTAGAGGACGTTTCATGGTACCAGAGTTTCATCAGGATGTAATGTTAAGAGAGTTCAATACATCACCTCTAGATATACATCTAGGTGTGGTGAAGATGAACTAGGACCTTCAAAAACATCATTGGTGTCCTGTGTTGAATAAGTCAGTAGAGGAGTTTGTCTCTCAATGCCTTACTTGTCAACAAGTGAAGGCAGAGCACTAGTTATTGGCAGGCTTGGTCCATCCTTTAGAGGTCCCATATTGGAAGTGGTATAGAATATCCCGAGACTACGTGATAGAAATTCCATGTACATCCAGGGGACATGACTCGATTTGGGTGATCATTGACTGACACACCATGTCATCCCACTTCTTACCGACCAGAGAGCATGCTTTAGTAGATAGCCTGGGACACCTCTATGTGCAGGAGATTGTGCGGCTACATGTGGTAACTTCGACGATTATCTCGGATCGTGACACATTATTTACTTCCCATCTATGGAAGAGGTTGAATGAGGCTTTCGGGACACATGTTCATTTGAACACAGCCTTCTATCCTCAAACAGATGGAAAATATGAAAGGACCATTCAGACCCACGAGGACATGTTGTGTGCTTCTGTAATCAACTTCGGTCACAGCTGGGAGGATCAATTACATATGGTGGAGTTTTTATACGACAACAACTATCACTACACCATAGGTATGACACCATTTTAGACTTTATAGGGGCAACCCTATAGATCAACTTTGTGCTAGACTGACCCAGGTGAGTTAGCACTAGTGGGACAATAGATGTTATGGGCTACCATGAAGAAAGTTCATATCATCCAGGAGTAGATGAAGTCTGCATAAAGTACGAATAATTCATATGATGATAGGAGACGAAGACCTCTAGTTTTCGAGGATGGAGACCACATGTTTCTATAAGTCTCACCTCGACGGGTTTTGCAGAGATATGGTTGAAGCGACAAGTTATCTCCACGATTCATCAGAACTTTCTTGGTCCTCAGTAGAGTAGGTGATGTGGCTTACTTCCTGGCACACCCCCTCTGTTGCATTGGGTACACAACATTTTTCACGTATCCTATCTAAGGAGAAAAGTGCATGATCATGCATACATCATTTACTGGGGTAAGATTGACATCGACGATGGAGAGACATTTTTGGAGGTTCCAGAGGAGATCGAGGATCGACAAGATTGAGTTATTTCTTGGGTGATAGATACCTCTATTTCATGTGAGATGGCAGCACATGATCTTATAGGAGAGAACATGGGAATGGGAGGCTCAAATTTCTATTCAATACCGCCTTTTGTTTTCTTAGTTTAATTGTTTTGGATTACGGGGACCTAGAGCCTTGAGGTGGTGAGATTGTAATGACCCGGAATTTCCATGTATTTTTTTAAATATATGGGAATTTTACGAGTCCACAAAAATTGACTGTGAATGATTCCAAGGCACGGTGTTCCCGGAATAATTTTCTGATATTTTGTTCCGGTAGGTTCAGCAAATATACGAGCAATTTTTTAAAACTTTTGAACCAGTTCTCGGAACTGAAATCTGAGTGAACCATTAAACTCGCATCACTTGTATTCGCTTAATAAGACTTTCATCTCGACGGCAGTGAGTCTATAATTGAAGATAGTTTTTGTATTTTTTGTGGAAAATAACAAAATAAAATTAACTACACATTTTTTTGAGCCACCATGTGCAAGTTGGAGGTGGGGTCCGAAGAAATAAACCTCCTTGTTGTAGTTAAAGTGTGGGGACCTCCCCAACATAATAACCCATGAGAGTATATAGTGGTGGGGCCCACCTGATCCTAACCTTCAGACAGAGGTTACGGTGGGGGGGACCACCCAGGACTAGACCCCTTTTATTAATTGTGGAAAACCTCTCTACCCCACACATTAATGAGGGAGATCCTCTTGACATCTTCTACCCAATTAATTCTGCAAACGCACTAGCCATTAAGGTTCCAAAACCCCCATATTGATTAATTAAGCACATAAATTAATTAATTTAAATATTTTTGAATTTCTTCCCAACAACTAAATAATAAATAACCAAATTATATTATTTTGGTTTTGGCTCACATTCATTTTGGTGGAACTTGGAAGAGATCTTGGGATAAGGATTAGAACGAAGAACGTCTTCCAGGAAGAAAGCCGGCAAGGAGAATCTTTGACTTTTTCCTAATTAGTACCATGAAGAAGCATCTAATGTGGGACATCTTTGACGACCAACCTTCCCTCATCGTCGTCCACAAAATGACTCACAACCTTGGATTGGAAGAGTGTGGCAGACGCGACAGACGATGACATCTCCATCTTCAACCCCAGGACTCTGTCGATGAAAAACAATCAGGGTAGGGGTTTGAGCTTTGTTAGTTACTTCTTGTTCATTATTTCAATTCGAGGATGAAGATTCTAAGCCCCATGGTATCATCCTACCATGGATGGGGTTGGCCAAACGAACACGGCCCAACCCCTCTTCCATAAATTTTTGATTTGGATTCTAATTGTGAAATGAGTCCGGGTTGAGTAAATTTCATCAACGATGGTTGAAGATCGAAGGAGACTTCCCGAGTAGAGCGCAGAAATGTCCGTAATGAGAATCGGGCCACCAGAACTCGTTCGTTGCCCTGCAGAAAGTTCGTTAGTGGTCGGAACCGGTGAACGTCACCAACGATGTAGGGAAGGGAGGATGGCACTCTGGCTAGCCGGATGGACAACGGCGGTGGAACCGCACTGCTGGAGGAGTATCCTGTGGAGGTGCTACAACGGCCGACATAAGGCCAGACGCGATGAAAACCGATGGCTCAGGACGCTGGGTTGCTGGGGAAGGCGCGACACAGCGCGCGATGCAAGGTGGAGTGATTTGGGGGAAACGGCGTTGGCCATAGAGATAGTGGTTTTGTGGCCGGGTCTGATGGCCCCTGGAGGAGGGGTGATGAAGACGCACCACACGGGATGCGGGTGGCCTCTCGGCCAGCCGATAATAGCGGGACCCATCACGAGGGTCCCGCGTGACACAGACGGGTGCCACGTGGTGCTAGATCTGAATCGCCCAAACGACTAACCCATTTGGGATTCCAGGGGTAGAAACCTCCCCCTGGACACAACAAGGGTGGGCACCATGGGGACCACCAGCTGAGGGCCTCGCATGTGCCAGACCCAGCGCGGGCCGAACCCAGCGCGGGCCCTACACAGCACGGGTCGGACCCAGCGCAAGCTGGAGCTAGTGCGTGCCGGACCTAGCGTGGGTTGGGTCAGAACCACATACTAGGTTAGACCCCAGTCGAACTCGGGTTGGGCTAGGTCAGACAGGGTCGGTCCGACTGGGTTGGACCGGACCCAGACCTGCTTTGACTTGTTTCCACTCTTTTCCCCATAAATTGAGCTATATGAAACTTTTTGACAAACCGTCTGTGGTGAAAAAACCATTGAGGGATACAGTTCTATTGGAATATGCCACATGAGTTTTGGATGTATTTGATGTACGACCGGGTTGGATCGAACGTAAATCCAACCAGGCCCTTGGAATGGAAATGACAATAACTCTCAGATCGGCCGTCTGATTTACATGTAGTGTCTCTCCTTGGGTTTCTTATGGCAAGGAGGATCATTTGGATACATCAACATGGGAATTCATGGATTTTGACATATTGACACTTGGCTAGAGGAGCGGGCCCTCTGAGAATCAAGCGTGCTTTGTGCGTAACCTTGTTGCTGACTGCATTGTGATAAATGGACCGTACGTTTGTTCGACAAGACTGAATGTTGTTCCAAGATCCTACGTGGGTTCGACAGCTCTGATTACTATTCCATGATATGACATGGATTCGAATGCTCTGATTACTATACCATGATCATATGTGGGTTCGACAGCTCTAATTACTGTTCTAGGATCCTACTTGGGTTTGACAGATCTGATTACTATACCAGGATACTACGTGGGTTTGACAGAGTAGATGATTCAGTGGCTACAACTAATCATCTCTATCTCTCTACATAATTTGTTTAACTATGTGAGCTAAGCCTTGACTTCGTGTTGTTATCAACGATTTATCTTTCTTCCTTTGTGTAACGGGTTTAGAATGGCCTTAAGAGTTGGAGCTATTTTGTATTTTATAGCTTAGGTATTTGTATGGTCATATAACTAAGTATGGTTGGATGTTACTTGGTGATTGTATTATTACTACTGTAGTTTATCCATAGGGGTTCTGGGTGACCTTAGGGGGTCTCGGGGTCCCTACTGAGTATTGTTATACTCACCCCAACAACGGCTTCACCCGCACCTTGATGTGTCATTCGTAGATGACTGAAAAAAGTGATCGAGGCTGAGATAGACGGACAAGTGGCTGCTCAAAGATAGACTTAGATGGGACCTACTTTAGGAATGACTTGATCAAGATCTCTACCGACCTTCAAGTAGGATTTACCAGTAGATGATTCAGGTGCTGATTTCCCTTTTTCCTATACTTGTACTTCAGTTGGGTTTGAATACATGCCCATTTACCTTCCACACAATTTATATTATTTGTATTTTTCGGTTATCTCTGGTTGTGTACGTTCTGTGTGAGTTTCATGTTTGAAAGAAAATGACTTACCTTTTCTTTGGTATATGCCTTTTTGGTGCTAATCACCAGCCCCTGGCCTAATGAAGGTGAGATTGGGGTAGTCACGCAATGGGCCCAAGGACGGGTCGTGAAACTAACTATTTTATAATATAATATGTAGTAAAAAAATTTATATAAATATTTTACAGTTCTATAATTGTAGAAAATAATCATTCAATGTTTATTTTTTAAAAGTATGTAACTTTAGAAAACATTATAAACTTCTTTGAATTATTATATTGTTTATTAATTTGTGTTATAGATCAATCATATTTATAGACTTTTATTTAAAGAAAAATAATTTTTTTATTTTTTAACCTAATATAAAATATTGTGTTTCCACTATAATTTTTTTAATGATATAAAAAATCATTTCAATAATTTTGGACAACTGTGTATTATTTAATTCATATTGATAATTTGAAAAAAATAATTTTGATTTGGAATTTTATATTCACTTTCAAAAGTGGAAAAATTGTAAAATTACTCTTATATAATATAGGGGATTTTTATATTCCTAGGTGGGTATAATAAATATGATGAGCCTATAGATATTAAACAATTCATTCATGTTTTTCGGATTAATATAATGGATAATATAAATTAAAATAAACTAAAAAGGTGGAAAATGATATCAAAATTTTATATCATGGCTGGTTTTTCAACAATTATGAAATTAATATTGTTTACTAATTGAGTATTAAGATGATTGTGGACCATGTTTATTTAAAAAATGGATAATATGATGTTTTATTGGATTTATGGAAAAAATAAATAAATATATTTGAATACCCATACCATTGATAAAATTAGACTCATTGAAAGATGAACTGAAGTTACCTATTTGTCTATAAAGGCTTTAAATTATAATCATAGAACATAAAAATTCTATATGTTTTCATTTATCAGATTGAAAATTAAAAATTAATATTTATGATTTAGTTATCCTAATCTATCCTTGATGGATAATGTGATTAATTATATCTTTTATTATGTTGTAATTAGGACATGGATAATTGAAAATAAATGTTGACTATGTTTAGAAAAGTGTGGAATATGATTTAAGGAATCATGGAAAACCAAAAAATTTCATTAGGAGTTCTTAAAGTTATAATATAATGATTATGTTGATGTAATCTGGGTTTTTATGGGTGTCATTGAGTAGGATAAACTAATAATGATATTTGAAAATTTGGTAATGATCAAATTATTTCTATTGTGATACTTGACATTTTAAAGGTGTTCTTTTGATAACAATTCGATACTCATCATGTTGTTAAAAAATAGGTTTAGTTCTTTTCATGTTGATGTTTTTAATATAAAAAATTATTTTTGGTTCAAATATATCGAGGATTTGAAGTAAATTTTAATATAGGTATTTATTTTTTTCTTTATGAAACAAAAATGTTGAATTGAATATTCTAATTAGTGTGTCATATCATATATGAATTCCAATTTAGAAAATGGGTTAGAAAATATAGGCTCTAAAAAAATTAATGAATTTTATTATTGTAGATTCTACATTATTAAAAAATCCTCATTATATTTGATTTGTATAAATCCTCTTTTTAGGTTATATACATGATTTTTATATCTTATATAATTTGAATTTAAAAGTTTAGTTATTATATTTTTATATTAAATTTGGCCCAATCATTAATATATTTTTTGAAAATACCAAATGATAAATTACACATGGACTTTTAATTATGAGAAAATTGATATTATAAAATAAATAGAATCCATGATAACGGTGGAGAATGATTTACCAATGTTTACAATGGTTTTTTCTTGACGTCGTGGATATGTAAAATCGTGGAAATTAGTTCAAATTATATAGATAAAATATAGAATACTATTTATTATGTAAATGATGGAATATAATGAACATTAGTTGGAATTGATTGGATAGTTTATTGGGAAATGAGGTGGAGAGGGATAAAAAAAGTCATGTTTTATTGAATTTTATTAATTTGAGACCAAATAATGAAAAAATATTAAATGTTATATTTCAAGAAATTATTAAAGGATCGGTTTGAGGAAATTGGGATATTAAATAGTGGAATTTATAATAGTAAAATGTAATTATAATGAAACAAAAATGTCTATACAGATATGGTGATGACACTTAGCAGGATCATGATATCATAGAAAAATTCTAACCATTTTTTCTAATTTTGGATTGTAAACGAAATCTAATTTTGAATAGTTTACATAGAACAAAATATAATGAATTTAATGATATTGATATATATTGACCATTGAAAAATAGGTTCACCAGTAATAAAAGATTATTTCTATATTAAACTAGGTTTAATTAGGGAAATAATGAAGTGATAAACCTAAAAAAAATCAACAGAATTAATTAAATGATTAAAAATCATTATTATACGAATTTGTTGTTTCATTGATTAATTATTGAATAAAAAAATAAAAATGTCCGCTTTTGGAGTTTTTCATATTTGTATATAAATGAAACTGGAAAATTATTCATGAAAATATTTCATTTTTCAAGTATTCTTTGTGAAATTCTTATGAATTTAACATTAATGTTTTTAAAAAGAGCCACATGTATACAAACAATTGATCATAATCCTCAAAGAATTCCATAAAACATTATTAAGAGGAATTTATACATGCATTATATTTTTTATCGAAAAATTAACTTATACAAACTATGAAAATTTTTATGGAGTGGATTTTCAAGAAACAATGAATCAATATGTATTGTGAATTTAACAATTTTTTCTATTACCTCACACTATATTTGTATACTACAATTATGTAGATAATATATAAAATCTTGGTAAAATAATTATATACTTGTGTATTTTTAAATATATATACTTTCTATTCATATTTTCATTAATTTAATTATATATTAATGAATTGTTCCATCTAACAAACAAATATTATAGGATATAATGAATGAAATAATTGAAAATAACCTAGTCCTTTGACATCGTGACTCAACCTAAAATTCAAATTTTCATCATTTTATATTAATCTAAATTTGAATTTTGATATATTAATATCATCTGACTTAATTATCTCAATAATTAGGTAAAAATTCTATGTTTTAACCACATTTTAATCTTATGAAACCATTGCACATGCAATGTTGAATTATTGATCTAGAAAAATCACATGATGAAAAAGCTAAATGTGTAGTCAAAAAAATTATTTATGAGAATCATCCAAAATTTTAGTGATGATGTACTTTCTATATAGTGGTTTTTATACCCATATACACAATTTATCATTTATTATAAAAATAACATAATGTTATTTATTTTTCCGTGAACACTAAATATTTCATGAATGTTCCAATTATATGTAAAATAAAAATAATAAATTGGAAATTAGTACCTAATTGAATAATTATTATATAAAATTTATTGAATCACAGAATATATTTTTTTATTTTAATAATCTTCCTCAAATCTTAATAGTCATCTCTAATCTATCTTGAGCAATATTCCCAAAATATTTTTCCACACTGCAATAAAAATTTATCTTCTCTTCAAACTAATATTATTTTGCATAAAGAATCATACATTTATAAATTAAATCTATAGATGCATTTAAATATCTATTAACATTATTTTTAAAAGTATCACACATTGATTCGGAACTAAAAACACTAATTAGGCTCATCAAAAACAACACAACCACATTAAAAATATTAATATTTAAAAAATATCATATAAAGAAGAACATTAATAAAATAAATAAATACGGAATTATCACCAGGAATGATGTGTGATGCACTTCCAAAACACATTTATTTGAAAATAAATCAACTTCTTTATGGTTAGAAACATGAATTGTTTTGTGACATCTATCACAAATTAATTGAAAAATAAATATAAAATATGAGTTTCAATATAGCTGTTTTCATGTTTCATATCATTTTTTATCAAAATGTATGCCAAAAATATCATGGCATCATCACCATTTTATTGTTACAGAGGATACCTTACTGTTGGAGTTAATTATTTTATAGTGAATTATTGAAAAACTATTCACTTTAAAGAGCCTCAATTGAGTAGTTATTTAAAATATATATTATATGTATTTATATTTACCATACTAATTCAATTTTTTAGTCACCATATCAAAATTATATTGTTATTATTGTTAAATTTTTTTTAAATATCTAGGATTTTGGTAAAAAAAAATTCATAAAACATGTAATTTGAATGAATTTAACATTATATAATAAATTCCTACATGTTTATAAACCCATTTAAGTATAAAAATAAAAATTAATGGAATGAAATTATATATTTTATAATATTCTTTGAACTAATAAATCCTATGAAAAATATTAATTTATAAAAAATGAATCATACTTTAGAGTAAAAATTATTTTCAGTCTTTTCATTGAATCATGTATTTATAATTGTTATTCAATTTTTTTTCCATTATATCAGATATTTAATTTATTTATTTTATTATAGATCTATTTTTTTCTTATAAATTGGTTTCCAATGTAATTTTAGAATATAATTAAATTTACATTTTAATAATTTAATTTCTAAAAAAACTAAATGATATTGAATATTTATATTGAAATTACCTTTTCTGACCTTAATAAATCTTATTTAAAAAAATAGATATGTAATTATAAGTATCAATTTAGTTAATTTGTTAAATCATAATCATTTCCATAAAATATATTACTAATTTTATAAATTAATTAACAACAAAAAAGTAAATAAAGGTAAAAGTTAAAATTTTAAAAAAACCCAACTCAATAAAATTATTCAAAAAAAGGGTTTCAAAGATTTTTTTTCAAAGAAAATACATTTTTTAGTCGCGTTCATTCATTTTTCAAGTATTTATTCTTGAATAGTGATTGGAATTACTGAAAAATGTAAGGTTTTCTAAAAAATACAATTTTATATAATTATATAATGAGAATATTTGTTCTACTTCAAGGAACAACTCCCATTGTAATTTTTCATGAAACTCTACAATGTTTTATCATATTTCCCACTACCAAAAATATAATAATCTGGTAAATCATAGTATGACTAATCCATTCATATTATATGATACAAAAAATAAAAAATAATATCCCTAATATGATTATTATCAATAACTTAGGTTTCCCCACAATGACCATAAATACATTTTTGTATAAAAAATATAAATATATTAATATAATTAATCCAATTTATGTATATTAAAATAATGGTATTATCATTATTTATATATATAAAACATATATTATGAAAAAAACTTTTCTTCTGTAGTGAGAACCGCCAGATCCCCGACAAGACTTGTTTTGTTTTCCTTCGCTACCTTATTATGATATATATATGGATGATATTAATGAATAAATATTATTTTTATAGAATCATTAAGGTTTTTTGGGAAAAATATATGAACCTATTAATTATATTCCCAAATATTAATTAATCTTAGATTGATAATTCAAAAATATCAATCTAGGAGGATAAAATTCTAATTAAATTTGTAATGTTCTCATATCGATTAATTATTATTACAATTACATATAATGAAAATAAATCACAATATTGAATAATTAATTTAATAATTATACTTCTCTTATAATGAAATTACAGCTTACCCAAATCATAATTATCCAGTCATCATAGAATCTTCATGTTGGGGCCAATTTAACAACCTAAATAATCAATACTATACATTTATGTAATGAATGATTATGAGTAAATATTTACACAAATATTTGGTTTGAATGTGTAAATAAATAATTTTTATTTTATTTAATGTTATATTAATATATGATTCATTATTAATGGAATCATGTTTTTTCATCAAAATCACTAAAACATTCATATTACAGACTTCAATATCAATGATAATATATAAATCACCCACAATAGGGATTCATAAAAATAAATATTTTCATAAATATTTCATATCATTAACATTAATTAAAAAATATTAATAATATTTTGAATAATATTGAATATGAACACAACTAAAATCAAAATCGTTCAAGAAATAATAACTAAAAATATTAATTGGGAAATAGAATGAATTCATGCATATAAATACTATTTAGGTACAGAATAGATGAAAATGGATATGGTAAGGTTATGACTTATTTTATCGAGATATATATTTTAAAGATATATTATTATAAATTATTTTCATTAATAACTTTATAATAAGAAAGTGTTTTCCATCAAAATTTTCTATCGTTGAGTCATGTTTCATAATTTAAACCTAACTTCTTTTATGTGGTGTATATATTACATATTTCAGATGTCATACCATTATATTAATTTATTCAATTAATTTCAAGAAGATTTTTATGGAAACATTTATCCATACAGTATGGTAGGATTTCTACCTAAGTGACAAGTACAATTTTTTTTATCAATTTTCATTCCTTAAGACTCCTAGTGTAATGAGATCATATTTTTTCTTATGTTTTTCATATATTTTCATCTATGATTTTTTCATAGTTACACTGTAGAATTATTGGAAATAAATTTTGACATAATTATACCTCTATCATATTCCATTGATTCTTGAGTTAAATTTTCTATAGTGGAAAAATAATCCTATTTTTTTTGGAAAACAAAACATGTTTGTAATTACCATAAAAAATATATCCTTATATGGATACTATATAGTGCCTAAAAATATGGAATAAAATATACTTGGGTTAATGACTTTGAAAATTATCTGTACTGAATGGAATCAACAATAAAATTGATACATTAATACTAGTCCTAACACTACACACCTATAGAAACACTCCTAGGTATTTTGGTTTGGAAGATTCTTACTCTCTTAATGAAAAATGATAAAGAATTTTTACTTCCATTTCAATGTTCTCCGAAAAACATACTTTCTATATAATCAAATTACAATCGTCGATAGATAATATATAATTTTTTAATTACTATATCCACTATGATTCAATGGTAAGGGTACATCATGTTATATTGATGATACTTCATAACATCCATGTTTACTACTCGAAATTATGATAGACATCCAAAATATTCTTTTGAATGGGGAAATATTTTATATCCATTTATTTATTTATATGGATAGCCATGTTTTATTAAAAAAATTGTTTCTATATGTAGTGGTATGATTTTTTTTCATGGATCTTTTGGTAATTAATTTGTCATAAACAAGTGATTGGAGTGTCCCAACAAGTTAAAGCCCCAAGATGCATCGATATGTTTATTTAAAAAAATAATGATGGGTTTTTGTGTATTCCTCTACACATAGATGGATCATATATTGAAAATATTATTACTGTTAAGTAAGTTTTCTTTTCTCAAGGCCTTGATAACATGTCATTTCCTTTTGAAACTACTCATTTCATTTGAATGTGATCAATAATTATTCTTTTCTATGATTATCATTTAATGTAATGAATATATCAATCCCTCAGTAATCAGTTTATTATTGCTTCATGTAATCCATTTATTTTTTACATATCATGTATTCCAGGTATGTGTTATTTAAAATATCATTATATACTGCTTAATACGAAGCTGATCTAACACATAATCATTTCATTTCTCAAGGAAACCTATTGGAGGTATATGTGTACTATTTTTGGGAAATTACAGAAGGGGTAATCATGTTATTGCATTATGTTCACAATGTATCTTTTATTTTATAATTTTAATGTCTGTTCATATTTTCTCATCCTACATTACTAGAAATTTATAACCATCATGAAATATTATACATTTTAACTGAAATGTAATTTTACTACAAACTATTAAATTAATCTTTTTTGTGGTGTTATAGTTACTATGATTGTAATTTTTTTTCAACAATTCCAATTATTTTTTTTGAACTATGTTTGATAGAATTTTTTCATGGAATAACAAATTATTTATTTAAGGAACACTCTAAAAAACATAGTAAGAATTTTAAAATTCAGTAATATGAGTTCATTAGGTGAATTCCATTTTAGAAACACATATACCAAAAATATGAAAAGGAACTATATCAATACCCATATTTAATGTGGGGATAATCTCCCTAAACAAGATAATGATACTAGATTTTTGGATAATATTATCCTAATAAATTCGTTGTGTTGAACCAGGTTACGTAAAAGCACTCATATAGAGTTACATACTGATCAAAAAAATAATGTATCTATGTTTGATCAAATCATATAGAAAAAACATCAATATTTAGATGGAATACTTATCCATTTTTAGATGAAATCTCGATAAAGTATGTATAAAATATTATTCTAACTTTGGGATGTAGGTAATAATAAAAAATCATCATGAATAAACATTATTTTAAGGGAAAAGTTAACTATGCTAGTTTATAATTCAGAAAACTAGTGTAGAACATTAATATTTTTATTTGAAATAGGATATTATGGAATGGATCTAGGATATACTCATGGTATAAAATATAAATTATATTTTCCAGAATAATTACATGTTCCTAAACAAACGTGTGAAGTTAATTTTTCAATTGAACTAGTTTTTTATACAAAAATTATTTCTATAACAATGTATAGAGTGGTACTATTGGATTTGGTGGATTTAAAGAAAATACAGCATGGTTTTCGTGATAAAGTATTTAATCTCCATATTTTTTCATTCAAGTTAGCCCCTTTTATATTCATGAAATGTAAGGATGTTATTTTTAGAATATACCTCAGACAGAAGGAGATCAATTCCATCACCATAAAGAATAAGTACCCATTTCTAATAATATATTACTTTTATCACCAACATAAAGGATCCCAGTACTTTTTAAAGATCTATATTCACTCTCATTATCATCACCTGAGGGTGAAAAAGTATGATCAATAAATATGGAATTTTGAACAAGGTACTTTTATTATGAGTTTATTATGATACCTTTTATATTATCTAATGAATCTGATTCCATTTTAGGTCTAATAATTAGAATATTCTAGTAGTATGATTATATATTTGGGTACTGTTCATTGACGATATCAAGATATACTCTAATATATACAAATAGAAAATGAATCATCATTAAATACTTCAAGATACCCTCAGAAAAACTATTATATAGGAAGTATACTAATTGTAAATTATTCTAAATGATGTTTCCTAGTCCAATGAACCTAAATGAAATATGAGGCATCATAGGTATAGGTGGTTACTATCATAAGTGTTTTCAATATTTCCACTATTTGGCCAGCCCCTAACCAGGTTAACATGTAATGTAATAAAAATCACATTTTCAACAGATTTTATGAAATATTTGTATGTGTTAAATATAATAATAATTAAGTAACTCACATTAACCCTACCCATAGGTATGGAGGGTTTTATAATTTATAGTGATTCACTAAAGACAATAATTGGTTGTATCGTTTTTGGGATGATAATGGTGATTTAATATATGTCAAGGAAATGTATAATTCATGTATAGAACTCTATAACCAAAGAACATGCACTAGAAGTTTTAATGACTACAATGAAAATGTAGAGACACTAACTCTATAAAAAAATATAAGAGATACATATAAAAAATATTGTCTTAAACTATATAATATCTCATAAGGATATCAACATGAGGAAATGAGGATTGTGGGATATATTCACGGTCTATAATGACATCATACACTATCACCATGTGAAGGAAAATATAGTGGATGATGCATTATGTATGAGGGACAATGGATTTATAAACCCGATTATAATTAACAAAGATCCCATATATAGAGATATTTTAAACATAGTTATGTTGATTTATATAAAAAGGGATTTAATATAACATTAATTAATTATATATAAAAAATAAATACTAGAATTTATATAAAAATTATTGAAGGATAATGAGAAAATACAGAGGAATATTAATGACAATAATCATGGAAAATAGATATACATCCTCTGTAATGATGTAATATCGTTTTTTTGGTGATATATTGTGTTTCATATTTAAATGTGTTGAAAAAAAACCAGATAATAAAAACTTGTTCAATTTTTAATATACACCTAGGTATCACAAATATGTAGATGGATTTTAGATAATATATTAAGTGGGAAAGAATGTTTTGGGAAATTTTTTATTATGTGTCTAGATGTTTACAATACAAATAGGTTGTGGAAATAAGTCAACATTCTATGTTAGTCATGAAAACTATACCTATGACAAAATGGAAATGGGACTATGATATAATCAACATTATCTCTTGACTCCCAATGAATCCATGAAAAACTTTTGTTATATGTATCATCATTGATAATATTACAATATATTTTTATTTCATAGAAATAATAGTATATTTGATCGTTGAGTTATTTACCAAGATTTATATCAACAAAATCATAAGGAATCATGGGGAACCTCAATTAATTATATTTGACCTTGACCCTACGTTCACATCAAAATTATAGAACATTATTCCATTGGATCTCAGAAGTGATATACATCTACGACATTTTTTCATCCCTTAAAAGATGGATATTTAGGAAGTACTATCCAGATAAAGGATTAAATGATAAGAACATAATCTCTTAATGTCCATGTTTTGTGGTATCAGTATCTACATTTTTGATAATTTTCATAAAGTCGTATGTTATATTTGGTTATATTAAAGGAACCATATGTTGAATTTAAAAGTAGGGATAATTATCCAACGTGTTGGGAATAGGTTTCAGAAATAGGGTTAAATTACCCAGATCATATGGGGATATTTATTATAAAATATTGACTATATACGATCACATTAATGAATCCCAAATAATAATGAATAGTTATGATAAAAACTGGATTAAGTATAATAAATATAATGTTGTGGAACATGAATTCGTTATGGTTTCACCATGTAAGGGATTTATAAAATTTGGAAAAATAGAAATTATGAACTTCGTACATTGGTCCTATTGAACTATTCAGAAGAATTGGAGTTATAACCTAAAAATTAACAATCCTGCTCATAATTTTAAAATGTACACAATTTCAAACATGATTATTTATAGAGGAAATAAATTATAGATCCAATTAATATTATCACATATGAGGGAATATATTTGGAACGATAATTTAATTATAATAATGAGCCTTGATATTATTTACATGAGAGAGAAATTATTGTGGAATCATACCACTCATCTTCTGAAATTCCATTTGAGAAATCACAAACTAAATGAGAAAACACAAGAGGATTAACAATCTATAAAGAAGTATTATCCACAATTTTTTAATATTTTATGTATACCCCAATTAAAAAGATAAAATTATTGAAGTGGGGATGTAACACCCATGAATATATAATATAAGTTAGATACCATGTCACAAACTATTTTACTAATATTCTCTTTAATGCCCCTTTGTTAAATAATTTTTTTAAAAGATTAAATATTTGAAATTATATTTTACAAACTAAATAAATTTATGAATTAATCATATTCAAATTATAATAGTTTTAATTTATAATCATTTTATGAAATCTTTATCATATATAGTATAAAAATAACGTTTCCGGAAATCTTGTAATTTGTAATAACATATTATTACACATGAATATCCCAAAAGATTAGAGAAGAATATCAATTAAATAAATATGAATTATTAAAAATACTATAAATTTTATAAAATAATTAAAACTGAAAAACATTGTGAAACATTATTGTTACCAAATAAAATGATTTAATGAAATTAAAAGTCAAATCTTACATTAAATCAAGTATTTTCAAGGAATACATGTTTTTAAATTTTCATTAAAATCTCATATCCTTTTAATTATTTCATAATAATTTATTTTTCGATTTTTGAATTAGTATCTAATATTAATTTACATTATATAAATATATATTTAATTATTAAAAACATAATCACTCAAAAAATAGTGTTTACACGATTATGATTATTTATTATAATATTGAAATTTTATATGTTTATAATTTTACAAAATAAAAAATTAAAAATTTAAAAATGATAAATAGAACTAGTTAAAAGGTATATAATAATCATTGTCAATAAAATTATTTTCTATGGGTAAAAATATATTACTAATATAAATTTAAATTATAGAAAAAGAAAATTGCTCAAAACCCAGAAATCACTCAAAATTTCCAAAAAAATATATATTGAGAATATTTTCAACCTAAATAATTTTACACTCATATTTTTACAATTTTGATCAATTTACCATTATATAGTGTTATGGAATTACTGAAAACGGTAATGGTTTTTAGAAAACTACCATTTCGTTTACATATAAAAGTTGTGCATATTCACCCCTTCAATACACATATCCCATTAAAATTTCCCCTTGAATATATTTCTTTTATTCACCCTAATAACTTTGAAACAAAAATATAATACCCATATAATGAATATTTATCTTATGCACTTCGTGTTGATGGGTACATCTATGTTAAAATCAAATTCCCAACATTAATTTAATATAATTATTTGTTTTCATCATAATTACATTCATTTAAAAAATTATACACAAGTATATTTATATTATTCTAATTATATAATATACAATTATTATTTTATGTTTTTTATCATTATTCATGTCTCACGTCAATTAATATAAAAACTATTGTTCATGTTATTTTGCAGAAGATAACCTGTACAACATAACATGTTTCATTTACCATCATTAACATATAAGGTGTGACATATTGATTCTATAAAATTGTAAATACTATGATTATCAAAGAATTAAGGTTATGGTGTGACAAATTTAATAACATATTTATTATATGACCAAAAAATAATCATAATTTGTTTAATCATTTAATATAAGTATACTAATGGAAGAATAAGTTACTCAAGTTGTCTATAGTTGTATTATCAACTAATTATTTTTATAATTTCATATAATTATGACATAACCAACAGATAAATAAAAAATCATTATACACATCTTATAATGATATGAAAAATTATCCATCTCATAATCATCCATTAGTCGGTGTAAATTAATATTTGTGTCAGTTTCACCACCTAATCGATCAAATTAGTACAATTTATGCCATGGATTACTATGGGAAATTATTTACATGAATAATATTATATAAATGTGTAAATAGATATTTATTTGAATATGGGAATATTATATCAATATCTAATTCATCAATTAAGGAAATACCCATCATTAATAAAAAAAATAAAAATAAACATATTAAAGGCTTTATATTCAACGACAATGTTTTTAAGACTAATGAAATAGATTTGAAACAAATTAATTTTATGTAAATTATACCTAAAATTAATATTATTATCATTTTAATAATATAATTTTTAATAATAATGGATGTATACAATGTTATTATGAAACACTTGCTAATGATCAAAACAATAAAATCCAATATCGAAAATATAATGAATTATCGGAGAGGATAAATATTTTTAATTATTTTTAATAAAAAATAATATTTTAAAATATTTAAATTATGTTGTTAATATATATTTGGTTATAACAAATGATATTAATGTAATTTCATAGAATTATTTCCACAATTGAGGGTATTCCAGCTCAAATTTCTCTTAATGAGATTGGTTTTGTAATATTAAACTGATTTACTTATATGTTGCATATATGTCTTATTTGAGTTGATATTTACTAATATTCATTTATTAGTGGTATTTAATTATAATATTTAATCAATAATTTGTAACTAGTTAATTATTGAACAAATACCTACTACATATGCGGGGTTTCCCCTCTCAATTTTCATTACTGTAAATCATGTAGTAATCATCAGATATATTATTTTTTGTGTTGTGCAGAAATTTACATTGATGAATTATTCAATATTCCTAAGTAAATTTAGTGAATTTAAAAGTATTTATTTATATTCTGTTTTAATATTCTTTTATTTTAATTGTTATCATTTCATTGTGTAAAATTTATTATATGGTTTGGAAAATTAAAAGTGTATATAATTTCATAGATAATAAATACCTATTGATTGAGAGATATATATGGATGTGGTTGTGCCATAGATTAACCTAAGGATAATAACACTAAAAATTAATAGTACAAAATTTACTCATTTTTCACCCTGATTCATACACTCTTAATGATCCATGATAAAGGATTTCAACTACCTTTAACATGATCTCCAACCAATTCTACCCATTCAATCCAATTATTATCTTCCAGGGATAACTTAGAAAATTTTATGTACCCTCAGAACTATATATATTTGAAATATTACTTCGGGTTACTTTGACCATACCCAAACACATCTATGTATGTTAAGGAATGTTGTCATAGAAATCAAAATTATTCTATTTAATTGTTATTTACTAAATATCATTTTTTTCTCATTATATAGATATAAATGTTATTTTTAAAAAAAGTTTCATCACAGAACTATATAAAAGGTCTTGATGAATCTTATCATGAATGTATTAGCCATATAAAGGTACCATGTGTGGGACAAAAATATATGGCCCCTTGATTCCTAGAAAGTTTTCATGAGGTAATAAATGGTCTATGTTAGTTTATTTCAATAACCATAATATGATAATGTATTAGATTTCGTCATAAATTCATGTAATGGTCATAGAACAAGGCCATGGAAATATGTTTCTGATGTCTAACAATTGGAATACATTATTTATAAGATAAATATTATTTATTTTATTTTTATTTATTTATTTTCATGTATATAGTAATCTATCTATTATAAGTTGGTTATTGATCCATGTTGTCTATTTATTCCTTATATTTCATTAATTAACTGTTATTTATATGTAATTTTCTATTGCGTACTATATGTTTCGAATATTAAATCAATACTAATTTGTTTCATTTCCTCAATAAACTTATAGTTGTGTTGTGTGTAGTTTTTAGGTATATGATGGAAGTGTTATTCATATTCCCACGACATGTTTAATATGCATCATATGTTTTACAAGTTTAAAGTATTTGTTAAATAATTTTTGAATACAAATAATATTTTTGAACCTTCATTAACTCCAATTATTTTTACCAATAATGTAATATAACAACAAACACACGGATTCATATTCTAGGATGTTTCAATCAGGGTCACTCCTCAAATCATACACACCGTGATCCCGATGTGGATAAATAAAATACATTTTAGTGTGAACTCAAAAAAAATATAAGTTTACTAGTAATTTTTTAGACTATTTATTATAGTGGGATGTGTTTATTATAGAGTATTCAAATAGTGAATTATAATCTATATTCCTACTCAATTATCATGGATTATTCAATATAGTGTCATTTTTTCTAAAACTGAAATTTTTATGACATTGGTAAATTTATTTCATTGATTAAAGCATCCAAAATTATCACATAAACATTAACCAACTAATTTAATCATATATATTATAGTTTTTTATAGTTTCCAATATCATGATATAGATTTATCCTCTTAAGATGAAAATATAAATCCTTACCCTAACTTGATATCAACTCTTAAAAAAATAACTTAACACGTAATAATTAACTAATATCGAAATTATTTGTATTTATAATAATAAAACACCATAATAATAAATATAAATTTCAATCTCTTAATTCATATATGATTCAATACAACTAAATTTTTTATTTTAATTATTTTCTCAATTTTTCTCCCTTTATTTTTATATAACCACATTTGGTTTAAATAAAATATATTTCTCCCCCTTGTTGATAATATATAAAATTGTTCTATAAATAGAGGTGAAATAAATTGAATCAATAAAATTATTTATGAATCTATCTACTAAATGTATATAAGATATATATTGTTGTAGATATAATAGTAGGTAACTCAAAAATCCAATATATTAGTAAAAAATTCTTCACATGATACATAAAATAATAAAACGTCTAGATGATTCTCCATATTTTTCTTATATTCATATATATATATAAAATCATGGATGAATTGTTTGTATTCCTACATTGTATATCATTGCATCAATATCATATAAAATATTATTCCTTCAGGGGGATGTCTCATAAACATAATGTAGTATTATTAAGGAATTGGTTGTAAAACCTTATGTTATTTTATCTACTTATAAATATCTATTGGATGGGGTTTTTTGATAGTATATGAAACATTCATTGTTAACGGTAATAACATTTTAATATAACCTTTTTTCACATTCTACCTCATGATCAAATATTTGATGTTTATGTTTATTGATCATGAATGGTTCCCTAGACTATTTGATAAATTTATCATTATTTTATTTTCACAAATATTATATAATAAATAGTTAGGTAATATATTAACATTATATATGTGTATATATCATTTCAAATGATAATTCATTAGATATTATAAAAAAACACACACCAATAACATATTGGTTTTTTGTATTTGTAGACCAAATACAATGATATCATATTATATAACCATTATTTAAAATGTACCGTTAATATGTTGCAAATGTGATATATTTTTATACATATCATAACTATTAACCATCTTCTATAATATAAGAAATATGATTATTTAAGGGGTGAGATCAAACCCATGGTAAAGGATTAATAAAATATATATCCATCGAAGATCATACCTTCAAAAATGATTTCTCACAATGTATCAGAATATAATAATGGTATTTGGACAATTATAAGCAAGCAGTGCACAATAAAATAGTGATTATAAATTTTGAAACATGAAAATTATACATTATACATATCATAAGTCATGATTTATCATAATTTTAAAAAATAGTTAATAACAGTGAGTTATGAAACCATAACAATGGTATGTTGAATAATATATGAATTTTCCACAATCCATGTTATCTAAATTATTTATTATTTCAACATTGAAACATTTTCATTATTAAATGAATGGTCTATTTTGACCACCTACACCTAAAATAATGTACTTGGGCTAACAACTCAGGGTCCAAAATGCTATAGACATGGGGCAACCACCCAGATCACATTCAAATCACATGATATATAAAATATTAACAAATTAAATAGAGGTTTATATAAGTAAAACCCATAATATAATGATAAATGATACCATTTTTTACAACATGAACCTGAAAGTAATCATTTTTCTACCATTTAATAATTTACCTATGTGAATGAATGAATTGTATGAAAATTTATACATAAAATTGTAATGAGCAGCCATGAAATAAATTTGGATTAAATCATTTAATAAAATTCAAAATAAATAATTAGATTAATAAAATTATTTATATTTAAATAAATAAAATTATCTGGTATGAAGGATGACTACCAATCTGACTATGTTTTGCACCCTCTTAAGAAATGGGGGGATATCTCGAGAAGTGACAAAAATAATGTGACTCCTAATTATAGTTCCATTGTTCAGGGTGCGGGCAAGAAGACATATGATAATGAAATGAGCGGGTCTAACCTAAACAAAAGAAGTCCAAGGAAAGATTACTTTGATTTACCAAAACCAATGACAACCAGATCTACATCCGGGAAGCATAGGGAGATGGTTAATAAAGATCTTGATGAAAAGTGTCCACCCAAGGAGACGTTATCTAAGGAGATGCTGCAATGTAAAAAACAATACCTGGAATTATTCAGGGAATTTGAGTCATCTGAATGGGAGTCAGCTGAACTGGATGATGAGCTGTCATATTATGTAGTTGGGAATGGCTTTGGCGTTGAGATGATGTAAGATTTTATGTTTGTGCACATGTACTTCTTTTTTCTTGTACTGCTTTTTTCTTTTAATTATTTTTGGGATCAGGTTTTTCCTTGAGATGATGGGATTAAAAATTACATTATTAATCCATGGAAACATGGTGATAATAATAATAATGAAAACATAAAAATGATAGATGGAAATTTGACTTATGTTGAATATTATTAAAAAGTGTTCATTTAAGGCTGTTATAATGATAGTTAGTGATAATAAAAAATAACATCTAGAGAAAACTATTAAAAGTGATATATATCATTATTTTACAATGAATGTAAAAAATATATAAAATAACATCAATAAATCATATAATAATATATAATATAATTTATTAGAAAAATAATTAACATGAACATGGTAATAATTATTTATAACTGAAAATATGAGATATACAATGTTTCACTTACAAGTAATATTTCCATTGAGTTATAAATTAACTTGAGGTGAAATGGAAACTGGACATGTAATACCCAAAAAAAATATGAGAATAAAATATGAGTTTTTTTGGATTAAAGGACATATAAATAAACCCCAAGTAAATATATTCATGACTAAAATAGACATAAATTTATTAATCAAGAATGTAATAAAAATTACACCTAATTTATAAAATGGTTATTCAACCTCACATGTAATAACAATAACCAATTGAAAAACCAATTTTAGATCTATATACATATACTTTATCCTTTTAAAAATATAATTATATTTATTTATTACACATATATTTGTTTTTTTTTTGGTTATTTTTGTCACGACCCATCCCCCAGGGCTGGTGTCGTCACTAACCAAGCCTGCCTTCCATATGCCAGGGGCTGGGGACAACCACTGAATGGCGTATTCCCTATAACGGGAAGGAATTTCTTTTATAAACTTTAAACTCACACAAACCAATCACATATCAAGATAAATACACAATGTAATCTATATAGTAAATATAGCGTGTACATAATGTAATGGGACCAGAATACAAGACCATCTAGAAAATACACGTAAAACCGGAATGTACAAGGAAAACTGAAAACTAATACAATGAACACACACCAGGGATCCTACCTGAAGGGTAGGTAAATCTCTTAAACCGTCATTTCTGTGGTATGCCTTGTCTAAGGTCCACCTCAGAGTAGTCTTCAGTCCTATGACCCTCTCCAACACTCAATGTTGTCCGTCATCTGCACAAGACACAATAATGTGTGGGCATGGCCCGTGCATGGGTGAGTATAACAATACTCAATAGAGACCCTGAGACCCCCGAAGGCCTTTCAAATCCACAAAGAATAAACCAAAAAACATGGAAAAAAACATTCAACCCTAATTAGGTATATTCCCAGAAATATTCATAACTTATTAAGATATACTCATGTTACACAGGTATAAGTGATGTATAGAAGTGCCAATGATTAGTCACCAAGCTAGATCATCTTATTTTGTCAAAAGGCACTACTGTGGATTATACAGTTTGACCCACATAGGATTGATAGATACTAACCCATGAAATGACCCACACAAGATCAGACCCACACATGATTAATATAGGTTGACCCACACAGGATCTCTGAGCGTTGACCCACACAGGATCTGTCCCAGACATGATCAGTATACGCTGACCCACAGAGGATCATTGAGCACTTAACCACACAGGATCGGTTTTCACTGACTCGCCAATGATCACTCAAAGTTGACCCACACATGATCGAATGGTACTGACCCTAGCAATGACCAAAACAGGATCCTACGAACCCATAGTCGATAGGTAACTAACCTCCATATTATCCATCTCCAACATCCACCTCACTGCTAGCCACTGGATTCCTCACACCCAGGGCGCTCAAGATCCATAGAATAAGTCCCTCGAAGTATCCGTTGTACCTTGACCGCCTAGAATTCCCAAAGAGATGTTTCCCAATGTTCAGTCACATCATAAGGGACACAATGCAACATACGACACATCAATCGAACGCCCGGTCTGTAAGTTATTAGTCTTTTCGCTCCGAGGGCTCGGTTTGATTCGGGGTTTAGCCCAACCAGGTTGTACTCCAATTTATAAAAACTCATGTGGAGTATATCAAAAGGACCACATCCATACACGATTTTTTGTGCCATAGATGGTTCATCAAATGGATGTCCAGTTCTCAAGATATGGCCACAATGGCGTTTCTAGGTCTTGATGGGCCCTGGACCGGTCCCACCTGGTCGGACCGACCCATCCCAACCCGACATAGGCCGACTAGACCCAGTTTGGGTCTACCCAACTAGGTTTCTTTTGGCCCAGTTGCCCTGCGCTGCGGAGGGCCCGGCCCGGCCAATGAAGGGGTGGCCAGGGCTCTTGGGCATGACCCACTGGGCGGCCCGTGGTGCTGCCAGTGGTCAGGTGGCCATCCAATGTGGGTTTCTCCCAAGCCGCAACCTTTGGGGAGGTGCGCCCCGATATTTTTAATGTTCTGCTAGACCGTTTGTCTCATACAACCTGGTGGCTCCATGTGGCGCTGCCTTCTGAAGTGCGGGACCTGCCAAAGCGGGTCCTGCACGGTGCGACACCACCTACCGAAATTGTCGGCCGGTTCTCCTCCCCGTAGGTCCATCGCACGCCGCTGCACCACCTGCAGTAGGCAGGGTGCTTGCTAACCTTCGGCCTCCACCACTGCCCAGTAGGTTCAGCCTTTTACTCTTGTGGCACAGACGCGTGGTGCCGCTCCACCTCACATCCGGCTGGATTTCAGCCGACTCCCGGCTCCACCGCATCCGACGGGCCGCGAACACCTGCTCATCTGGCGGTGCGGACACGCGCCGCCCTCATTTCTCTTGGCCGACCGAGTGGTGGCCACTACATTCTTCCTCGAGCACTCATGGAATAATTCCAAGCCCGAAAATTTTTTCGTACGCAAATTCACAATCCTCGGGTCAAGATCTCAGCCTCCATATGTCGCGCTCAATGAGAAATTGTGTTTTCAGCATCATTAATTATTTGGCTTTAAGAATATCATGAAGAACACGTGATTAACGTCAAAAAGGTGTCATGGTATAAGTGCGGAATGATGGTCATGTTATTTTAGCCATTGTCTTTGTGAATCAGGAATATGAATAATCAACAAATAGTTTAATCAAACATCATATAAAAAACCATAACTCAATCTTCCATTGGAGATGTCGCAAGAATATAAATGAGGTCTTTGAAGGGTATGCTAGCGTTCTTCTATCCCACAACACATTTCTGATCTGGGCTCGTGCGTCTTCCTAGTTCTTCGTTGGGGGTGTTTCTTCATTGAAGGATTCTCAATCCCAGGCCTCCTCTCCATTTTTCCTACAGGAATTCAACCCACAAAAGAGTTAATAAAAATAAATATTTATTTACCAATTGGGTTATTAATTCACAATTAATGTATCATAGTAATTATTGAGAAAAGTGGTTACACATTTTGTGTAACCTATAATTTAATGGCCTGCATTAAATGCATGACCATACTCTTGTGGTCCTCGCCTTTATGATAAAAATGGTAGGTTTTCAAAATAAAATAAAATTTAATTATTTTATTTTATAATTTTTCGAACCCTCCCACAAAAATCAAAAATATAAATAAATCCTACCCTCGACCTACTACGGGTGTGTTGAACGTATCCTTAATCGTATATCTGCGCTGTGAGTTCAACAGTGTCCTCATGTTTCAATTCCGAGCACCAGTTCAATAGTAACAAAAAGCCGCTCGAGCGTTTACTGAACGTACCAGAAAAAAATGTTCTGAAAATTAATAACAGTCACCATCAACTTGCACCGGTCGAGGTTAGGCTCTTCCTAATGAAAAAACTCATCAATGAACCGAAATGTACATTCATATTTCCAATCCAAGTTACTTTTTAAATGTTATGGATTTTAAAATAAAATAATTGTCACTTAATTATTTTATTTACGGCCAAAAACTAAATTTCACTGGTGGCCCACGCCGACCAATGTTAGAATCTTCGTAAATAAAGAATACCCTCACAAGTTCAGTGAGGGTCTTTGATTTTTAATATATGTTACCATTTGTGAGTTATAAGTATTTAAAAAATAAATAATATTTTTTTAAATATTTTATTTACGGTCATATTTTTTTCGGGTTTTCTTTTAGGAGACCCACACCGACTAAACATAAGTCACTCCTAGGGTAAACCTGCCATCTTGAGCACAATGGTGCCCTCAGATTTATAATCCGAGTAACTATTTAAGAGTTATTCCATATTTTAATGAAAACTACTTATGCACACTAATTAAATCATAACTAAACTTCGACGGATCATTCCAGGCACTCTATTCCATTGAATCACACGTCGTCATATTTTTCGGTCACTAAATAATTCCATATAATTAAAAAGAATTATAAATAATTTATGGGAAATTAAATTCTCCTCACCTTAGTGATTTACATCTTGTAACGCCAAAACAATGGAAAAACAACCAAAAGAGGGTATCGAGCATGAATCTAAGCCTCGTGCTCCCATGTGCTCTCCTGATGGTTCTCGTGCTGCCAGCAGACATGCACCAGAGGTATCAACAACCCACGAAAGACCCACTCTTGATGATACTCAATCTCTACTGGAGCCTCCGTAAACGTCACCACATCCTCGAAGTCCAGCCCACCGTTGTTGATGATGTGAGATGGTTAATGCACATAACTCCTCAGCTGGGATACATAGAAGACTTCATTCACCCACTCCAACTACTTTAGAAGAGCCAAGTAGAATGACACCTCTCCAATCCTCCAAAGTATTAGAAATGGATAGATAAACCTCTCGATAACTTGCTGCCTCGGCCAAATCACTACAGTCCCTATCGAGGAGAGACTCACAATAATACATGGTCCACCTCCTCGAACTCCAAGGGTATTCATATCATGTTGGAATTAGACTTCTTCCAATCCATGCCATCATCATTTTTTGACATGTTAGACAACAAGATACTAATTCTGCCACTACTTTCTTCATCCCTGGACACCAGTACTGACGCCAATGGTCCTGGTACATCTTCACAACACCAGGATGTACCACATGAGGGTATGGATGGAGGTCCCTCAATACCCCCTCCCGATGCGCCACTGGTACCTAGGTACGTTCATTGAAGAGTACGACATCCTCCCCACCTTTAGAAAACTTATCAGGTGCATGCCCTGAGGATATCTGAGAACGTCGATCCTCACTGTCAATGCCCCCAGATGCACCTCCCTAACTTGCAGATGGAGTGGGGTAGTGACAGTCACAGAATAGTGGTAACAAGCTTCATCTCTATCCACAAAGGATATATGCAGCGTGACTAGCTACCATGATGCCTCACTTAGCAGCTCTAGACCAGACCACCTGTTGAGTGTGTCTTCTACTACATTTTTCATCCTTAGAGAATTGATTATCTCAAATTCATAGTCCTGGAGGAACTCAATCCACTCATTTTAGGAACTTCAAACTCAAAACTCCTTCTACCACAAGGGTAATGCTTTCCCACTCACATGTTATCTTCACCACCCTCCAATGCATGAGTTTATCCAGTGCTTCCTTGGTTTCCATTGTGAACGACTATGTAAAACCCCATCCCAACATTGTAGACAACCTGCAACTATTTTTTCATAATACAGTCAATCTGAGTATGAAATGTGGATTTCCAGTCAAACCTAAACTAACATCGTAAGGCCTCAATGCTTTCACCATTAGGTTCCAACTGAAACTCTCACCTCATGGTTTAGATCACATAGTTGACATAAGTGTGATTATCAAGTCTCCTCCCAAAGGTATCTCTAGATGTGAGGTCATGACAACAACATAACCGGAAACTCTATGTCTTGAACAAGATCAGTTGTAAGAAGGAATGTTTAGTTTCTATGAATATTAATACTGCTACTAGTAGTGCACATTTAATGTACCTCTCCCCATTCTTGGAGCCCTTGGGTCACACTCCCTGACCACATGTAGCAACCCCCTTCCACCGTCTTCTAGCTCCCTGGGAATTTGGAGGACCACATTGAGGCGTTGGTTGTAACATGTCAAAAAATACACCACATCATGATAATCCCCTAGCTCCACTTCCACATCTACAGCCCTGCAGATTTGTCTATCCCTATCACATCCTCTTCTCGAAACATTTTACTCGCCCAAGTATCGGAGACTAGAAAAAGTTTCGCGCATTCCCACTTCTAACATTCACTGGATGTATCTGTATTTCCAAAGAAAATTAAACCACATAGGTTCTCTCTCTCACCTTAACATAGTTCATAATGCATAGATGGTTAGTGATGGATTGGATGTCCCTATAGACACCTTGCTCGAATGTCCGGTCCCTAATACACTAATCGTATCGTATTCATCAAGTACCAAATATGGTCTGTTCGCCTCGATGAATACTCAGCTATTGACATGTCGTCATGCCGAAGCTACAGAAGCTCTAGGGAACTCTCAACAACCTCCTCAAGGAAGTCCTTAGCCACCTGCAAGTCGGGATCACCTCGATACCTGAGAGGTATCTGATGCTGAAAAATGTTTTAGGCACTAAGCCTATATGCGTCCTCTTTCGGTACCACCGGTTGTAACTACTGACCAACATGAAATGATATACCTGGAACAGTACCTGAAGGTACCATCTCAGGTAATGGTCCATGTTATAAAGCCCCATTATCCCGCGGAACAATTTCATGGTCATGTACTAGAAAAGATAGGTCTCTAGGATCATCATCTGCTCTGCTAGTGTCTCAACTAGGTAGAAAACTCAATCCACTACCTCCATCCAACCCTCAGCTGCATGGGAATATGACTCGCCTCGAATCCTCAGAGGCATCTATCACTAGAACATGTGTAATACGCTCAGTTGGTGAGTATCCTCTACAAGTGGGGCTAGTGGAAACACTCGTCTAATGGGTAGTGGTGCAATTGGTACACCACCCGAAGGTGCTAATGTCGTAAGAGGGCCATGCACCTATGCCTCATCGCTCAGTTGTCCGTCAACGTGTAAACTCTCGGGAATCCTAGATACTTGTCTATGTGGAGGCATCCTGATAAAGAACAGGTGCACCACAAACATTATGTTATACCTGGTGAGATTACTCAAAAAAATCAAAAGAAAAACTTTTCAAAAACACACACAATCAGTGTTTTCATGTGCTGAGATGGAAATCAGAATTTAGGGCCCTGGTGTATAAATACGCCAGCTATCACACCAACGCATGAATCCCTGAACTGAAAACCATATTCATAAAACTTAACACTGTTACTTCTTTAGAAAAGATCAGAGTCCTAGTTCTTCAGTAGAACTAAACTCCAATGATACCAATTTGTCATGACCCATCCCCTGGGTCCCGTTCCGTGACCACCCCAAACCTTCCTTCCATTTTCCAGGGGCTGGAGTGAAGCACTGAATGGAGTACTCCCTAAAACGGGAAGGCACTACCTTTATAATCTGTAAAATCACACAAACCAAGCACACAAGAAGATACTAGCAAAAAGTAAAATATATAGTAAGTGGGGTGTGTACAGAATGTAAAGGGGCTGAAATTCAAGCCCAACTGAACAGTTCAAGTAAAACTAGAATGTAAAAGTAAAACTGAAAATCGGTCCTATGAACACCCTCCAAGGATCCTACATGAAGGTTGGGTACAACTCTCAAGCGATCATCTCTGCAGTACGCCTCGTCTAAGGTCGACCTCTGAGTAGTCTCCAGTCCCAGTACCCTCATCCTTAGTTAGTATTGTATGTCATCTTCACAAGACATAACAAGGTTTGTGCATAGCCCATGTAGGGGTGTGTATAACAATACTCAATAGGGAACCCGAGACCCCCGAATGTCCCTCAAATACACAATAGATAAACCACAAAATATAGAAACAACATTCAACCCTTCATAGGTATATGACCATACATATAACAATGTTATTAGGATATAGTCATATCATATAGGTATAAATGATTTATAGATGTACATATGATTAGTCATGAAGCTTGATCATCTTATTCGGTCAAGAGGCACTACTGCTAATTATACGAAGTCTGACCCCCAGAGGATTAATAGGTACTAACCTATGAAATGACCCACATAGGATATGACCCACACAAGATTAGTAAGCACAGACACACATAAGATCTCTATGAACTGACCCAAAAATGATCTTACCCACATAAGATCGATATGCGCTGACCCACATAGAATCGATGAGCGCCAGCTAACACAGGATGTGACCCACATAAGATCCATATGTGTTGACCCACACAGAATCTATGATCTTTGACCCACACATGATCGATAGGTACTAACCCCCACAATGGACCAAACCCGATCCGACCCAACTAGAATCAATGGGTAACTATCATATATATTATCCTTCTCCAACACTAGCCTCCCTGCAAGCCATTGGATTCCTCGAACCTGGTCTACATGAGTTCCATAGAATCACTCCCTTGAAATATAGGTTGTACCTCAACCGCCACTTATATATCCCAACGATATGTCACTTCATAAGGTACCCAATGAAATATATGGAGGATCAATTAGAGGCATGGTCTGATAGTTATTATCATTTCTACTCCAAGGGACAGGTTCTTTTCGGGGTTCGATCCAACCCGGTCGTAATCCAACATTATCCAAACTTAAGTGGGGTATACCAAATGGACCATCTCGATCCAAGGAGTAAAGTGTTGTAGATGGTTCGCCAAACGGATGCCTTCTTCTAAGGATATGTCCCCAAAGAAGTTTCTGGGTCCAATTGTGCCCGAGTCCGATCCGACCTGGTCGGAATGACCCGGACAGACCTGGCCTGAGCCAATCCGACCATGTTCAGGTAGACCTAACCCAATTCGGGTCCAGCCCGGTGGGCATGGGCCACGGTAGTCCCGACCTGCTGGGATATGGTTTGGCTCGGCCCGCGAAGAGGCAACCGGCAGTGCTACCCACCGTTGGGTGGCCTACCGGGGCGGGGTCTTCCCTAACCGCATCATAGGGGAAGATTCCCCCCATTTTTCTGAATGGTCCACTGGACCGTACGGATCATCCTACAAGGAAGCCCCATGTGGCACCACCTGTTAGAGTGTGGGACCTGCCAATGCGGGTCCTGCCATCTTCTATGCGGCTGACCAAAATGGACGACCAGTTCTCCTCCCAGCTCTGCGGTCATGCACCGCTGCTCCACCAGTGGTCGGCCGGGTGTCGGCCACCCTCTAACCTCGGCCAAGGCCAGGAGGCTGTGACCTCCTCCTTCGGTGGTGCGAACGTGTACCACCGCTCTGCCATTAGTTCAGCCGAATGCTGGCCACCACCCTGCTCCACTATGGCCAACGGGTCATGGCCTCCTACTCAACTGGTAGAGTGGACACACGCTGCCCTCCATCCACGCTGCCAGATTGATGTTGGCCGCTTCCTTCATCTGCGATCCATCGCGACTTCCTTCCAAGCCCAAAAAATATGTCGTTCGCATATGCATGTTCCAAATGTCGAGATCTCTGCATCCATATGTTGCGCACCTTGAGATATTTTGTTTTCAACATCATTAATTATTATGGATTGAAGAACACACATAGAACACGTGAAGAATGAAAGAAAAAAGTGTTCAAGGTATTTGGGTGGAATGATGGCCATGTTTTTTAGCCGTTGTCATTATGAATCATGAATATGATGCATAAAAAATTTATTTAATCATAAATCAAATTAAAACCCCCACCTCAGTAACTTTTTGGAATTGTCACGAGAAGGGATATGAGGTCATTGAATTGGAAGCCAACATTCGTCACTCCCCCAACATGTTTCTGATCTGGGCATGTGTGTCGTCCACTTTCTTTGTTGGGGGTGGTTCATCATTGGAGGATTCTCCATCCCAGGCCTCCTATCCCTTTCAACAATGGGAATAAAACCCACAAGAAGAGTTAATAAAAATAACTCTTCATTAACTAGTTGGGTTATTAATTCATGATTAATATATAGTATTAATTAAAGAGAAAACTGGTTAAACATATTATATAACCGAGAATTTAATGCCCAATTTTAAATGCCCGACCACCCTCATGTGGTCCTTGTCTTTACGATTCAAATGGGAGGTTTTAAAAATAAAATAAATGTAATTTATTTTATGTTATTATTTGTCTGACACTCTGAAAAAAATCTAAAATACTTACTCCTACCCTCGACCTACTGAGGTCTAGGTGATGGTCTCTTTATGTTAATAACGACACTGTGAGTTCAACGGTGTCCTCAGATTTCAATTCTGAGCACCGATTCCAAAGTTAAAAAATGTCGCTCGTGCGTTTACTACACGTATCCAAAATGATGTTCGAAAAATTATTAACAGTCACCCTCGACTAGCGTCGGTCAAGGTTATGGTCTTGCTAAGTGAAACACACCCAAAAAAATTCATCAGTACTTTTGGATTTTAAATATGAGTTATCATCTAAATGATATTGATTTTACAATAAAATAATTCTCACTTAAATTATTTTATTTACTACTAAATACTATCTTTAACTGGTGGCTCGGTCTGTAAAGACCCGAAAAAATCAATGAAATTTTTTTTCTTAATTTTCTTGGCAATTTTACAAGAACGCGGTTTCTAACGGCACCTAATTCTGAGGCCCGGTGTGCCCAGAATCTTTTTCTGAAGTTTAGCTCGGGTACGTTCAGTGAACGAATGAGCGGGTTTTTCTAACTTTTGAACCGTTGCTTGGAATCGAATTCTGAGGGCACCGATGGAATCACAGACCCAATAATTGCTTAGAAACACCTCTTCCGGAGTTGTGTTTTCTTAGGTGTGGTTTTTAATTTTTGGGGTTAAGTTAAGAAATAAAATAAAAGTGGTGCAACCATTTTTTATTTTATTTTACTAAACTTAAGTTAAGTGGATGATGTGGGACCCACAATATCCAACCCACATGGTAGGATATTTGTGAGGTGGGGCCCACACGAGCCCCACCATTTCTTTTCTTCCAAAACCCCCTCCTATAATTAAGGTAACACACCCACACCCCCTAATAATTGGGAGTCAACCCTTGCGTTTTTAGGTTATGAAACACCTCATTTAGTTTGGGCAGTATAAACATTGCAATTAATTCAATTAATTGTTTGATTCATTTTTTAATTTTAAAATGCATGTATTGAAAAAATAAAATAAGATAACTCTTATTTTATTATACTAGTTGTGTTGAGAGGGGATTGGGAGAAATAGGGGAGTCTTGAAGATCATCATCTTCTTCGTCGAAGAACGCAAAGAATGTGAAGAATGTGAAGAATGCGAAGAACACACCGATCTCCAACGAAGAACGCCGAACCCTCAGAGGTCGACTACGCGACGCAGTGTACCACGATGCCAACGAACCTTATTCCACAATGCTTCTTCCACAACGTTCCATCTCCACAATGCGACAATCCCCCTTCCACGATGCCTTTTTCCACGACGTGCTTTTCCACGACGATCCCTCGCTCGATGACGCTTGAGGTATGGGTTTTGGTTCAATTAATTCTATGTGATTTATATCATAGGCATGTGTTTAAAATTTGTTGGAAACCATTTTAAACCGCTAACGCGGTGGGTGTGGACCAACTAACAAGTCCGAACCCACCGTCTCTTTGTTCATGGTGTGTGGATCGGCGGGCGATGATGAAGCAGGCCGCACGAGCGTTGTGAGGTCTTTATAGTAAAGAATCGGTCCCAGGAGGGCCGTTGGTGAAGACAGCAGGAAAAACCGACCACCGGAGCTCGTCCGGTGGTCCACAGAACACTCCGCTGGTGCACCTCGCCGGCTCGGCGGCAACGCCGGGTGCGTTGCCAGGAAGGGCCACCGCGGTGGCAGGCCGTAGGTCTCGTGACCGTGCAGGACCGAGGGAGGTGGGACACGGCGCTCGGCCGCGTCCGTTTGCAGGGAGTGGCCCCCACGTGGGGCTACAGTTTCATTCAAGGGGACGGCGTACCCCTTTCGCACCGCTCGGCCGAAACGGCCGAGCCACCTGGCCCTGGAATGCGGGGCAGCGCGCCGGGCCGGCTACCCAGGCCAGGCCGGGAAGCCCAGGCCGGGTCGGGCCACACCCAAGTGGCCCGGACCTGGACCCGGGTCGGGTCGACCAGGTTCGGGCCAACCCAGGGGGGTCTCGGGCCGGGTCGGTCCGGGCCCGAAACCCCAACTTCCGGACCTCTCACAGTCTTTTGCCCATAACTAGGGATGTGGTCCTCCGATCGACGAACCATTAGCGGCAATGCGATCCTTGGAACGAGACTGTCGTTTCGATATATTAAACTCAAGGTTTCGGAGTACTTTGTGTTTGGCCAGGTTGGTTTGTACACGAAACCAACCGGGCCCTCGGAGCGGAAACACTTATAACATGAGCTCCGGACGTCCGATTGACGTGTCGTTGAGTTTTTTGGATTCTTCTTAGTGATACGGTCCTTTTGGGTTACTACGCTCGAGGTTTGGATGCAGCTGGAGTATGGTCAGGTTGGTTTTGAATTAAAAATCAACCAGGACCCTAGGACGAAAATGCCAATAACTCTCAGACTGGGCGTCCGATTGACGTTCCGTCTGTGACGTTGAATTCCTATTGACGATACAAATCAGTTGGATACATCAACTCAGGACTATGTGTCAGTTGATGTATCAGCCCCTTGGGTCATGGAGCGGACCCTCCCGAACGAGCTTTCTATGTGCGGGAACTCTAGAGATGGCTGCGACTTCGACGATGATGAAGACTATGCAGAAATCCTCCGTGGATTCGAAGATGATTACTACAACACTCAGAGATCCTACGTGGATCATTGATACCGATCTTTTGTGGGTCAAATGTTGTGTGGGTCAGCACTCAGCGGTCCTGTGTGGGCCAGAGCCGACAGATCATGTGTGGGTCTGATCCTTTGTGGGTCATTGCGGGGGTTGGTTACCTATCGATCTTGTGTGGGTAATATCCTTTGTGGATCATTGCGGGGGTTAGTACCTATCGATCCTTTGTGGGTCTGACGGCTTAGATGAATCAGTGGCTACATCTGATCATCTCTATCATCATACGAAGAAGTATACCTATGTGAGCTGAGTCTTGATTTTCAATCCTTATCTTCGATAAGTTTGACTTGATATCTCGTGTGGATTGCGTTATGCTTTCACATGTGGATTTGGTTTTGTTTTCCTATGTGGACTGGGTTGTTCTTGAGCTCAGATGTTGGAGCCGATCGAGAATTGATGACTTTGGTATATGTATGTGCATATACCTAAGTAGTGTTGGATGTTATTTCGTGATTGTATCTTTCCATTGTGGATTACCCTCTGTGGATTATGGGAGACCTTCGGGGGTCTCGGGGTCCCTACAGAGTGTCTTATACTCACCCCTACACGGGCTATGCCAGCCCTACATTGTGTTGGTTGCAGATGACAGACAGTGCTGATCATGGATGAGGTTAGCAGAGCAGGTCGGTACCTGGAGGTAGACCACTAGGCATGACGTACTCGGAGCGGACGACTTAACCCGAGGAGTTGTGGAGGCTATCTGTACCCACCATTCAGGTGGGACTTCCAGTGGACGACTCGAGGCTGCGTCTTTACTTTTCAGTAGTTTTACTCCCTTTTTCAGTTGTACTTTACTTTCAGTTTTGGTTTGTATTATGGTCCACTTACTTTTCTTCAATTACTATTGTACCCAGTTTTTACTTAGCGTTTACATCATCTTGCTTTCTCTGTGGTGTTGGTTACATTACAAAGGAAATGCCTTCCCATTTTATCGGGAATTACACCTTGGTGCTAGTCGCCAGCCCCAGGCCTATGGAAGGAGGGCTTGGGGTAGTCACGGCACGTGCCACAAGGACAGGTCGTGAAAAATTAGTATCAGAGGTGTTCGGTTCTACCACAGAACTCTGGACTCTGAACTTTTTCTATGTGAATCAATAGTTTTATGTGTATTGAGTGTGGTTATCTGTCCAAGGAGTCCAGTGTTGGTGCGTTGGCCGATGTATCCATACACCAGGACCCTGACTTATGATTTCCGATTTAATGCACGAAAACATTGATTCCATGTGTGTTTCATGTTTTCTTTGTGATTACTTTGTGTCAGCTCACCAGGTATGCTTTTTGACCATGGCACACCTGTTTTTTATTCGCATGGCACCACGACGGCAACCAGCTAGGGTTTCAGGCATTGTGAGTGATGACAGCCCACCGAGCAACGAGGCCTTGGTACAAGGCCCTTTGATAGTAGAGGCACCAGCAATACCTCTCCCCGCCCAGCCACCGATGCTACCAGCCCCAGCCGCTGACGATGGACGTCTCCTTAGTGCACTGCACGAGTTTCAGCACCAGTGACCACCTAGGTTCTGCGGGGAGATGGACCCTTAGGGAGACGAGGATTGGCTGGAGGCAGTTGTACGAGATTTTAGGTTAGTGAGGACAAAAGAAGACCTCATGGTGATCCTCGCAGCGATCCTCCTGCACGTGGCAGCTGGCAGATGGTTGATCATGATGCTCTAGGTGCATGATGAGGAATCTCTCCTATGGATGGACTTTGAGAGCCTCTTCCGATCGGAGTACGTCCCAGCCACCCTACGTGCGGTGCGCATCCTAAATATTCTACAACTGCGGCGGGGCAGCTTGACGGTCGCCCAGTACTCGGCGAGATTTACCGATCTCCCACTCTACTCGACAGACATGGTATAGGACCCATTCATCCAGGCCCGGACCTTTGAGAAGGGATTTAGGCATGACATCAGGGCATCTCTGATCTCCCCCAGCATTCTGACACAGGCAGGAGTACTGGACAGAGCCCTTCTCATCGAGAGCTTTCATGCTGAGCCTACATCAGCAACGAGACCTACCACAGGGAGGCACATAGAAGAGTCTTCTGCAGTAGGCAGTCGATAGATGACTCATGGGTCCGGGCATACCAGACCCTCAGGCAGACGACCTCAGGACACTGGCTCAGCCGTGCGGGGCACACAGCGAAGATCCAGTCTTTTGAGAGGCAGACAGTGCTACGCATGTGGCGGGCAGGGCCACATGGATCTTGACTACCCGACCCACCGTACCGAGGAGCAGCAGACGGTTTTGGGGCCACCCAGGAAGAGGCAGAGGGTCGACCGTGGTGGTCCGTCGGGAGCAGGAGGACAAGGCAGAGGATTTGTCCGAGAAAAAGGTGGTGAGCGACGCTTTGAGGCTCTACCACCCCCACCAACAGGGGGTCCACCCCGACCAGAGAGAGCTGGCGGGCAGAGACATGCACAGCTCCAGGAAGCGGATGCCTACGACCACGGTGCGTCCGAGATGATTCGAGGTACTATCTATATATATTCCACCCTTTCTTCAGTTCTTATAGATACAAGAGGGAGTCATTCATTCATAGTCACTTCCCTTGTTCGGACCTCGGAGATTTCAACGGAGCAGTTGGCTCGATCCTTACGGCTAGAGACTCCTACGGAAGCAGACTCGACGATTACACACTGGTGCCGACAGTGTGAGCATACTCTAGGACGTGAGAGCTTTGTCTGGGATCTTCTTGTAGCGGCGTCGAGGCCTTACGAAGTCATCTTGGGCACGTATTGGTTATCTAAAGTCCATGCTCAGATTGACTGTTTTAGGTGCAAGGTGCGATGTGTACGCACCGACAGGAGCAGGTTCACCTTCACTGGTGATAATGGAGGCTTCACATCACAGGATGGACTCACGCAGAGGAGAGGACATCCCATCAGTCATCAGTTGTCTAGCCTTACACTAGGAGCAGTTAACGTGCGGTGTCCTGGTTTTCCTGTAGTGGTGGATCAGTATGCGGACGTTTTCCCTGATGACGTCCCAGGGCTACCTTCTCGCAGAGAGTTAGACTGTTATGTTGACCTATACCCCGGGACAGCCCCGATATCCACCCCAGCATAACGAATGGAACCCACCGAGCTTCAAGAGATACGGGTACAGCTGGAGGACTTGCATGGGAAGGGATTCATCCGACCCAGTGTTTCACCTTGGGCTTCCCCGGTACTGTTTGCCAAGAAGGCGGACAGAAGCTTGAGACTTTCTGTCGACTATCATCGCCTGAACCAGGTGATAGTGAGGAAGAAGTATTCGCTAACAAGGATTGATGACCTCTTCGATCAGCTCAAGGGAGCATGGTGGTTCTCATAGATAGACCTTAGATCAGGATAACATCATCTTAGAGTTCAGGACGAGGACGTGCAGAAGACCGCCTTCAGATGTCGATATGGCCACTATGAGTTCTTTGTTATTCCATTCAGCATATCCAATGCTCCAGTAGTGTTCATGGGCCTCATGAATAGGATCTTTCAGCCATACCTCGATCGATTTGTCGTGGTCTTCATTTACGACATTTTGATATACTCGACCACTGAGGAGGAGCACGTCTACCACTTACGGGTTGTACTAGACACACTCTGAGAGAACCAGCTTTATGGAAAACTCTCGAAGTGTTAGTTATGGATAAGTGAGGTCCACTTCTTGGGACACGTCATCTCTGAGGCTGGATTTGCAGTGGATCCTACGAAGATCGAGGCAGTTCTAGCTTGGAAGCCACCCAGGAGTGCGATGGAGGTGCGGAGTTTCTTGGGACTAGCTGGATAATACAGGAGATTTGAGCCAGGCTTCTCCAGAGTTGCAGCACCACTCTCAGCATTGACTAAGAAGGGGAAAACCTTCATGTGGTCAGACATATGTTAGTAGAGCTTCCAGGAGCTGAGACAAAGATTGACCAACGCACCTTTCATGAGGCTTATAGAGGAGGGAGTAGGGTACATATTTTACTGCGATGCATCAGGGACCGGACTCGGATGTGTCCCGATGTAGGAGCAGGTCGTGATTGCCTATGGATCATGTCAGTTGAGGCAACATGAATAGAAATATGCTACCCATAATCTGGAGTTAGCAGTAGTGGTCTTCGCTCAGAGAATGTGGTGACACTATCTGATGGGTGAGCGCTTTACAGTCTATTCTAACCACCAGAGTCTCAGGTATATCTTTTGCAGAAGGACCTGAACCTGAGACAACGGCGATGGTTCTAGTTCCTCTTGGTCTATGACTTTGAGATAGTCTATACTCCTAGAAAAGGGAACGTAGTAGACGGAGGACTCAGCAGGAGGATGGGCATTCAGCTACTTTGGGAGGCGACATAGCAGCTAGCCGCTTTGCAGATATCCTTCGTGGATAGAGATTGAGCAGCCTTCCTTCAGTCACTCACAGTCACTCCTCTACGACTGCAGTGGGTTAGAGAGGCCCAACGTGGGGACGATGACTGTGAGACATGACGTGAACAGATATCCTTAGGATAAGAACCTGATGGTTTCTCTTTAGGGGGAGAGCACATCATCCTTTTCAGAGGATGTTCCTTGGTACCAGTTGCTTTATGGGAGGAGGTGCTGAGAGAGTTTCACACTTCGCCTTTGGCGGTGCATCCTGGAGTGGCGAAGATGTACCAGTATCTCATACGACAACACTGGTGGCCGGGCATGAATAAGGTTGTGGCCGAGTTTGTTTCTCGATGCCTCACCTGCTAGAAGGTGAAGGCAGAGCACCGGGTACTAGTAGGCATGGTACAACCCTTAGAGGTCCCGGTGTGGAAGTGGAACGAGATATATATGGACTTCATGACTGGACTTCCATGCACTTCCAGAGGTCAGAACTCCATTTGGGTGTTTGTCGACCGAATCACCAAGTCGCTCAGTTCATACCTATTGGAGAGAAGGGTTTAGTGGAGATCTTGGGGCGTCTCTACATTCATGAGATTATATGGATTCGCTGTGTTCCATCATCTATCGTCTCCGATCGAGATGCTCGCTTTACTTCCCGGCTCTGGAAGGGGTTGCAGGAGGCATTCGATATGCAGCTATGTCTGAGCACCACCTTTCACCCTCAGACGGATGGTCAAATGGAGAGGACCATTCAGACTCTCAAGGACATGCTTCACGCATGTGTACTCGACTTTGGTCGCAGCTGGTAGGACCACTTACCCTTGGTGGAGTTCACGTACAACAACAGCTACCACTCCATTATCGGGATGACACCTTACGAGGCGTTGTACGACCTATCTTGCAGATCACTGCTGTGCTGGAAAGACCCTAGTGAGTCAGCACTTATGGGACCAGAGATGGTCTAGGCCACGACAGAGAAGGTCCAGGTCATCCAAGAGCGGATGAGGACAGCTCAGAGCCAGCAGAAGTCTTATGCTGACAGGAGGCGTGGGCCACATGAGTTTGAGGATGGTGACCACATCTTCTTACGGGTCTCACCTCAGCGTCGATTATGGACAATTGGCCGAGGCAGAAAGTTGTATCCACTCTTCATCGGACCATTCCAAGTCCTCAGCAGGATAGGTGAGGTGGCTTATTTCCTGGCTCTACCACCTCAGTTGCACCGGGTGCACGACGTCTTCCACATATCCCAGCTGAGGAGATACGTGCACGACCCAATCCATATCATTGACCATGGGGAGCTGGACATTGATGATGGGGAGACGTTTGCGGAGGTCCCAGTGGAAATCGAGGATCGACAGGATCGGGTCCTATGTGGATGGTCGATTCCTCTAGTGTGCATCAGATGGCGGCGCGGGAACCTCCAGGAGAGCACTTGGGAGCGGGAGGCTCAGATGCGTGCTCAGTAACCACTTTTGTTTCCCTAGTTTATGATTTATCTTTACGGGGATGTAAATCCTTGAGGAGGGATTGATGTAAAGACCCAAAAAATTCAAGGTAATTTTTTTCTTAATTTTGTTTGGAATTTTACAAAAAACGCAGTTTCTGACGGCACCTAATTCCGAGGCCCAGTGTGCCCAGAATCGTTTTCTGAAGTTTAGCTCTAGTACGTTTAGTGAACGAATGAGCGAGTTTTTCTAACATTTGAACCGATGCTCAGAATCGAATTTTGTGTGCACCGATGGAATCGCAGCCCTGGTAATTGCTTAGAAACACCTCTTCCGGAGTTACGTTTTCTCGGGTGTGGTTTTTAATTTTTGGGGTTAAGTTAAGAAATAAAATAAAAGTTGTGCAACCGATTTTTATTTTATTTTGCTTAACTTATGTTATGTGGATTATGTGGGACCCAAAATATCCTACCCACATTGTATGATATTTGTGAGGTGGGGCCCACAGAAGCCCCACCATTTCTTTTCTTCCTAAACCCCCTCATTTAATTAAGGTAACTCACCCTCACCCCTTACTAATTGGGAGTCAACCCTTTCATTTTTCTGTTATGAAACGCCTCAATTAATTCGGGTAGTTTAAATGTTGCAATTAATTAAATTAATTGTTTTATTCGTTTTTGAATTTTAAAACGCATGGATTGAGAAATAAAATAAGAGAACTCTTATTTTATTAGTCTAGTTGTGTTGAGAGGGGATTGGGAGAAAGAGGGGATTCTTGAAGATCATCATCTTCTTCGTTGAAGAACGCGAAGAACACGAAGAACACGAAGAATGTGAAGAATGCACTGATCTCCGATGAAGAACGCCGAACCCTCGAAGATAGACTACATGACGCCGTGTACCGCGACGCCAACGACTCTTCTTCCGCAACGCTTCTTCCGTGACGCTTCTATCGTGACATTCCTTCTCCGCGTTGCGATGATCCCACTTCCGTGACACCTTCTTCTGTGACGTGCTTTTCCACGATGAACCCTCGCTTGATGATGCTTAAGGTAGGGATTTTGGTTCAATTAAATATATTTTATTTATATCATCGGCATGTGTTTAGAATTTGTCGGAAGCCTTTTTAAACCGCTGACGCGGTGGGTGCAGACCAACAAACAAATCCAAACCCACAGTCTCTTTGTTCATGGTGTGTGGGTCATCGGGCGATGATGAAGTCGGCCGCACAGGCATTGTGAGGTCTTCGCAGTGAAGAACCGGTCCCGGGAGGGCCTTTCGCGAAGACGACAGGCAAAACCCACCACCGGAGCTCGTCTGGTGGTTCTCTGAACACTCCACTGGTGCGCATCACCAGTACGGCAGCGCCGGCGGCCGGAGCCGGCGCCCGGCGTGCTGCTGGGAAGGTCCACCGCGAGTGAAGCCACGGCGGAAGGCCGCAGGTCCTGCAACCGCGCAGAACCGATGGAGGCAGGACGCGACCCTCAGCCTCGTCCGTTGGCAGGGAGTGGCCCCCACGAGGGGCCACGGTTTCATTCAAGGGGGTGGCGCCCCCTTGCACACTTCTCACCCAAAACGGCCAAGCCACCTAGCCCTGGCTAGCGCGCCAGTGCGCCGGGCCATGCCCCAGTGGGCCGGACCCGACCCCAGGTCAGGTCGACCCGGTTCGGGCACACCCATGGGGGGTCTCGGGTCGGGTCGGTCCGGGCCCGAACCCCCACTTCCAGACCTCTCATGGTCTTTTGACCATAACTAGGGCTTTAGACCTCCGATCAACGCTCCGTCAGCGGAGATGCGATCCTTAGAACAATACAATAATTTTGATATATTACACCCAAGGTTTCAGAGTACTTTGGGTTCGGACGGGATGGTTCATACACGAAACCAACCGGGTCCTCAGAGCGGAAACGCTTATAACTTGAGCTAAAAACGTCCGATTGACGTGCCGTCAACTTTGTTGGAATCCTCTTAGTAAGAAGGAACTTTTGGATTACTCCGCTCGAGGTTTGGACATAGTTGGAGTACGGTCATGTTGATTTTCACTTAAAAACCAACAGGGGTCCTGGGACGAAAAGGACAATAACTCTCAGGCCAGGCGTCTGATTGACGCGCCGTCTGTTACGTTGAGTTCCTGTTGACGATACAGAACTTTTGGATACATCAACTCCGGACTATGTGTCAGTTGATGTATCAGCCCCTCGGCTCATGGAGCGGACCCTCCCGAACGAGCTTGCTGTGTGCGGGAACCCTAGAGCTGGTTGTGACTGTGACGACGATGACGACTGTGCATAAATCCTCCGTAGATTCGATGGCGATGACTACATCACTTAGCGATCCTCCATGGATCAGTGCTACTGATCCTGTGTGGGTCAGATCCTATGTGGGTCAGCGCTCAGCAGTCCTGTGTGGGCCAGCGCCTACAGATCCTGTGTGGGTCTGATCTAGTGTGGATCATTACGGGGGTTAGTTACCTATCGATCTTATGTAGGTCAGATCGTTTGTGAATCATTGAGGGGGTTAGTACCTATCGATCCGTTGAGAGTCCGACGGCTTAGTTGAATCAGTGGCTACATCTGATCATATCTATTGTCATATGAAGAAGTATACCTGTGTGAGATGAGTCTTGATTCTCAATCCTTATCTTCGATAGGTTTGACTTGATATCCTGTGTGGATTACGTTATGCTTTCCTATGTGGATTTGGTTGTGTTTTCCTGTGTGGACTGGGTTGTTCTTGGGCATGGATGGTGGAGCCGAATGAGAATTTATGACTTAGGTATATGTATGGGAATATTCCTAAGTAGTGTTGGATGTTACTTCGTTATTGTATCTTTCCTTTTCGGATTATTCTCTGTCGATTCTGGGAGACCTTCGGGGGTCTCGGGGTCCCTACTGAGTAGCTTATACTCACCCCTACACGGGTTATGCCTGCACTACGTTGTGTTGGTTGAAGACGAAGGACATCACTGATCGGGGTTGAGCCTAGCAGAGCAGGTCGGTACCTGGAGGTGGACCACTGGGTGGGACGTACTCGGAGCGGACGGCTGGACCCGAGGAGCTGTGGAGGCTATCTGTACCCACCCTTCAGGTGGGACTTCTAGTGGAAGGCTCGAGGCTGCGACTTTACTTTTCAGTTATTGTACTCCCTTTTCAGTTGTACATTACTTTCAGTTTGGGTTTGTATTCTGGGCCACTTACTTTTCCACACTTACTGTTGTACCCAGTTTTTACTTAGTGTTTACTTCTGCATGCTTTCTCTGTGGTGTTTGTTACTATACAAAGGCAATGCATTCCCTTTCTATCGGAAATTACGCCTTGGTTCTAGTCGCCAGCCCCTGGCCTATAGAAGGCGGGCTTGGGGCAGTCATGACATAGGCCCCGAGGACGGTTCGTGACACGGTATAACATATATTAGTGTCTTCCTAAAGAAAGAATACACTCATGAGTTTAGTGGTGGTCTCAAATTTTTAATCCGAGTTACCATTTGTGGGTTATAATTATTTGAAAAATAAAATAACTTTATTTAATTATATTATTAATAGTTTTTCCATTTTTGGCTTTTCTCACAGGAGACCTGCAGTGACTAAACATAAGTCATGCATAGGTTAAACCTGCCATACTGAGCGCAACGGTGCCCTCAGATTTCTGATCCGAGTAACCGTTTAAGAGTCATTTTTCTTTTTCAGGAAAATTGCATACGTGATATAATTTAACCTTAAAAAAACATTGACGGATCATTCCAGGCACTCTGTGCCTTAGAATCCTGTGATGTATGATTTTGCGGTCTCAAAATAATTCTATATAATTTAATAAATTATACTGAATTTTTTAGACATAACAAATTTTTATCATTTGATGTTAAAAATTTTGATTGCTTTTTCATCTATCATAAATGTGTTGTAAATACTTGTTCATTGATAACATGTTAAAAATAATCAAATCAATAAAAGTAGTGGAATTATTTTAATCTAATTATTTATTCATTCCCATTTTCATTCAAGGAATGGTATATTTATGGTTTTTGAAAATGGAAAAAATTACAAGAATGTTTTATATAATTTATCCTTAATATTTAGTGACCTTATAAAGAATATTCATTTTTTCACTAATGAAGAACCATATTCATTACAAAAAAAAAATCAATAACATTATTTATTACTATTATTAATTTCCGAAAAATTATTCATGATTAAAATGATGTTTTGGGTAAGGTATCAACAATAATGGTGTTTGATATCTCTTAAATGAGATCATGATATTCCAATGAATGAATAAGATAGTAGAGTTTTATAATTTAATTATAATGTTCATAGATGTATGAGGATTTAAAAAAAATTTATATATGATAATTATATTTATAAAGTTATTATATGTGATGGTTATTGAAAGTTAAACATTTTTACTCGATACATATATTGATGAATTCACTTCTTGAAAATGGTTCCTTATGGAAAAGGGATTAATAACACTTTTTTAGTAGCAGGATCAATCAAATATCATAGATATATTTTGGATATTAAAAGGAATACTGATTATGGATACATACTATGATTATGACTGGTTTGTAAGTGGTGGGGATAAGAACCATTTACTGGATACTTTGAGTGGAATATTTGTAACTTATCCCTTTATAATGGGTTTTTAGGTAATATTAAAAGGAATAGTAGCCACATTACTAGAAATGACAATGTGTCCTGTAGACTCCTTATATTATGTAGTATAATTCCTTTATTTTCACATGTTTTATTGATCATTATAAATATATAATTTATTTTACTATTCTTACCAATGTCATATGATTCCAATGGCCAAAATATTTTTTAAAAATATAAAAATAGCTCGATAACATACTTTTAACATTACAATTTCAAATGTTATCTCTAATTAATAAAATTTAATAAAAATATAGGATAATTGTACCTTTTAAGTGAAGATAGTAAAAATATTATTAAATATTTTTTTAGACTTTTTTTCCACATTTATATTTCTTAATAATCATTCGTACCATTAAAAAATTAAATTACCATTCATCTATGCAGTAATACACTAAAAAATAATATATTATTATAATAACCAATAAAAAATATTCATTTAATTGAATATTTTAAAATTTTAAAAAACAGTCAAAACATATTCTTAGAAATTAAATTTTCAGCATTTAATGACATTAATCACATCCGATAAATATTATTTTTTGTCTACAGATTCAATATTTTCAATTAATTTGTAATTTTTATATTTCATTAAATTTTAAAAACATCATATCATTCCTAAAAAAATATAATAACTATATCAGAAAAACATATTACGACAAAATATAAATTTCTTATAATAACATATTTTTTATGATTTTTTTTATTTCATTCTAGAATTATTCATTTATGGTGAATAATATATTTTTTTATTTTTACTATCTATTAAAAAATATAAATTTATATATATTATACAAGTATATACAATGAGAATGTATCCATAGTTCACCTATTTAATTACAATTTATCCCAAATCGGTGTTTCAAGAAACCATATATCTAATAGGAATATCTATATATATCATTTTTATTACATTAACATATATAACCATAGAGACATATTTATAATCAATAATATTATTCATATAATACATTATTAAAATGTCATCAGTATTGTTATTTTTTTTCCCTTCATTCCATTGTTAAAATTAGTAGTGTTCTCTTCAACGAAACCCACATGGGTAAGGCTTTATTGGGCATAGTATTTTAATTATAATGGGCTTTAGTTAAAAAAATTTACGAAGGATGTTTTATATTATATTAGTTATAAAGATTTGTATTTTTTTAATGGAGAATAAATACAATAATACATTCTGTAAAATTATATACCCATTAACTAAGTTCATATTTAAAATTATATTTCTCAAATAAGAATAAATTAGGTTACTTATTCCTCATTGTATTATTGTTATCCCATGTAGATTCTTAATGAAAGTTATTACTACATAAAAAATTAAATAATATAGTTTTTTGGTTTCATATTACATTATTTATATAATTAATGATGCATACTGGTTGTTTATCTTATGTGATATCATGTTTTATTTTAAATATTTATCAATTCAAAAAATATTATGAAAGAGATATGTACATCGCAAAAAGTGATTAATGAAACAAATAGTTCCCCTTGGAGAGGCTCAGTTGGTGTATAAGATGATATGATACCATCTCTAAGTAATCATTTATTTTCAAGGTTACAATCTTTATAGATATAATTATTAAATTATGTTTAAAACACATTACCCTTTTCCATGGTGATACTGATTGTTTTATATTATCTTTGAAATAAATCTCTAAATATCATTTCTGATTATTATCATAGCACATCTGTCAACACTATGTTTTTTAAATGTATAGTTAAATTGATGGAATATTCATTGTATTTTCTTGATAATGTTAAATGTTCATAAACTTAATCTCAAATAGTTCATTTGAAAATTTTGTATTTATATACATTATCCCTTGTATAACCTATTTTAGTCCCATTTGATGAATGAAAATAAAATTTTATTATAAATAACACACAAAGGAGAATGTCTATATACAAACCTCATTTTCAATCCTTTTCAAAGGATCTCGGGAATTACTCAAGTATTTGAAATGTATTTTACGAATGGATATAATGAAAAGTGTATAAAGCAATATGGGTTCTCTACTCCATTTCTAATTAAATAATTTTCCATAATATTGGGTTACAAAATGGATCTGAATTAGATTCAAGAAAAAGTATCAATCATTGTTTTATTTTAACTTATTTATATAAATAATGGAATGTTTTTCGAGTGAGAAATATTATCAATGTGAAATGAATTTCACTAAAAATTAAATGTGGTTTGCAAAAACACAAATCATATTATACACTATAGATGATTAAATAATACAAAAAATGAAATCCATTATGAAGTCATCCAATTTAAATATTTTTTATTTCGTCGTTTAATTATCAATTTATCCATTTATAAATATAGATTATATTTTTTGGAATAGAAGAAACAATATACATACTATATAATCACCATATTCATTTTTATCACTATAAATTAATTTTCATATTGTTTTGCATAATAATTATTATAGAATGAATAAAGAATTATGGGCTTTACAAATCATCCAATAGTTCTATCTTCAATTATTGTATTATAGGAACACGTATTCATTTTCCTAATCATATAATTCATTCATTGTTATAAAGAATCTATATTGCATTCATCACATTCTTCTATTGTATCCTATCATTATTATCCACCTTCTTTATCAACACATTTATAGTCTATTGAGAATTTGTTTGGTAAGGTTTTCACTATATACAATCAAATATTAAGGACCAAAAAATGAAAATCCATTATTATAAGGCTACATTACATATAGACTATGTGTTTGGTTCCATATCCATTCCTTATTATATAATTACCCATGAAATGTATTTCTATATGAAGGTAATGTGATGATAAATCACAATAATTAATCAACACCAATGCTATAATTTTTTATGTTTTCAACAATAAATGTTTGAATATATATATATAAATATAAATCCCTTATGATTATTGTACATATCACAATTTTCAACATAGATGTTGTTCATGGATGTATTTAATGATGATATTAATTATTGCCTCTCGAAATAATTTTTTTAGTTTTTTCCTAAATCAATGATTTTTGTGATGCATAATCTAAAATAATTTAATTTTATAGTAGGAAATGTCTTAATACATTGATTTAAATATCAATATATATTACTAAAAATATTATTATATACATTTATATGGCTATAGGTGTAGTGATAACCCTTCTTTTTCACCTTGATTTTTTCTTCAAATTCATCTGACAATACTTAATTGACTCTATTTAGATTCAACATTGTTAGATGATTTCTTAGTAATGAATTATTTCATATATTTATTTGATAGCATCCAGATGATATTGGAAAACAATGAAAAAATATTAGATTGATTAGTAAGGAACATTGTTAAAAAACCTCTATAATTTAGGGATAAAAAATATACCATCACAAGAGAAGACATGGAAAAATAATAATAGTAATATCATAAAAAATAAAACATGCCAATTTTTTATAAATTTCCTTATAACACATGATATTAAAGACATTGAAAAAATATGATTTATGGTAAACTTTAATTTTATAATATATGAGAATATAATTTATAATGTCTAGCAGAAATTGTCATTATAACCTCAAAATACATGATCAATAAGACAAATTAATATATTTGGTTCATTTGTATGTCTAAATGATATCACTCAGAATTTATTGTGTATATAATATGTATGATAGGATTTTTTTTGTGTATATCATCTTTTTATTCCATTAATTATTGTTATCTAGTTTATAGATTAATATTTCATAATTATGGAGTCCCTCATATTTTATCGATAAATTAAACAACCTGTTGATGAATATATATGTTATTGATCATCCTCTTTTCATGTTAAATATATATAGTCATATTGATGTATGTATCTTATTATTTATGGGGACTAGTTCAACCCATTGAAATTAAAATCGGAGTATACAACCATTATATTGGTTCTAATTAATTTTTATCATCAATTACCCACACTTTGTAAGATTCATTCTATAAGGAATCCTTAATGTATGTCTAGAAACATATATGATATTTATTGAAAAATTTATATATCATTATAGGGAATAAACCAGAATCACATTCATAAAAACATTAATTTATTCATTCACAATTACTATATCCTTAATATATAGTTTCTTTGCCTATATTTGTATTTATTACCCCTTATTAATTTTATTAAGACCCGTGTAATGGATATAATATCACTAGAGATTTCACTATTATCTGAATACTGATAGATGATAAATTGTTTTCTTATTAATGAAATCTAATTTCAATATCTCGATGATTAAAGTGGTATCTATGTAGTGATTATCAACCCCTAAAAAATAAAAACAACATTCAAAAAATAATAAAAAACTGTAATAATAGTATATTTATTAGGTGTATTGATTTTTAATTTCAATCATTATTCATCTGTTTCCGAATTATATATTTTCTATGAGGTTTTCATGGGGTTATTTATTTTTTATTGGTAATTTTTAGATCCTTATAACACTATATAGTTGGTGATATTTAAGAAGAAACCATGTGTTCATCCTTAGTAAAATTTGAATATTTTCATAGAAGTATTATGGTTGTATCATGGGGAGTGAAATCATCTTGACATACACCCAAAAACTATGTTGATTGGGAAGAGGTAAAAAATCATTTTTAAAAAGGTTTACCAAACTATGTGATTAAACCATGTGGGTCACAATGAGAGGTAGAAGATTTATATTTTTGGAAGTGTTTTGTAAAACCGTGCTACCAAACCTTCTGTGAATAAATTTATTTCATTAATTTTATTTTAATATACATAACATGTCCAATTTGAAATAATATTAATCCGAATACAATCCTTCTCAAACCCAGACACTACAAATGCTTCTATAAGTGATTTAATCATCATACAAGCTTGATTAGTGTGGAACTAGGTATGTATTGATCAGGAGTTAATTTATTTCATCCATAAACCATGATAACTTTTGTGTATAGTATTTATACACTCCATTATCTTACTTGAATCATTGGTATTCCATATCATGGATAAAACTATTGATTTGGACACCATCTAAAGATGAATGTTGGGATTTTTTCAATAGCAGTGGAAAATCTATAGTGTTAGAGGCATTTAATTTTAATATCACGGATCTAGTATCATTGGAATAACCCAAAATGTATGTAATTATTTTCCATTTTCTACAATAATACAATAATCAATTCTAGAATAATTTTTTATTTGGATTGGAACTATTTAAGGTGTTATTAATTGAATGAATTAATCGTTTTATAGCATGGGTGTAGCTTATTTATCACTCTTTAATAGGATTTACTATTTATTCCATCATGTTTAATGATGAAATCCCATTCCCCTTTAGGTACCTTTTATAATTTAGATAATTTTACATAATACTTAAATTTGAAGATCTTGGTTGTCTCTACATAAGTGTGATTTCATGGGTCTGTGTATTTCATGACACCCATATATTATGCACGATTCAATTAGTATCCTTACATAGATTCGTGGACCCTATTTGAGGTCTACCATATGCACATCTATTTTTCTAATTATTATCCTTATAGAATTATATATTCTAATAGTATATCATATACATAATTATTTGTGATTATCATATCTTTAAAAGTATTAATAACAATATTCAGAATAATTGGATCGTCATGATATAATTATCCTTCATTGGTGAAGTGTGCACAATTTATAATGATGAAGTATATAGACCATATCAAAATGTATGAATTTTTTTTCCTTGAGTATAGTGCCCTATAATTGGTAGTAATGGTCTTAATTCTTATCTTCCTAGCCGAAATGTATGACCGAGTATCCATTATGGTTGAAAATTCAAGAAGGAATTTTAATTTTCAATTAATGGATCATTATAATTTTTTTCAGATATTTGGAATGTAATTAAAATAATTATAATGTATTAAATTTAGTTTTTAGATAAGTAATGAGGTTTAGATGATATCATCTGTCTCTAGGTGTGCCTATTTATCTTCTTTGTGGGATATAGTAGAAATTAAAAATTTTGAAATGTGAACAATTTTTTGGGGTAAATTTATAGAACCACAAACCTAATCGAATTTTTATTTAATTTGATATGGATAATGGTTTTTTCACACATTTATATCACGATTATGCTCAAACATGAGTGTATTAATATGGTCTCTATATAATTTTTTGAGCTGTTATTGATCCACCTTCAGGATAGGCACACAATTTTGTAAATCTTTCAACTAAACCATGTGAGGTGGAATGTTTATAAAACATACTAATAGTATAGTTGGAACATTTTTTTAAAAAACATATAGTAATCTTGATAGGCTTATTTAAAATGGAAAATATCTTTTTTTCAACAATTCATTTTTAAATAGAATCCTAATTTCTTCTTTCCCCTTGGTCAGCCACACACTAGATAATTAAGATCCTCCATTCCTTAACTAATACATCAATAAATGAATGTTTATGGAACTTTTAATTTGATATTTGAGTTATATTTTCAATATTTTTTTCCATTATTCTTCTCCACATAATTTTTTTCTAATTTTCCTTTCTCAATGTTTTGGGTTATGTTCAGATTCCACCAGATCAGGGTGGAATAATTTGTATATCATGAATATTCCATCTGGATTAAATTGAGGCATCCCATTATGAATTCTTACCACTATATCACATCATTTAATGGAGTTAAATATTTTAAATTAAAATTATTTGGTTTTTTTATGTTCAATTTAATTGATAGTTTAATCTTCTATTCAGGATTTTTCTCTTCCATTGTGTAGTTTTCTACGATATGGAATATGCCTCTTGTAACACAACATTATAGGGATAAATGTCATCATTTATAAATATTTATATTAGTTGACCCTAAATATAATCAATTTATCAATGTAATTTTTATCGTAATATTGTTATTTTTCTTGGTTCAGGTATAAGAGTACACCTAATGATGTTTCCTTGTTGTTGGCCTCATTTTTTCAGTTATGTGGTCGACCGTTGGGTTTTAGGTGGTTATGATTTATTAAATTAAAAACATATTTTAAAAAGAAATTATATAACTAATTAATTAATTATTAATTAATTATTAATTATTAATTTGATCTTTTATTTGAGACATATCCTTCTTCTTCTAGATGATGGCTCGATGGGATTTCAAATCATTGGTATTATTTTTCAAGAATCTCTAATAATATTATAAAATAAATAATGTTGAGGTATCTATAAATAAATCCATTTGTTATATAAATATTCATTTATGAAAGTATCTTATGAATCCTAAAAAACAAGTTTATTTTTCTCATTAAATATTTATAAAATTTAATAAGAGATGAATCTTATGAATAATGTGCCTATGGTGTTGAGGGACTGGATAAAACCTCTTTAATTGGCTAGGTATATTGGTTACAGATATAAAAGATTATAAATTAAACCATATGACTCAATATCCAAGTCCAAAGGGTTTATCCATGAGATATACATTGTTGATATTGGTGAACGAGTGGAATATTCATTCAAGGTTGGATTCTTGGAAAAAGGAATCTGAATAATGGCCATATACAAAGTGTGACATTCCTATAGTTCTAAGAGGGAAAAAATGGGATCTGAGGGAACCCTAGTAGGTTTTCTTTTTTTTTATGACCCTACTGAATGGGTGAAAATGAGAATTGGTATTGATGGTACTATATTTTACCAAATATCATAAAAATCAACCTGAGCCCGAGTAAATATTGATATGCATGAGGGATTTAGGAAATCGTCACACCAAAATATTATATTTTTGATTTATCATTTTAAATTTTTCAGGGATATTGATTCCCATGTTTTATTTGTGGAACCAATACTTTTCACCTAACAAGATGTGATTATATTATTTGGAATACCCAAAGGTACAATCATTGATCTAGATTTTGAGCCTTATGTGTTACTATTAAGGTTATGATGAGATATAAGAAGGAACATGATGTCATTGTGGATTTCTAGTGTATCAAGTATCTACATATTAATCAATACGAATAATTCATGAGATGCAAGGATTCAACTGTAGGTCCATATGGGATTCCATATAAACATCTTTTCCTTAGGATACATAATTTTTTTTTGGATCTATACATTTTTTCAAGGGGGTTTATTATGATCACCTATATTATGATTTCCTCCATATTTCATCCATATGAATTTTATTTTATAGGATTTTGATTCTAGATTATATTTATAGAAATTAAATAGATGTCATGGATCAAACTATTTGGCATGGGGACTGGGGGATATTTTGATTCAGTGATTTCTCTCGATGTGGTGAATCTACCTCAAAAAAGTATTTATAAATTTAGATTCGTTATTTTCTTATGTCACATATCTTTTATCTATCTATCTAGTAAAAATATTTTACTGGATGGTTTACATTAATATGATTTTTTCCCCAGTTTTCCCAATGATATGATATTTATATGGTCGGAATGATACTGTGACATGTTATGTGACACCCTTACACTAAACAACGAAGGTAGAGTTGATCTGGGTCATAAACGTAACTATAAACACTAGATTCTTGTACCGTGGTTTCTCTAGTCTCTATTATGTAGTTTTGGTTAGAATGGTCTTGATGGTGTGTTTAAGGAAATAAAATAACTAGAACAATTATATATTTTGTTTTTTATTTATTTTTCCATAGTTTATTCATCTATTTATATTTTCCCTATCACATGAACATATAACGTATATATAATTTATGTATGGGACAATGATGGGGTTACCTACTAATTTATATACACAAATCCTACTCAACATGCATTTGCATTGTGTTACATGAATTGATATCTAACATTTCATTGAAAAGGGGTAGTAATAATCCTAGTATTATAAATATGATTTAGTTGAGTGGATCAATCTGGATTATACATATAGATGTGGTGAGTATCAGAGATTTTATAAGGCATCATGTAATTTTATTTTAGTTTTTTATTTAATTATTTATTTATATGTGATATTCTTATAATGATTCTTCACTATGTGAATATCTTACTTTTATGATAGTTATTATTATTAATTGAGTTGTTTTATTTATTATGTTGCATATGATGATTGTTGTTGGTAAACAATATGTTTTTATTTTATCTATTATAACCCACTTTTTTAGAGGGTATAGTCTCACAAAGGTACTACCCTAAACATTTACTTCTTTTGGGAAGCCACTACCATATAGAGATTCACACATGAGGTTAGGAGATGAATCGAATCGAGGCATAATTTGATTAGAATCTTGATAGGTGTATCACAAAGTTTGATCATTGGAAGGTTATTGTTTCACTATTTGTGATTTGTTATACAATATATTATGGAAAATGACAATTATTTGGATGGAAATTTATTTTTTGTTTCAGGAAAAAATTAACCTCACAGATTTCGTGGTTACTATGATTATGTTATAGCCATTTTTATTTATAATGTTATTATTGTATAGTTTTTAAATTTGATTGAATGACATGGAGGTTTTGGGTTCATGGTATATTTTTCATATTTAGATCAAGTTCCATTAGAATGATGAATACCATTCAATTTTGACTCTTAGACTATATATAAAATAGTTGTTTCATTCACAGTATTACATATGTTTGAATCACATGATATAGAATTTATACTTAGATTGTTTCCTTAAAACAGTGGGTTTATTTTTTAATTAATGACTAACTAAAAATTCTATATTTTAAAATTTATTTACATTGTGGAATTCTGATCAACTGGGGTAATTTTTATTATTATTTTCATCTCTTGGGAGGTAATGTGGGTATATTTCCTAAACTATCTAGATGAATAGGAAAACCATTTAATTAAATATATTTAAAACAAATAGTGTAATTAGAATATCTATTTTAATAATAATTATGTTTAGTTGTTTAATTTTTCATTAACAAACTATATGGAATATTCCCTTATACATTGGAATTAAATTCTGCATAACATAACTTGGTGATGTCGATTTTTGGGCACTAATAATATAGAATTATTACTTTTAATGTATAAATACACTAAATGATGTGGTACTAATCATTGTAGTGTTTTCCTCTATGTAGATTCATAGTGAGATTCAGTTCCTGGGTAGGTTAAAGTCTCAACATGATGTGCTGGGTTGATGGGTATATAGGACCCTCTAATTGATGTCTTACTTTTTATTCCATTTCACAATGACATAAATAATGGAGTATTATTATTATGTTTAAAAATATGAGTATTTTATTGGGCTTGTATGGTTATCATGGATACATTATATAATATATAAATATATTATGATTCATTTAATATTTGAATTTGAGGGTAACCTATGACTGTGGTTATCATGAGTATTTGTTTTCCATGGAAATGAATGTGTATACAGGTTCCTATGGAATGATGTGGGTAAAAATACTGTGATACTATGTCTTTGAGACAATCATGATGATGTCATGGGGTTTTTGGTGGTGATTCCTTTGTGTTCATGTCTTCTTGGTATCAATGTGTGGTTCTATGTTAAGATATATTTGAGGTCCTAACCCTATGGACATCTGGTGTGATTTAAAATTTGGGTGAGACACCGGGTGTAAACCCATTACTGGAACATATTATGGTGGTAGATAATAATATAGTTTTCATAACGAACACAAAATCCATATACTATGTTCTGTGGTTGGTTTAGATCAGTATGGTATCTGTCAGATGTTTATAAAAACCATTTGAGTCAGAAATCAATGAGTGGTCAAGTGTTTGTCGAGGAATGATAAAGATGATGAGATATATAAGGGCTCTATTTATATTTTTTTCAAATGAAATACATTATACCCCTATGTGTTATATTTTACATCAGAGTGGGATTATGTCTGATAGAAAGGATGATCCACGTAAAGATTGTTCTTATATTTACTAGATTAGGTGAACGTACCATGAGAGGATTGGTAGGTTCGTTTCAACGGAATATGTTATGGATTCAATAAAGGATTGTTATATTTAAATTTGTATGGTGTGGGGGACATAATAGGTAATTTGGAGGACACAACTAATATATTATGGAACATTGACTTGCTTTTCCTAGTAAATCGGTTGGATGAGGTGGATCATGTATTCTTGTGACTGATGTGTTTGATTTTCAATACATATGTAAATATATAAATTTATGTTTGGATTGGACATTAAATAGAGTAATTGCATTGGCATAGAACTCTAGATGGATTGGTACAATATGATTGAGTGTTGGATCAGAGGTATGTTGTTGTGTATAAGGGCCAAATGACTATTTTTGATTGATTAGGATTTTTTGTGGATATGAACCTGAATTCAGTTATGAAATTTAGTGTGTGAGTTTGAATAATTAATTGGTTTCTCCATAGATAGGGTAACCATTAATGGGTGTTTAGAATGGAATCATTAGTTATAGTTAATAATAATTGAGAAGTGTTAGCCAAGGAACTGTCATCTCGGATTTACACATGGTATTGAATTTGATGAAATTGAAACCACAACTAGTACATTTTATTGGATGAAATTACTATATTTTGGTAAATTAAAAGGTATTATCATGGAAAATGAACCATGGTCATTTTTTCTTTGGTGGTGAACATGTATATTAAGTTCAAAATTGGGACTTGATAGTTGATCTAGTGTTGGATAGGGATTTTTATCCATGTTCATGTGTGGGTTTTAGAAATACACGTCATGGGATTCATGTGAATGAATAGATTGTTATTTTTGGGGAATTATAGTGTTATAAGGGACTATATCCTGGGATTATCCACCTTTATCATGGTCTAAAAGTGAGAATCAATATATGCCCAATGTTTAATTAGATGAGGACACATCATTGTGTTGGAATATAACAGTGTTTTTCTTACATTCTAGTGTTCCAATGGTGGTAATTATTATTGAATCGGGTATTAATTGTCTAAAATCCATATGTTTAGGGTCATGACGTGGAAGGACAATAAATATTCAAAATAATGAAATGAATATTTTAAAAAAAAATTGATGGCTGTGATAGGTTGATAAATATGGATAGATAACAATAATGAAATTTTGGTTATAAGTGGTTATATTGTGGAAACATTTGAATACCCTATGTCTATATCAGTTTAAAAGTCTAGAATAAATTTGAATATTTGATTATTGTATGGGATAAATTTTAATTGATCATTTTTAAAATAATAACAATATTATGAACCACTAAAACTATTGTTTTTAGATGAGGAATGCGGTTTTAAATTTAACATTGGGTTTTAGGTGAGCATAAAAACATTGGGGTATCTATTATCAATTATTATGGATTCTACATAGGGATAATAGTATAGGGTGAATGTTTAATCGAAATCCATGTGACACCCAAAATATTAATGAACATATTCTCCATTAAATAAGAAGCATGGTTGTATCACTCGTTAGAGCATGGTTATAGTCAAACCATTCACATTTTGGGAAGGTAACAATGTGAGGTTGATGAAGGGTTATAGAGTAAACAACATAGTTGGGGATGGGGTTTGAATACATTGCGACCAAACTATGTAATGTTTCTATATAAGAGGAAGTGAAAAAACTAGGGTTTGTGGAGATTTTAAAAAACTTCCAGTAAAACCATGCACATCATTATTGATTCTAAATTACTCGTCTATGCTTATAATTTTTAATTGGAATCCCCAATTTATCATCCCTCATGCATTTCCAAGCCCTAGTTAGACAATATCCCTCCATGCTTTTGTAATACAATGATAAAGTTATCTTTTTAGTGTTGTTATTTAGTGATTTAAGGTGAATTTTCAACTCCAATATCATCTCTTCCTCTACCCCACTTTTTCCTTGATTTTTTATTCTCTGTTTTTATATTTGGTTTGGATTACATTGATGTATGTTAGAATTGGATGTCATTTATAGGGCTTTATTGTGACTTATGTAGGGGGATATCTTGATGTTTTATTTCCAATTCCATGCGTCATTTGGATAAAGATAATCTATAATATTTAGTATTTAATGGTTTTTGGTTATGTTAAACTAAATTAAAAAATTAATTAGTTCCTCCCATTATGTACTTTTCACTTCTTATGTAGGGAATATCATTAAAGGGTGTCTGCCTATGGTCTTGTGTTTTTATGGATTATATCACTATTTTTAATTTTAATAGTTTTTAAGACATATATAAAATTATATTAATAATATATTTGTATACAATAGTAAGGTATTTTTTTATAATTCATGGCTAGGAGAAATACATTTTCTTCTTTGATTAGTTGGTTGTGGTTCTAGTGCGATGAGATTGAACGATGATATTTTTTCTATTAACTCATTCATAAATTAAAATTTTAAATTCTTTTTAAAAAATTATAGATAAATATTTATTTATTTATTATTATTATTAAATATTTTGGTAGTTCTAATTTGAGACCAGACCTTAGTGTTTTCAAGGATGGATGTACGATCTTGTAGAACCTCATTGTGAGTATTACTGATTCCATGAAGAGAAGGAAGGTTTTAAAAGTATATGTGTTCCATATGAATATTTAATTTTGTAGAATTAATTTTCCTTTATCCATTATAATTATCATACATGAATAATTTTTGTGGTAATAATATTTACATTAATGATGATCTTCAATAAAAAATAGGCACTATTAATGAATTTCAAATTTTTGGATGCACCTGATGGACCCTTTTTGAACCATATGAGAATATCTTCTTCTAAAAGAATTGATAATAATTTTTATCTTATGAATTTATATTCTTTGTTAAGGGGTTTCCCATGATATATTCACCATAATGAATAAAATATAGTTTTTTATTCAATACAACCAATAATGCTTTGGAAAAGGAAAGAGATTATGGATATATTTCAAGTGTGATTTACTTAAGGGGAGAAGAGACCCTCAATGAGATATAAGGGAATAGTTTATGTTTCCATATAAATTAGTTTCCTTATTAATTTTTTTACATGGGAATTAGTAGAGATAGTATTATGTGTGAACATAGAATGTTTATTGATGACATGAGCCTATGGGATGTGAATAGAGGTTATGGGTTTAGACATATGGCCAACCCATGCCTTATATTTATAAAATCAATAATTTATATTTGAAACAAACATAAATGTGTATATTTGTTTCTAATAACCTATTATATTGTCCAGATGATAAATAAAATATAATTTTTTTATACCGGGTCATAATTCCTTTGATTGGGATTTTGAGCCATTTATGATATTTCAATGATACTAATAAAAAATGTCTGTGAAAAAGATGTCATCATGGATTCCCAATTACTCCTTGGATCTGAAGGTTAAAAGATGTGATTAATTTCCTAGATTCTATGATTTAATCTACGATCAATATAAGAAACTATTGATTTCTCATGTTTTTAAGACTAGCAGGGTGTCTTGGATCCAACCATTCAGGCATGGGGGTTTTATTATGATAGGAAGCCTATATTATCCCTAGGATATTAAAAGTCACGAATAATTATAATACATGTTCATGATCAGTATGACAATCATTTGTAGGATCTAGTTGTTTATCATGGTGACCCAGTAGACAATATGACTCAATGTTTTCTTCATAGTCTTTGAGTTATCCATGAGACATGAATTTTATGTATAGTTTAAATTGATTCCCATTATTCATAGGATATACTCATGGGGCCTTACTTGATTTTTATTTTACTGATTGAGTGGAATATAAGAGATTCATGTGTTACACTAGGATTCTGTAATCTTTTTGTTGGAATAATATTTTTATATTCTAAAATCTAACATCATGGTTTCGAATGTAGACATGGTAAATCAAGGATTTAGACATGGGGATGGAAACTTATTACTAGTAACCTAGAGGGAAATGGTACCCCAGTGTGGTTATGGTTGGTAAAGTCATCGTGAAATTCTCATGGATACCCTATCATATTCTGAATTAGGTTGTATAATGGTAATTAATTTTTCCTCTTTTTATTCAATTATTTATGTTTATCATGTAACATTAAAATAAAATGTATATATTGGTTATGTATGGGTTCATGATTACAGTACCCTACTATTTTATGTACTCACATCCTACTTAAGAAACAAGGACACATGGTTACATAAGTAGCTCTCTCACTTTTCTTAGGCATGATATGGGAAGTGATTGAGTATTATATTGATGATCAGGCTATGCAAGTCAAGTTAGATATTAGATCAAAATGATGTGATGATAGGATATATATTATAGCATCATGAAATTTAATTTTATTCTTTTCTTTTATTGTATAAGTGATCATCCTAGTGAATGATCATCCTTGTATGATTTTATTACATCCACATTTCATTTTGGTATTGGTTGAGTTGTTTTATTTGTCATTTTAACAATGAAATTTATTGATGATATAAGATACATGATTATTTTATATATCACTATACTCTATGTGCATGTAATATAGTATCCAAGTGATACTACCCAATACCCTAACTGCGAATCAGAAACATCTAGTGTAAGGGGATCATTCTCGACTTTTTATAGATAATCGATGCATGGAACTTCTTGAGTAGGATATGGATAAGAATTTTTTACAAAATCATATATATCATATCATGAAATTTAAAAATGATATGGGAAATATATAGGAATCGATGGACTTGAGAACTAACCCAAGATGCAATTGCGATACAACAAATTTGTGTCATGATCCAACTTGATTTCTTATAACTATTGAAAAACATTCACAACAGTATTATATATATGTCATTTTCACTATCAACATTTTTTGACACTAACTATCTAGAATAGAGTAAAATCAGTTGTGTATGGCCTAAATTGTATCTTGGTAAGAGTATTATTTCTCAATGTATGATTTTTATTAATTTCTGGAACAACTATATTTATTAGGTAATATAAAACTAATACTTTTTCACTCATGTTGAGGGAACATTGTTGGTGTGTTGCATGTTTTATTACCACCACCCAAAGTGGGAATCATGACCATCGTGTATACTTAATGATTAGGAATGAAGGAAAGGGAAATAGGATGGTAGAAGATAGTAGTGTTATGGAGCAAAAGGATAATAGCGGTACCAGGGAAAACAACAAATGATTCTAAGGTGACTATTTGTAACACCCCATGATTCTGAAAAAATAACATTATTTTAGATATCATTTATGAAATGAAAACCCAAATTAGAAAAAAAAATATAACACAGAAGATGCTACGAAATATCTTTTTAAAAAAAATTAATATTCTTCATATCTTGTAAAACATACAACCACAAGTCAAAAAAAACCATAATATAGTATATTATTATAATCGGGCCATTAATTTTGTGGGTATGAATTAAAATAAATAAATTGTTAAAATTATATTTACATATTTAATATAAATTAAATAATAATCAATTAAGAGTGAGAAAAATGTTTTCTCAAAATATTATATTTCATAATGGGCCGTTTAGTCATCCATTTAAAACATATTTTGAAATTAAATATTTACAATTTTAGAAATAAAATCGAAAAAAATTTAATTTTCTAAATTATCAAATCTAAATTATCATAGGGTTAATTTTTATTGGTTTTTTTAGGAAACATCCATTTTTCTGAAAAGAGGAAAATATAATTTTTTTTGAAACCTGCCTATTCATTTGAATAAATTATAATGTGAAATTAAAATATTAATTAGATTTGAATTATAATTACTTAAAATATATATCAATTAATAAAATCTATTCCACTTTAATCAAATTCATATTTAATTTTGAAATAAATACATTATTAAATTTTGAACATTTTGTCATTGTAAACCCACTTTCTCATCATGCCAGCTAGATTATTTATGTATTTAAATTTTCAATTTATGTGAATTTAATTTTTAAAATTTAATTCAATATTTGGAATCATAGAAAATTATATTTTATATTAGCGTAAAAATAATTTTTTAGCAAAATGAATAGATAAAACAAAAAAAGTATTTTTTGGAATTAAGGTAAAAAAGATTTTACTCGGTGGTTAAACTAAAAATATTATGGTAAAATTTAACTGAACGGTAACATAAATATATTTTACGTCCATATTTATAACATAAATTTTAATTCCCCAACCGCAGTTAACCAGAGTCGGTGCATTATTACATAACATTGGCCTGATCACAAAAGTCCAAGTCTCGAAAGTCCGATTAGTTTAGTATCCTTGAAAGTACTAGATAGATTCATAAGGATTGCATTATATCATAATTGGAAAACTAAAAAACATTTATTCTTTTGAAAAAAAAAATATCTGAAAGATTATCACTGCAGGTCATTCATAATATACTTCTTTATATCCTGGGAAAAATAAAACATAGAAAGGGGTGAGCCCAGATGCTCAGTAAGGATAAAAATACAATGAAAACATTTATATATAAGTACAATCATTTAAGGAAATGTATAATACTAAAACAAAAGCCTTTTAAAATTGAAATTAAGCATAAAATCGAAATGATAAAATCAAAATAATTCAATTTACATACACACATGGATATTCTACTAGTCAAATAATTAAATTCAATATCAATAGCTACTTTCATAATGATGGAATGCATAATGCTATACTTTCATAACCACAATGTCAAGGACTTAGGCGAAGAATACAAATAAGAATTTGTCAAGGACTATTGCCAAGACACTATTTTGTCTCATGAGACATACCGATGCATCAAAGAGTAACACTGGGCTCTACCCGTCACTTACTAAGTCCAATGAATTTCTTATATGAAAAGGTTTAAACATAACATAAAAAATCTTATTAAAACTAGCATATAAAATGACAATACATTGACCGTAAAACATGAATGATATAAAAATAACACATCCACATTCAAACATATCACAAAACCCCCAAAACAATATGAAAGGTTTGTATCATAATAAATCAACTTCAAATAAACTTAAAATCAATAAAAGGATGTTGACATAGATGAAATCAAAACATTTTTTCAAAAAATATCCCTTTCTATTTTGAAATCATTTGAAATTCATATAATTATAAAAGATAACAATTTTTTTGAAATATTCTTATAATCTTTTAAGAGAAGCTCTAATAATGTTATAATAGAAAAAAATAGCCGCACCCACCCTATAAGTTAAAAAAAGACATTCTTACCTTAATAATGTTGAAAAGGTTATCAAAGACCTTGTTTGGAAAACGATGGAATGATTCCTACATAAACATCTTTAAAATAGTAAAAAAGGGTAAAAATTACTTTCACCCATAGTCTATAAAATATTATGAATGTTTTGAAATAAATTTTTATGAAACATGGATGTGGATGGTAAAGATGTCCCAGTAGATAATTATGTATAAACAAACCCAGATAATGAAGAGATTGTAGAATTAACAATTACCTTGTAATTTTTCATCGTAGAGGGTAGGTTAACCACCTTTATAATGGTTATATAATTTTTATTAAATAATATAATAATCATATACATTAATATGATATCATATATGATCTTTTAACATTGCTTTGTTAATAATATCTTAGTATTATCGTTGTTTAAGGTGTTAAAAGATTTGTTTTCCATTATATTCTTTGTTATGTGAGTAATATTAGTTATGTGGTGGGATGTATATAAATCATATATAGAATTATATCATGTCTTTAAAAATTATTTCTAATAATCTAATGATAATTATCTTGAATGGATATGATGGGGAATGAATCTCATCGCGTTCATGGAGACGGTAATCTGTAAGTACGTACGAGCGACAATATACTTATTTTGATATTATAATAGTATATAATTGCATGGTATATAATATATACAGAATAATTATCATCTTATAGTTATTATTTAAATCAATTAAAAATCATTATTATACCCATCAAAATAATAATGTATTGAATAACAATTACACCACGGCGTGGAGACATTAAGCCGAACGTATGCACGTATGGTGAAATGTCATTAAAAACCTTGGTAGAATAATGATTTTTTGGACCATATAACAACACAGTATATACAAGATACTGTATTTATTATTTTAGAATTGAAACAACAATGAAAAACGAATTGGAAGAAGAAATGAACTTGAAAGAGGTGGTGAGATATTTACCTCTTCTTCGTGTTCTTTCTTTTGATTTGATCAAAAGGGCTCCATAAGATGACTTTCTGTCTAAATGAAGTTCTACAGGATAATGGGAGGATAGTTTTGATGGAATTTGGTTAGAGGATGGCCGAGCCAAATGGATTTTAAGGTGTAAATTAGTGAGAAGGGGGGGGTTCATTTTTATAAGAGGGGTGAGGGGCACCATAAGAAAAGCTAGAAATGTTAATTTATAATAAAATCATTTTCAGTTTATAATGGATACAAAATGGATTATTTGAAGGTTATGGGGGATATGGGTCAAAAAACTCTCAATAAATAGGTTTTTGATAGGGATGGGTCTCTATATTAACAATATATTTTAGATTTATCTCTTAGTTAAATAGTATGACATTTACAATGTCTCTTTGTATTTTTATATTATATTGTTAATAAAAATACAATATACTTCGTAGTGAAACCAAAGTGGTTAATTAATGATACAAATATCATTATATCTTTCATTTTAATGATCCTTATATTTATATGAATAATATATAAATTAATTATATAATATTTGTTTTAAATATATCTTTATGTCAATTTTGACACAATTTAATAATTGAATTTTTTAAAGTCCTAAAAAATTTATTAATAAAAAAAATTATTTAACAAAACCTGACATGTCATATTATCCTTGAAAATTAGTGGATGGAATCAAAACATTTAAATTATATTTATTTTAAAATTTATAATGCCATTTATTTGATTCATTCATTAAGAAGGAAAAAACTGCATCATCATTGTTTCATAAATAAATATAAATATTAAATGTCTAAAAATTATAAATAAATTACCATTATGTAGAAAATATTTTTAACTTTCTAATTGATATTTATAGTCAAAGAGATACCATATATAACCCTGTGTAAAAATTGGTTTACTATAAGATATATGCTTATGCCATTTTTGTATTTACTTTAACTTAATTAATATAATGCGTCATTATCACTTACAAGTGGCTCCATGGGGTCACAAAATCGACCCAAGGATGCCCATGGTCAAACATGTATCAGAAAATATGGTTAAAACACGTGTTAGAGTGATTTAATATTATTATAAAATAATGTTATTACCCTTCTTTACCATATTTACCTTTAAACTATGGTAAAAAAAATATTTACCGAAGTAATTATTAAAAATGCCTAAAAATAAAAGTTACCTATTTACAAAATTTGGACCTATTTATTCCAAATATGGAATCAATTTTTCTAAATTCAAAACATAGACGTGTCATAAATTAATTTAAAATTAATCATGTTGTCAAAACAAAAAGAGTGTTTTTAAGAAACAATAACTGTCAACAGATTGATATTTACTTATGTCCAATTAAAAAGTCAAATTGCATAAAATGAACAAAATTCAAGTAAATGGTAAAAATTTAATCTTAATATACATAAAAACCACTCAATCTTATAATTTATCACTATATCTTATTTTTATTAAAAAATTTGTTTTTAATTAAAACAGTGTATTTTTCAATATTCATAAAAAACTGAATGTTTTCAGAAATATAAGAAAAAATTCACCCTAAGATAATTTAAATAATAAAAATTTAAAAATCAAGTAAATTTTTAATGATATAATTTAATAAATTTAAAAAAATTGGTATTAATATTCATAACAGCTAGTTTTATTGGTTGTGGTGTGTTGGAACTCGAAATTGCATACAACACACATTATTCTATTATTCAAAGATAAGCGTACCATAGAAGCCATGAGTGTTTCATTCTCCCATCCTTCAAATAATTTCACCCTATAAATTTATTGAATATTACAACATAAAAAGGCTTGGGTGGTTCTTCCTCGTAAGTCTCTCGGGTTCCCATGTTGACTCTTCCATCTTATGGTTTCTCTATAAAAATTTTGCCAGATGAGTCGTTTGGTTTCTTAGATCTTGTTATATTGTTTCAAGAATCTTGAAAGGCTCTTCCCAATAATACATATCAGGTTCCCGTTCTAATTTCTCAAAGGTGAGTGCATGCATGGGGTTAGGCATGTATTTTCTCTACAGTGATACGTGGAACACATCGTGAATTTTGGAGAGACTTGGAAGCATTGCCAAATAGTAAGCTACAGCCCTAATTAGTTCTATAATTTCAAAAGGTCTGATGTACCTAGGACTCAATATACCCTTCTTACAAAATTGTATAACACCCTTTCATGAAGATACCTTCAATAAAACATGATCTCCTACCTGAAATTCCAAATCCTTCCTTTGGTTATCAGCATAGCTCTTCTTTCTACATTGAGCTGCCTTGATGTGGTTTTGAATTACCTCCACATTTTCCATCGTTTCCTCCACAAGTTCTAGAACAAAAAGTTTTATTTCACCAACATCATCCCAACAGGTTGATGTGCGACATCTCATTCCATATAAGGCTTCATATGGTGCCATCTTAATACTTGAATAGAAGCTATTGTTATTGGAAAATTCTACCAGGGGTAAATACTGATCCCACATACCTTGAAAGTCAAGTGATCATGATCTAAAAATGTCTTCTAAGGAATAAATAGTTTGTTTTGATTGTTCATTAGTTAGGTGGTGGTAGGCAGTGCTCAAACAAAGTTCTGAATCATGGTATTTCTGAATTCTTTTCCAGAATCTTGATGTAAAACGGGGATCACAATCAGAAACAATAAATAGGGGTATTCCATGATGTCTTACAACTTCATTAATATACAGTCTTTCTAAATGTTAAAGTGTTAAATCTTTCCTTATAGCAAGAAAATTTTCTGAATTGGTAAGAATATCAACAATGACCTATTTCCTCTAAGGTATGGTAAGAGGATGCATGACTCCTCCAGGCGGTTGCATTCCAACTTTCACTTTTTGAATAAACATACATCTTGAAATAAAATTAGTAATCTCCCTCTTCTTTTTGTCCCACCTAATATGTTACGTCAAGGCTCTATACATTTTGGTGCTCCCATTGTGTATAGGGAAATTGGAGGTCTGAGAATAATCAAACAATTATATTTTTAGATCAGTTATATCTAGAACCCAATGTCTCTTCCAAAATTTCAAAATTACATCTTCATACAGAAAGTCACTCAATCTCCCATCATTCATACCTTTAATATTCATTTGAAACTCTTCATCACTGGTCTGATATCTCCTTATAATTTATAGTAATTATGGATTTGGAACCATTTTATATAGTGTTTATGTTTCACCATCCATGGTTATTCCCATATCCATCATTACTAGATCCATGTATATAGGATCTTTTTCAACTCTCATCTTGTTCAAAACTCAGTGATCCTTTCTACACAATGCATCTTCCACCTTATTTTCCTTCTCTGTGTGGTAGTGTATAGTGAAATCATAATCCTTGAGTATTTCTAGACATCTAATTCTCTTCATGTTTATATCTTTGTGTGTGAAAATATTCTTCAAACACTTGTGATCCGTATAAAGCTCACATTTTTCACCATAGAGATACTGTCTCCATATCATCAAAGCAATGATTACAGTTTCTAACTCAACATCATGAGTAGGATAGTTTTGATCATGAATTTTAGCTATTTTGATTCATAAGCAATAACCCTATCATTCTTCCTAAGGACACAACCAAGTTATTTCTTTGTAACATCACTATAAATAACAAAACCATCATTCCCCGATGTTGGAGTCAATATAGGTGCATTGACTAATCTTCTCTACAGTTCTTCAAAATATTCTTCACACACTTTTTTCCAAACAAATTTATCCCCTTTTCGTGTGAGCTTTGTTAGTGGGTTAGCCAACCGGGAAAAATTCTGAATGAAACGTCGATAATAACCTAAAAAATCAATAAAACTATGTACCTAAATTATACTCATCGGTGCTGGCTATTCATGGATTGCCTTGGTCATTGAAGGATCAATGGAGATTCCATCCTTAGAGACAATATGGACATGAAAAGAAATCTCCTAAAGCTATAATTCACACTTTCTAAACTTCCCATATAATTCATGTCATTTAAGAGTCTTCAGGATAATGCCCAAGTGATTTTCCTGATCTTCGTAGCATTTGGATTATTCCAAGATATCTTCAATAAATACCACCACTAATTCATTTTGTCATTACTTTAAAACTAGATTCAATATATCCATGAATACAGATGGTGAATTAGTCAATCCAAAAGGAACTACTGTAAACTCGTAATTCTTGTACATGGTTCGAAATGATGTTTTCATAATTTCTTCCTTCTTCACAAACAACTTATGATATCCAGATCGAAGGTCAGTCTTTGAAAAGTATTGATCTCTATTAGGTTTTTCAAATAAATAATCAATGTGAGGTAGGGGATACATGTTCTTAATTGTTATATTATTGTTCTCCTTGTAGTCAATACTCATCCTCATAGATCCATCTTTCTTTTTAACAAAAATGTCAAACACTCCCCCTGTAGAAACACTTGGGAGAATTAATCCCTTATTACTCAATTCCTCTTGTAGTTTATTTAGTTCCACTAATTCCATAGTGGACATTCTATAAAAGGTCTTCGATATGGGCCTTGAACCTTGGATTAATTCAATGGAAAACTCAATTTCTCGTTCTGGAGGATGTCCAGGTAAATATTCTGGAAACACATCAACATATTCCTTCACAATAGTTACATCCTCTATTTGAACATTCATTTCATCACCCAAAATTATTTCATTCTCTTATTCCCCAATAATTAAATTTAGTTGAGCTATTGGGGGTGGATATAGATAAGAATTAAGTAGTGATTTTTCTTCTCTAAAGATAAGGTACTACTTTCATCATAAAAAATTGTAACCTCATTCTTCTTATAATAAATATTAGCTTCATGGTCCGAAATCCAATACATATCAAGGATTATATCAAATTCAATCATTGGTATGATAATGGGATCAGCAGATAAAGAATTTTTATATGACCTAATGGAAACTAATTCACAAAACATTATTATAATGATACGTCCCTTAAGAGGTTTTACTAACAACTCCCTTGTTAAATCAAATTGGAAATATCTAATTTTCTTAGCAAACTGGGAATATATTAAACTATGCGATGATCCAGAATCAAAAAAATAATTTTCTAAATGGGAGGAAACCATTACATTACATGCCACCATGTCTTTTGAAGCTTCAACCTCAGTAAAAGTGATAGAATAAGCTTGGCCTTGATCCCTTGGCCTTTTCTGAGTTATGTTCCCTTGACACGTAGGACATTCATTCTAATAATTCACCATTTCTCTACAATTGTATCATTCAACATAGATATCCTATTTCTTCCCCTTGCAATCACGAGCTTGGTGTCCTTTTTCACAGCAATTGTAATAGACTCCCATTCACTTCAGGAAAGTACCATGGTGTTTCATACCACATTTACTGCATGATGGATATTCAACTTTTCCCTTCGTCACCTAATTTCCATTTTTAGAGTGTTTAGCAGATATCTTCTTCTCTTGATTTTTTTAACGTCATATGACTTATAGAATTCTTTTTAAGTCTTGATATCACATGAGACAATATCTTCGAACGAAGATAAGTATTGTATGACTAATACTCGACAGAGAAATGGTTTTAACCCATCAAATAAATGATCAACAATACTTCTTGGGATAAGTATATAATCTACAACATGTCTCGCTAACCTTGTAAAGTTATCTTTATACATTGCAACATTCTCATTTTCCTTTTTCATCAAACATAGAAATTGTCATCTAATTATAGCTCGATGGTCATGAGGAAAGAATTTTCTAAAAAAAATTCATTAAACTCCCTCCATTCCATATTTTATACTTCATCATCTTCATTTGTGTTTTGAATCAATGACCAACATTGATCAACATCTCTAGTGAGGCGGTAAACTTTCATGAAATCTTTTTCCCTTTCGCTACTCCCCAAGGTGTGGAATATTTTATCTATAGAATTTATCCATTTCTCACCTACTAGTGGATTTTACACCCATTGAATGTTATTTTTTGTTTCCTCATGAAGCGATCAAATATTGATCCTCCATGCTGCGGATTAGGGTGCTCCATACAAGTAAGGTTATTATTCATAATTTGAGTGAGTTGTCCCAGTATGGTGATTAGCGGATCAGCACCAGTTTCATCACTAGATCCACTATAATTATCTTCACTAGGAGGGAAATCCCAACATGGAGTTCATGCATTGATACGGTTTCCATTCTTCCACTAGCCACTATTTCTAAACAATGGCATAAACTATATTAGTTTATGTATCGCAATACAAAAATCCAAACTTGTAAAACACTGAACATAAATTGAACAGAGTATAGATATAATCCATAATCATAAAAGTATTTTCTTTGAGAATTTATATACTCAAAAACCCTTCATAACAGTTTTTAATTAAAATGATAATTTTCCTAAGCATATCCCACGGGTGTGTCGTAACCAAGAGCGCAAAAGGCTCGTTGTCATGCACAATTTCCCGTTTGAGTCAAGCTCAAAGCGGTGTTTTCGGGTTTTACTCCTAGGTACATCGGTGCCAGTGCCGCCTCTATCTGCTTGTATCTAGACAGTGATGTATTTCATGGAAAACTCACAAAATCACTACGATAACCAAATTCTAGGATGTTCTTCTATACTAATCCTCATAGTATATCTTAGGGCTATGTGTTGTAATCAGATTTTATCAAAATCTCATTTACAAGGTTTGTACTAAACATCCTCTGATACCAACTATAATTCCCTGACCCCAGTTACCTAGATTCGATGAATTATTACATAACATTGGCATGATTAAAAAATATCAAGTCCCGAAAGACAGACTGGTTTAGTAGCCTTGGAAGTACTATATACATTCATAAGGGTTACATTACATCATAAATGAAAAAATAAAATAACATTTCTTCCATAGAAAACATTTATATTTCATACAATATCTTTATATGTCAGTCATAATATACTTCTTCGCATCCTAGGAAAAATAAATCATTGAAAGGGGTGAGCTCAGATGCTCAGTAAGGAAAAAAATACAGCGGAAACTTTCATAAATATGCATAAACATTTAAGGAAATGTATAACACTAATACAAAAGCCTTTAAAATTTATAATTCAGCATAATATGGCAATGATAAAATCAAAATACTATCATTTAAATACTCACATGGATAATATAATAGTCAAATAAACACATGCAATATCAATAGACACTTTCATAATGATGGAATACATAATGCCAGACATTAATAACCACATAGTCAATGCCTTGTGCCAAGTCTAGAAATAATATTTTGCAAAGGCCTTATTACAAGACACTAGTATGTCTCATGAGACCAACTGATGCATCAAGGAGCTATAGTGGGCTCCACCCGTCACTTACTAAGTCCAATGCATTCCACATATGAAAAGGTTTAATCATAACATAAACATTCGTATTCAAACTAGCATACATAATATCAATACTTTTACCATAAACAATGAATGGTATAAAAATAACACATCCCCAGTCAAACATATCACAAAACCAACAATACAATATTGATGTTTACTATCCTAATAATTCAACTTCAAGTAAACTTAAAATCCATTAATGGTTGTTGACATAGATGAAATCAAAACCTTTTTTAAAAAATATCTCTTTCTATTTTGAAATCATTTAAAATTCATATTTTTATAAAAGAATTTTTTTTTGAAATATTCTTATAATCTTATAATGGATTATTGGATGATTTTATAATGGCGGAAAATAACCGTACCGAATGTATTAGTTAGAAAAAGTCATTTTTACATTAATTTCTTCAAAAAGGTAATAAAGGACCTTGTTTGGAAAATGATGGAAAAATTCCTTTATAAACATGTTATAAAAAGTAAAACAAGGGTAAAAATAAATTTCACCCCTAGTCTATAAAATAGTAAGAAATTTTTTGAAATACATTTTATGAAACATGGTTGTGGATGATAAAGAGGTCCCATTAGATAATTACGTATATCCAAACTCAGATAATAAAGAGATTGTATAATTAACCCATACCTTGTACACATACTTGGTCGAGGGTAGGTTAACCTCTTATATAATGGTGAAATAATTTTTATTAAATAATAAAATAATCATATACATTAATATGATATCTTATATTATCTTTTAACACTGCTTTGTTAATAATATCTGAGTATTGTTGTTGTTTCGGGTGTTAACAGATTCATTTTCTATTATATTCATAGTTATGTGAGTCATATTTGTTATGGATGGGATGTATATTATTTATATCTAGAATGATATAAAGTCTTTAAACATTATTTTTAATAATCTAATAAAAATTAGTCTTGAATGGATATGATGGGGAATGAATCTCATTGTGTCTATGGAGACGGTAATCCATATGAATGCACGAGCAAAAATATCATTATTTTGATATGAAAATAATATATAATTGGATGGTATATCATATATAAATAATCATAATCATTTTATATTTATTATTTACATCAATTAAACATCATTATTATACCCATCAAAATAATAATGTATTGAATAACAATTACACCACGACGTGGAGACGGTATGTCGTATGTACATACGTATCGTGACATGTCATTCAATGGATGGATAGAATAATGAATTTGGTTATACCATATAAAATCAAAATAGATAGAGGAAACTACCGTTTTTATTTTATAATGGAAACAACAAATAAAAAGGAAGTGGAAGAAGAAATGAACATGAAAAAGGTGGTGAGATATTTACCTCTTCTTCTGGTTCTGCATTTTGATTTGATTAAAAGGGCTTCATAAGATAGCTTTCAGACTAATGTAAGGCCTCTAAAATTAAGGGAGTATAGTTTAGAGGTTATTTTGGAAGAGTTTGTCTGATAAAAATGGATTTGAAGGTGTGTATTATGGAGAAGGGTGAGTGACCTTTTATAAGAGGGGTGAGGGGCACCTTAGAAAAAAGTAGAAATATTATTTTATAATAAAATCAATTTCGGTTTATAATGGATCAAAAATTAATTCTTTAATGTATAAGTTGGGTAAGGTTCTTAAAAAACTCAACCAATAGGTTTTAGATAGGTTTGGGTGACTATATTTACCTTATTTTTTAGATTAAACTCTTAGTTAAATAGTTCGAAATTTACCATGTCTCTTTGTATATTTATATTATATTGTTAATAAACATACTAAATACCTCCAAGAGAACCCCAAGTGAGTAATTAATGATAAAAATATCATTATATAAGTAATTTGGACGAATATAAGATTTTTATAAATATAAAATAAATTAATAATATAATATTTGTTTTAAAAATTCTGTTATGTCAATTTTGACACTATTTAAGAATTGATTTTTTTTTTCAAGTCCAAAAAACATTATTAATTAGAAATATATTAATTTAATCAAACATTACATTTCATATTAAATGATAAAATTCGTGGATCGAATCAAAACATTAAAATTGTATTTATTTTAAAATTTATAATTCCATTTATTTGATTCTTTCATTAATAAGAAAAATATTGCATCATCATTGTTTCATTAGTAAATTTTATTATTAAATGTCTAAAAATTAGAAATAAAATAAATTTATGTAAGAAAACATTTTATATTTATAATGGATATTTATAGTCTAAGAGTTAACATATATAACATTATGTAAATAATGTTTTACAAAAAGATATATGCTTATGTCATTTTTTGTATTTACTTTAACATAATAAATATAATGTGTCATTATCACTTACGTGTGGCTCCATGGGGTCCCAAAATCTACCAAAGGATTCCCATTGTAGGACATGTATCATCCAATAGGGTTATAACATGTGTTAGGGTAATTTAATATTATTATAATATTATTTGTTCACCCTTATTAACCATATTTACCTATTAACCAGGATAAATAAAATATTTGCTGCATTAATTATTCAAAATAACTCTAAATAAAAGTTACCATTATACACAATTTGGACCTCATAAGTCCAAATATGGAATCCATTTTCCTAATTTCAATACAAATATGTGGAAGAAATTAATTTAAAATTAATTTCAGATTTCAAAACAAAATGCATGTTTTTAATAAACAATAACAGTCAGAAGATTAATACTTTCATATATCTAATTTAAATGTGTTATTACATACAATGACAAACATTGGATTATATGGTAAAAATATAATTTAATTATAGTTAAAAACCACTCAATAGTATAATTTATCACTATAAATTATTTTTATTAAAAAATCTGGTTTTAATTAAAATTTAGTATTTTTCTCTATTCATAAAAACTAAATGTTTTCAGAAAAATACCAGAAATTATCCCAATCCAAATTTTGATATCCAGAATCCAAAAATGAAGTCAATTTTTAAATATTAAACTTAATAAATATCAAAATGTGGTTATTACTATTCATAACGGATAGTTTGATTGGTTATGGTGTGTTAGAACTTTAAATTTCGTACAACACACGCTATTTTATTATTCAAAGAGAAGCATAACGTGGAAGCTTGGGGTGTTACATAAATATTAAAATTCATAATAATAAACCATTTTTTACCCTTTTGGAATGTGAAAAATGTGGTTTTTCCTTTTTATTTCAAAAAAAATAAGTGTAAAACTCACCTCAATAATAAAAGACCCCCCTTCTCATTTTTTACACATAATATTCCTTTTGGTTCATAAAACGCCTTCCCAAATTACACAAAAACACACATAACTACATATTAGAATACTTTTTATCATTAATAGATCCTAGGATTTCATTGGTACAAACCAGTGGAGGATACTTGAAGAAGAGGTAGCATTATTCAACAAGAGTTTTTTATATTATTTCAATATCCACCTAAAAAAATTATTTATAATCCCTTAACATATAAAATATTTAATATAATCCATATACATAGTTTTTCCTATGTTATGTTCATGAAGTAAAACTATCCCCAGTTCCAAAAAAATTGTTATTAAATTATCATTCGTGTGAGTGGAAGAATACCACATTAAGAACCAATGTCATTCAGTTTCCCATTACCAACATTAATTATTTGGTATGATTATACATAAAAATTATATAAATTTAATTTAAAACATAATTATATCTATATATTAATTATATCATATATACCTTTTTATGAAGCATTCTCTATGATATACAATAATGTCCCTTGTTTGTAAGATGTGATTCGCCTTTCACTAACGATTTTCATCTAATGTGATATGTGTAATGTTAATGATTATATGTGATATAGATGAAATAATTATTATATTTACTACATATTAAAACTTATATAATGATAATATTGAAATATATTTTTTTACACTAGATAATGATAACAGCTTTCTTGTACGTGTTCACTACAGCCTTTATAATATGATGTGACTCTTTTCATCACCACATCACATAGTTGATATATATAATTATATTTATATAAATAATTGGTACATATTATTTTTTTCATTATTAAAATAAAAATTATTACTTATCTTCTTTCCATAAATGTCATTGGAAAATGGAATCTTTACTCATGTGTACTTACGACATACCCTCTCTACGATTCTAATAGAGCTGATTTTTCATAATCATTATTAATGATGGTATATAAATGATTAACTTATTTTAAACTATGATATTTATTCTATTTTTATTACTCTATTTATGTTATATCTTTTCAATATTCTTATGAATCATATATTTAATGATTAAATAATCATGAGAAATAAAGTCAATTAAAACATCAAAAAATGAAAATAATGAAGGAATATTAACAGAATGGTGGTATGACATTATAAAAAGAACATATATAATTTTTTAAATATTAATATTGATCGTTAATATGTTAATAATATTTTTAAAACCCCAATATAATTTGTTAAATTATTTTAAATCTAATATAAGTGTGAGGTAAGAGACTATGTCTAAATTTCTCTTCAATTACGAATATTAAATTCATATAACCTTAAATTATTTTATATAGGGTATATAATACCCATTTGGCATGTAATATAATTATTCATCAATAATTAATGGTAAAATATATTTCAGTTAGAATTTTTTAATCCAAGGTCTTTTTCCTTATGGGTTATCAAGTTGTAAAAATGATACTTAATAAATTTCTTTTCATTTGGATATATCAATTCATTGTTAACTTTGATATTATAAGATTATATGTGAAATAAAATTTTATTATATTTTATTTTCATATGTTTTATGAGGAATTTTATTTGATACATATTATCAATTCATTTACTAATCCTCACTTCAATTTCATGATCTTCTTAAGTGTCCATATCTCAATCCCATTCTATAGATATTACATATTATGATAATTCAGTTGAAAGAATGTGTTTTATTACTATTTTTAAAAAATATTTAATTTTCATATCTTTTGTTTATTCATGATATTTTCATGTAAAATTACCATTTTCCAATTTTTTGTTTTTAAAATAATTGAGAAAATATTTTTAACAAAATTCATCTTCATTTCTTTCTTTGTTAATAAATTTTTTAAATCTAAATCCATTTTGTTAATAATTTTTTCATAAAGAGTTTTATCCATTTCAAAATTATTTCATAAAAACAATTAACCAATTTTTTAAAATATTTTTGGAAAGGAATAATAATTTTGTAAAAATTATGACTATTTAATTTTACTAAAAATTTTAAAGGAATCATTTTTAACTTGTAACAAATTAACTGAATTTATAGAAATCTTGAAAACTCTAATGTTATAAAAAATAATTAATAAGTTTTCTGGATTATTTTAACAAAAATAAATTATTTCTTTGCTAAAATTTCAATTTTTAGATGTGACATTGAAGATGAATTTTTAATATCATTTTTATGGAGTAATCAAATACAAAACCCCTTTATTCAAAATCTAATGGGTATATCTTGTATGAATATATTACTTATTCTTCCCCTGTATGGTTTATTATCATTTTGCGTAATGAATAAAATGACATTCACCTACTTGATTCATTTCTATAGTAATTGACTTTTTGTTAAATTATTTAATTTTTTTGTGTAAAATTAATTTCCCCTAAAAATTCATATTATTTATCATGTATATGTTTATTGGATAAAATATATAATATTTCTATAAACCTACATCTACATTGAATTTTATTTCTTTATATGGGAATATATTGAAAAATTCATATTCCATACTCAATATTTTATTTAATGATACAGTCAGTTCTTGGTGAATAAAATCATCTTTTTGATATATGAAAAAATATTTCAACTTATAGACAAGGGTGGGGAACAATTTTAGTTTCTTCTCAATGAATCTATAGAGTTTTATGAGGTGAATCAGTAAGGCTAGAGTGAAACAGTTTCCCAAAACAAATTATTTTGTAAAAAGTATTTTTAAACACTCTTAAGGATACGTCTTGATAGTTAACGTTTTGACGATTCTGTAGTTTATATGGTTAAATAATTAATCATCAACATCCTTAAAAAATTTGTTATTATTATCAATAAAATTTTTTCAATGATATTATCTCTAGATGAATTTCATAAAATGTTATTAATTTAAAGGAATGTGTATTCAATTATTTACCTTTCCATGTAGATACAACCATATCCATTTTTGATAGTCATATTAATAATTAAATAGAATATAATTTTAGTTATTTAACATTACATATAAATTATGGATTATATATTTATTACATACATGTTATTTTTTAACAGAATATGTTTTCAGTCATATACCTTGGCATATTTATTTTTATACATAAGAATTTATTTTTGATATTATATCTATTGAAACTTTATTTTCCTTAATTTATTATATGGGATGTGTGTTTAGTTATTTTCCATTCTATATTTATTATTATTATTGAATCATGATTTCAAATGATTAACTTAACCCATACTATGAATTTTATCTCTCCCTTATTTTGTTTCGATTCCCAGGAATCCATGAAATGTACTCTGGGTAATATGAAAGCATATAATAGAAGGAAGATTATTATTATTGAAAATAGTATTTTGTAATTTTTTTTATTAAAATGTAATTTAATACTCAAGTATATATCTAGTTTAATAAATATTCTAAACTATTTATTAATTAGGGATTTTATTCCTTCTATATTATTCCAATGTAATACCGCTAACACCAGCACTGATATACTGGTGTCGGGGGTGCTACATTATTTTTTATTACTACTTTTATACTTTATTTTAATTTTATAATAGGAATAATGGCCTCTTTATATATATGAAATTGGAGACATTTTTTATAACATTATGTTTATATATATTTTGTAATATTCTCAATTGTTATACTTCATTTTTGTTTATATTTTATATATGTGAATACTGTCGACATAGTATCCCCACAGAACCCTTATACCCTCACCACTATATTATATCTTCTTGCATATAGAAAAGAAAGCATGTGGTCTTATATTATATACACTAAAGACTCATTTGGTCAAATTATGGTGGGGTGTCACCAAATGGTAATAATGGATTTGGATTCCTTACTTTTTTTCTATAATTATTTTCAAAAAGATATAGGTTGTGTTGTACTTGAGGGTGGTATTTTCCATGTTCTTGGATATTTCATAAAAACATTACCTCCACGTGTATAAATAGGGTCTTTTTTACTATTTTATAGGGTATGGTAGTGTTTATTCATCCCGACTAGGAATAATGGAAATCATTTCGTATATATACTTATAGTTTGATTTTTTTGTAGTTATAAAATTTAATTAATGGGATTGTTATTTTTCATGTGATATGAAAATACCCCATTATATTGTTATATATCCTTATTAGTATTATTTTTCTTAAAATGTGAATACTATTATTGATTTATATATTTATTAAAGTGAATAATTGGTAGTTTTGAGGATTTTGATTGGAAATATATAGAACTAGGAGTGTAATAACTTCTGTGAGGGTATCGACATGGATTCCTTTTCCTATGCCTTCCATAATATGGTTAATTTGTTATCTTGTATATTTTTTCTAATCATTCTATGCGATAATTTGAAATTTTGGAAGATGATTCCTCAAATAGAATTTATTGGACAACTTGGTGAGATAGGAAAAAATGCTTCAGGTAAGCTAAACATTCTAGTTCTATAATATGTTATAAAAAATGATTCAAATAAAAATCACCGAAAACTAATCTAATAGGTTTATGATTTTAGTAACTCTATCATAGATTCTTCTAGTATATACTTTCCAATGGAAGTGTTGTTTATAATACCATGGTTGAAAGAATGTATAAATTAAAACTCCAACATCTATTATCCTTCCAGAGATATTGAGGAAAATATGATACAAAAAACTAGATAGAAATCACAGAGGGAATAATAAAAAAAAATTACACCAGAGGATATATGAGAAAAACTATGGGTATTTATTCTTTTGGTACCTGCCATGAGAATATGGGGTTACATGGTATTATTATAAATATTGTTGGGTCTTTTTTTAGAGAAATTAAAAAAAATTCTTGTTGAAATCATTCTTGACACACTAAATTTTTTTCATTCTTCAAAAATCATAGAGAATTAGTAACGATCCAGGATGGAGAATGAGTATATTGATCATTTCACAAAACTACTTCTTATTTCATTCCTCCTAAATATAAAAGAATTTTTGAAGGTTATGATGTTTGATATTTTTCTTTTTGTTTATATCAAATGATTTGTTATTGATTTTTAACAGACAATATACTAATAGGTTCGATGTTTGTCCTTGACAATAGATAATGGCCATGATAATGATTTTGTTGCTTGTTTTATTTAATCATTTGATAAATCGGTGGGTGTAACACTTACAAATATGGGGATTTTTTCTTCTATTGTTAAGAATAGGAAGTCCAAGGATGTGTAATATAATGGAAGTAGTTAGGTTTAGTAGATTTTGGTTTCTTCAGTATCCACAAGAGGAGTTCTACAGTGCATTCACAATTAGATGATTGATAATTATGAGAGGTTCATCCCCACAAATCATAAAAATTATTTCCATTATAGAATTATGGTGCATCTCATGTTGTACAACACTATAGATTTGAGGGAATGTTTTAATAATGGTATAAGATAGGAAATAACAATAACCTAGGGAACTAAATTGTGTCCATAGAATTAGGTTCAAACATATTAGACTACAGTCGATCAGTTTAGTTATTCATGAAGGTGAATAATTGTAGATTAGACCCACAATGAGTGTATGTGATAGACCATGGTATGGATGACTATTAATAGATACCTCCAATCGTTCAAGGTATGTTCGTGATCTTCTATGATAATTTTACAAGTCCGTTTGGTAGTAGTATTTCAATTTAAAATATATATTCTCTTGTTATTTATATCCTCGACAGAGTAGTTAAATTACATATTGAGTTTATCTCTCTCAATCCAACCATTTGGATAAATGGTGATCATCCATAGAGATGCATATAGTAACTAGTAAATTTTATTGGATGAAAATATATTTAGGATTTCATATTTCTTTAAAAGAATATATAAAATAAGATCATTCTAATACACTATATGACCAACATTAAATATCGTATTTACTATTATTGGAGTAAATAATATTTTATTTAAACTAAGGAAGATATATGTTTTATGAAAAAGGGGTGGTATTTCTAATCTATCTTAGTGGGATTGGATTACTGAAAGAATGGATCCATGAAAACATATATATTAGGCTTATATCCCATAGTTTAACATGTTATAAGTCCATTCCAATTGCTTTTATTTTATCTATCTATTACGTTTCCTTTTCATAAAACTTCTAAAGCCTTCCCCCATAATAAGAATTAGATTCCAAGATTGAACTGATTCAATGAGAGAAACTGATATTGATTTCTCCTTATCTTATGTTAATGGTTTTGTTAAAATAGTTTTTGATTCAACTATAGGATGTAAAGAATAAGGGTTTAATTAGACAAATAAAACCTCCATCGGGTTCTCATGTGTTGTTTATAATGTTGGAATATGGTAGAATATGTATCGTTCTAGATATTATGATGAAAAAGCATGAGACAATGAAGTATATGTGTCCTTTTCCAAAGATTTTTGATCTCTTTAACCAGTGATTAGGAGATCAGTGAATCAATAATATTAAATATCATTTTGACTACCATCAGTTGCAGTTCATGTGAGAGGATATTCCTAAGAAAGAATTTAAGAGTTGATATGGCCCATTTGAGTACCTATTCATATGAATTCCCCTAATGTGTTCATTTATCACATGTATAAGATCATTCATATTTATCATGACTCTTTCGTCATGATGAATGTTAGAAAAATCTATATATATTCTTGAACAACAAATATAAATTATAAACACCTTATGGTAGTTTTGAATAAAAATCATGTCTAGTGGCTATATCCCTAAATGTCGAAGTGTGTCTTCTCAATATGAGAGGAATGTTTTCATAGACATGTGATTTATATGTCATTAATGTAGATGTATATTTAGAAGGTATATGTGGAATTTTCTTGGTCTCACCAAAAAAGATTTGATTTTATGAGTTTCCTCATTTTTTCTAGATTCTCTCAATGATTGTTTATGGACTTCTCATACATATCAAAACTAATGAAATGTGATTACAAGGAAGGGGTGTAGTTTATTAAACTAATATTTGTAGGTATGTTTTTCATTTGATTAAAAATAAAACTATTTATATATATACAATTTTATTTCACCTATAAATTGGGTTTATATACACTATTTTTTGGGATTCATTAGGTAGTGGATTAGGAGTTGTGAAAATGTTGAGGTATCATTAATTTTCTATAGGTAAAATTGGTTACGAAAACCTGAGTGGAAAATTATGATAGATAACATAGAGTATTCCTTTTTGTTACACACTTTGAAATATTGTAGAAATTATCTATTCAATGAAAGGATTTTATTTACGCAGACCATAACAGTTTCTAGTATAACTTCATTTCGTAGGATCTGAGTTTGAGTATAGGTATTGGCTAGTGTATCTTTTGAAAAATGAAATATATATGTAATATGTTCAAAAAAATTTAAATTTCATTACATATTATTGTATTAGAATGAAATACGGATTTACAAGAGCTTCATTAGATCACATTGCTAAAGGAATTACATCTAGTCGGTTTAAGAGTAAAATATCATGTGGTAGAATATGAAGTCAATGCAGTTATGAGATTTGATACATTTTTTAAAATGTAATTTTTTATGTGGATCTGTTAAAGAATTTCTGAGTCTCAAATCATGAGTGTATAGTGATGAGATACCAATTGGAATGTAGTGACCTAGTTCCTGCATAACTGGTATATGGTGGCGATGTCTTCGATGTACATGGGATGTCTTTTGTTCTAAAATTTATTATAGATAGGCTAATGATTTACTCCCATTCTTAGAAATGTAATGTTAATAATGTGTCAAAGGTGATATACCATGTCACATGATGTCAATCCAAGCATCCTGGTATGAAGATGGACATCCTTGTTTTTGGTTCATTCTTCCACACCTACAATAGGGTAATGGTCGAGCAGCAGAATCCTAAAATATTTCATAGTAAACTTATTGTAACTATATAGAATTGGGGTGTTTTGATGAAAAACATTATTACTAATTTTTCAATTAACCTATGTAGTCATGATTCTATTGGTAAATATTCTATCTACTAAGCATAGAGGGTTATCTTTTTATTATTATAGACACACTTTCAGTTTAAAATATTAGAAACTTTCATGTGTGGATGATTTTGTTCTTGAAATAATTTACATTGATGTTCTTATCAGGTATAAATGCTTGATTCCCATTATTGTCTTAGAAAGCCATAAAAAGGGGTGTAATTACATATATTAAACTGATTATATTGAATCATCCCAATAATAATGTTTAATCCGAGACTATGATCAACATATTAGAGGATATGTTATGGGCATAAATCCTATTTTTTACTGGTGTTTGGGATTTTGATCTATCCTTTTTCTGATTTATATACAATATTTTCTTCTAGTATTCTATCAGATCAAATTTTTTGAGAACATCTATGGATTGACATGTTGTTAACCCAAAATTTCGGATAGTAATGTGAGGTAGTGGTTGTAGGGAAGTGATTCATATAATATATATATATATATATATATATATATATATATATATATTTGTAGTGGATAAAGTGTCCTTTTTGTTTTACAAATGACCAAAATAATATTTGATAATTTAGAGTTCTTTCCCATGATGGAGGAGAGATGCATTGACATTATATAATTATCTGAAATAATAACTTTTGACAATTGAGAGACAATTAGACCCTAATTGTTGATAGATCGTGTTCACTATCAATGTCCTATGTCATTATACTTCGTGAAAAGATCTAATGAAGTTACAACCATTTCCTTAAATTTATTATTTAGAATAATAGTGCTCAATATATTATTGTTAATGCAATCTTATGCATTTAGCTTTATCATGGAAGAACCTTTTTATAAATCATCACCAATATTAATGATTCATTAGTAGCTTCATACTAGGTTTTATTACTCACAACAAATATAGGAATCATGATGCATATAAATAAATCATTATTTAGGATCTATGCAAGGGATAAATGCCTATAAAATATTGTTATGCAGTGGATAATGGGGACAATTGTGGTACTATGACCAACTCCAATGTATTCACTATTATTTTTTAATTTTTATACTTAAAATTATTATACTTGGTTTGGATATTCACATTCAAACCATAGTATAATTATATAAATTACATGGGTTATATTTATAATTATATTTTTTGTAATTTATCATCCATTGTGAGATTGTGGGATTTAATAAAATATTATTTTGGTTTACTTTTTATTAAAAAGGGTATAGTATCTAAACTCTACTCCTAGACCCTAGATCTAAGTCTATAGCCTCATCTTTATAGGGAGGTGTGCATGAGGTCTTCTATCATCTCGACTCAATCAATTTTTTGGTAAATTCAGGTTACATAATTACTGTAATGATATTTCGGGAATCATATTCCCATAATAATTTATTTCAAATAATTATAAACATCTTATATAATTATCGAACCCCTATGGGGTTTCACCAATTTTCGATATGTATCTATGGGTGTAGCCATTTTACACTCATATATTTTAAATAGATGGTAAATAAAAAAAATATATGCATATTTCAATTATATATAGGTTGATTAAAGAACAATTCACTAAACTATTATTATGAACTACTACATTATTTTCTATATAACATGCTATAATTTTATCCCCTCGTATTATAGGTTACTTGTGTCTATTATAGTTATTATTCCTTTTTTAGATCAATTGTTTTATCATTTTCTGAAAATTTTGTAATCGAAAAATTTGAATGTGGGTATTGAATTTGGATGGTCATTCAATCCATTATAAATATCACATCTATATCCATTTTCTTTTTTATCTTATACAGAGAATAATATTTATTTCTTTATCTCATTTAGAAAATTTCCCTACATCTATCAACATCATTAACATATATATAAATTAATTGATTTTTTCTTTTCATTAATCAATAATGATTCCACATAACACTATTCTACATTTATTTTATGAAGATAATTAGAATAATGGGAGTCCTTAATTAATATTTTCACTATGTAAGTTTCGTGATGATTTATTCATTGGTACCAATATATCACTCCCCATTTTTGTTAAATATAATAAATTATCAATAAAATTAATATGAAGAGTTCATGAATGATATATATTAAAAAAATATTCTTAAATTCCTACCAAACCATTGAAATTATTTCTACATATTTACTCATGTTCTCAATTAGGTTACACTACAAGATAGATGTTCTATATGAATAGAAAACCTCTAAAAAATATTTCATTTAATATGAACTAAAAAAGGATGAATATTTAACATCTTTTATTGATTAGTTACATAGAAAAATTTTGATTGGATGAATATGTAAATGAGGGTAGACGTTGATACATAAAAAAATTAATAGAGAACAAATCCTTCATTGACATGTCTTTCAGTTCAACATGGATTATGTCATTATTTATATATTGAGAATGTGAGGGGAAAATAATCCAGTTTTTTTTTTACTAAAACTCCAATATATTTTTTTCTCATTGGTACAATCACTAAATTGGATATTATGTATAATTTTTCTCTAGGTTTCACTAGGTATAATTCTGTGACATAACCAAAAAATGAAGTTTGTTAATAATGAGACATTAATAATAGTATACAATGATATCATTAATAAATTAAATCCATGGATATTCGATATTTTGATATAATATTTTAATCAGATGACATTTACAATAATCATATATGAATTTCATTTCATGACATGCTATTTTTTTGAATAGTTTCATTAATTTTAATAACCTAATCCACACAAATTTATAGTCCCCACACTGATACCAAAAAATGATCCCAAATCAGAATAAAAATAATATTTCATCATTTTAAATAAATATTCATTACATCTAAAAAATAATATACCAATAATATATGGATTTTCAATATTTATATTATAGATATATAATCACATTATTGTATAGTAATTAATTAATATCACTGATCAATATTTTTCAATAATTATACACATATTGAAATATAATAAGGATTCATTTTTAAAAAATCATATGGAAATGGAATAATATAAAAGGTGAAACATAGACACACAATATATGGGGGAGATAATAGATATTGATCGAATATCATAAGTGATATTTAGTTAATCATGTGGGTATGAGTAATTAATATATATAAAAGAAATAATAAAAATAAAATAAAACCGAAAAAAGCATTTATCAGAAATTTTGAATGATAACATCAAAATATGGGCATTACATTAGACGTGATATATATTATCATGGAAACATTATTTAATAATCCGGTTTAATGAAAACATGATATAAAAACATTATTTAACATTATAATGTGGAAAAATATAAAATAATATTGATTGATGTCATGGATAACAACTATGACATAAGTATTATAATGGTATTGGCAAACAACATCCAATTTCAAAGTAGACAACAGTTTTCCACTGACTCTCTATAATATAATTTTCATTAGAAAACAAATTATATCCCTTTTTGATTATTAGAGATATAAAACATTACCTATTGAATTATATGGACATATTGGACCTAACTATAATATTATGAAAAATTGGGAATATGTGTTGCACATGAATATGAACATAACTAAATTTCCATCATACTATAGTCATCTATTTGGAAGAAAACATGTTCCCTATAACTTACTACAATACATGGTTATAATCAACTCAAATAGATAATGGGGAAGGAATTAAAAGATATTATACCTATTTAATTATATATAATGTTAATGGATCATTAAATATATGAAAAACACATTATGAGAGATTAAAATATTACATTGTGATACAAAAATATATACAATTTATATTTTTTATAACATTTATAACAAGCAGAAAAAATATAAGAAAAAGAAATAATTAATATCATTAGATAACAATGAACTTATATAGAAGAATAATTATAAATAAAGCTAAATGATATTATTGGAAATTTATTTCATGTGTTATATGATCAAAATTACTCCATCCACACGAACATATGGATTTTATATGAAAATATAAATATAAATATTTCAAAAATATTACTAATTTATTCCTTTTCTTATTTTGGAATAAAGGTACATCCAAAAGAAAAATATCATTTAAAATATATTATGTATATATAATGTTACATTTATAAAACATATTGAATAATATAAGCATGATGTAAAATGTTTATTTTTTAAATCTATGAGATATGGTGTTCTCTCCTTGTGAGAAATGTTTCAGTTAGTTTGGGAATTAATATTTTGTGAAATGGAATGAATACATTTTTAACACAAAATTTACCGGTTTATATGAAATTTATTTGTATTTTAGAAATAAAATACATTAAATTTATCTTAATTTTAATTTAGTCCCAAATAATCATGATTCTATGGTGTTATTTCAAGAAACCCATACCCATTACTCTCAAATTCTTTTATGTTGATTATATATCATTTAATGTAAATATAACCATATTAATAAATGATTTCAAAACCATATTAATTAATATCCTAATTTATTATCATAAAATTTAATCATATATTACCCATATATTAGACTCTTGTTTTTTAAAATAATATAATGGTCTACAATTTTTATTGGCCTATAATGTTTTGAAATGGGGATGTTGATCCACACTCACTAATAAAAGGTTCATCAATATAATAATATTTATGGAAAAGAAATAAATTTTCCAATTTCTTATAGAACCCCATGCTCATTTCATATACGGAATGGATTTTTTTTTTAATTGAACCTATGATTAGCATGTATCCAGTAATATAGTACTGTAAAAAATTTATTTATAATAACCAATAATTTTTTTCCATCATTTGGAACAATATTAATGAAATAAATAATAGCATAATGTCATATATTACATGTAAAATTGTTTTTTACTTCTTCAAAACGAAAATGATGTTGTTGTATAACATTATTAAACTATTTACTTAAATATACCTACTAAAGAACATGTTACACTAATGAATGAAATATAATTCAATGTTAATTAATAGTATCATAAATTTCATTTAATCGTAATGATATTAATATAAGAACATTAGATATGATATTGTGTTTTATAAAGAGATAAGATTTGAATTTAATCGAAAATCATTGTGGTGACATGTGTGCTTTTATTAAGGAATTCCCTCTTTAAAATAAGATATTATGGAATGATTTACTTAAACAAATATATTTGGATTTGAGGAATGAAATATTTTATGAATAACTTAGAAAGTAAGAAATAGTTTTGTATTGATAAAGTAAAAGAATGGTATGATAGGTTTCTAGGGGTGCCAATGATGTCCTTTTATAGTTGACTTTTAGTATAATTTTATCCATTTTACATTAAATATTAGTTAAGGATTGTAATTTTTAATTGTTTAGTGGCCCTAGGAAACACATGTTTATTTACATTAAATCCATTATATAATTGAATATTTGTTAATATGTTATATATATCATTGAAAATAAATTCATAATTTCTGATTTTTTTTATTACTGAAGTCATGAATAATTCAATCTTGTAAATTGCTTATATTCCTAAAAACATAGTTGAACCATATAACAATTACCAAAATGATGAATAAAAAATATAAATTTGGTATAAAACCATTACTATATATGTGGAAATGATGTTTAAAATTTAAACATAATACATATTCAAAATTAATTTTATATGAAATATACGTTTTGAAATATTAAGTGTTGTTATAATATTTCATATTAATAAATAATTAAATTAGGGTTAATAATTTTTTACAAAACAAGTCATTAAATTTTATTTTAATACTCCATCATATGATATTAATTTATTTTTATAAGATAAATTTCGCAAGGCATAGGAAGTTAAATTATTTTATTAAAATAGCTTTTTTAGAATTAACTTACACCAACTACATCCCAAAAATATTTCATATCTTCTATCCATTCTAGGATTTCAGTGATAGTTGTATGGGAATATTTTCATGAATTTTAAACACGTCAAATCATTATTTATGAAATATTTGTAAAAATATATAATTATAAAAAAACTATTTATAGAAGGAAATATTTTAATGAAATATTTTTATATCAATCCATAAATATTTATTATTTATAAATTCTGTTATTTTAATTTTTTTGATTAAATTTCACAATGTTAATATAGCTTTTGAATAAAAGTATATTAAATATCAATAAAGATACATACATCTGTATAATGACCATATATTCAATGAGCACATGTCTAAAAATTATTTTTAGAGAGGCTATAAGTTAAAAAAATATGTCTAATAGCCATACATCTGATGGAAATATATAGAATAGTCATATGTACAAAGAATATATATTTTATTCTTATTATATTCCATTATTATCCTTAAATACATCACTATAAATATCCATCTTATTTTGTTTTTATTTTTAAAAAAACAGTGTGTTTTATTTTTATTGTGTTACCTTCATTGCATATTTATAATTGAAGGAATAATGTTTATTAGAAATCATGAAGATAAGGATTTCATATTTGTGGCCAATTTATTAACATGGTTTTTGATTTCTCTGTTCTTATAATAAAATATGTTTCATTTTTAATTGCCATAATATTTTTTCATTCCTTGTGATATTTTTTCTCAATAAAATTCATCATATATTATTTTATTTATTTTTTGTGTGTGAATAAAATTATTCAATAAAGTATTTATTTAATAGTGAATATATAATAAAATATTAATGAATTTCTGATATCCAATAAAAAAAATATTATATATTTGAGTCTTCATCTATATAATTTGAGTGGATGTTCATAATGTTTTAAAATATTCATCCTTGGTACTACATAGAGGAATAAATGATTTATGTTTATTAAATAGTGTTAGATATCTTCAGAATATAATATATACTCCCTTTAATGTGATCTTAAAATAAATAACATGACCATCCTAATTAACATTTAAAAAATCGTATAATACTATCTCACAAATGTTATCATATAAAATTCTATAACAGGATATAATTTGTAATTATTTGAGAATATCAGTTTCTTTTATCATGATAGAAACTATTTTAAAATATTTAATCCATTCCCAATGTGTGATAAAAAATATAATTTGAGGTATATTAAAACATAATTACATGAGATTAACAATCATCATCCAGAAATAATTAACATTAAAATCTTTTACATCATGACCATTTATCAATTACTTTCCATCTATAATTTTTTTATACACTAATATACAGTAATTAATTAATAATTACATCAATTTATAATTTTATGATTCTCTCATGAGATAATGACATGAACATAATTTTTAGTTTATTTGTAATCTAATAAAGAAATTAATCTCAACAAGGTCATGTCAAATATAGTTTCCATTAGTGTGTACATTTAATCAAAAAATATCACATCCTCTAAGGTAAATATTATATCCTTAATATATACAATCATTGTGAGTGATATAATGTTGTTAAACCACATATAAAAGTTGTTAACAAGTTTACCTTATCAAAATTTAATGCTCTTCACATTCTACTTAAGTATGAAACACCATAGTCCAGGGTTTTATTTCCACCAATATAGATCCTTTTTAATGTTTTACACAATATTAGGATCATTATCTATAATAAAATTCATCTTTTCTATAATAAGAACCTCTTCATTTATCTCACTATTCATGAATATCAATTTTACACAGAATTTGTGAGTCATATATTAACAATGTACATGAAATAAAAAAATATCTATATGATCTGACGTCCAATAAAATGGAAAAATACTTCATTAATGTTAATTCCTTCCATTTCAGAATAACCCTTACATTAAATTCTATTTTGATCTCACAAAATCTCATCAATTTTATTTATATTATTTTCTAAAACCAATATCGTTATATATATATTATTATATTTTGGTATAGATGAAATCTCATAGGTCAAAATATTTCGAATTTGACTAAATTATTCATTTGAATATATAAATTCATTTTATAATACCAAAATCTTTATCAATATATTTGGGATCATACAATCAAAAGGGAGTACATTGGCATGAAATTTTTTAACCCTTTTCATTAGTATGACATATTTTTTTATATCTAATTAACTTTAAATCATAGTCATAATTTCTAATTATAAATCATTTTCTAGTGGTTTTAAAACAATCATCATCATTCATATAATATGTACACTATGTATCGTAAAAATTAATATCATCAATCTCTTCATTATATAATGTATGTTTTATAACAGTCTCCTCGTCCCCATTATTATCCTTTACTGATTTTCATTCTCATTATATTATTCAATGAAAATAACATCATTACAAGTAATGAGAAACTAATATCAATTATTAAACAATAATAATATATTTTATTTAGTTACGTTCAATAGAATATTCCATCTTCAATATTTTCATCAAATAATCATTTATTTTTTCTTTTCCCAATGATCGAGCATAGACTCTAAAAAATCTGAAATGTATCAAATATTCAATATTTTAAAACTATATTTCATATAGATTCATGTCATAGTTATGTTTCAATAAATAATAGATTCTAATTTTATAATATGTTTTTATAGATTGAAAATATAATTTCTAGAATATATATTTCTTAGTAATTAGGGTTCTAGAAAAATATATAAGAAACTAACTCTTTCATTCAAATACTCTAATATTAAAATTAGTGTATTGTATACTAAATTCATTTCATGGTCCTTTTTTATAATATTCATTCAACCATTTAATTGTAATATTCAATCCTATTATTAGATCCCATTCTTTTCAATGTATAAACTATTTGTTTCATAAATAGAAACATGAATCACATAAACATTTTCAAATAATTTTATTAGCGAGATAGAAAAATAACATAATTTTTTATACGAAATTAAAATTTAATGTGAAGCATTACATGCCTATTATTATTGATTTCATTCTCATAACCCACAAATATCAGAGTGAATGGACACCAAACACCTTCACATCTTAATTTCAACACTATAATGTATTTCAATCACTATTTTTTCATTTTTTACATTATTTTAAATTATTCATTATATATTTATTTATTTGAGGATTTTTTATATACTAATACTCTTTAATAAATATTCTCTTTCACATTTAACCATCATAAAAATATTATCCTGTTCACCCAATGTTTTCAATATAAATACTCTGGAAGAATTTGGATTAACATCTCCAACATAAAATAGGTTTCCATGTGTTATCATCCCTCATGATAGTACATAACTATCCATAAATATCAATATTATGATTCCATTATTTATGATTATATCTTATTTTCTATCAATACAATGAGGTTACATGCTATATAATTTTTTTGGATCCACTAAAAAAATTAGATGTTGATATGGTTTATTATATGATGGAAAATATTTTCATTGCGAATATTTTAGATATCTAATGAGATATAATTTCAACGATATATATCATTTGTATCAATATAATGAAAATAATTTCTATTATATAGATCATGTGTTATTTGTGACGATAATAGACTACCAAAAAACTATATAATACTAGTCATGTGTGATTTAAAGGAAACACGAAAAACTTGTACTTTATATTGTTTATATAATTTTTTTGATATTTTTTGGCCCCATGTTTTGATTAATTAGAATGTATTTTTTTAGTTGACTCATTTAAAAAGTTTCTTGTCTAGATCATATAATCATCAAGAATTATATTAATTCATGAAATTAGTTGTTCATATCATCATTTGCCTCAATTTTATAAGACATCAGGTTTATATTTTTATCTTATGGTTTTATATTTATTTAATTGTTTTTATGTTTTACGTTAGAGACATATTTTACACTAATGTACATTATATATCTGAAAACCCCATAACACTGTCAATAACAATATGATATTAATTATTTATAATAATATTTACTCATGCATGAGTAATTGGTTAACATACATTTTAGGTATTAAGTGTGATCATATAACTGAATGAATTGGCCGGAAACATCTTCGAAATGATTATAAAGATATGGATGCAAATTTAGAATTGTTTTCATTATATTTATAAATATATTTTGTAAATATTGTTTATACATTTATAATAGTAAAATAATACGATTCACAATACATTCATTATTGATGTGTTTTGTCATCATATAATGTATCTTCGTATAATTTTCTATTTTCACCTTCATATCACGTAGTTTAACCCTTTAAATAATCATGTAAATATTCTATAACATTTGTATCATTTTAAGATTGATTTTTGGTAAAGGAATTCGTATAACTAAATATTTATTTTTCTGTTCTATTCCAACACCACTATTACAGTCCACATTTATTTAGTAAAGCGTATATATAAACATGGTATTAAATGTTTTATAATAAATTGTCATAATTATATTAAAAATTGTAATCATTAAACACACAATGTACATGAATATTATATTTTTGTGTACCTTTATATTTATTATGTATTCTTATCTTTTTTTTATATATGATTTTTTATCACTAGCTCTAATAAAATACTATGGACACATTTTTATCTCAATTATCAATATATATTATTTTGTATATTCAAATTAATTATAATAAATCTACCATTTACTTTTACTATCATTCTTCAATGATCTACATACTAAATCAACTTAAGACATCAATAAATTTAGGATAGTTTATTAATATTTTTTTTATTATATATATTCACATAATTTATAATAGAATATTTTTAATTAAATAGAATGTTACAAATAATGAGTATGGATTAAAAAATATTTATCCACTTTGATTGAGGCTAATTTTTTAAAACGATCCTTTCAAAAATTGACACCCAGTCCTTCGCTATTTTTATTATCAAATGTGAAATAATTTTGGATGAAAAATATCCATTTTACCATAGTTTAAAGATATTAAATGGAGTATAGCATGATCATAATGACTCCCATTTTTTGATTTCATAAAATAAAGTAAAATATAAATTTAAATAATTAAATTATTTTTTCTTAATTATGGTCTATATTAAAACATTCAATATTTAGAATTTTTTGTTATTTAAATGAAATATATCATTCCAACATGACCTCAATTATATGTATCATTATCATATAATGTATATATAGTAACATTAAAATATAAATATATATTCCATTGATATTTTTAAATATTTTTACGACATTATGTGTGTCATAATATCATAAAAAAGAGATGATTATCATGTTAATTAAAGTGAATAACACATTAATGTATTTATCATATTGTATTCGAAAATCAATAAAATATTGTAAATATAATTAAAAAATTTCATTGAAAAAATATCTGATTCATTCATGTTTTTCTTCTAGATATCATTTCTATATTTTTCTAAATATCCTTATCATATTGTAATATCTTGAATTTAGTAATCTCTTTGAGAAAATGACTTCACGATTACATTACTTACATTCCATTCAATCTTAATATTTCTACCATAATAAAAGAACAATGTTGTATTCAAATTTATTAGGATAAAAACATTATATAAGGACTCAATATCATTAATTCTATGTGACAAGAGTTATGGTAATACATTCTCAGTCTATTTTTGAATACCTTTTCCATAGAATGTAGATATCCCTTTACTATGGACAATGATATGATCATACATGGGAATCATCATAAATGGATCTCTAATAGAAAAAAGTGGATTTTATACCATTTATGGGGGTCAATTGAATGAATGATAAAGGCTTTGATAGTGTTGAATCAGTACTGAACAATTTTTATACTTCAAATTTAATAACTCTCAATATATTATTGAAATTATTTCTCAAATTCTTATTAAGTATAATTTGAATTTTAACTGAACTATATCTTAATGATTTTCAACCTCAATAAATATCAATATATCAATATGTTATAGTTAATGTATTCTCATGGTCAAATGGATTATATTTTTCATGAAAACCCAAGGAATTTGAATTTAAATAATCTCAAAATATTATTATCACCTACCATATATTTAGAATAATATAATTACAGTAATTAAATATGAAATGTAAAGCTCATTGAATGTTCATTTTTAGGAAAACATTAATCCCTATAAGGATATATTATGTCTGATAATTTTCCATTGAAAATATACACCTATTTTATGAGAGTGTCATTAAATATTTATAAATATTCCAATTCTAAAAATTAGTCACATCAAGTTGTTTCCTTTGTACAATAATTATTTTAACAATATCCTACATAAATATATCAAGTAATTTGTTAGTCCATCATATCTCAATAAATTGAATTTTTATGGAGTCACACACTAATTTGTTACTAAATATACTCATTAAATTCATAAGAAAACTTTCAAACATATTAGAAAGAGTCCCTTTTTTGAATATAATCAAATATATAAATTAATATATAAATTAATACTTCTTGGGGTGACCATACTGAATGTGGGGTGACACTCTTACCAATTAGTATTATTTGAAATATATTTATTATAACTATAGTGAGATGAACTCGGTTTATAGAGTAAATTATTCTCATCACCAAGCCCTAAACAAAACCCATATATGATTTTTTTCATCATACTAATATAATGGTTTGGATATTATTCATAAGAAGATACACCGTAAAAAATTCAATGCCTCATTATCATAGTGCAGTTTCTCTATATAATAGAATCTCATTATCCTCAATGTGGTCGAACATAAATTTTGGATTTAAGGACTCAATTGGAATCAAAAACCATATTAGTACGTAAATTTCATTTAAATAGTGTTTAATTATAATGTCTTGTGTTTTCCATTATAAAATCATCCATCACAATCCTAGGAATATAAAATTTTTTAGGTACCCATTTTGTTTTGTTTATAACACACAACCCATTATGTATTATTCATGGAAATCTCACTTTGGGGTGTTATCATAAGCTTCCTGTTTATACACTTCATCACTCCCGAAAAATAGTAATATTATATACAAAATTTTAAGCAAGATAAAAATATTAATGTGAAACATTATCCTTTTCTGGTCAAAATAGTAATCTCAAACCATAGCCGTCAACAAAACTTCTTCATGAAAATAAAAAATCAATTTCATAATTGAAAAAATTCATGAAATTTATGTAAAATGAATATATTTATATCATCATCCAATAGAATGATATGTTAAATCATTCTTAATATCAAATTTTTATTTCATAAGAATTCAAAAATTATTTTCAATAAAGTTATATATAGTATTTATATAGATATATTTCATAACAAAATATTCCCATAGTGAAGAATTTTTTGAAATAGCCCACTATAAAATTCAGGAAATAGTCTAAGACTATGCTAGATAATATATGGTTTAATTCAAGGGAAAATATATTCAATTTAATCAGTTTTTCATAATATAAAAAGTAAAACCATTCTATATGAACCCATGAAGTTGACGAAAATCTACGGCGGTCTGTGGTAAAGAATATCATATAATGGGAAGTAATTTATTCATTGTAATGGGATGAATATAATAATATTCCCTTTAAATAGTATTTTATTAAACAAATTGTTAGAGAATAGAGAATAATTTCATTGAAGTCAAGTAGAAATTGAAATATTACAAATCTGTGTATAATGAAAGCATCACCCATTTTTCATTTTACACAAAATATTGTTTTAATAAATTGATACTGAAACAAATTTATTTTACATAAAAATGAATACCAGATGTAATGTGTAATGAAATTTCATGGGCTTCCACTCTACCCGAAATCCAACCATATTCCCTACAAGTCCCAAAAATAATTCTTGATCCCCATAGGCTGGAGACATGAACACAGTAATTATAGGAACACATAGAGATAATTTTTTCACAAATCATATATAAAAAAAAGAATAAGTAAATAAGAATGAAAAATTAAAATAACATCATTACAAAAAAGTTTTAACATACTACAATGATCCACCTAAGAACAGGGAAACTGATATATTATACATGTTAGCTAAAAACTATAATAGGTCACCACAACCCTCCAAAACAATGTACATCACTTTATATGAAAATTCAATAATGATAGTATTAAATTAAATATAAAAATTAATATATATATATACAATCCTTGGAAATAAAAAAATATATTATCCATTTTTAAAACATTTTCTTTTTATTTCCCATAGAAACCATAGGGGTTTTAGAATAAAATATATCATCTGAAAACATTTCAAAACTACATATATTATTAACATTTAATAAATAAACAACTCACACTATTTCAAGAAAAATGAAAATAGGTATGTTAATTAATTTCATGATACAAACACATATATATACCAAAAATAATTTGAAACAATCTTTAAATATCTCAGGGAACTGTCTTTCAAAACACAAAATAGTTTTTCACAAACGTCCTTTATTAAAAAAATTTAATGGTAAACTCTCAACTCAAGAAGGTTAGGCACAAAAATTTGGAGCCTTATATATATTACAAGGTTTAAAAAAACACATCATAATAAATGAATGTGACATATCAAATAAATCATTAGAAATGATACAATCATTCTAGATAAAAAATGACCCATTTATGAACTCACCAAGAAATTTAATGTATCATGGTCCTACCATAAGACACTAATGTTCCATATATCTAATGGAATATAGTTATATCAACCCAAAATATCTACTATTATATGCTATATCCTTAGAGTAATCCAAGTATTCCACATAAGCCACATTGGAATGAAAAACCCCCACTTATCTATGTTTAACCCACATGTAATAACCAAAAATACCCTCTCCTTAACAAATAATGATGAAAATTACATAGATATAATGTTCAAGCAAGACATGGAATGAACTTTACCACACAAGAGGAGTAGAAATAATCACATAGTGACCATAAACTAACACATGTGGAACACATGAAAAGGGGATTGGAATGTTTCATTCAAAAATTCGGTTAAAAATAAAACTAAAAAATACTAATTTAACACCAATGCATGACTCAAATTTACAATCCCTTTCACATATCATAAAATAACATCCAAATACCACTTGAAAAACTGAGGGAAAATATTTTTATATACTTATAAAATTTCCAAGTCAGCCATACAAAAGGGCTCTATTCAATGAATTTTGAAACATAGTCAATTACATTATATGCATCCCATATTTCATTAGACACCTCATAAAATTTTTATTAGATTTAAGGAAGTCACATATTTAATTAAAAAATTTTAATTATACACCTTAATAAGGGTATTCCACGTTGAAAACAATGATAAGGCCAAACTGCCAACCAATTACCATATAACCACTTCAAAAAATCCACAATTTTATATCTCAAAGTGGTTAAAAAAATCCTTTTCAATTAACCATTTCAAATACATTAAATCACCCATTTATAAATAATTAAGAGGTCCACACCATGATTCAAAAATAATTTTCCATTAGAATAATTGATTTTAAAGATTTAAATTTAAACAAATCTATTAAACCCATTAAAAATTGACAAAACATTTTAGATGCCCATAAATATTTTCATGAGTCTTAACATATTAAAAAATTCCATATTAAAAATAAACAACAGATTCTTATATAAAACCAATTATTCCAAACCTAAAACCCAATAAAATGGTCACAAACCCTGACAATGATACCAAATAAATTTATGCTTTCGCAGAAAGGGAATGTATAAAGTTGAAGTGTACTTTGAATTCCATAATGAAATAATTTCATTGTAAAACCTAACTAAAAAAGGTGAAACCATGTTTAAATGTCCTAAAACACTGAATTTAGTGGATACCAAACCCATAGGAGAATAAAAAGTATCTATATCCCTTAAAAACCAAAATCCCTAACATTAAGTACACTTGAAACCCTTAAAGTTTTAAATTTTTTTAACTGGGTTCATTGGAGAATCCAAATCAATTAGAATACAGGGTTAGAAGGATGATGAGTGTAATTTTAGGGACAAATCTCCTCAAAATTATTGGAAAACATTAATGTGAGTGAATAAAATCGATTTTGAGGAGGTCAGATCAACCCTATGGTCTCTCAATGTTGAACAAATTCATGTGGAGGACAATAGGGGTGAAAAACAATTAATATAGATCAAATACTTTTTGGAATCAATAAATTTTATAAACCTATAAAACTCACACACTATGGTCGCACGGTTGAGAAAAATATGTACCAACTATGTGGTTGTCTACGCTTTCCATGAATTTTAGGCTTCATGGTTACTTATTTGAGGTTGCATGATTTAAAATACCATGTACCATAACAGAAGATCACCTAGGACTCACACAAACTCAAGGGGTCCTGCACATTTTGATAATCCCCGCAGAAGAATTAAAAACGAGTCTATAAAAAGAAAAATAGACATACACATGAATTCAACATTGTTTACCAAACCATGTTCATGTAATGTTTGAATCCTCAAACACACTAAGGAATTCCCATATTTTATCCTAATGGTCACTCAACATGGTCTTAACAATGCGCATCTCATGATTCTGATCCATTTTTATTTCAAAATGAACTTAAAAGGCTCCTCATGACTAGTGGAATCATATTTTCCCTTTAATTTTACAACAGAACCATTCATAGAATGAAAACCCAAAAAAATAATTAGTTCCAAATTAGAACACCATATAAATGATACCTTGACCTCCACTCCACCAATAAGAACAAAAATAAAAACAATATGATATGTTTTGGTGTTAAAAACTCCCCTCCAAGGCACTTTGTTCTACCAAAATTTCTGGTCAAAACAAAAGACAATAGAAAATCGTTTCCCAAAATAACCTAACAAAAAAACCTATGAATCATGAATTAACCTGAAAAATATCATCTGATATTCAGAAGAAGGTCGAAGGGATCACCAATAATAGATTCAATTGAATCTATGTAGAACCACGAAAATAATATCAAATAGGAATACCTATAAAGAGGAACATACCAAACATGGAATCCCAACATTTAGAGTCCCTATATCATGTGGGAACTAGAGAAAACATTTGAGAAACTCATCCAACGACAATGAAAACCCAAGAGAGAAATACAACCTCAAACAAAAACAATTCTAAACCCAAAAAAATTATTAAAAACCACAGGAGTCTCAAAAGTATGACTAAAGAGATCAAAAATGTTCACGACACATTCTAATAACTTGGGGTTTAATGCTGGACCAACCTCACATTAGGCATCTCACAAAAATCACACATCCAAACACCAGTGAGTATTCTACTCTAAACTAGTTAATCAAACACCCCTGTTACTAAATTGTTCACCTCATGGACTCTGTGATGTCAAGAGCACCACTAGTCTAACCAAAAATAACAGGCACAACCTACTATCACCAATAAGTATTATCCTTGAAAATGATGCTCAAAAAACCATAAATCAAAGCCCAGCCATTATAAAGAGGTATGAAAAGTGGGGAGAAATACCTTTATTGAGTAAAAACTTGAAAAAAGTATAAGTAATAACATATATCATAATACCCAAATTTGAAACCATGAACATGTAACACCCTAAAAATGTCAAACATCCCAAAAAATTATCCATGTATGTTAAAACTCCAAATCCATGACTACACAACCAAAAAGTGTTTACCCAAAACAAAAATACTAATTCCCATAAAAATAAAAATAAAAGAATAAAAAAACATAATGGATGTGACAAGTAAGGTTACACATCCACCACTCCCTTGGTAGTATATTAAGGCACGTAAACTAAGGAGACTTATTCAACCATTGTTGGTGAAAACAACAATTTAGATATGAACTACCTAGAGTCATGTTGTAAAGAGAAACCAAATGACTCCATAATAAGAAAATAATCATTACCATAGTGGAAAACCCTAAATAAGGAATGTAATAAGCATATTAAATTCTGATTTCTTATATTAAACCACCATTTCAATAATGAAACTTAAAACCACCATCCATCAAGGTGTGAATTAAAAAATAAATATTGAAAAAACATTAAAACCAATCCACCTTTGTGGAAAACACACCATTCCCTAAAATAATTAAAACCACAATATTCCATTAAAAATAAATTTCCACCATGAAAAAAAGAATCCAAACATTCTTTTCTAACCACTTTTCCAATTTTCAATACACATTCCACAAGGTAAACCACTATTTTCAAAAACATTTCATTATGTAGTGGGAATTAATTCTTCCAACAATTCACAAAAACATTATTAAAAAGAAATTATTACATAGAAAAACATTTATATATGAAAAAATTGAAAAATCCAATCTCACATAGGAAATAAACAAGAAAAAAGTCTCATAAATCATGTCCAAAAGGGTAAACAACTCCTCTTTAATCCTACATCAAGTGAAATCTACTTTTGGAGAAATCAATAATCAATAAGTGTTTATATGGGATAGACATAGTCTAATAATTTTATTAATACCTTTAATACCATGGTTTGAATGTCTGGGTTTCAACCATAAAAGTTTCTTTCAAAAATTGTATACATGACCACACATGCACCACATGTTTTCACAGGCCTTGTGATAAAACTATAAATCTTTAGTTACCTTCCACCCCAATGATAAGAAGTTTTACGAAATGTCACTAATTAATAATATTATAAAAAAACATCAAGGATATATTTTTTCATATTTTTTCTACTCTCGTATTAATTCCCACAACATAATTTAAAGCATCCTTTACCCATTGAAGAAGAGACTATCGACAAATCATTTGTGAATGGATTAATGATTTTCCTAAATTTATGATTCTTATATACTTCCTATTCAATTATATTAATATTTTAACCTTCTCCATTATCATAAAATAAAAATTTATTGATTATTTCTAATTATATCATCTCCTACATTATTATACTTACTATGATGGTTGTAAAATAATAATTCATAGTACTTGATCATATATAACAGTCTTCATTGCCACATATTTTGTTCTATTGTGTGAACATATAATTGATACAAATATGATCTGTATATATTTCACACTTCATCCCATTTAGATAATGACATGCAATTTTTCATGTGAATATCACTTACGTAAACATAATATCATGCGTAGGATAATTTGGTTGATGAAGACTCAAGATCCATGAAGCATAGGCTATGACATAGTCATTTTTCATCAACATCTTTTTAAAGACCATAATTAAACATTTCTTAAATATTAAAAAATGTTATCTACATGTGCGTAGTTTGATAATTGTGGATGTGACAAGAATATTTTTCAAATAATTTATTCTTTCTCCATATTCATTATTCGAAGAGAAAATTACTCCCTTCTGAGTTATCCGGGTATGATGGTTTGTATATCATTCTAAATTTCTCAAAAATAAAAGATAATATAAAACTACTAAAGGATGCTATAAATATATTTCATATATGATTCCTTGGACATTCATTAATTTCATTATTCATTGAAGGATCCAATTATATCCCATTGTTTGTGACGATATTCCCCAATAATTAGAATTCATTCAACATGAACTCGCACTATTTTTACAATGAATACATATTCAACCATATCAATGACTTTAGCATAGTTCTTAGAAGCTACGCATCCTCCATTGATTCGATGAATATTAAAATATCTTCATTAAAGTCTACCAAAAAAATTTCAAGGTAATGTCTAAATACATTATTAATCATGTTCATGAACAATGTTGGAGAAATATTGGGTCGTAATGGAATTACTATGAACATATATTGCCCATAAAATTTATGAATATAAATCTTAGGGATATCATCATTATTCGCCCTTACATTGTAATATATTGTCCAAATATAAACATTTGATATGTTTTATGATCCATGTATCTCATTAAACAAGTCTTAATTTTGTGGCAAGGAACACTTTTTATTTATAGTGATCTTCTTGAGATCACGATAATAAATAAAGAAGACGCATTGACCGATCCTTCATCATGATGAAGAGGACTTGTGAACCCCATGGTGAATCACATGGGCATATAACCCCTAATCTAGATTCTCTAGTATTTATTTATTTATTTCCTCATGATACATAAAAATCATTCTATATAGTGTCTTAGATACTGGAAACTCCAAATAAATAAGAACGATTAAAAATTCAACCTCTCGACTAGGAAGAAGGCAATAGAATTCTTCAAAAAACACATTTGTATATTCCCTCATAATATATTGGTATATTAGAGTGATCATTTTTGTAGACTAAATCATTATATAAATTTACTATTTATCATATAGATATATTATTCATGTTTGAGATGATGGTTCTAAAGTATATTAATCCTCCTCACTTCACTTGTACAGAATCAGGGGTTGATTCTCAATCTAAAGATTGATTTTATCCTCGTATAAATTTTGGTTGGATATATATAGGGAATGTCAATCCATTCATATAATTTCATCAAACACCACCAAAGGAGGTATGACAAGGTTCAGTGGAAAGTTCATCCCAAAAATTGTGATATGGGATGAGTTATATACATGGGGTGAAATAATTTACACCTTTTCCATTTTAATTGACTTCTATACCTCCATTATTTCTAGTGGTGTTTGGTTTTTTCTCCTAAACAGTCATTATATCAAGGAATGCATAGAACTACAATGAAAAGGTGAATTCAATATTATTGAATGAATAACTAGGGTTATTTTCACCACATCATTTTCTAAATCTAATTTTATGGTAGTGATGTATAAATATCGGCCTTGTTTTCATTGATGTTATTGGTTGTCTTCGAAAAAAATCATCTTAGGTAATTAGTTCACAATGTTCCATGGTTCTTTACAGCTATTTAAATGAAAAGTGCATTGAGGGTTTACAGGTTCATTCCATTACATTGTTACATTAGCGGGATTCTCTTGTCGGCAAATGTTATCAAAATTTCCTTCCTCCCCCAACCTAAATAATTTATTAATCTCCATTAGAAAATTTATATGGTGTTTATTTAAAAACCACTTCCAGGATGGATATTTAAATTTTATGGAAACATTTCATTTCTCTATAAGACCCATAGAATTAAACTCTTCCTCATAATTCTTATAGATATGATATCCTTGGAATTCACTGATCTCCACCACTATTTTTGCAGGAACATCAATCAATTTCCCCATATCGTTCAATGTGACTAGTTTCCTAGTGTTTTTCAAGACCTGGTTAACTCAACATAAGAAGCATTCAATCATTCATTTTGGAGTAACCATGAAATCAAAAGTGTATCATGCAAGTCTTGTGAAGTTTTATTTCTACTCCCCAATACATTTGTCATTATTTTTCTGGATCATAAGAAAATCCCAACCATTTTTAGAATTATAGTGAAGGGTTTATATTTATTGACAAACATTTCCAAGAATTCAGTCCTCTTGATTTAATTTATCTCTTACTTATACATTGTATTATTGATCAATGTACACTCCTAATCATCTTCAGCCTTTCTAGGATAAACATATATAAGAACCTTTTATTGCTATAAATATTTATGTTTAGAGAATATCGTCTCAGTTGAATTGATTCTTTTTTCTACGATTAAGGTATAAAATGATCCATTGAAAGTAGAAGGCATTATTCATATTAATATCTCATTTGATGATTATTATATCTGGGGGGTTGCGAACTCATCTCGATCAGGGTTTCTATTCAAAACATTAGTTATCAAAGAATTTATTTAAAAAAAATTGATTCCCACTCCCATCTGGTCTGGTATCTTGTTGGGGAGGTCATCAAATTGCTCGTCGCATTTATTTTTTACCCAATTCTCCCTATTTTTGGAAATTATCTATAATAAAATTAAAACTATTGCTATGTATTTGTAAATAATAAAACTCATAAAAAGGAAAAAAATGACATTATTATAATAAAATATAAATTGCATTTATATCTTTAACACTTTAACTGATAGGCTTCAATCTATGTTATCCATTATCTATTTCCTAACATGAATTCATATGTGAGTTTTTTCGTTAATAATGTTTATTAGGAGAGTCAAACCTGGTTTATAGTTTGGCTAGTTGTTGGGTACTATGTTACCATGATTCATGGATGGAACACCATGTCAGAGTTGTTACTCCATGATACATTTGTTCTTGAACTAGGTCCACTTATTATATCTGGACATGGATAATTTTCTTGTTAATATAATTAATATAGACTCACCAGAATTGAAGGCTATTCACTTATAAATAATCTTATCCTAAGAAATTTTATAGTGTTTTCTAATCCGAAACCAAAAAATTACAAGAGGATTCCTTTAATTCCAACTAAAACAACATTTTCCTTCATATTACATTCACATGTGAATTAATTTATATGATTACACTTAATAGAAACCATAATATTTAAAATAAATATGTCATGGGAATATGGAACATTACATAACAAATTTATATAAAAAATACATATCCTTTATGGAATACCACCTTAACATGTTCAAAATATTCATTCGTACATAAATCTACATGGGATAACCTGACGACAAACATAAGAAAGTTGTGAGATATAAATATATGTAAGGGAATAAATATGGGAAATAATTGAGATGTTAATACATGATAAACAATACTTATATCAATGAGGAAAAAAATTAGTTGAAATCCAAAACCTAAACAATGAGACATTATATAACATGGTCATCATAACATGGGAAAATATGACAACAACATTAAAAATTGCATCATAAATATATAATAAATAAAAACTCACCAAGACATCATGGGGGAAAATTTCCAAAAAATGTATTTGTTTGAATCCCATTACCAACATGATGTATCATGATAATAAACTTTACCCAATTCATTGGAGCACTATCTTGGTGCACCCACCATAATAATTTCATACTCATTCTTAAGTGTGCTATATAGATCATACAACATGGATTCATTTGTCACCATAATTTATTCCATGATCAAGATGTGTTGAGTATATATAAGTAATAACCCAATAAAAATTTATATTTGAATAACTGTCGATACCCTCAATAAAAAATATGTATGGTATTAACTACACAATGTTTTTTGGGATGGAATGTTGTGGTGACATTTTAGGAGCATAACAGTCTCACATAAGAATTCATAAAATGGTTAAATGAGACAGAAGGGGTATTTCATCATTTATAAATGAAATTGAATGTAATACCGACATGAGAAGACATTTCAAAAAATGACGAGTTGGAAATAAAAGGCATGAAATTTTAAAGATACTTTAATAATGTAGAGGAAAAAATAACCCTTACAAAATTGTGTCATGGTAACAGAAGCGCAAAAGGGTTAATATAAAGGATATCGAGTATCTTAGTTGATGTAATCATTTATAAATAAAATGGTATGAATGGGGTATATGTAAAAACATATCCCATGATTATAAATTAAAATTAAAATACATGACATAAATTGTGTCCTTCTTAAAAGAGGAGTGTGGGGGATCACGTACATGAGTGTGTGGCTCCATATACATGGGAGGGGAATATTGAGAGATTGTGGGTTCCATGAGATGACTATATAGAGTGTAGGGAAGAGTTTTACTTTGATCCAAGGTGTTTGAGTGATGTTAAATAGGATCTTGGGTTGGTTTATATAGTAAAAGAGGTTAATTTCATTATTATATAGGTTTTTCAATCTACATAATAATGTATCCAAACCCACAAACTATACCATGGTTTTTTCCCATAGTTACATCCAAATGAGAGTGTTTGTCAGTATTTTATATAGTAATGCTCCAAAAATAATAAAATAATTCTTTAGATTATGTGGAGGTCCATAAAACTTTTAATGATATTATTTTAAAACATTAAAATGAATTGCATGTTCTGTAGGATTGATAATGAATTTATAAATTAAATCAAATAATCATAAAATAAAATTAGAATAATGTAAAAAAACAAATATTGGGTTATGTATTCAATTTATAGTAATTATTACATATCTTTTGGTTCATTGTTATATCGTAAAACATAAAGTATAGTTATATAATATTTAATTATTACCATAAAAATCTAGTATCATAGAAAATATGGAAAAATGATTGAGTAGATTAATATGTGTTATTCATGTTCCACCCATACCCACAATAATTGAATGTACCAACTTACTGAAAATTTTCCACTTCAATTAGTTATCAGACCTGTGATAATGTTTTTGATCATTTTCCAATAATGATTGGAATAAAATCATTCAAAACCATTCCCTTGTTTTTATATCTTAAAATTTTTAACTTTATTTACCGATGGAATCCTTGTTCTTCCATTTTGGAAATTATTGGGTGTTTTTTATCTCAATCGGGCCCCCGAATCGTTATCAGATTTACAAAATGGGAATAGTTTTATGATTTGATCATAGATATTTAAATATTACCGGATGGGAATGCTCTATTTGGTTGATTACGTCCATGAACTCATGAATCGAATGAACAGTACCATGTAGAATTAGAAATACATCACCAGATCAACACCAGAGTCAATTTCGGACTATAAACCTTAGATAAGTGTGAATTTTAGTTAAATAAAAATATTTTGGATAGATTCATGGTATAATGCATGGTGGTCAGAGAAGATTCAATGTGGGAGATTAAGTTTAATTGTTTTTGAAAAAATCAAAAATACATGCCTTATATATTGAAAAATAAATCCCATGTGTACCCTTACATTGAAGGATCTAGGATTTTAGAAACCCATATGTATGCAATTGTGTATACATCCCTTGAAAGGCCATCTACCACATGTCTGTGTTAGTGAGTTGTGTGATAGATCACACGGCCAGGCATACACCATGTGAAATTTTCACAGACACTTCTTGAGTACACAAGAAAAAATCCCATGTGATTTAATGACGTGTATCAGAGTATATGGAAATGGGGTTTAGTACATAGACGTGACTAGTGGAGACAGAGAATAGGTCCTAGTTAGGTTGGACATGCCATGTACTCAACCTACACGGTGTATAACTCTACATGAATTGGGTGTCGTGTATTGGTCATGAACATGTGTAGGAAGTGAATTGTGACCACATTTCATGTGGGTCCCCTCACATGTCATTTTCCCTTGAGATCCATTTATATGTTTCTGATTCTATTTATATCATTTTTTGAACTACGATTTTGAACAACTAGTATCCTATCCTTAGTGTTTTTTCATATAGAATGTGATAGTGACCATGGTTGAAACTTTTTTGATATTGTGGAAAATGATTCAATCATGGAACATAAATAGGTGATGCTTGATGATGGCAGTGATTACGTCCAGTCACCATAATTTTTTGGAATGTACCCTCTAGTAGTGTTGTGTCATGAAATTTCACAATGATATGTCCGAGTTTCACTCCAACCTAGATAGTAGTGGAATTTCGTGATGGTACATGTGTTACCCTTGAAAAAGGATATGAAATTGAGTTCCTTGACAACCTTATTCTTATAGTTACCCTCCAGTAGTTCTATTTATTAGAGTTCCCTAACATATCTTCCGAGTTTTATCGTGATTCAGGCTGGCAGTTGAGTTTCCAGAAAACACTTCCAAAAATTACCCTCAAGAAGGACTAGGTAGTGTGGTTCTTCGAAGTATCCTCTTAGTGTTACCCTCTAGTATGAATAGCCATTATAACTCACTCATGTAAATTCCATGAATCGCTCTCCATAATGGATGTACATTGGAGTTCCTTTATAACATTTCCTGATCGTTTAACATTACCAATGCTTGGTAGTGGAGTTCTTCAGTGACTAGGAGAGTAGAACCCTCATGTCATACTAGGGTTTGGGATCCTTACCTAATGATTCTGTAACCTCGATAATGTGACACATTAACGATATGTTTTTTTGACATAGCCTTGGACTCACGAGGAAGATTAGTGCTTTCCCCACGATGAATCATTCTAATGACATGATAGAAAACCATATAGGTGAGTTTGTTATACCCAAAGAGGAAAATATCGATGTTGTGTGATAGACTACATTATAAATGTATTTTCATTGAAAATGCATGGTATTATGGGGTTTTGATGAAATTTTGGATGTATTGGATACTCCTCTTCTTGGGCCAATCAATGAGATAGAGATCCCCTTACTCACTTGTTTGGGATTCTTTGACTTATAATATATATATATCCATTCTTATAGATTTAATCCTCAAATTTTGATACCCTCCTTCCAGGAGATGCGATGACACATGTGGTATGTTGTGTGCCTTCTATGATTGGATTATAACGGATGGATGAGTCTACACTCCTATATAAGGTATTGAGGGTTTAATGGGCAGTTCATCTAGTCACCATGTTTAACCCCTTGGTATTGGATGTTTTTTCTTTAACTATGTGGTTGGGATAGTTATTGTATTTCACATTACCATGTACTATCTAATAATTTCGTCTTATGTTTTATATCTTACTTCCCTCCCATCACCATTTCAGGGTGTTCTACAGAGTATGTATGTACTCAACCTAACATTGAATTTTCTTACACGTGTACTATATTTGGTAGATGATTCCAAGTTTTTACTTGAATTTAGAGAATCTTAGAGATACGAGGTCTTTGGACTTCATTCGATGGTCATAGCTTGGGATACAAGAGATGGAATCCCTCATATATGTACTCTTTTTATGTTTTGTCAGGTGGGGATATATTTTTGGTTTGGCATGTATTTATTTACATTACTCATCAGTTTACACTATTTTACTTTTCTATTATCAAGAGGTTCATGCATGAATGGTTTTCTTTATAGTAGTGTTCTATCTTTTATTCTTTATACCTTCATTTTTCATTTAGTAGGCATTATGTGTGTGTACTGGTTCTTTGGAAATGACCAACCCATGGTATTTTTTTCATTCAATACTTTTTCTCATTATCTAGACTACGAAGGTGGTCTTGGGGTAGTTTCAGATCAATCTATATATTAGGTCGGGTTGGGAAAGTTTTCACTTTTAGAATAAAATAATTATATATAATGAATCAATGGATTTTTACAATAAAATATTCCCAACTCTTATAAAAATTAAATTTTACTATACGATCATTTATAATTTATAAAATAATAAAATAATATAATTTTATTAAATTATTATTTATTAAAAAATCTATTAATTTTATATATTCATTAACAAAGATTGAATATTAAATAAAAATCAATTTTTTCTTTATTTTATCAAAAAAATAATTTGCAAAGTAACAATTATAGGATGAAAAAATATTCATTATACTATGTGAAATAGTGTTTATAATTATATTTTTAGGGTCCTGATATGTATCTCATTAATACACTAGCATACACCCTAATAGTATGGTTTGTGATGTTGACTAATTCATTGGCTGGTTCGATGAACATGGTCTGGGTCAAGATTACGATGTTATTGAACTTCCCTCGTAAATGATTTCACTCATCCAAAATACAATGGATCTTAGCTTCATATTGGTCCTGAAAAAATTCCAAAAATGTTATCTTCCTCAGAATATTTGATAAATAGGCCTTATATGGTACCATTTTATTGGTTGATGTCATGAGTTCCATTGTATTTGTCCATTGGATTTATTTAAAACTTTTATTTATACAAAACATGTGATCATTTTTAAATGATTGTGTAATCAAAAGAAAAAGATACCTAACATTATTTTGAATCCAAATTTATATAATAAAAAAATGAGTTCATGTGTTTCATATAACCTTAATACAAAATAATACATTTAATTTAATCTAAATTTGGAATTTTATTAATAATATTTCATGTTGTTACATGGGTCATGTTAAAAACAATGAGCCTCACTCCATGACCAACTAAGACTTACACATCCACGTGGGGTTCCCCACAGGATTTGAAAAAAAATGTAGAAGATAGGAAAATGGATCTATCAAAAACTACAATTCCAAATGAAAGATTCCTACAAGAACTAAAAAATCATATGAAAGTCATGTGCCACACATTAGACACACAAATGACCCTACATGGTTTATAGTTATAGATACATGGTTGGGACATAACCATGAATAATCTATGTTGACAATCCATTAATAGTAAAAAAATATGAAAATGATCCTCATGATGTGAGGTTTCAAGGGTTCCCTATAACTATTCACATTATCCATTCATATTAGTAAAACATCAAAATTTTCATTGTTCTAAACCAGAAATCCTTTGAAACACAGCAAGAGGCTCCACAAAACCTAAGTGTAAGAAAACAACATTATTTGGACCCAAGTGTTTTCAAATAAGGGTAGTTGCTTATTATGAAGTCAAACAATATGAAAATATTTCTGGATCTACATACATGGTTTAAATTGATATATTTTTTATTACCTTGAATTCCATAAAACAAGAATAAATGGAGGTTTATATTGGTCGTAATGTGATAGAAAATATCAAATAAATACAGAAGCATGCAAATAAAAATTATAGTCTATGAAAATTGTAAAAAAAAAAAATCCAATGACATGTCTTTTAATGACTATAATGTGTTTTCAATGTGAAAAATTTGGAATTGTGTCTCTTGAATAAAAATAAAATGATTATTATAATAATGAATATTTGAAAGAAATATTTTTATATTTTATAGACTTGGGTCATTATGCGATTAATTTATTTAAGATAAGAATAATGGATGAAAGGTATCAAGATCACAAGAATCATGGTGTGTCTTGCTCTTTTAAGACTTAATTGGAAGTTTATTCACAATCAAATAATGTGTTGTTACGTACATTTCATTTTTATTTAGGTTATTCCAATGACTTGTTTAGGAGAGGATCTGCACATTCAATCATTTAAATTAATTTTATTGATAAATGATAATTTTCTCCCATATATATGATTCTATATTTTTTTTAAAAAAATATCAGAAATTATATTAAATATAAATGTATTATGGGAATACTTCTTTTCTCATATATATAATGTTTTTACCTATAAAAATTATTGTCTTGGTCCATCTATAGAGTAATATAATTTTCGATATGGATTATAATTATTTTAACATGCTAATATTGATTATAGAGAAGAAAGAGTTATTTTTGGGATGGATTTTTATCTTGTATACAAGAATGATTTTATACCATTGATATCATGTTACGAATGTCATAAATTTTTTAATTATAGAAATTTAATTTATATTTAAAATAGTTTGGAGAATAAATACCATTCAAAATTGGGGATATTTGTTTGCTAAAAGATATCAACATGCATTTATAGATAATTTTTTTTGATATTATGCCTCATCTGAATATTATATTTGTCATAAACTTGTCTCCCAGTTCACTGATAATTTCATAATATACATATTAAATAAATTAAGTATATAATTTTTAAATTTATAATATAATATCAATAATATCTTGAAAAAGGTTATATTTTTCCTAGAACTCCACCTAGGGTGCTCCAAATCTATTTGGTGAAATTTTATATAGATCCATGTGGATTTACATTGATTAAAAGGCTTTAAATAACATCACTATTATGAATAAATATTATTATATTCATATTGAAAAAAATATTATCATATTTTGGGAGATTTGGGTTTTTAAAATTTTGACATCAATTCCAAGTACTATTATATTCAGGTTAAGGGGGGTTATAATAAGAAGAAGGTGATCATTACTAGGTTTTAAAATTATGAGTTTTTTATTATTCCATTTGATATAAAAAGTTCATTAGTTGTATTTTTGGTCATTATTAACAGTGTATTCTATGATATCATAGATAAATTTATAGTTGTGTTGATTCATGATATTTATATATATATGAATAGTTGTGAAGATCATTAAAATCACCCATGGATTCTTATGTGAATATTATAGAAAAGAAATTTATATAGAAAATTTTTAATATTGTAATTTTTTGTGAAGATTTATTTACTATTATATATTGTAAATAATTATTGAATATATATTCATCAAGCTAACAAAATAATTTAATGACTATCGAAGACCTAAAATGGTAATAAGGATTCTTAGTTTTTTAGTATGTTTTGGTCACAACAGATTATTTATTAAAACAATATCTAGTTTATCTTACCCACTGATTTTGTTAACACAAAAATTAATTATATTTATCTAAATTAATTATTTTGATTAATCATTCATATAATTTCATGAATGGTATGTGAAGAATCGCGTTACTTCTTGACTATCCATAAAGGGTGACTTTTTTATACAATGATGATTCATTAGAGGGACTTATTTTTTTTCTAATGTAAACATATATGATAATTTATTATGTTTCACATTAAATAGAACATCTTGAGATAAAAAAACTAACACATTTACGGGGAAAATTGGTCGTGTTTGTTTCTTAAAAAATATGCATACATCATTTATATAGAGTAAAATGTGAAATATATGGTGATTAAAAGTCCTTAATGTATATAATCACCAATAATGTTTCTTTTCAAATGTAAAAAAAGATTTTTGATATTGATTAAGGATTATGATTATGAGACTCATTACTATCCATTAAAATAAAATAGTTTAGCTGATGCATTATGTGGAAAATACAGTGTTTTTCTAAATACACAATGGTTAAAAGATATTCCTTTTGTAAATGATTTTCAGACTATTAGTCGAAAATATTTCCATATTGGCACTTCATCTATAGAGTATTAGGAGTATGTGAAATATACATTTAAAAAAAATTAAGTAAGCCAAAAATGAGGATCAAGTTTTTTAGAAAAATGTAATATTTTTTTGGAAAGGTATTATATAATTATATAAAATTGAAAATGAAGGTGTTATGTTATTCAAAAAATAATTATGTGTTAATTCGGATTCCCATTTAAATAATGAATTATTTATTAATGATAAAAGATCATCATTTACTATTAGTCACAATAATAGTAATATGTATTGATAAAATCATGAATAATATTATTGGGATAGAATGTTAAAATACATTGATGATTTTAATATTAAATTTATGACATTTTTAAATGTCAAATATAAATCAATACTATCAATGGGAATGTTTTTTTATTACCTTCTTATATTTTAATGATCACATACACTCTGTAAATATTGTAAATAAATTTTTATCATATTATGAGTTAGACATGATGAAATAATGTTTAAATCATAGAAAAATGATGGATACTTATAGCTTTCTTTGTGTTCATCCTAAATAAATATGTGATATTTTCAGATATCTCAATGGTAAAAAAAGATGCATGGAGCAGATGGTGGTTCCTAGAAACAATAAATCACCAATGAATAGTCGATAAAAATCGACATGTGATTAAGTGGTGAGGGAAATCCCACATGAGCCGAAGATGTCCACTAGATACCCAGCAAAGAAACACATAATATCTGATAAAGATTGGAAGTTGAACCCCAATATAGAAATTCACTTTAGTTATTCAATGGGAGCTACCCAGCCATATGGTTGGTTCAATAGGATTGTAGAGATCTATAGAGGCCACACCAACATTTTATCTATAGAAACTGGGTTTTCGGTTGTGTTGAGATAATATCTAAGAAACTGGATTTTCATTTGTGTTGAGATAATATCTAAGAAACTATATTTAGTAATTGATAAAAATATATAAATATGGCCATCTTCTATATTTTTACCAAGGAAGAATTATATAATGTTCTCGATGAAAGCTGAGGCTATAAAAATACAATATGAAGGAGTTTGAAAAATTCTTTCTCTGCCATTATTTATTTGTAATATTATATATTTTTCTAGTTTTATATCATGTTCTTCCTTTTTAAATGTTTCATTTAATCCCATAAAATGTGTGATCACTCTTTAATATTAATACACCTCCTCCATCATATTATTCTCTCATAGTTTTTCTTCTTTATATTTTATGAGAATCAAGACCCGTATAAAACATAATAAATTATAGTATTCATATTTTCGTACTACTTATTCTATTTTCCTATTTCACCACCATTAAATTTTGGGACATGTGATTTCATTACATAAACACTAAAAGGAAATATATTTTTTCTCCATTACTTTTTGGATTATACCGATAAAAAATTGTATTATCAATTGTATATTGTATTCATTATATAACCTAAAAAAAATTTAAATTTTTCATGCCTAGAATTATATTATTTAGAAAAATATATTAAATCTTTTATATATAGAGGTGGTATAAATATATGACCTTATATATCTATTTTCTATGTTCCTTACTAGTTTATGCGATGAGATTACTTCAAAATTGTTTTTTATATTTATCACATTAATTTATCTCTATTAATGAATAATTTAATCCATTAATATGATTAATAATTTATTTTATGAATTGATTTTTCTACAATAATTTCACTTATATATGATTTATAGTTATATATCTTTACACTAAACCTTGTTTTAAATGATATATGTAATATATTTATAAGGTTTTAATTATCATTATCTTTTAAATAAAAGTTTTTAATCTTTCACTTTATGATTATTTCTAGTAAAATCATAATTGGACATTCACTACTTCTTTATATCATACCCTAATATAACATTAAATTCATAAACAATAAATAATGGTTTTATTTATTTATTTTTTTTCAATGGTTATTTAATTATATAAACATATTACTTAATTTTTATTATATTATATTTTTTCAAAAAAATTTTCGACACCTGTGGTTTTTCAGAAGGACGCACTATATGGAATTCTCCATTTTGTTTTGCTAATAAATTTTGTTATTAGAAAACATGAAATAATACATACTATATAAAACCATTTTATTTTTATAGAATATTTTTTTAAAATAATATAATTTTTTTGATAGCTTGGGTTATTTGTAAAATTGAGTTTAAATAAACCACATAACATCAGAAAATATTTCTGTGTCTATTATCATTTATCCATTAAATTAGATTGTTTGAACAATAATATATAAATTATAAAAAATATATGTTCTACACATTTATAAAATTGATACATTAGTAATTACATTATAATAAATAGAAGTAAAAATAATAATTTCAAAAAATGATGTTTTTCGGAAAACATTTTTTTATGAACACAATGTATTTTATATTAATATATAAAATAAATCCCAATTTTAGGAATAATTTTAAATTTAATATGTATATTATTTAATTTGTAAAATGTTTTAAATGTTCAAATAATATTTTTCTAGTCATAAGATAACTGTTAATCAATTTTTATGCATAAAATTCATTTCTATAAAAATAATTGTTTATATAATTTTGGTCAATTTTACAAATATTATTCTTTAGTATTTGTAAGTATTTAATTAGGTAAAATTAATTACATATTTAGAATTGGTATGATTAAATTTTTTAAATAGGCCACTTTTAATTTTGTTAAATATGAATAGAATCCCTGTTAAGAATATTCACCTGAGTAAAGAAAAAATGACATTAGTAATTGTTAAAATCAATTGATAAATCCATAATTATTCCTAATAGTTCTTATTAGGTGAATATAATTAATATTTTTTCACCTCATACTATATATTTATAATTTTAATCGATGTGTTCCCTTGTAAATGAGTTCTATATTATTCTTATTAATGAATCTAAAAAAATGTCACTCTCATTGATTAAAAAATACATCTTGACTTCATATAAGGAAATAGTCATGAAAGAATATTAATATTAAAACATGTAAAATAAAATTATATTCATGATTTTATTTTATTTATTTTATTTATGTATCCTATACTCATAAAAATTTCTAACACAACACCATAAGAGTAATTATTCAATGAATGTAAAAAGTAAAAATGACTTTGAAATATATAAATATATATTTTTGAGTAATTTGTATTATTAAATTATTATTATTGGATAATATTAATTTATATTTTATCTTTTAGACATTATATTCAATTTAAAACATTTTCTTTTTATATTTTATTTCAATATAAATGATTTTTTTATAAAATAGACCATAATGAGAAATTATCAAAATTATATGTTATAAAATTATTTAAAAACCATTAAAAATTATTTTATAAGAAATGTAGAATATTATAAAGTATAAAATTTCAAAACATAGATAATTATAAACCATTTTGACGCTTGTAAGTACCAATTAGAACCATTAATATTGAAAAATGTTTTTCAATAGTTAACATAAAAAATATATAACTATGGGATCTTAAAAATGATAGGGTTTAAAATATTATAAAAACATGAATAAATATATTGGTTTATGGGATTAAATATCTATAAAATATTATATTGGAATAAACTATCATTTGGATGGATTTTTATTTAGAATAAATTTTTTATTATATAATATTTTGAGAAATTCTAGAAGTTCCTTTCACCTCTATTGTAAATTGGAACCTCATCACCCAATTATTTACCCCACATTAATCCTATTGATCAACCAACCACATAAAATTTCACTAATAAATGTCACCTGAACAAATATCAAGCATCCTTTAATCCCAAAATATAAACTCTCTATAATTTTTGATGATATAAATTAGTCCTTTCAAAGAATAGTTTATCTAATTAAGCAATCACATTTGTCCTATAATAATCTTTTATTCCACTAAATCAATGGTATTTTTCTTAATGTAAAAAAATATTTCTCCTAAATATTATTAAATATTATTAATATTTTAATAAAATTATGATACACCATATTTCCCATCAAATGAGAAGAGAATGTATCATTCATTATTATATACGTAGTACCCTCTCCACGTAGTGATACAATCAATTTTTTGATCACCGTATTAAATAAAAGGTTATTATGAATTTTTTAATATTTATATATAATTTTTATGAAAAATTTTACTTTTTAAATAATATTATCACGTCTACCTTCTTACCATTATGTATTTTGGTAATTGATAATGTCCCTCATGCATAATTGTGGACTACCACTACAACAAATCTATGTGATTCATTTAACATTTATAAATTACTATGATAGAAATAAGGATTAGTTTAATGAATAAAAATTATATATATGATATTATAATTATCCTCTAATATTTATTTATTTTTTATATTTATTTCATTTCATTTGTTGAAAAATAAATATAGCATTCATTTGTACATACGAGATACCATATCCAGGAATTAAAAAATTCATTTTTCTCTCTATATATTTTATGTAAGACTCAAAATATTTATATAGTAAATATATATGATATTTATATAACAATTAATAATTATATGTGATAGTAATGTGATTAATATAGATGTATTAGAATTATATAATTGAAATAATCATTATAAATGAAATAGTTCACATCTAGAAATTAATATTTTATTAAAGAATTATTATAAAAAGGAGGAGTTGAATTTCAGTAAATGGATATTATATGATAATATATTTATAAACAAGATTATTAAATAAATAATAATAAATGTAAATTCATTATAGTGATGGTTAGAGTGTATTTTAATATAAATCAAGGTAAGGGTTTTAGGTTACAATCTCTTTGTTTATTGTGATGGATTTTGTCAATGCCTCAGATGATAACATATTCTAACCTACATCTATAGAAACTTTTTAATTATCTTATACAGTGTTTATTTTTTTTTAAAAATCCATTTATTTTCATCACCTAAATTTCTCATTATTTTGAAAAAAAATTCTAGTAAAATTAACTTTTATCCATCATTGGTCAAAAAACGTTTCCATATATCCAATTTTTTTAAAAAATCTTATTAATATTGTTATCAAAATTATATAATGATTTTTAATTTCATTTTTATAAATTATTTAATTTTTAAAAAATGGGTTTAAATTAATCATCTTTTAAATTTCTTGACAGGGTACTTTTAATTTGTTTCTTAAAGGTTGGAATGAATAGTTTTTACTAATACATAATGACAGATTTTACTTCCTTCATAACACATTTTTTTAATTTAATATTAATTTAAATTATTATGTGGTTAATTCTAAATTTTCTTTTCTATTATAAACTTTTATCTTTTTTAAAATATGTGAATTTAAAATGGAATGGTTATCTTCCTAATGAATTTCTTAATTATATTTTAATTATATTTATATTTAGCAAAGAAATCAACCACTGATTTCAATTATTATTTTCAAGGGATATGATGGAAGTATATCATCCTTATTATTTCTGTGGATGTTTTATGAGTATGATGAAATAATGATTATGAATGTATTTCCCTTTTAAAATTTCTTATATAATGAAATTTTTAGGAAACCCATTTATTTTCATAGGTTCTGATACGATGAATGCTATAAGATATTATGGAATACATATGTGTTATTTTCATTGGGTGAAGGATGTGACGTAAATAACCATTAAATTCATTGTGTAAATATTTATTTCTATTGAGATAAATAGAATTCGAATGTGGAGTGAACTATGTTATATATTGGACTATTTTGACTATGATAGTCTTCATAGTGGACCCTGATTACAATGATGTTTTGCCGAGTAAACCCATTCTAGTATGACATACATTATTATTATCCTTGAAAACTATAGAAAATATTTTCTAGGATTATGTATATGTAATAATTTATGTGTAATGCCAATGTTAAAAAATTTATGTTTCTTGTTTTGTTATTCCCTTATGATTCAAGACTCATATATTGCCTATATATTAATTATTATTCTAATATTTGAAATGTATTGTACAGTTTTAAAATTTTAATATCATGTTATTATAATAATATACTAATTATTTTCTTATGATATAAATGATATCAATCTATTTTACACTTACTAAGAATAAAAGATCAATGATTTCATCATTTCCCTTAGTTACGAAGAGTGGTATTAAGTATCTTATATATAATAAATATGTTATTAAAGAAGAAATAAATCAAAGATAACGATTCTATTTTATTAATAATTTTTATTAGGTTTCTATGTTTCCATGTATACGTTTAATAAAAAAATTATCTCATGGATAAATATTTTATGTACAGAATTTTTATATTCTAAGATAAAATATATATGTATGAAATGTATGGGAATTTATAGATGGAATCAATGGATGTTTTAGTTAAAAAGGGATTCTATGAATAGATAAATTTCATTAGAAACCATTATATAAATCTATATATCATGAAAATCAAAATTATTTGGTCATTATCAAGAATGAACATTGTTAATGATATGGAGTTATAGAATAAGGAGTCATTATTTATACATCCAATAAATCATTGTTAATTATTTCTTAGTTTCTCACTAGGATAATCATTTATTAAACTATTCTTTTTTTCATTAAAAATGTTTGAATCATAAAGGATTCTTGTTAGTGTTGAATGTGATAGACATTGAAATTGTTATCCTTCTTAAAAATTTAATATTATGGTAGATAGAAATTTAAAAATTATTCTCACATAAATTTATCGATCTATGAATCATGATAAAAATTTGAGTTCAAAAATATTGGACATAATTCCATTGATTTCTTCATGAGGAAGAATCAACCATATTTTAGTGGGTACACAATTCATACTAGTCATTAATAAAAGGGCCAGTACCATATAAAATATATTTTTTATTCTTCAGTATTCAGTACTTGAGATAGTTATTCCATTGGTTTATAATTTGGATGGTAAGTAAAATTAGTGGTAGACTCTTGTAAATAACATGAGAGACCATAAATAAAGAGAATCCATAGAGTGTGGAAACATTAATATATTATTTTTTCTAAATTAATTTTTTTTTATTATTCATAAAAATATAGAGAATGAATTATTTTATTTGAAGAATAAGTATAATAAAATAATTAATAACTATGAGATAAATATTACATGACTTCTGTATTATTATAATAGTTTTATCATCCGACCAGAATGCATGGTTTACATATTATTAAATGTCTTAAAACCAACTCTTTGAAGGATTTTATACATAATGTATTTTCGTAGCCAATAATAAATTATTCAAGGTTCAATTATGGTGAATATAGAGCTTAGTGTTACGCATAAATTTCATTGTTTTGGTAATGAAAAAACTGGAATTCAAAGGAAACAGTAAAAATAAATAATTAAGAAGATGGGACATCTTTTATGATAGATTATTGGAAGGAAACATGGGGAAATTATCTTAAGGTAACTGGTAAATGTTTCACGTGTGGAATGGAAGGTAATCAAGAAATTGATTGATAATGTGAAGGTAAACAGTTATTAAATTATTTGAATTGAGACAAATACTTATAGAATACCCCACCTAAACTCAAGTGTTGGTAACTAATGGATAAAGGGTATTATTGCAAAAAAGATAACAAATATGAGTATTAATTCAAATTATCAACATTAACATCCTCTTAAACTAAAAAAAGGTTAAATCTCATGCAATCACTATTTATGATGTGTTGTAAAATAATGATGTTGTGATTGGTTAACTTACCATCCACTTGAGAACTAATAATATATCATTTTAATCTATATCTACCATCATTTATATTTAAATACATTTATATTGGTATTACAGTACCTCTTGAAATATTATTTTCTGAGTTATTAATAAAAAACAATAACGATATGGTGATGGAATCTCGAGACTATGATTTTTATATGATTTTTGTTTATCAGAAATTTATTCTTGAATATTTTTACACTATTTTTATAGAAGAATTTAATGTAATTTAAATAATGGATTGCATTTCATAACAAAAAATTGGCATCAATGGCAGAGGAAGATTGGTTACAATTAGTATTCCAAACCAACCTATGTCCACCAATAAATGTAATGATAGAAATTAACTTCTATGGAATTTAATTCCATCGTAATTTTTCTAATTCCTTTTCAAAATGTTATTTTATATAAAATATTTGGTATAATATAAACATTGAATAAATTCCTTATAGGGGGGAGTTTATTTATGTATTTTTATAATAGATTCCTTCTCGTCAACAAAAACATGAAGTTGAATTTTCAGCAGAACTCTTACATTATGATACACCTATTTCTAAGATACAATATAGAATGTCCCCAATTGAGGTAGAATAATTGAAGAATAAAATATAGTATAATTTTTGAAAATCAGACATTTATCTATGTGTGTCACCATGGGTTTCATATGTTTTATTTTTTAAAAATTAATATGGATATATGTGAATCATTATTGATATCATAGAACATAAAAATTATATATGAAAAAGAAGTTTCCTATAATATGTATTTATGATTTGTTTGATCAAAAGCGTTGAGATCAATAATTTTCCATGATGGATATTTTTTCTGGATGTCATCAATTTAGGGTCAAGAAGGAAGATATAATAAATTCAAGATTATTTATAACTTATATAAATTCTGAATTTGTTCTGATTTAATTTTTTCATACTAATACCTTTACAATATTAATTGATTTTATGAGTAAATTCTCTCATGATTACCTTTATCAGTTAGTGATAGTATTTATAGATGTCATTATTTTTTTTCAAAGATTAATGAAGACCATGAAAACCATTTTAGAATTGCGCTAATGACCCTAAAGAAGGAAATTATTTATAGTTAATTTACCATGTCTGAATTTTGGATTTGGAAATATTTGTTCTTCAGTAATATAATATCTTGTGAGGGGATATTATTATACCCCTATAAGATATAAGTTATTGTATATCATCCCAGGACAACCACTATGACTCATATAAATAATTTTATTACTTTTTCTAAATATTATCATAATTTTATGGATAATATTTTATAGATATCTAATCAACATACCAAGTTAATTAGGAAGGGATCCAATATCTATTGTATAGCTGAATGTGAAAAATGTTTTAAGGAACTAAAGATAAAGACATTTAGTACACTTATTCTTACCCAACACTACAACAGAGAATAATTTTTAATCTATAGTAATTTTTCAAATAAAGGACTAGAATTAGTCCCCATGTAGAATTACATGGTTATAGCTTTTTTCCTTATGAAAACTGTTGGTTTGTGAGAAACAATATCCAACAATTCATTAAGAGTTTTCAATTATAAAATTTCATTAATTATATTGATGAATTATCTCCATGGAGATAGGTGTGAAATCTATATTGATCACAAAAGTTAAAAGTATATATTAACTGAAAAACAATTGGACATGCTTCAATGAATATTCATCAAAAAATTTATAAATTATAAATTCTCAATACATTAAATCCCAAAATAACGGAACAAGGTGAATGATTCTATGAGTCAAGAAATAATTTTCTTTTTTCAGTAATGGGGATCAAAAAAGATCTAATATTTTTCAATTTTAAAAGGATAGACCGTAAAATCAAGAAGGAAGGTTATATGTAATATCCCCTAGCATGTAAACTCTCATGTGGAAAAATATTGTTGGGTAAAGGACCTCAAGCAAAACCACCATAATATAAAGGCTATGGAATGGTATAAAAGATGTTGAAAAAATAATGTGGATTCTATAACCTCTGGGTTATATTTCCATATAAATATAATGATAAAATAATTTCAGAGTAATGTAAATAAAAAAATATAGTTTAAAAATAAGAGAGAAACCATACAGTGAAGAAAATTTACCATTTAACAAGACTCAAAAAATTATGTAAGGTATACTATTGTTGAAATTGAGGTTTTAACTTAAATCATATGATGTCTCATTCTTAAAAACGGATAAAATATATGTTTTGGAGATACTTTTGGAATGATTTTTCTTTTAAAATGATGCAAAAGATGATTTACATCGGTTTTTTAGTATCTTAATTTTACAATACCGACACAAAATATTATTATTTATATCATTTTTGGGGTCATTTTTTAATAAAATTGATGCCAAAAAGTTAAAAAAAATATTTTTTTATTAATTTTTAAAAATATCAATTATATTAATTAAAAAATTAATTTATTTTCAGATCACTTACTAATATTATATTTCAGAAGTCATAGATCCAAAACTGATTTACATATCAAATGTTAAGGCTTTCGAATGTTTGACTTATGAAAGAGCTCTCTTTGAGATGATCAACATTCAATATCCTTATCTATTAAACCATAATTCCATTTTACCTTCACAACCAGTCAAAATAAATCATATGAAATGATATAAAACACAGTAACATTTTATAACATTTATTGGGTCTATTTTTGTAGAACCTGACACCAAATTTTTTATTTCATGATTTTGGTATCAGTTTTATAAATCCCAATGAAAAAAATGTTTTTGATGAGTATTTTTGACATAATTGTTTTAAAATCTAGATGCTAAGAAATCAATTTAAATATCTTTTGATGCATGTTTAAAAAATATATAGATTCCAAAAAGTATCCTCAAATATGCATGTCTGTTATTTTAATTTTTAGACAACACATGAATCAATTTTTAAAATCACACCTAAATATTAATATAATTTCATTAAAAATATTTTAATTTAAAATATATAAATCCATTTTCTAATTCCTTCATCATTTTCAACCTATTCGATTCAATCAAATTTTCCTAACATCTTCAATAGAAAATTTAAACATGGTATCTATTCTAATATTTTAATTTCATTTTTATTATTTTTCTCCAATTCCAAAATACACAATGATATTCCTTATAATGATGATGAATTATTATTATTTATTTACAAATATATGTCATCCATTATAGATTTATCAACTGAGGTTCAAAATTCATTATCGATCACTTTTTAATTACCACATGGTTTATACCCTAAAACAATGAGATGTGATGATAAATGACATATAAAATTTATGAAAAATACTAAAAGAATTTAAATATGTTTGAATCCTTAATTTTATTTTGTTTCATTTGTTCTATGTGATTTTCATTCATGTTTCTAATTTTTTCTTTGAAATGTGTAGGATCTATCGAAACATTGAGAAGTCCATCTTTTGATGTCCATAACATTTGATGTCTAATTTTATTATTCATCCAAGACTAGTCAAATTTATTCTTAGGAAATGATCTAAAATATAGTATGAGTATTTTTAATTTTTGAACATGGTTTTATAAAACTGATTCAAATTTATTTTATCTTTTTGGTATCGTTTTTTAAAAAACAAATGCCAAAAATTTTACTGATGGGTATTTTTTGCATTGGTTTTATAAATAAATTATGACAAAAACACTTTTTAATTCCTTTATTACATTGGTTTAAAAAAACAAACATCAAATATCTGATTTTTTACATCAGAAGAATAAAAATTGGGAAATAATATACATTATAATTAATAAAACCAACCATTATGTCCATTTTTCTACTTTTTAATGTTAAAATATATATTAATGTCATGATTAATATAATATAGTTGAATTTAAACAATAAAAAAATCATAAGGATTACACAATGGACCCTATTCCTAGTCCCCACGTTGGCCTCATCTCAATGTTCAATCCCAACATATATATAACAATGAATAATAAGACCATTTTCCTTGTCTAAACATGCATCCCTGAAATATGCTTCGGTACACATTGGATAAACAAATAAGGGTGAGTAAAGACACTATTTTTACATCACTATATCTACACAAAACCATTATCATGAAAATTGAATCAAATAAATCAATAGATTGAAGTAATCATTAGTAAATTAATGTAATACATAATATAAACTTATACACCCTTAGGTTATAGGTTTACACATAGGTCCAAATAAGGAAAAAGATACAACTCCATGTCTGATATCTCTATCAGATGGCTATCCCTTCTACATCAAGATATATCTCTTGTAGCATCTCTTAAGTTGAATAATTTTGATTCATGAAAATTCATGTGTTAGAGTCTCTTACATCTTCCTGGGGTGAAATCCTATGCCTAGTTGAAACTAACCATCACATAAGTATTTTTAGGTGATTTCCCATGATGGAGTCACTTAGGTATTCCCAATGAAGAATAATATACCAAAGGAAATGTAACTATATCATACAAGACACCATATAAATTACCATTATAGACTAACATAAAGCATCCAATGCATGACTCACAGCGGGTGAATTTACACTCGAGTGGTGTGTTTTCATATTTATGGAAGTACTATGGAGTCTGTATCACTTCAGTGAGTATTCTATGCCCTTATACATACTATCAGTGGAAATATATTTAAGATAATCACATATTACAATAATGATCATTCATAAAAGATACCTTGTTGGATATATTATTTCATACTATTAAAAATTTCTATATTCTCAATGGGTATATTTTTCTACTATATAATGAATCGGTAGAATCAAACCATTCTATCTTTTCATTAATCTCATTTCATTTTCAAAGTCATAAAATGCTGATTTGTTTATTCAAAGCATTCTGCCAAAACCTAATTTTCATAATTAATGATTCATTGAAACATCGTTAAAATCATCACCACTTAGGTGTCCACAATATTGTTCTAAATTTCAATGGACCTAGTAGGGTCCAATGGGATGTCAAAGAATGTACTTTTAATAATTAATTTATTTAATAAATTATTTGGGTTTTTCGCATTGTGTTCCCACATGAGAAAAAATATTTCTAATAACTAGAAAATTCGTAATAGAATTTATAGAAATCATTTATACCACCATCCTTAATCTAGTGAACATAGAAAACCTCACAATATGGAAGGACCACAGAGAATTCAAGGTAAAGGAAATTAAAAAATAAAACTAAAATCACAAAAAAAATCCAGGTCAAAATCCCAATAAAATGAAAAAAAGTAGATAAACATACTATAATTGAGGACATAAAAAGGAAGATAAAATCCAATGAAAAGGACCTCACAAGAAATAAATTTCTAGACCGATACATCCAAAACGGAAGAAATCACCCGATAATTTATTGGAGTCACCATAGGGTTTGATAGAAGAGGATTAAAATTTAACGAAATATTATTCAAGGATCACCATACAAAAACTCACCACACCTATGTAATTTATAATGTGAATCCACATTTCATTACATGATTTTCCCACATTTGATATCTACCGAAAATGACTCATCTCTGGTTAAAATAATACAAATAAACTATTTCGTGATGTGAACCAATTGAATAGAGTGTAAACATTGCATGCTCTAAAAAATTTCATGACATATATCAAATAATAGGTTCAAGTCATTTAACATGTTCACAATATAAATGTGTCCTGATGATATATCATAACCCAAATTCTATAGGAAAATCCCAAAAAACCTCATAATCATTCCATACAAATAGAGAATACTTTTATACTAATAACTCATTAAAAATTAAATTCCACGAATTTTAAAAAACATGCATCACGAAACATTAGTTCATTTCCTAATAAAATGCTCTTCCTCCCCAAAAGATACCTGACCGCCAAGTATTTAAATAATAAAAACATAAAAAAATTTACAATAAAAAAACTAAAAGAGGTAAATACCTATAAATTTATTAGATCATACAACCTCCCCCATTATATAATATCCCATCCCTGTGCGACTCCAAGTATCTCTGGGTGTATCATCAAACAAGTGTGTGAATTGTGCTTTCATGTCAGTCTCCCTATTATAGTTCTCCACATAATCATGTCAATTCAACCATTTCAATCAATCTAGAGGAATTATTTTCCATTAATAATCTTCTTGATACTTTCCAAAATCTGTATTACAATCCCCTCGATGGACTCATCTACACCATGATCGAATTCACCATATTTTATTCACTGAGAAGGTTTAGAATGAAATATATGAAGCTGTGATATGTGAAACACATCGTGAATAGAACTATAGAAATGTATAATTTATAATTTATAATGTTTATGCCACATGACATAATATTTCTACTATCTATAACAACCTAAAAAACCTTGGAGATAGATTTACCTTCTCCCTGCAATGATTTCACCCCAATATAAGTGACACTAAATGGAAAACATGATTTCCCACCTAAAAACAAATAGCATCATTGTAGGTCAATGTAATATTTTTTATTACAATTCATAGTCTCATATCAATTTGTTAAGGAACAGAACTTACTCATATGTATCCAATATGATACTATGCACAACAACCACTAACTCACATGCCTCAAATAAGAAAAAGATGAAAAATACGTCCTTTTGTACAATGTATGAAAAGGATCCATCAATAATGATCCAAATAATCTGTTCTTATACACACACTTTATGAGTTTTATATGTTACACCCATGACTCACCGAAATCAATCACAAATGTTACAAAAAAATCAACAATAATCAGGATTATATATCATGATTAGATGACATTCCGAATATTATAGGTAGTAATCTGAATAACATACACTCCAATATCATCCTAAATACCCTTCCAAAACATAGATGTGAAATTATGATATATATAAAAAATCTTATTCCCAAAAAAACGATTTAATAATACTATCTCCATCAAAAAAATACTAACCAAGTCATTATTGGTGTAGGTACCCCACATGGGGAATAAATAGGGAACCTTTGTCAATTTATGTATGATCACCAATACTACATCATTATTTTGAGGTGTCTTGAGTAATACCATTTCTACAGAAATAATACAACTTCCATTTTAAAATGTGAAGAGGCTGGAACAACCCATTTAGACTCTAGTAATGATCATTCACCTATTGAAAAATGAAACATCTCACAACGAAGCTAGGTACCTCTTTTTTTATTTTTCACAAAACGTTTTATCTTCAAATGTCATGTTACATATTTTTAATCATAGTATATACAAAAAGTCTGGAATACTTAATATCTATCATTATAACTAGGATAAATCCCATAGAACTCATATTCTTCCATGAAAAGTTAGTTAATTTTAATTTCTATGACACTATCCTTATGTTGTTTCCAGAAAATTTATGTTTTCCTTCAAAGCTAAGAAATCCAAAGAAGATAACTAGTTTGTCTGTATCCATTGCGAAATAAATGGAAAAACAATTTTTGAGGTCAGAGATAGTCATACATGGGACTATTGAAGATATAGATACATGTGTAATATGATTTAAATCATCTACCAATCATAAAAATAAAATATCATATGCAATGTCAATTTATTCCATCTCAAGGAATCGACAGTGATTTTTCTCATACCTAGTGTATATTCCAACCCAAAGTTGAATGATTGGAGATACAAAACCTGCCTCATTTGCATAATTATTAGGTCCCTTAGAGAAAATATATACCTGGGACTCTTGTAGTCAGTGTATACCAAATATATATTTGTCAAAAGATAGTGTCTCTCACATCTCAGGGAATGAACAATCACTACTAACTCTACATATTGATTCATATAATTTCACTCAGGCAGTCTTAGTGGTAATGATCCAAATGCAACCACTTCATCCTTCTGAATCAAAACTACTCCAAATCCAACTTTAAATGTGTCATAGTACATTATATACGGTTTTACTAGCATTTCTAAGCTAAAGATAGGTGGTGAAGTTAACCTCATCATTAGATCCCTAAAAAAAATATCACAAGCCATTAACCAATAAAACATCACTTTTTCATTAGTAATCCCAAACATGGGTGAAACTATATTAAAGAATCTACAGGTGAAAAATTGATAATAAACTTATAGATGAAGAAAACACGGATTCATGGAGACGTTATTTGGTCTCTCCCTAGATAATAGAGTTACTACCACCTCTAGGTACACAAAAACACTACTATTTGAGATAACATTAACCTAGAAGTGCATTTTATCCATAAAAAACCATTCATATATCATGGTATAAATCTGATACTTTATCAATGTACTCAAGGATATGGGATTATTTTTAGAATGATCATCTGCTGAATAGACGTAAACAAAAATTTTATCGAGGAAAACCACCAAAATATTATCTAGAAATGGTTAAAAAATCAAATTCATCAAGACAATGTATACTACTAGTCCATTCATCAAGCTAAAATACATCACTAATATTGCTTACAATCCACATATGACTCCAAAATTAGTTTATGGTATGTTTGATGATATCAATCACAAATAATATTATCAAAATATAATTTCCAGAAAACAGAAAAAAAAATTCACAGCTTATCTAATCAATGTTATCCTTAATGTGTATAAGGGGATATCAGTTATTGCACGTCATCTGGGTCAATCACCTATAGTTGACACAAACGTGAAAAGTCCCATTAGCCTTTTTTTCGTAAAGAACTATATAACCCAATTATAATTTACTAGGATGTATAAATACCATTTCTTCTATATATTATATTGATAATTTTATGTTAATAATCTCTATGGGTGTCGTCTTATTAGATGGGTTAAGAAATTTGTTTTTTATTGGCACCAACTCGATTATGTACCTGATGTCCCGCATGGTTGGTAAGCCATTAAAATCATTATGAAAAATGTCCTAAAACAGAATAACATTGGTGTAAATGTATTCTAATAAATTACACCATAATCTACTTCATGAGATACTCTATGGTCTATGATACAATATTATCTGCATAGAATTGGTCGTACGCAACTATCGTTAAGACCCAACTCACCATAGTAAAATATTATTGCCTCAATTTGGAGGTTGAATGCTAACACTCCTATTATAATATTATATAAAAACATGGTATATAAATAATTTATAGATTACATGAATAAAATCAAGACATTTCATTTATAGTTCAATCGTTTTCTATAAGAATTTGTAAACACGAATTCCAAGAGAACACACACTAAAAAGCTTGATATTCTCTCAACACACTCCCAAATGTGTATAATTAGTAATAAAACCAACCATGATTTATAAAATCAAATAAAAATCAAATAAAAAAATGGTATATATAAAATAATTTGATACTCTTGTATAAAAAAAATAGTTAGGGTGATATGATAGAATATTTGTACCTCTCATGGTCTAATTCCATGCTTCTAAACATGCTAGAGTAGTTTTTATAGAATGATACTGAATTTCAACTATTCCCTACGATCTAGTTTGATACTCCTTTTCTACACCCTCTAAGTGGTACTACTAGTCCTAAACTGTAGTACCACATCCCCTACCTCACCCTAAACAATTTTTTTTGAACTCTAGCTTCAATTTTTCATAGGTTAGGATGATCAATTTATGAATCAAGTGATTTTACTAATCCCTTACCACTACTTAGTGCCAATAAATGAATACCACCATGATGAAATTATAATTCATCGTATCCCCTGTAACACCTCAAGCTTCCCTGGCATGTTTCCATTTCAATAATGCAATAGCTTGTGTTTTATGCAACTTCGACTTCCAGCACACCACGACCAATCAAACTAGCCGTTAGGAATAGTAATACGCACTTTTTGAAATTTTATAAATTTTATTTTTTAAAATGTATTTCATTTTTGTATTTTGAATATCATAATTATCTTAGGGTGAATATTTTTTATTTTTCAGAAAACATTCAATTTTGATGAATAGTGAAAAACATAGTCTGATTGTTTAAAAACTACCTTTTATTTAAATATTAATTATTTTTCTTAATTTATTTAAATGTGAAAATAGATACATAAAACCTGTATTTTTTCAATGTAATTTCTTGGAGTCATTTTATAATAATATTTGAAATTTAAAATTTTATTGAACTACATAATCTCATTTATCCACCTACTTGGCACGTTAGCAAATTTGCATAAAACATAATTTTACCACTTTTGGGAAATGAATTTCCAAAATATGAGAGACACGATTGACATCATTAAGTAAAATATGGTTTAATTGGATGAAAATAATTTTGGTTAAATTGTAACTTTTGAATTTAACTCACCACAGTTAAAAGTAAATAGGGTAATTAATGATTAAAATGATATTATAATTTCCCTAAAACATGCTTTAATTCTATTTGATATGTGTATTTTGACCAAAATCAACCTTAGTAATAAAATATAATCTTTTTCTTCTACAAGGATTATATATGGAGATTTATTATTATTTAATTTAAAGAAGAGTTAAAAGTGTAAAATTCAATGTTTAGTAACTAAACTATTTTTAATATAGGTTTATACATAAGATAAATTTGAATAAAAATATTCATTATAATGATAAAAATATTTATTATATAATTAGAATTTATTTATAATTTTTAAATATTATTAAATTAAATTTATTTATGGCACAATGGTGATGAGGTGATTACATTATTATTGAATGCTTAAAATAACTGACATTTTAAATATTAATATAATTATTAATTGACACTTTTGGTGTATTAAAAGAAATTTCATTGTTAATATGACATGTTAGGGTTGAGAAAATAAATTTTTTCCAATTAATAAAGTTGTTATATAATTTCCCAAAAGCCAAATAATTACTACTATCCAAATTGACATTAATGTGTTTTTAAAATAAATACTATATTATTAACTGATATAATATTTCTAAAAATATATGGTTCAGTCAAAGGACATATAAAAGTTTATATATAACAATAATGAAACCCTTGGGGTTCTCTTAGATTTTTATTCTATTTTTATTAACTATTTATTATAATAATACAAGAATATATGGTAAATGTTAAACTATTTAACTAAGAGATAAATATAAATGGTAAGGTTAATATGGTGAGATAAAACGGTCTAAAACCTATTGGTTGATATGTTTTCGACCTATAACCACCATATTATCGATATAATTTTTTTGGAGAAATTATAAACTTAACAGGATGTTATAATAAAATAATTTTTCAATATTTTCTTAAGTGACCCTCACCTTTCTTGTAAAAAGGTACCGCACCTTCTCTCAAAATGACAACTCCAAAGACATTTGTCTCTGCCAAAATGTATTCAAATATCCTCCCAACAACACTCAATTAATCCTAGAGTCCTTAAATTGATCATAAAGCAATCTTAGAGAGATATTTTTTTCAAAAGAAAAGGAAGAACCCAATTATGAGTTAATAATTTAATCCTCCTTTTCAAAGTTCATGTATTCTTCTCCATCCTCTTTATTTATTGGTTCTATACCAAAGTAAAACCTTCAATACCTTAAACATATTGTGATGTTATTATAAATATGTTACAAATATATTAATTATTTTATCCATCCAATGAATGATAAAGTCACCATACGTGCGTACGTACGACTAACCGTCTCCACGTCGTGGTGTAGTTTCATATTCAACACTTCATTATTTGTATGAGTATAATAATGACTATAAGTGATGTAAATAATAAATATATCATGATAATGGTACTTTCCATATTATGTAACATCCAATTACATAATATTTCATTATTAGTAAAATTAGATGGTCGCTCATGCAAACGTACAGATTACCGTCTCCACGAACGCGTTGAGATTCATTCCCCATCGTAATCATTCAGGAATAATTGTCATTTTATGAATAAAATAATGTTTAAGAATTAAAATAATTATTTATTTGAATTAAATACATACTATACCAAACAAACATGACTTTCATAACAAAATGTACAATGTAAAAGGAATCAGTTAACACCCGAAACAATTATAGCACATAAATATTGTTCACCAAGCAATATTAGAAGATCATATATGATTTCAAATTTATATAGGTGGTTATTGTATAATTTAAACACAATTATTTAACTATTTTATAGGAGTTTAATGTACCATCTTCCAAGGAAATTTACATGGTAGGTGTTAATTTATTGGAGTAATTTTATAATAAGATTAGATATATAAAATTTTATTGAACTATTAAACGACTTTTTCCCACCTTCTAGGAATGTTAGAAAATTATCATAAAACATAATTTTACTGCTTATGTGAATTTAATTTCCAATATATGAGATATATGGTTGACATCATTATGTAAAATGCAGTTCAATATGATGAAAATAATTTTTATTAATAGCATATTTTGAATTTTATTTAACACGGTTATAAGTAAGTAGGGAAATTAAAGGTAAAAATGATATTACAGTTACTTGAAAACATGTCTTAATTCTATTGGATACGTGTATTTATACCCAAATAAACCATAAGATTTAAATATAATCCTTTTGGTCCACATGGATTAGATTAGGACATTTATTATTATTTTATTCAAAGACGAGTTAATAGTGTTAAATGAAAAGGTTAATAAATAAAGAATTTGTAATATATGGTTTTACATAAGATAAATATGACTATAAATATTAATTATAAATATAAATAAAATTTACTACATAATTGTATTTTATTTATAATTTTTAGAAATACAATAATTAAATTTATTTATGACGCAATGATGATGCTTTAATTACCTTATTATTGATTGATTAAAATTATGGATATTATAAATATTAATATAATTGTAAATTGATATTTTTGATGTATTCAAAGAATTTTCAATTTAATATGACAATTTAGGTTTGATTAAATTAATTTAGATTAATGTGATAATGTTGTTAGTACATTCACAAAAACCAAATACTAAATTGTATAAAAGTTGACATAAATATGTTTTTAAAACAAATACTATATTATTAATTGATATAATTTTCCTAAAAATATATAAGTTTTTCAATGGACATATATAAGGATATATATATCAATAATGAACCACTTCAGGTTCTCTTGGATTTTTATTGTAAATTTATTATCCATTTATTCTAATATTACAAGAATGCATGGTAAAAGATAAACTATTTAACTAAGAGTTAAATATAAAAGATAAGTATAATGTAGTGACCTAAACCTATCTAAACACTATTTGTTGAGTGTTTTACAACCCATTACCACATTATCCTCGAAATAATTTTGATTTTTGATCAATTATATAGTGAAAATGATTTTATAATAAAATAATGTTTCATTATTTTCTTAAAGGGACCCTTATCTATCTTATAAATGGGTGCTTCCCCTTCTCCCAAAATCACAACTACAAATCCATTTAGCTTAGCCAAACCCAGCTCAAATATCCTTCTAACTACCCTAAATTCAACACAGAGGGCTTACATTGATCATAAATCCAACCTGTGGAGCCATTTTGTTCATATCAAAATTAAGAACCCAAAGAAGAGGTATTAATTTCATCACAAGTTTCAAAGTTATTTTAATCATCCACTTCAACATTTATTGTGGTTTCCATACCAAAGTTATAAATCCACTTACATATACATAATGTGATGTTATTTTAATTATGGTAGAACAATATTCATTATTCTATTCGTCCTATGATATAAAAAGTCACCATACGTGGGTATGTATGTCTTATCATCTCCACTTTGTGATGTAGTTTGTTATTGTACACTTCATTATTTTGATGGGCATAATAATAATAATAGTTGATGTAAATAATAAACATAACGTGTTAATGATAATTTATATATTATATAAAATCCATTTACAGAAAATTTCACCCTCAACAGAATTATATTGTCACTCATGAAAAAGTACAGATTACCATCTCCACGAATGCGATGAGATTTATTCCCCATCATAATAATTCACGAATAGTTTCCATTTAATGATTAAAAATAATGTTAAAAAACTTAATATCATTCAGGATATGAATAAAAAACATCCATTCCATTAAAAACATAACTTATGTAACAAAACACACAATAGAAAACAAATCATTTAACATACGAAACAATGATACCACTCATATATTATTGACAATTCATTATTAGAAGATAATATATCATGTCATATTTATGTATGCGGCTATTTTATAATTTAAGAACAATGATTTAACTATTATAAAAGAGTTTAACTCACTCTAGACCAAGGAAAAGTACCATTTAAGGGTTAATTTTACAATCTTTTAATTATACAAGTTTGTTTATAAGTAAATATTTTCTGGGACCACTTTATCATCCACATCCATGTTTCTTAAAAACATATATCAAAACATTTTTACAATTTAATATATATCGGCTAAATTCATTTATACACTCGTTTGAATTTTTATGAAATGTCTTGAATGGAATCTACCTATCTTTTTTCAAACAAGGTATTTATGACCTTTTCAACAAAATAAGGAAAGAATGTTTTTTAACATATACAGTGGGTGCAGCTATATTACACCATTATCACACCTTTGAAGGTTCCCTTACAAGATTATAAGAATTTTTTAAAACAATGTTTCTTTTTAATTATGTAACTTTTAAATGATTTCAAAATAGATAGAGATATTTCTCCCAAATAGATTTGATTTTATTTATGTTAACATTCTTTATTGGATTTTACGTTCTTTTGAAGTAGATTAATTGTATTGAAGGTTTGTGATATGTTTGACTTTAGATGTGTTATTTTTACACAAATCATGCTTTATGGTTAATATATCAACATTTTGAATGATAGTTTTAATTGGAATGTTTAGGTAATGTTTCAACATTTTCAAATGAGGAATGCATTGGACATAATAAGTTATGGGTGGAGCCCTATATAGCTCCAAGATGCATCAGTAGGTCTAATGAGAAAAATTAGTGTTTTGGAAAAAGGCCTTGAAAAAGACTTATTCGTAGTCATGGCATGAGGCCTTGAGTATTTGGTTATGATGTTCCACATTAAGCTTTCAATCATTATGAAATTAGTTATGGATGTTACTTGTGATTATTTAACTAATAAAATATCCTTGTGAATAATTAAATGGAACTATTTTGATTTATATTTTCCATATTTTGTTGATGTTTATGTTTTAAAATCTTTTGTTTTAGTCTAATACATTGACTAAAAAGTGTATTCTTATTTATGAATGTTTCTACCATATTGTTATCCTTACTGAGCATCTGAACTCACCCGTTTCTTCGTTTTATTTTTTCCAGGATGTGAAGAGTTATATTATCACTGACCTGCATGGATATGATAAGGGATATGCATTTACTCAAAGGGGGTATAATATTGTTTTTATTTAATAATTTAATGTAAAACTTATGTATGTATCTACTACATTCATGGATACTAATGTAATAAGTCATTTGAGAAATAATATCTTTTGATCATGCCAATAATAGGTAATAATGAATCGAATATGGGTAAATAGGGTTGGGTAATTTCATCCCTGAAGGTACACGGAGAAAATATGTTCACCTATGATGGTATCTCCTTGAAAATACCATGCTGAAAACCTCTCACCATATAAACCGCATTAGCTGCTAAGGATGGAGAAAAATGCTACAAGACAGTGAAATGTCTAGTATACTCTATCACTGTCAACCATTCCTATGATAGGTTCAAGAAATAATTATATTTATCATCCCTCAACATCTCTTGATAAATTTGGATCGTAAACTAATCCCCAATATCATTCTGTGTCAGTTCATCATGGTGATCATCCTTCATCATAATGTTACACCAATGATTGGATGGTCCATGAATCATTTGTTGAGCATTATTCACCATCCACTAAGTTAGTGGATAAATGTCTTTAATGTTTTCCTAGACTAAAATTATTATTAACTCATCTTAAAAGAAACCTCCCTTTGTGATCTTATGTAGCTATTTTAGCGAAAAATTTATTTCCATATCATCCATTGGAGGTATCGTGTGAAAAAATATCAATTTCCATGGTCTTCATGACCCTCAATATGTTTTCAAAAATATTAACATAAATATAAATCTTAGAAGTTATAGAGTGTTATTTATCATCTTAACATAGAGAAATTTATTTCAACAAAAAATAATGACACATCTAAAATGAATCTTAAATTTCACATAATTTTAATGGGGTTACCGTGTATGTGAAAAATAAAATATCTACTCACCATTAAAATATTTTAATAGTGAAATTTTTCTTACATGATTTGATTGAAAACAGAAGATACACATCAATGCATATCATTTACTCGAACAAAAGTAAAAATAATATTATCTAATCACCAAATTTTTTAACATGGAGTTCTATAATGTATACATATTCAACATATAAATTTGGAACCAAAATTTCTATGTTCCTTATAGTTGATAGCAACATATCTAATGATATGTATTTTTCATGTTTCAGTAATTTCTCTTATGTTTTTTCAACCTTCTATTTTATTTCTCAGGAAATTTTTTATTCTTGATATCAAAATCTAAATGGTTTTTTAAATTTGTTTTAAAAAACATAACTATCTTAAAAATAATTAAAATATTATTTTTTTGATAAATATTAAATTTTAAAATATAATATCTATTTTGTTTTAAAAAAATCAATGTTGAGATTTTGAAATTTCAAATTATTGGTCTAAAATATACACTTTCTCCAATCACCAATGGAGATGAAAAAATCTGTAAAGCTTTTTTATAGTAATTTATTGTTTAATTTAATTCTATGATTTTTTATTTTCAACAATCTAGTTTTTCCTAATTTTAATGAATGTCAATTTTTATTAAGGGATCATCCCATAATTATTTTTTAAATAATTATATATAATTTGGTCTCCATGTTTATGAATGAAACTGTAGAAATTCAATATAGGGTACACCACGAATAATTTATTTCACATATCAAATGTTTTATTGAAAATAATGAAAAAATTTGATTTTAAAGTTATTGTTGGATATACTAAATAGACCAAAGATATGGGTATACAATTCATTTTTCTATTTTTTTGGACAATAGTATCATGATAAATACCTTAGAATCCACTTGGTATATGATTATCAGGTTCTAAATTTCCATGTGTTGTTATCCATTGGAAGTCAATAATCTAGAGAATAATTATAGAGGAAATATCACATTTGGACATGTCTAAATTGATAAAATTACATGTACTTGTATTATTTATTTCTCAAACTCCATTTTAATTATATTTATTGGGTTTTAATGGAATCAATAATTATTCATTAAAATTGGTCAATTATGTAATGTTTTTTTAAAAATTTCATTTTAAAATTATTTTTAATGGTTTAAATTCAAAATGAAATCAATTATTTTTTAATTTTTTTTCTAAATATTTAAATATTAAATATTTCCAAACTCATTAATGTATAATTGTGAAGTGTTTAAGTGCACATGATAATTTATCATTTCTTTTTAATCAGCCTATTAGTCATTATAATAATCACCTTCTTCTCAATGTCAACAATAAAGAACTAATATAATATTTTACAAAATTTTCTTTTACATAAAAGATTTTCTATTCACATGACCATATAATCATTCTATAAAAATCATATTTCAAATCTAAATATATTATTATTTAATGGCTTAGAAGGAAATTACCTTTATCTTTTTGATCCTAAAAAAGATTCTAGTATCGGAGTAAAATAATACAACATTTTAATTATTGATGATTACACTTGATTTACATGTTTTATCTTCATTGTTATAATAAATGATCATTATAATTCATTTATCAAAAAATAAGGTAAATTATAAAAAGAAAAACGTTATTAAAAAATATCACATATATATTACTGTGTTGTAGAATTTGATATTAAATACAACGATGAGTTTTCGGATTTTCAATATTATCATTTCTATTTCTCTTTTTCCATAAAAACTCTAAACAATGGGTTAGATAATATATGAAAAGGATTGTACATGAAATTTTTTTACACTTTTTAATAAGTTTATCATTCCTTAATTATTTCAGGATGATGTTTTCCATAAGGATTTCATTAATCTTTATATTTTTCTCATAAGACCCATCTTAGGGAAAAACCATATATGAACATTATTAAGAAAATATTACAAAATTTGTATAATATAATAATTTTTACTATAATTTTCATCTAAATAATGTCCATGAAAATCGATGAATGTTTGGCTATTAATAAAATAATGGTGTCTCTCATGTGTAATAAAACATAACTAAATCTTATAGATATTTTACTAAGTTTTAGAAGACTATATATGAGCTAAATCGAATTGTATTTGAGGTGAATACTTATTAATTTCATCCCCAATGTGAGTGTGATGTTAACAAGAATAGATTCACCTTACATATAACAAAAACAAATAATTTAAATAAAAATGGTTCAGAACCCTATTCTACTATTACCTAAAGCATTGGTGTATTATGAAGACTATCCTCTTGATAATTCTATTAGGGAATTACAATCCAAAACAAATACTGAAAGGGTGCTCTAAAATGAAGTTGGAAATCAATATTTAATTTCCCAAAATGAACAATATTCCATTAATTATGATGTTAATAACGGAAATTAGATAATTTACTTGCAATACAAGTTAAATAAATTTCAATTGAACAATAATTCGACAATTATGGAAAATCTTGATAATTATACTATTTTTCTACCATGTAAATATTTCAAATCAAAATTTATGAACAAATAAATATCATCCAAAAAATGTGTTTTCTATTGATAAAGCATATAATAAATAATACGATAAGTATTATAGTGGAAACCATTAAACTATTTCACATCTATAAAAAATTAAATTCTTGTTGTACTTCAATGATCATTTTAATTTTATTCTTTTTCAAATAGATATCAAAACTACTTTTTATAAATGTATATTTTTTAAAATTAAATTTTTTCATCAAATATGTATTTTTGAAAAGACTAAAATTCAACATCATGTTTTCACAATAACCCAATCTATTAAGTTTTTAATATAATCCCCTTAGTATTTGTATGATATGTTATCTAAATTCATTTTATAAAATTATTTTTTTTAAATTGGAAAAGCTAATTCCAATGTTTTTCTTCAAACTTTTTCCAATGATTTATAAATGATTAAACTTTTTACGATGATATTATATTTATCTCTACTGAATAAAATACTGGTTTTAAATTCCTATATTTATTTATTATTGTGTGTGAAAAGGCTTTTATGGGAAAACTAAAATACTTCTTTATATTTTAAATTTTCCAAAAATCTTCTGGAAGCTTATAAAACAAAATTAAATAAAATAATGAACATTTAAATATTTTATACAAGGATCATTATAATTAAATTTCATCAATGATGAGTAAAACCTAAAATTTATTTTTGTATGATGTGAGAACATATATTGACAAAAATATTTATAGAAGTATGATTAGAAGTATTTGTTATCATACTAAAACCCAACCACTCATCATGTTAATTGTATCCATATCTAAACATTCTCTATCAAATACATATAAATATCATTTAAAATGATATAATATAATTTTTTAAAATTATAATGTTACTAAATACATAGGAATATTTTATCATATGGAAACAAATTTTGATCATACTTTATTTTTTGATGCTGATTTTTTATGATTCCAACTATATAAGAAAATTAGTAGTATAGTTTTCCACCAACTAAGAAGATAAATTATATCAGGGGATGTAAGATATAAAAAATTACTTCCCATTATACAGAGGAATAGGAATACATAGTCACCAGGATTTTTTGCACCGAAATAATTTGGATAAAACATACTCTTATAGAACATGGTCTTATATATATATATTTATTTCCCTATCGAGTGTGATAACAGTAGTGGGATTCGAATCTATAAAAATCCTATAATGCACTCACACATTAAGAATATTGACCCAAGACACCCTTTTCATCATGATTACATACAAAAATTTGATATTATTATTGAAATTTTTGAACAGATATTTTTAATGCCCGCATCTTCACTGAACACCTTTGTCATCATCAGTATGACTTAATTAAATTATATTTTGGTATGATTAGCTTATGATACTTATATCTTAACTTTCATTATCTTGATAGATTTTAAATTTGTTTTCAATATAAAATATATTATTTTTAATACACATATTTTAAAAAAAATGGAAATTTTACGTGACTGTGATACTCCATCCAAAATATTATTGTCTGGATATGTAACACAAATGGATTTTGAAAAAAAAATTAAAATAAATTTAATATTTTTGTTACCTTTCTTTATATTCAACATAAATTTTAGCATTTATAACATGAATCATGGAATTTAGCTTTAGTTATATGCAACACCGAGTTTAAAAAACGCGACATACTATATAAATATTTTTATTAATTTATATATATTTCTAATATTCATTATAATTATAGGAATTAATATGATTGACTAAATTATGAATATTTATGGCTTACACATTTATATAAAATTAATTATTATTTTACCAAATAACTATAAATTATAATAAAAATACTTCACAATAATAGAAATATTTCATGAGAAATATTTGTATACACAAAAACACAGTTTACATAAATAAATAAAAAATGACCTTTTTGATTTATTTTATTAATAATTTTATATTACATATTCAATAAAATTTTTAACAATCATCTTATTTTTTATCATGAAATAATAAAAGAATGGAAATTAATTTTACAATTACAAAAATTATTTTTCTAGAAATCAATTTTGTCATCATTTTTTAACCTATTTTCGAATATTTTTTGAATTTAATAAAAAATGATTACAACATAAAATTTATTTTTTAAATAATAATTTCAATATAAAAATTTCGTGAATTTTGTAGAACTATTTAAAAATTAAAATTTTCATATTCATATTTAAAATCCTAATTTTTAAAAATAATTATCAATTTTTAATAGTATTTAAAAACATAAAATTTGTTTTAATGTGATTTTAAATGAAAATTTGGTTCTAATATTTATATATTAATTGAATTTATTTAATTGGAACAAGTTTACCATGTAATTGATATATAAAACTTTTCAATCATTTGAATATTTTCTCTTTGGATAACTACTCTGTCGTCACGTATGTGGATTCTTATAAAATTAAATTTTAAAAATTATGTCAATGAATTTTGAAAAATAGATTCAATATTTGAAATCAAAAAAATTTATATTATATCATATGTTTAACATAATTTTTTACCATAATTAATTGTAAAATTTCTAAATAAAATATTTACTGAAGTGAATGTAAAAAATGGAATTAATAGTGATTAATATAACAAGATAAGGGTTTTAAATGACCCAATACAGTCCAAAAAAAATGCCTGAAATTTTAAATTTTAAAAATGTTTTTACACATTTTCATTCCAAAAATTACAAGCGTTCAACTCACCTCTCTAATAAAGGTATCCTTATCTCCTCAACTATTCACACTAAAAAGAATCATTGGATTGGGAAATCCCTAACCAAATACCATCCTCACATATCTAATATAATCCCTTGTACCTTATTTCGGTTAAATGTTCCAAATAATAAACATTATGGTCCCAAACAAAATAATTTTTCTAAATAATATGTGACATCCCCAGTCACTTATTTTATTTTATTTTTTCTTCGAACTACTTCAATTTGTATTAACCAATGATAATACAATAAACACGAATACTAGATATAATTTTATGTTATTAGGTTAATTTGATAAACAAAATCATTCTCCAATTACTTCAAATTTGACATGAAATTATCATTCATGTGTACAGAGGACTACTACCCGATGAACAGATGATGTTCATTTACCACCACCACCACTAACATCAGTGTATAAATAGGATTTATTATTTATATATAATTTTTATGATATTTTTATTTTTATTTAATCAAGATAACACGTATTCAACCTTAGCATCAATTCCATGGGAATAAGATAACATCATTTGTGTCTATGGTGGGATACCTCCTTGTGAATGGATGAGATTTGATCACTCTTTACGATTATAGTTATTATGATGTCCTTAATTAATTTTTATATATATATGACATAAAAATTATTTTGTAAAGTAAATATAATATTTAACATTTTTTCACTATTGCTGTCAACAAAATGAAAATTGCATTCATGTATACGTACTCTCTATCGTCTCCATGAATGGATTATTTCATTTATAATCTCAAACATTTATGATTTACTCTAAATACCTATATAGTAAATATATATTATATTTATGTCATCGTTAAAATTAGAGAAACAAAAATCATGATCAAATTAATTGGACCTAATAGTTAACAAATCAAAACATACCTAAGAAACAATGCTCTTATTTTACAAAAAAAATAACTATAAAATAGGAAATTATTAATAAATGTCTAATAAAATGTTATAAATAAATCATATATAGAATTACATATATATGTATGGTTCATTAAAATATAAATAACAAATATAAATTTATTATACATTAGGTTTGAACCTTTATAAAATAATTTGATAAATAATGTAAATGTAACAACCATGGTACATATTTAATATTTTTGTCAAGTTAGTATTATTGAATTAAATATTTAAAAACTCAATGTTATGTAATTCATAAAATAAAAAAATTAAATTAAATAATTTTTAACTAATATATTTTATTATTATATTTAAATTATTAATTTTCAAATTAATCAATGATACTGTGACAAAAATAATTTCATCTTTGTATTCATCATGTAAAAATTATATCGGTATATGCTTTTGATAATTTTATAAAAAAGAATTTGTGATTAGTAAAATACTGTGTTAAAATTTTTTTGTGACATCTCTGATATATAGTTTGGATATAAAATTTATTACGCTTATAGAAGTGAAAATTATGGAATTATGATATAAATATTATTCAAGAAATAATTCATCACATGTAAGTTATAATTTATTTCCTGATAAGTGTAAAAATCATAGTTAGTGCGGATGCAATGCCTACACATAGCTAAAAAAGTGAAATTTGGTTCTTTATAGATAATAATGGAGTGAAAAAATTATAATCATACTTATTTATGAATTGTAATGTACACTATTATTTTTTGGAATATCTTTTTTTTATTTTTAGAGTCATATAACATTAACCATATCAATATGCCTATGAAATTTTTACATAAGGCATCAAAATCCAAATTAACAAATTCATGATCTTTTCATGGCATGGATATGAGTTAATATAAAAAATGAATGACTATATATAATTATTCTAAAAATAATTAATTCATTTTTAAGATATAAACTGATATTTTATTTTTAAATATGAAATAATTAGCAATAATTCTCAAGCAATGATAATTTTGAGCTTGTTCAAGAAGAATAAAAAAATAATAAAATGGTTTTATATAAAATTATAACAACCACTAAATAACACAAAAATATGGAAAAAATGTCATATTTTAATTAAATCTCGACCATATTTGTTATGGGACTAATTAATTATTAATTAGATCCATATGAAACTGATTTATACCCTTCATAATATTTTTCTAAATCATCATGTTGGTCACAATAAGGACTTCAATTAGTATAAGAATTTAAGATATTATTTTCCTGATGATTTTTGAAATAATAAATATTATTTTTAAATTTAATAATGTCTTATTCTTCTGGATATTTATTTATAATTTTTAGTCAAAATAAATACATTAATGTCTTTCACAATGATGATACAAAAATTTATTTAATTAATCAAAATATAAAATTAAGATTATTAAATATAAATAAAAAAATTAATTTAATATTTTTATGGTAATGCATGAAGTATCTAAATAGATAGTGAATTTTTAGGATAGTATAAAAAATTATAATTTAAAAAAATTAGTTTTTTTAATTTCATAGTTATGAATATTTTTTAATTTTACAAAAAAAATAATTTTCATGTAGAAAATATTTTATTAAATTTTTAAAAAACACAATAATCTTGAATAAGGAAAAATATGATTCGTTTTTTTAAAAGTGTGACCTCAAATGTTTTATAGGACATTATTATGTAATTAACATTATATTAGACTTATTATATTTTAACATTTTATGTAATTCCTAAATTGGTTCTCATTTAATTTATAAAAACGAAACATTTCCTTTAACTAATTTCATCAATATGTGCCTTCCATATCAACCATATAATAAAAAATTATCTTCTCCAATTACATCCCCACATCATAAAGGCAACATTTTAGGTATAACACTATTTTTTTGTCTTAAGGTGTTAAGAAAATAAATTTTCCAATGAAGATTAAGATAAAGAAACCTATATGGTGAGTCAAAATCAAGATAATTGGATTGTTTTGAATGAATTATTTTTTATAGAATATTATATTTTCAAGGGAATATTTTTTTATTATTTATTTTTTATATGACCATGATCTATAATTTCTGTAACCATTTTATGCATTTTATACAATTTTTGGTTTTAATTTCAAATCATTTATCTTCAAGTATTTAAAATTTAACTATTTCAATTATGAAAAATATTTTCCTCATAAAATTAATATTTTTTTTGAATATTATAGGTTATTAAATTATTTTATTCTATGAAAATAATTTATGTATAGTTTTTTAATTTTTTGTATTATGATTAAGAAAAGAACGACCATTTAAAATGTTTTCATAAAATTATGGCATTAGTGTATCAAGTGATAAGTTATGGTGTAGGGATTGAACCAATGTCCTCGATGGGATATTGTGTCACATTTGATATATCAATGTATCCTAATGGTTTTCTTTTTCCTTACTGAGTATAACGATTAATCTAATGAAATTATAATTTTAATCTGGAGAAATCCGAAGTATTATTTAAAATTAATTATTATTTTAATTATATATGGTATTGAAAATAACACACACTATTGAAAGATATTTATAAAATTAATGAAACCCAATTTATAAATAATTTTTATCAAGAAAATTATTTTATTAATTTCACCAAAGGTATTAATAGTTATAAAAGAATGGTATTTCCAAAAGACATTAAAACTACAAATTGGGAAAATTAATACACATCATAGGATTTAAATTAATTTTTCACAGGATTATTAGATTTAACATGAATGATATAACTTTTATTAATGATTTGTAGAATTTGAATATATTATGTTATTTTCCTTGCTTTTCTTACACCTTGGTTAATTTCTATTTTATTCATCATATTTTAAAAAAAATTAGACTAGAAAACAACCTCAGTTTTATAATACAATGTCTATTTTTCAATTTCATTTTAATAATAAATTTAATGTATCATAATTTCAATTTAATTAATGGTAATTTTAGTGTAATGTTTTTAATTACATGGAATTATTTCAAGACCGCATGATTCAACGAAATGTGATTCTGTGGACTGGTGAGCCCAAAATAGAATTTTTTATGTTCTTTTATGTTCGCTGAAGTGAACATGCAAGTGGGTTTTATATCATCAAAACTGGTTCGTTGATTGTAAATAATAATGAACCATTGAAATTGAAGCACCAATATTTTCATTGCCGAAGCATTACTTCAATAGGCCCGGGTCGAATTTAAAAGATAATTTTTTGACACTTCATAAAAAAAAATTAACATTTCTATGTTATTTTTATTTTCCATAAACTATTGAGTGCCAACACTAATGTGCAATGAGACACTTTAAAGAATATCATTAAATGGTTTTTTCTCTTAATAGTAATCGCTACATCGTTAATTAAATGGTTCACATAATGAGGTCCATTAATGACTGTCATTAATGACGCAATGTTTCAACATAAAGGAAACGTTGCGACATGATTCTTTTAATAGTAATCCAATATATGGGAGAGTGGAGGAGTTATTAGGGGTAAATCACTAATGAACCACCACCAATTTCCCTATCCAACTAAGAAAAAAGAACTATGAACAAATCATAAGATTTTGGAGGATCGAATCTTGAGTCTGACAAGCCGTGATGAATGCCAACGATTATGGATCAACGACGACGCGAATCTCATCATTCGTCTTTAGAAAATCCAAAAAATACTGGTAGGGGACTTTGATTTCATGATATTTCTTTAACATTATTATTATTAACATAGAACACAGATCAACAGACTAAAAGGTTGATCAGGGATTCAGTTGTTCGTGTGGGTGGTTCTATTGCAAGGTTATGAATTAGGGTTTGTATAGGGTTTTTGATGATTTGGTGTTTTCCCCAAGGTTAAACTATAATTAGGAGGGCGCGATCCGACATGAACAAGGAAAAATCCCTTCATCATTGTTATTCTTTGCACATTCTTTGTGTTTGGATGATCAACAGCTCATCAACAAGTTTCCAAGGGCTACATAGTGAAGGTGACACCCTACGGAGCCCGTAGACCCAAGTAGTGCAAGAAACGGACCACCTAAGCATCTCTTGTGGTCTGTCAAATGTACCTATTAAGTGTCAGTGGTGTCCTGTAGCAATTTCAGGGGGGAAACGATGGAAACATGCCTGAAATTTCACTGTAGTGGCATAGGGTCGTAGCCAGCTTGCCCCGGTTGTATGGAGGTGCGGCACCGACTGGCGTCATGTGGAGACGGCGGCCCACTTCAGGGCTACCTGAGAAAATAAAGAAGGCTATGGTCACTCAACCCTAGTGTTAGATAACCTCCATTCCATGCTATCATTGTGATCATGTGGTCCAAATTGTGGAATCAGTCCGCAGGTTTTGTGGAGGGAACGACTGGTAAAACCCACCGCATGTGATGAAGGCCGAACGTGACTGTGTTGTGTCCGAATAGGTGAGCTGGTTTGCTACGACGTGTCGTAAAAACCGGTGGGATGAACCCACACCGACGATCTAGACCCATCATGGTAGGCCAGAACTATTGCCCAACGGGCCTAGGAGGCTGGACCAGGTAGGTTCGGTCAGTTAGAGCGAGCCAGACTGGTCCCGGACCCAACCAGCCTCCTTTTCACTGAATCATATGTATCTCTCAAACTAGAAAAATGATGACACGTCGTCAGTGGAGTTGGGATCATTGCATTGAGGTGGTCCTTATTAGAAACTCTATATGAGTTTTGGATGATTTTGGAAAATGTATGGGGTGGATCATACTCGAATCCAACTAGGCTCCATCTACAAAACTAGTCATATCTTACAGAATGGGTGTTCGTTCAATGCTTTATCTGAAGCATTGGGAACCTTATGATGAGATTGTAATTTGGGGTTACCATATGTGGGAATTTGTGGTAGCTGATTTATGACCGATGGATTGATTAATATACCCTCTGAAAATAAATCATGCAATGTGCAGGAATCCAGTGGTTGGTTGTGACATTTAGATTGAAAATCTATCTTGTTTGGGTCAGCACATAGCGATCCTTTGTAGGTCAGAACCTAGGGATCATCAGAGTGTATTCACCAACGCGATCCTGTGTGGTTCAACACGTTGCAACCCTATATGGTTCATAAGTAGAACCTCTCTATGGAATATGATGATCTAGCATTACGACTAATCATTAGTACTTCTATACTTAAGTAGTACCTGGTGTGAGTTGTGACTTTCACATTATGATATTTTTTTGAGATCATTATTGGTGGTATTACATATATGGTAATTACATTGTATTTTTCTTATTATTTGATTACTTAGATTCCATTGGGATCTCAGGGTCCCTATTAAGTATTTTTATAATCACCCCTCACAGGATTCGTCTGCACCAGTTGGGTCATGTGCAGACGATAGATATCATTGAATGGGACTTGGGGGAGATAGGACTAGATGGTGCTCAGAGGTTGATCAATTGACCTGGTGTGAAATAGTGACATATGACAGAGAGATGTACGTACCTTTCTTGTATGATCCTTGGGGGACGATCTCTAAAGCTTACGCTTCTTTTTCAATACATTCCTTTCAGATGGGACAATATTATGTCCCATTTTCTTTCAGTTTACACACATTAATCTTAGTGGTGGTATATTGTAGTGGTTGTATTATACTTATTTGTTTTGTGGTTTTATTTATGAATTTTACCCTATCTTTGACTCTACATTTTAATGGAAATGACTTCCCATTTTGGTATATGCCATTCTGGTGCTAGTTACCAGCCCATGCCCTATGGAAGGGAGCTTGGGGTAGTCACAGTAGGGGACCCATGGGATAGGTCTCGGCAAAGTGTCATCCAAGAGATGTTGGTTATACAATAAGAACAATGAGTATATATTTTAAATGGGGTAATAGTGTTATGTGACTTGAGTTCAGCTTTCAATACAAGGAGTCCAGTTTTGGTTCAGTAGATGACGTATCCATAAACTAGGACCCTAAATTCGGTTTTCTAATTTGGTACATGAGAACACTAGTTTCTTGTGTTTTTGAAGTGATTTATTCTATTTATCTATTTTGAGATAACTCATTGGGTATAAATTATTTACTATGGAAAATTTGTTTCTCTAAAGGATGCCTCCCGAAAGTCATCCATCCATGATTTCAGTGAGGGATCACAGCGATGGTCCATAGAGTGATGTGGAGTCAGTGCAGTGACCACATTAAATGATATCACCTTCGAGTGGTGAACTGTTTGCACCACCACCTAGAGAAAAGTAGTTTCTACTATCCCCACCAGTGTATAGTACATGCTAACTGAGCGAGTTTCCTGAGTTCTAGAGATAGAGGCCTCTGAGGTTTTGAGGAGATATAGATCCCCGGGCTGCTGAGTATTGGACGAATGTAGAAAATTGTGGTTTTATCCTGGTAGAGACACCTACACACCAGATATTAGTTATAGCTGCTAGAATTTTTCAATGCATGGTAGGTAAATTTTGAAGATTTACTCACCTGACACAGGAGGAGGTGACCCTTTTCTGGTCAGTCTTCGAGAGTCTCTTTAGTGTGGAGTTCGTACCAACACCACTATGCTCAGTGTATATTAAATAATTTCCACACCTCTAGCAGAGCTTCATGATTGTGGCCCAGTACTCAACAACGTTTACCGACCTCTCACACTATTCCGCTAACATGGTTCATGGCCCTTTCATTAGGGATTGGACATTTGAGTAGGGTATCTGATGGGATATTATAGCTTCGATGATTTCACTTAGTATCCTGACGTAGGATGGAGTTCTAGAGAAATCCCTACTAGTTTAGATCGTCCTAATAGAGAATCCACCGATATTGGGAGCCACCATTATATGACAGGTGACCGAGTCTTCTGTAGTAAGGAGATGATGCAGAGCCCAAATAGGCCAGAAAATATAGAGGATGAACCCAGAATATAGGGTCAGATGTGTGGAGCTCACAATGAATATGAGGACATCTGACTAATATAGTTTGTTAATCATGTGGTGGATAGGGGAACATGGCTCTTCACTATATGACCATCCACATGGTTGAATAGTAGGAGGTCATCCGACCACTGATACAACGATAGTGGTTCGAGCGAGGAGGTTTTCTTGGTGAGAGACAAGGAAAAGCAGCATGTCGAGTGGCAGGTGGTTGCTGATGGTTGGAGGTACTTCCACCACCATCCCTAGGAGGTCCACTATGAGCTCTAGGTGCAGGTGGACAGGGGTGGGTCCAACTTCAGGCTATGTAGTCCTATGACCATGGTTCCTTAGAGATAATAAAAGGCACGATATGTGTCTACTTCAACTTAAGTCATGTTCTTATAGACATAGGTTCCAGTCACTCTTTCCTTTCCACAAACCTTATTTGTTGTTGGGAGATTCCGGTGGAGTAGTTTGATCGATCATTTGAATTAGATATTCCTATAGGAAGGAATTAGAAGATTACACATTGTGGTCCGCAATGTGAGATTACTATAGGAGCCAAGAGTTACGTCTAGGATTTCTTGGTAGAAGCGTCGAGGCCTTATGAAATCATCATGTTTATGGAATGGCTATCCACAGTCCATGATCAGATCAACTGTTTTAGGCACAACGTGTGGAGTACCCATGAGGATGGGATCATGTTTTACTTTACAGGTGATAAGGGAACCTTTGAAGTATAGTACAGACTTTCTCGAAAGAGGGTGAAACCGATCGATCAATAGTTAGAATTCCCCACCCTCAGTATGGTGTAAGAGAGGAGTCTGAGAATTACATTAGTGCTGGATGAGAATGGGTATTTCTTTCTAGAAGATGTCCCAAGACTGCCTCCTCACAGAAAGGTAGACATCTTCATTAGAATGTATCATAGGATGACAATAATATCTACACCTGCATATCAGATGGATCTTGTGAATCTACATGAGTTGAGGGTAAAGCTGGTGGACTTGTAGAGAAAGGGTTTTGTAAGGCCCTGTGATACTCCATGGGAATCCCTGGTGTTGTTTTCTAAGAAGGTATATAGGATCATGATTTTAGGTTTGGACCTCTACTGCATGAACCAGGTGACCATGAAGAACATGTATCCACTACAAAGGATTGATGACCTCCTCGATTAGCTGAATATAGTGAGGCGGTTCTTTATGTTCAAACACAGATCCGTCTATCATACTATTTTGTTAATGGATGAATATGTACCGAAGATAACATTTAAATGCATTATGTGGTCAGTATGAGTTTTTTTGTGATTACAATTGGGGTACCAATTCCCTAGTATTGTTCATAGGACTCGTTAAAAAGATATTTCATCCATAGCTTTATTGTTTTTTGTTAGTATTCATTAATGAAATCATTGCATACTCAGTTTCAGAAGATATGAATGATACACATATGTAGATAGTCCAGGAAACACTCCACGAGCACCAAATTTATGGTAAGCACTCATTGTGCCTATTATGGATTTGGGAGGACCTCATTCTGGGAAACTTCATCTTAGGGGATAGATTTTTTGTGAATTCAGTGTAGATAGAGGAAATGTTTTCTTTGGAGCCACCCATGAGCTTAACCAAGGTGCCATGTTTTTTTGGGATGGATGGGTAAGACTAGAGGTTTGTACCTGAATTTTCTATTGTAGCATCACCCATGTCATAGTTAAAAAATAATGGACAACCCTTCATGTGGAAGGAGAGTTTCCATTAACGATTCCAGAAGATGAGGTGGAGACGAATGAGTTCCCCCATATTGACACTACCAGAAGATGTAGTTGGTTATATAGTTTTTTCGATGCATCATGGATGGGAATAAATTTTTTCTTGATGCAGGAGTGATAATTGATTATTTACGAGTCACAACTATTATGGTAGCATGGGTATAAATTCCCTACCCATGACCCAGAGTTATAAGTAGCGACCTTTTCCTTGAAAATATGGTCGCACTACTTGATGGGTGAGCAGTTTTTCATCTACTCCCAATATAATATTATCATGTATATATTCTCACAGAATGTACTGAATATGAGAAAATAGTGATTGATGGAATTCCTCCCATACTGTGAATATGATATAACCTATACTCTTGGAATTGGGAACATAGTGTCAGATGTACTCTTTTGGATGTTTGGTTTACAGTTTCTGACTGAGGTGGCATAGTAGCTAGCCATGATTTAGATATCCTTCGTAGATAGGGATAGGGTAGAATACCTCCATTCTATAATTGTCACTCCCCCATTAATACAGTATATTAGGAAAGAACAACTTGTGGATTTTTACTACAATACCCGGCTTGATCAGATATTGTTAGGGCATGATCCTGAGGTATTTTCGATTGGTGGAGAGCATGTCATCCTTTTCAGAAGGCACACCTTATTACTAGTGACATTGCGGGAGGAGGAGTTGACAGATTTCCATAATTCCTATTTGGCAGTACATCATAGTGTGGAAAAGATGTACTAGGACCTCGGACATCAGTAATGGTGGAAAGGGATTATGAAAGCGGTCGCAGAGCTCGTTTCTTGATGACTCACTTGTCAGTAAGTGAAGGTCGATAATCAGGTCCCAATATTCTTGACACATACACTTGAGTTAATAGAGTTGAAGGGGCATGATATATTAACGGCCTTCATGACTAGGGTTACCACGCACATCCAGGGGCCACAATTCTATCTTGGTGAACGTTGAAAAACTCACCACATTGGCTCACTTCCTACCCATCTCGGAGCAGGGACTGGTATAGGGGTTATGACGCCTCTAGTTCCAGGAGATAGTGTGTATTCAGGGATGCCTTTGATGATAATCTCATACTGTGATGCACACATTGAATACCTAATATTGAAGTGTTTGCTAGAGCCATTCGAAACTCAACTCTGCTTAAGAAGAACTTTTCACTTCTAGACAGATGGTCAAATGGAGAGGACCATATGGACCATGGAGGGAATGATTCCTACTTATGTCTTGGATTTTGGTCACATTTGGGATGACTATATACCACTAGAGGATTTTTCATACAACAACATCTATCCCTCCACCATCGGCATGCAAACAATTGAGTCCTTGTACGGGAAACCTTGCAGATCAACATTATGCTTGACTGACCAAGGGGAGTCAGCACTCATGGTTCCACAGTTGTTATGGAATACCACTAAGATGGTGCACATAATCTAGGAGTGGATGAGGAGTACATAGATATTTCATAATTATTATGATAATAGGAGAGGGAGACCCTTGGAGTATGAAGAGTGAGACCATGTCATCCTATGGGTCTCACCCCGACGGGGATTGTTGTGATTTGGCCAGGGTGGCATGTAATCATCCAATTTCAATAGACAATTCCATATTCATAGTAGAGTTGGAGAGGTGTCATACCACCTAGTTCTTCCCCCATAGATTCAATAGGTTCATGATTATTTGACATGCGGCACCTGAGGATGTATATGCATGATCCCTCGCATGTCATCAATGGGGGTGAGCTGAAAATTAATGATGGTGTGACATTTGTAGAGTTCCAATTAAATATTGAAGTTCGATAGGAGCATATCTATTTTGGACGGTCGATTCACATAGTGTGAATTTGGTGGCTGCATATGAACTTCCAGAAGATAACCTGAGAGCTGGAGGTTTAGATTCTGGGTCAGTACCCCAAATTGTTTTATTAGCCTTATTTTATTTGATTTTGGTAATGTAAATACATAATGAGTGGATAAGGTAATATCTCAAAATTTTATTGTATTTATATTTAATTACATGGAATTATTTAGAGACAACACAAATAAATGACATATTATTCTAATTCCTGGTGATCCCGCATTAAAATTTTGACAATTCTTTTATGTTCACTTAAATGGACATACAATTTTTTTCTATATTCTGAACTGGTGCTAGGATCAAAAATTCTAGGGCACCGTTGAACTTACAATACCGGGATTCGCTTAGGCAAAGCTTAACTTTGACCGTCAAGGGTCATAGATAAATGTTAATATTAAGAGTTTTCTGAAAAATATTAAAATAACATTTCAATGCTATTTTTATCATTCATTAAATGTTGAGAGACAACACTATGGTGAAAGGAGACACTTTAATAAATCTCTTTAAAAGGTTATTTTTTTTAAATTTTACTATTATGTTTTTAATTAACATGTTCACTTAAGGAGGTCCATTAATGATGCAATGTCACATCATAATTGAAACGTTTTTCCATGTTTATTTTAATAATAATATAATCCTTTTGAGGGATGAGGTGGAATCACTCAGAAATCACTGATAAAATTCCAGTGGTTTCCCACTCTAATGATGAATGAAGAATAGATAATGTAGCACCAGACATTGGAGGATCAGATCCGATTTTCGACAAGAGGGTATGAACGCCAACAATTGTTGATCGATGACGTCATGAATCATGTCCTTCATCATCATAATATCTAAGTTATCTAGGTAGGGGTATTTGATTACTTTTTTTCCTTCACATTCTTATGTTTAAAAATGACCGCAGATAAACTAACTAATGGTTTGATCCGTGATTCTATCAATCATGTGGGTGGTCATAATGAAGGTATATGAATTGGGGTTTTATTCAAGCTATTTGGTAATTTTTTGTTTCCCCATGGTTAGACTCTATCACAGAGGTTGTGAACCGACACAAACTAGGTCTGATCCCTCATCCATAGTTTTTCTTTTCATGTTATTGAAGGTTATATGATCAACATGTCAGCAATGCATTTCCCAAGGCTTCGTAGTGAAGAAGACATCATACGGAGAATGTAGACACCAATAGTCCGTGAAACAGACCACAAGAGTGACTCTGGAGGACCATGGGAGGTATTGTTGATGATCCAATGGGGGATGTAGGGAGGCGACGCGCCTGCCGGTGTGCAACGGTGAAAGGGGAAAGCATCTAGTTGGCCTACACTGCCTGGAGGTGCGGCACTAACTAGCACCGTGTGCAGATGATGACCTACTTCCAGGTTGCCCGAGTGAACGGAGGAGGTCATGGTCACTCAACTGCAGTTCTGGAGAACAATGACTCCATGGTGGTACCATATTGACCTGGTCAAACCCATGGACTCAGTTCGCAGGTGACATGGATGGTGCGTCCAGTAAAACTGGCCCCCCGTGATGAAGATATGATGCATTTGTGTTGCATCCAGATGCATGATCTGTCCCACAACGCCGGTTCGGACCCGCTTTGTCGGGCCGGACACACTTCCCAATTGATCTAGCATGCTAGACCGGGTGGGTCATGTCGGTCCGACCAGTTTGGGCCGGACCGAGACCACAACGACCCCCATTTAACTAAAACACGCGTAACTATCAAATCGAGCATCTTATTGATTCATCGTTTGTCATGTAGGGACCCTTGTGATTAAGATGTATGTATGAGATACTCTATGTGAGTTTTAGAAGATGTTTTTGTACAGATGTGTTTGATTGGACATGAATCCAACAAGGCCTTTTTTTACAAAAATGGCCATATCTTACAGACCGATCGTCAGTTCAACGCATTGTCTATTGCGTTGGGACCCTAATGATGAGGAGGTCCTTTTTGGTTTATATATGTGTAAATTCGTGGAGGTTGAGGTATTACTAATTTATTTTGATGAAAAACCTCCTAAAATCAAGCGTGAAAAGTAATTGAATCTGGTGGCTGGTTTCGACGTGAATATATAATATCGATCATGTGAGGGTCAGCACATAGAGATCTTGTGTGGGTCGGCACTGAAGAATCCTATGTTGGATGTACCTATGCGGTCTTGTCTGGTCCATCACCTAGTTATCCTGTGTAGGTCAGCATCTATCAGTCATTTGTGGGTCATCATCTATCAACCCTATGTGGAACATCAATAGAGAATATCAATAGAATAAGATGGTGTATATTTACAACTATTCATCTTTAATTTTTTACATATGTTATAACTAGTGTGAATTGTGTATTTTAATTTGTGCTATATGTTATAAATCTTGAATCTTGGTATTACCTCTATGGTATATCATTTTTGGTGTTTTTCTTCATGGATTACATAAAAACATTAGGGGGTCTCATTGTCCCTACTGAGTATTATTACACTCACCCCTACATGGACTTTTCCTACACCTATTTTTTCTTGTGTAGACCACATACACCTTTGAAATAAACATGGGGGATCCACGACTAGGTAGTTTCGGAATGTAGATCGATTGAAATGGTGTGATGTAGTGACATCCGACGAAAAATTGTACCTACCCTTCAGGTAGGATCCTTGGTAGTTGACGTCCAGAGCATGTGATTCTTTTTTTGTACTTTCCTTTCAGTTGGTCTAGTATTCTAACCCCTTAAATTTGAGTTTAGAGATATTACTCTTTGTGGCGGTACTTTTTTGTGGTTTTATTACTCTTATTTCCTTCACGTTTAGTGTTGTGCAGTTTTCCCTCTATGTTTGTGTACATGTTTAAAGGAAATGCCTTCCCTTTTTGGGATATAAAATTATAGAGATACTCCCCGGCCTTTGGCATATGGATGGTGGGCTTGGAGATGTCAGAGAAAGGGCCTCTAGGGACGAGTCTTGATAATGAATACATACACATGTAGTTTTATTTACCAAATTTTGATGTGTTGTTTTGGGGATTCAAATTTTCTATCCGATTAATGGTCAATAAAACTATAGACAATAGGAGTTGACATTTTGAAATTAATATTCTAGGTAATTACATTCCCTTATAAGTTATAACTGTTCATAATTAAGAAGATGAAAATTACTTATTTTATTAATTACAATGAATGAATTTCATGGGGGAAACTCATTAAAAAGTGGATAATAAAAAAACATATGTACAAATATAATAATTTTCTTCATTTTTTTTGAATTAATAATTTTATTTCATTATGTAATATAATTCAAAAAATAAATAAAATTTTTAATGTAAATATATTTTTATTTCAAAAATATTATATTTTTATTTTTAAATCACTATTTTTAAAATTATAGAAATTTAATTTCACAAAAATAATTTCATTTTTGAATTCAGTTTCTCCAAACTATCAAAGTATAAATTCTTGATAATATTCTAAAAAATATAATGTATTAGCGAATAATAAAAATATATTTTTTTAAAAAAATTATATATTTTTGTGACACCTCCAAGTCATAGTTTGGATAATAAATTTTTTAAAATAGCCCAATAAAAAAATTATGAAATTATAATATTATTATTTTAAAATAAATAATTTAGAAATTTTAAGTTTTAATTAATTTGATAATAAGTAAAAAAGAATTGTTAGTGATGATGCAATGCATACACAACGTTGGAAAAGTCCAATTGGGTTCCTTATAGATAATAAATGACTGCTGATTTTTTTCCTAACTTATTTATTACTTATTTTGTAAATTTGATATATTACTATGGTATTTTCTAATATAAGAGTTGCATAACATGAACCTTATCTATATACTTCTGAAATGCTTGTGTAAGGGAATAAAATCGAAATTAAAAAAATAAAGAAGTTTTACTAAAATGGACGTGAGTAAATATACTTAATGAATGAATATAAATTACTATATTCAACCTAATTGATTTAATGTTATGATATTAATTTTTTTATATTTTTATATACGAAATAATTAACTTTAATGGTTATAAATCCATAATGTAGGACATGTGAAAGGAGATAAAATACCAATTAAATGAATTTAATTTAAATTTTATAATCCACTAAATGATTAAAAAACGTGGATAAATCATATTGGCTCATTATATTTTGACAATATGTGCCCAAGGTAATAATTAATGACCATTTGAATTTACATGAACAAGATTAAAAACATTTATATTATTTTATTCAAAAGTGACTCAAGTTTTTCCCACTATGGTTTTCAATTAGTATAATATTTTAATATATGGTTTTCTTGATGATATATTTTCAATCATAAATTTTATTTTGAATTATAATAATTTTATCTTAATCATGATAGTTTATTTTTAATATTTAGGAAACTAAATAATATATTATTGGATTCTACAACATGTATTGAGTAATTATTTTGTAAATGAAAAATCAAAAAAATATTATAGAAAATAACATCATAAATTTTCTTATTTTTATGACATTACATGAATTATATATAAAAATTTCGCGTGTGAAGGATATAATAAAAACATTAGAATTTTTACAATTGTTTTAATGTTTTTAATATCATAGTTATGTATATTGATAAATCTCATAAAATAATATTTTCACGGATCAAATTTATTATTAAATTATATTACTATCGAGATAATATTTAATAAGGCCATATATAATAAGATTGTATAAAAATTTCGTCCATTGTTATTTTCATGAATTTTATTTGGCGTTTAAATCTATATTAAACTTATTAAATATTAACATTTTATGTAATTCATAAATTTCCCCTCATCTAAAATATAATAAAATACTCTTTCTTTCCCTTACATTCATCATCATGAGAATTCATGATCAACCATCCACTACTAAATTACCTTCTACAGGTACATTCCATCATTCTAGAGGTCTTAGTATTTGCAGAAAACAATACTTTATTGTCTTAAGGTGTTATGAAATTGGATTTTCAATATATGATGAAGATAAAGAAGCCTATGTGATGAGTCGGACTCCAAGTAGATGGATTTTTTAAACATTATCATTGATATAGATTAATATTTTTTCGATGGAATTTTTATATTTAAATTCTGGATTGTATATATAGAAATCATATATAATTATTATTTACATTTTACACATTTTGGTCAACAATTTCTTAAATTTAAAATACATTATGTTTATGGTTTTGAATTTTATATTGTATTTTGAGAGTGAATGGTGAGATCATTTAAAATGTTTTCAAATGATTATAGAAGAAGAATAAAAAATATAAATTATGGTATGGGAAGTGAACCCATGAATTCAAGGGGTTGTTTTTTCACATGTTATATAACTATTGGGCCAAATATTATTTTTATGTCTTATTGATTATCAAGATTAATCCATAAAAATTATTTTTTTCAAATAGAGATATCCCAAGTAGTTTAGAAAAACGATTATTATTTTTATTATATAGTTTTCAAGGTAATATAAAATATTTTAGGGTATTTATTAAAAATTAAAAATTTATTTTATAAATATTTTTTTATCAAACAAATTATTTTATAATATTTTTCAATGAGAATTATAGTTTTAAAAAAATGGTACTTCCAAATGTTTTTAAAATCCCTTTTGTGAAAATTAAAAATCACCCAATGTATTGAATTATTTATCCACAGGTTTTGTAGAATTATCTAAAGTCCTTCACATCTCTTATGGATTTAGAGTAGAATGAAATTGTTATTTTATTTTATTTTGTTATTCCTTGGTAAATTCTTATTGTATTTGTTTAATTATGAAAATTAAATATTGGAAAAGATCCTCAGTTATATTGTAACACCACAGTTAAATAAAGACTATGACATTTTCACATTTATCCATATTTTTGAATAAAATATTAATATAACTTTAAAGGGGATGCTATGCTCGATGGCGTACCCAACAAGCTACAACGAGTTTCTTGGGAATCTTACGTTGCACTCTAATAATAAAATAATATTATTTTAAATGGTAGTTAATGCCTAGCCATTGTAATGGAGGGAATGAACAAAACTAACTAAAAAATGATTATATATGTTTTTATATTTATCCAATAAAAAAATAAAGGCTTAAAATAAGAAAAGAATTCAATTTTTGGCATATATACTCTAATTTTCACTAAAAAGTCGAACTATCGCCTTTTGATGTTGAACCCTCTTTAAATATAGTTTTGGTCACTCTAATAAATTCTATTGGACCGAATAAAACACTTCTTTGGAATCGGGACATAAATGTTTACTTTGTAAAGATTTTTGGTATTTTTTCTGATAAAGTTCATTTTTTTAATGAATAGTGAAATATGTTGTATTTTAATTCAAAACCTCTTTTTAATCTAATTTATTTATATGATTAGATTATCATTTTAATTGGTTTTAAAGTGTAAATAGAATATATTTTTACCATTTAATCCAATGGTGGTCATCAAAATTAATATCACTTTAATATTGGACATAAACGAGTGTCAATCTTTTGAAAGATATTGTTTCTTAAAAACACGCTATTTGTTTTAACATCGGGATTTAATTATAAAATTAATTAATTCAAAATATATTTTATGAATTTGGTAAAATAGAAATCATTTTTTAATTCGGAATATCAAATATATCTTAGGGTGAATTTTTGGTATTTTTCTGAAAAACATCAATTTTTGATGAATAGTGAAACCACAAAGTGGTCGTTACAAAATTTGATTTTTTGTTTAAATGGGACTTTAAAACATATATGATTTGAATTTCGAAAATCCAATTTAAATAATTTTAATTATTAATTAAAATTTGGTTCAATGGGATGAAAATAATTTTTGATGAAATGTAACTTTTAAGTTTTATTAATCGCCATTAAAGGAAATTAGTGTGATTTAAGGTAAAAATGATATTATAATAAAATTAAAATATATTGACACTTGTAAAAACCCTATTGGATGAGTTATGGCCGACCAAGAAAACCCATGGGTCGATTTTTGGTACCCCATGGAGCCACTTGGGTTTGATAATGACATTTATGCCTTTTTTTAAAGTTAAAATAAAAATGTCACAAACATGATTTGATTTACTAAAACAATTTTTACATGTGGTTATACAAGTCATAATTTTGACTATAAATATTCATTGGAAATATAAAAAGATTTCCTACATCATAGTATTTTTTTTAATTTTTAGACCTTAAATAAATTAAATTCTTTATGACATCATCATGATGTAGCGATGACCTCATTATTTAACGATTTAAATAAAATGGAATGATAATGAAAAATCTAGGACCTACACATGTCAAAAACCTATTGAATGGGTGGATTTCGAACCCTTATCACCTTATCCTCGAAACACATCAATGTGGTACCATTAAAATCCGAAAATCATTTGAAAATAAAGTAACATTGTATACTTTACCAAGAGTGCTCCTAATCTCCTCTTTTAAAAGGCCCCCAGCTCTACCACCTTACCCACATCTCTAAAGCCTTTGGTTCGTCCAAGATCTGATAATTTTGTCTCTCCACATCCCTCTACTCATCCTAGAAGCCTTAACGTAGGCAGGAATCTCTTCAAAAACTTTTTTGGTTCAATCCAAAGGGAGTTACCCAATTTTAAGGTAACGTCTTCACTTGTGCTCTTTTGTTTTATTTTTCTTCTCCAACCACCTAAACTCTTTTTATTAATTTATTTTGTAATAACTCCAGTATATTAAATATACTAGGATGTTTTTATAATAATTATTCGAGCTACACTTACACACACCTTCATCTAATGGTTAAAGAACATACTGTTTCTGTGGATGGCAAATTCTTACCTCACGAAACGATGATTGTTCAACACTCATATAACACCTTCAAAGTTGGCCATTAAGATGTAACTATGTTTCAATATGATATATAATATTTTTATGTTTTACATAAACTTCTTTATTTTTCATTTGTGCCATTCCTTTATGGCTTCCATTATGGGTATACGCGATATCTTCATTTTAGGAAGTGCGGACTACCGCTCCCTCAAAGTGATTTGATTCGTTAATGCCATATGTGGGATGTATAAAGGATGGATTTAAAGTTAATATATATGATGTTATACTGGAATTATAATATACCTTTATATCATTATTTTTTTTCTTTCCATTAAAGTATGACATAGAAATGAAAGTAGCATTCATGTGTACGTACAGCTTACCGTCTCTATGAACGGTGCATTTCATTTCTTATCCTCAAATGTAATGTACTATTATAAGTAAATATAATGGATATATATGATGTATGATACATATAAATGTTTAATATAATTCTTGAATTAAAAATATACACATCTCTCATTTAGTTTTAATTCCATTAATATGACATAGAAATGAATGTAGCGTTCATGCGTACGTACGGCTTACCGTCTCCATGAACGATGCATTTTATTTCCTACTCGTAAATGATTATGTAATATTATAAATACATGTATATGCTGGATATATATGATATATATGATATCCAAATCATGAATATAATTATTGAGATAATGGATATTTGACTACGTGAAGAACCTGTAAATAAAAGAAGTTCACTTTTGACTTAAGTACCAAATATCAATAAAAAAACATTATTAACTTAAATGATTACATAATGTTTATAACATGTCAATAATTGATATAAAAGGAATAATGAACTTTAAAAAGGTTATTAAGCAAGTATAAATTAACTAAAGTATATTATTCAGGACGTTAAAGAACGATTGAGTCTAGTCGGACCCGAGGTAAGGGATCATACTCCTCTCTTTATTTTTAAGTACGCTCTATTATGTCATTATTTTAAAGATAATCTTTATTGTTATTGGGATGTTATTTTACATTAATATTACTGTAATTTTTATTTTCATATGATGAGAGACCCTATTCTCTATCATCAGTCCATTTTGGAAGTTTTGAGTGGCGCCGTTAGGATGCCAAATTTTCGTAAGAGATCTAACCTCTCTCTTTCTTTTTAAGTACTCTCCTTTATGTCACTTCTTTTAAGATCCTTTTTTTATGTTGGGGGATGTTCATTTATATTACTATTTCTATAAAATTTATGCTAATATGATGAGATACCCTATTTGATATCATCAATACATTTTTGTAAGTTTTATGTGGCGCCGTTAGGCTGCTGAGTTTTTGTAAGGGATTTTTCATCTCACTTTTATTCCCGTGAGATTTATTCTACATTTGCCACAATTTTTTTTGAGTGGTGTATGTACTGACATTTATTTTACTCATTGTGTAATATAATTTCATTTATGAGTATTTACATCAATGATGTATTGACCTTCTTTCATGGGGTGTATGTTTCGAAAGATACGCATGTCGGTAAGGGAAACTTTCACCCTCCTCTTTTTAAAAGACTACTTTTGTTATGTCTTTTAATTCACATAATATTATGTTGGGATATGTTCTTATATATCCTTATTGATTTAAATTTTATTTCCATGTGATTAGATACCCTTTTTATCTCTCATCAACTCATTTTCTGAATTTTGTAGTGACGCCATTAGGCTGTCAAATTTTTGCAAGGGAACTTCTTAACCCAAATTTGATTCTTTGGGATAAACTTATACTCCTTGAATATGTCGTTATATGAATATGTGTGAATAACCTTTGATTGTTTTACACTTAATATCCAATTATATTTGGTGTATTCGTTTATCACACATAATTATATAATTGATTTATCCTTAAACTAAGGATACCGTATTTGTAAGGGACTTCGTCTCAATCTCCTTTCATTGAGGCATATTTCATTTTATACACAAATTTATTTTATACGGTGTATAAACCCCTTTGAAGTTTACTTTTATACAAAAGGAATATTTTTCTACGAAGTGTTTTACTAAACGACAAAAAGGAATGTTTCTTTTAATGTACGTGGTGACAACGAACTTTTCCACCGCCGCGAGTATTATTTGGTCTTTGGCTTCCTCAACAAGCCGTAATGTTTTTTAAAATGAAATAAATACCATATACTCTTTTATGTATTTTGGTATTGAAAATGGTTTTTATAATGGATTTGTTATGTCAATATATTTTAGTGATATATTGTGATCAAAGTGTGAAAATGTTTTCTTTCCATTGTATTTGTTTTAAGTCCTATGATTTTATTATGGTACTTGGACATTTAATGGGTGGTTACGTGATAAACCATATGACGGGTGGTTCCTTGAATACCAGGACGTGTGGTAACATTATAACCTCCAATGAATTGGGTAGGGAAGTCTGCCGTATGGCTATTCCATTAAGTATGTATGGAAGTTGGCCGAATGGCTATTCCATTAAGTGATATGTGTGGAAATTGACCTTATGGTTAATCCACTTAAGTATGTTTATATCCCATGTTACCTTTATATGTTATGTTATCTTTATATGGGTTTTATCGTAATCTTTTGGTTACATAAGGGTAAGTAATGAACTTTTATTCAGTGAAGAGTTTTTACTACTTTGAAAAGGTGAAAAGTATTACTTTGATAAAGTATACATGGTTTACTTTTTGTTTTGAAAAACTAACAGTTTTCATTCTTCGTGTATCCCTTACTGAGCTTTTTATGCTCATCCCAAGTTTTTGAAATGTTTTTAACAGGACTTAACGTGGAATAGGGTCAAGGATGGGATCAAGGGAAAGTCATGCAACCTAAAACGTGGAACTGGACTTGTTTCTTTTTAAGAGTTTTTATTTTATGGAAACGTATTAAAAGTTTCTACTTTGTAATCTTTTGAGATGTAATAGTTATGAAATAATTCTCTAATACTCTAAACCTGAAAATATCCTCTATGTGAATTATTCATTTAATTCAATATTAAGTAAGGTTTAAGGCCGGGGCCTTATAGTTGGTATCAAAGGTCGGTTTAGATAACTTTAGAGGTTAGGGTATCCTCTAAGCACAAGTGACATTACCATAATGGTTAGGATTTCAGAAAGAGTCCTCGTATTAGAAAATGTTAATGAGTAATTATATCTTAGTGTTTAACTTCCTCATTTTTAAATGATGGTTTTGTTGATATACTCACACTTACATTTCTGTTTTTAGTGAATGGATGGATCTAGCAGGCACTAAAGTGACAATAGGTTGAAGGAAACTGTGGTGTTTCTCTGATTAAGAGACTGGATCAAATGGGGTATTCAATGAGGAAATTCGTGGTTGTTCTAAACAAACTATCAAGGAGTCCTGATCATCCACTTCAACCTTGGTATGTTCTATAATTCATCATGTACGAGATGACCAATCGATGTGGAAGTTCAGGTAATAATTATAAAGGTAACCATTAGAGTTTATATGATCCTTACTTTTGAGGTAATTATGGGTTATTATATGTTATAATAGAAAATGAAAAGCATTAGATAAACTTGAGGCTAAAATATGTTATGATAATTTTTGAAGTTTTTATCTCATTTTGGGGAATGTTTTAAGAATTATATAGTTTTGTAAAAAGGACAATACGCAGACCGTATGACAACCCTTCGCGTCGGAAAAATCTGTGGGAATTAAACTCACAACCAAAGCGCGACTGGTATTTATCACCTACCACTGGACTATGTGATGTCCCTGGTTAGTTTGACTAATTCTTTTTAGTTAAATGATTTTATGAATTAAGAGTATGTTGATTTTGGGATATCTATGGAAATTTATTAACCTACCATGGAGGATATGTGATTAGGTTAATTACATTTCAATACGAGACTTTAGGAGCAACTGATGTTGTTTGGAGATAAATTTAACGATTTAACTTGGACTACTATGTGACTAAATCATTTAAATATTTGGGGTTCAATCTTAGTTTCGTTTACTTTATGGAATTTTATGGAAAAATTGTTTATCGAATAGTCCTCATTGATCTTTGGGTTTTGTTGGACAAATTTTGGAGATTAAGAATAAATTTTATTTTTATAAAGGGTTATCCTTTTCTGAATTATCTGGTCTTGTACTAACCTTTTTTGTTTTGGTTAGAGTCTAAAGACATGGGAAGTGTATAGTTCTCTTTTGTGGATTAGTTGATTCTCTAGAAATTTATTATTGTACTCTTAATGCGAAAAAGTATTCCTAAATACCCATCTTTTAGAGAAAATATGAGTTTGATTAAGGAATCTAGTAAGAGTTGAAAGTCTACATGACAAGTAAGTATGTTTCATTATGATTTAGTTAAGCTCAAAAATAAATTCCTCCATGAAAAGTAACTTAAAACAAAAATGTTTTCTGTTAACTTTTCGTACTGGGGAATCGAATATCGTTTAACCCATCACAAGTTTGTGATTTTATTATGGTTAACTTTCTCCTATACATGTTTACTAACACTATCCATCAGAACATGACCCTTTGTTTTTTCCTCCATGTCCATATTTTCATATTTGGAATCCTAGTATGGGTTAACTCGGGTGACCTTTGTACTTTCCTTTCTTTCTTTTAAAGTGATAGTTTAATTTACTCTTTTTCTGATGGGGGGCATTCAATGAAGTATCCAAGACCAATTTCAAAATTATGAGGATGCAATTCCCAAAAGGGGGGAAGGATGTAACACCCCAGTTAAATAAAGTGTATGAAATTTTCACATTTATCCATATTTGTGAATAAAATATTAATATAACTTTAAAGGGGACTCTATGCTCGATGGCATACCCAACACGCTACAACGAGTTTCTTCGGAATCTTACGTTGCACTCTAATAATAAAATAATATTATTTTAAATGGTAGTTAATGCCTAGACATTGTAATGGTGGGAATGAACAGAACTAACTACAAAATGATTGTATATGTTTTTATATTTATCCAATAAAAAATTAAAGGCTTAAAATAAGAAAAGAATTCAATTTTTGGCATATATACTCTAATTTTCACTAAAAGGCTGAACTATCACCTTTTGATGGCGAAGCCTATTTAAATATAGTTTTGGTCACTCTAATACATTTTATTGGACTAAATAAAACTCTTATTTGGAATCGGGACATCAATGTTTACTTTGTATAGATTTTTGGTATTTTTTCTGATAAAGTTCATTTTTAATGAATAGTGAAAAATGTTGTATTTTAATTCAAAACCTCTTTTTAATATAATTTATTTATATGATTATATTATCATTATAATTGGTTTTAAAGTTTAAATAGAATATATTTTTTCCATTTAATCCAATGGTGGTCATTGAAATTAATATCACTTTAAGATTGGACATAAACGAGTGTCAATCTTTTGAAAGATATTGTTTCTTAAAAACACGGTATTTGTTTTAAGAGTGGGAGTTAATTATAAAATTCATTAATGAAATTTGTATGTTATGAATTTGGTAAAATATAAATCATTTTTGAATTTGGAATATCAAATATAGCTTTTGGTGAATTTTTTGTATTTTTCTGAAAAACATTAATTTTTGATGAATAGTGAAACCACAAAGTGGTCGTTACAAAATTTGATTTTTCATTTAAATTGGACTTTACCACTTATGTGATTTGAATTTCAAAAATCCAATTTAAAATATTTTAATTATTAATTAAAATGTGGTTCAATGGGATGAAAATAATTTTTGATGAAAAGTAACTTTTAAGTTTTATTAATCGCGATTAAAGGTAATTAGTGTGATTGAAGTTATAAATGATATTATAATAAAATGAAAATATATTGACACTTGTCCTAACCCCATTGGATGAGTTATGGTCGACCAAGACAACCCATGGGTCGATTTTTGGTACCCCATGGAGCCACTTGGTATTGATAATGACATTTATGCCTTTTATTTAAAGTTAAAATAAAAATGTCACAAACATGATTTGGTTTATTAAAACAATTTTTAAATGTGGTTATAAAAGTCATAATTTTGACTATAAATAGTCATTGGAAAGATAAAACGATTTCCTACATCATAGTATTTTTTTTTTATAATTTTTAGACCTTAAATAAATTAAATTCTTTTTGACTTCATGATGATGCAGCGATGACCTCATTATTTAATGATTTAAATAAAATGGAAAGAAAATGAAAAATCTACGACCTACACATGTCAAAAACTTATAGGATGGGTGGATTTCGAACCCTTATCACTTTATCCTCGAAAAACATCAATTTGGGACCATTAAAATCCGAAAACAATTTGAAAATAAAGTAACATTTTATACTTTACCAAGAGTACCCATCCTCTCCTCTTATAAAAGGCCCCCACGTCTACCACCTTACCCACACCTATAAAGCATTTTGATCGGACAAGCTCTGATCATTTTGTCTCTCCAAATCCCTATCCTCATCCTAGAAGCCTTAACATAGGCAGGAATCTCTTGAAGAAACTCTTTTGGTTCAAACCAATGGGAGTTACCCAATTTTAAGGTAACGTCTTCACTTGTTCTCTTTTGATTTATTTTTCTTCTCCAACCACCTAAACTCTTTTTATTAATTTCTTTTGTAACAACTCCAGTATATTAAATATGCTAGGATGTTTTTATAATATTTATTCGAGCTACACTAACACACACCTTCATCTAATGGTTAAAGAACATACTGTTTATGTGGATGGCGAATTTCTGCCTCACGAAATGATGATTGTTCAACACTCATATAACACCTTCAAAGGTGGACATTAATATGTCACTATGTTTATATATGATATATAATATTTTTAGGTTTTACATAAGCATCTGTATTTTTCATTTGTGGCATAGCTTTATGGCTTCCATTATGGGTATACGCGATATCTTCATTTTAGGAAGTGCGGACTACTGCCCCCTCAAAGTGATTTGATTCGTTAATGCCATATGTGGGATGTATAAAGGATGGATTTAAAGTTATTATATATGATTTTATACTATAATTATAATATACCTTTATATAATAATTTTTTTTCTTTCCATTAAAGTATGAGATAGAAATGAAAGTAGCGTTCATGCGTACGTACGGTTTACCGTCTCCATGAACGGTGCATTTCATTTCTTATCCTCAAATGAAATGTACTATTATAAGTACATATAATGTATATATATGATGTATGATACATATAAAGGATGAATATAATTCGGTAAAAAAATATACACATCTCTCATTTAGTTTTAATTCCATTAATATGACATAGAAATGAAAGTAGCGTTCATGCGTACGTACGGCTTACCGTCTCCATGAACGATGCATTTCATTTCCTACTCTTACATGATTATGTAATATTATAAATACATGTATATGCTGGATATATATGATATATATGATATCCAAATCATGAATATCATTATTGAGATAATGTATATTTCACTACGTGAAGAACTTGTAAATATAAGAAGTTCACTTTTGACTTATGTACCAAATATCAAAAAAACAAACATTATTAACTTAAATGATTACATAATGTTTATAACATGTCAATAATAGATATAAAAGGAATAATGAACTTGAAAAAGGTTCTTAAGAAAGTATAAATTAACTAAATTATATTATTCAGGACGTTAAAGAACGATCCAGTCAAGCCGGACCCGAGGTAAGGGATCCTACTCCTCTCTTTCTTTTTAAGTATGCTCTATTATGTCATTCCTTTAAAGATCATATTTCCTGTTATTGGGATGTTATTTTACATTACTATTACTGTAATTTTTATTTTCATATTATGAGAGACCATATTCTCTCTCATCAATCCATTTTGGATGTTTTGAGTGGCGACGTTAGGCTGCCGAATTTTCATAAGAGATCTAACCTCTTTCTTTCTTTTTAAGTACTCTCCTTTATGTCACTCTTTTTAAGATCCTCTTTGTTATGTTGGGGGATGTTATTTTATATTCCTCTTTCTATAAATAATATGTTAATATGATGAGATACCTAATTTGATCTCATCAATCCATTTTTGTATGTATTATGTGGTGCCGTTAGGATGCCGAGTTTTTGTAAGGGATTTTTCATCTCACTTTTATTCCCGTGAGATTTATTCTACATTTTGAAAAATTTCCTTTGAGTGGTGTATGTACTGACCATTATTTTACTAATTGTGTAATATCATTTCATTTATGAGTATTTACATCAATGATGTATTGAACTTCTTTCACGGGGTGTATGTTTCGAAAGATACCCATGTCGGTTTGGGAACCTTTCACCCTCCTCTTTCTAAAAGACTTATTTTTTTTATGTCTTTTATTTTACATAATATTATGTTGGGATATGTTCTTATATATACTTATTGATTTAAATTTTATTTCCATGTGATTAGATACCCTTTTTATCTCTCATAAACTCATTTTCTGAATTTTGTAGTGACGCCATTAGGCTGTCAACTTTTTGCAAGGGAACTTCATAACCCAAATTTGATTCTTTGGGATAAACTTATACTCCATGAATATGTCGTTCTATGAATATGTGTGAATATACTATGATTGTTTTACACATAATATCCACTTATATTTGGTGTATTAGTTTGTCACACATAATTATGTAATTGATTTATCCTTAAACCAAGGATACCGTCTTTGTAAGGGACTTCGTCTCAATCTCCTTTCATTGATGCATATTATGTTTTATACACAACTTTATTTTATACGGTGTATAAACCCCTTTTACTTTTACTTTTATACAAAAGTAATCTTTTTCTACGAAGTGTTTTACTAAACAAGAAAAAGGAATGTTTCTTTTAATGTACGCGGTGACAACGGCTTTTTCCACCGCCGCGAGTATTATTTGGTCTTTGGCTTCCTCAACAAGCCGTAATGTTTTTAAAATGAAATAAATACAATATACTCTTTTATGTATTTTGGTATTGGAAATGGTTTTTATAATGGATTTGTTATGTCAATATATTTGAGTGATATATTGTGATCAAAGTTTGAAAATGTTTTCTTTCCATTATATTTGTTTTATGTCCTATGATTTTATTATGGTACATGAACATTTAGTGGGTGGTTACGTGATAAACCATATGACGGGTGGTGTCGTGAATACCAGGACGGGTGGTTATGTTATAACCTCCAATGCATTGGGAATGGAAGTCATCCGTATATCTATTCCATTAAGTATGTATGGAAGTTGGCCGAATGGCTATTCCATTAAGTGATATGTGTGGAAGTCGACCTTATGGTTATTCCACTTAAGTATGTTTATGTCCCAAGATACCTTTATATGTTATGTGATCTTTATATGGGTTTTATGGTAATATTTTTGTTACAGAAGGGTATGTAATGAACTTTTATTCAGTGAAGAGTTTTTACTACTTCGAAAAGGTGAAAAGTATTACTTTGATAAAGTATAGATGGTTTACTTGTTGTTTTGAAAAACTAACAGTTTTCATTCTTCGTGTATCCCTTACTGAGCTTTTTATTCTCATCCCATGTTTTTGAAATTTTTTTAACAGGACTTAACATGGAATAGGGTCAAAGATGGGATCAAGGGAAAGTCATGCAACCTAAAACATGGAACTGGACTTGTTTCTTTTTAAGAGGTTTTATTTTATGGAAACTTAGTAAACGTTTCTACTTTGTGATCTTTTGAGATGTAATAGTTATCTACTAATTCTCTAAAACTCTAAACCTGAAAAGATCCTCAATGTGAATTATTCGTTTAATTCAATATTAAGTAAGGTTTAAGGCTGGGGCCTTATATATATAACTTAAACATTGTTTTTAAATAAATATTATAATCATAAAAATGAAAAAAAATTATTTAGTACTAAATGATGATGTCCAGGTATTGGGATTCACTCTGTGGATTTATTTATCACATTTTTCCTTTGTGTGAAAAATTTCATAAACACCACATATTTAATTTCTATGGCGTGAATAATTCTAATGAATATATTTTATGATGATTAGAAATAAATTTTTTATGATTTAATTATACATTTGATTGAATTTATTTCATGGGGTTAAGAGTTAAGATTTTACCAACGTTATAATATATTTTTTCCTAATTTATTATTCATTGAGATAAAAGTTATTATTTGCACCTATTTTCTTTTATGTGCTTTATATACATACCCATTGACATTTAATATCATTATGTTATTTATTCATAGGATATTATAATTTTTATTTAATTTTATTTTTTCATAGGTATTATGATTTAATGATACCCAAGTGGTATTGGTTTTAAGTTTCTATCTCATCATACCTCAGTATTGTTAATTACTATTCTTCCAATTAGAAAATATAATGATATATCAGTAGAAAATCATGTATTTTCATTGATTCTGGAAATTTCAAACAAATAAACAATTTCCATTCATCATACACTCATTATGTACTCAAGAGTTCAAAATATTGTATCTAATAAAAACCTTCTATTTTTCTCTATATGCTTGAAAATCATTTTCCATAGAAAACCATTTTTCATATAAAACCATTTTTCCTAAAAAAATTCAAAAATGTTTTTAAAATTATGAAAATTATTTATTATTGAAATATTTAGACATGTTTTAATTTAAAAAATGTAAATTGATCTCTATATCATTTCCCAATAATAATCATTTTAATTTTACCGAAAATATGAAAGGAATAATTATTGTATCATATACATAATGAATTGTATTTTCCTCTATCCGGACCAAATCAATATATTTAATACCTCCATTATATTTTTAATAAAAATTATTTCAAATAAATTAATTTCAAAATTAATTATTATTTTTATTTTTAAAAGTGGTCTTGAATGTATGGTCATTTTCATCAAGAAATGTTTTAAATGATTTTTAATGATTAAATTAATTGATTCTAAGGTTATATTAGAAGAAAATGATTTTGAAAATGTTTCATGTATTAAATATATGATTTCAATGTGGGAGGCTATTTTTTGTCATGAAATTTCCATGTGATCTTTCAAAATAATTTCCCATATAATATGAAATCATTTGATGTTACTAATGCATTGATATGGATATGATCAATGGAAACCATTTTATTCATTCTTGGTATGTTATATTTTTGTAATGAAAATATTTCTATGAAACTCATTTATCTTCCTTAGGGTATTACTTGAAAATATTTTTAAAAACACACATGTATTTTATCTATTTATTACATAATTAAATAATGTAATGATAATGAACCCTATTTCTATTACATAGGTTTTGTTATGAAGAAATTTTTATGAAACCCTATTATTTTCATTGGTTATAAAATGATTAATTATTCATGATGTTTTGGAAAACAAATTGTATAATTTTCATTATGTGACAGTGGTTAAGTTATAAACAGTGATGGTGGTAGTATGATAACAAAAGATTGTAGTTAGGTTATAACCTATACGGGTGAGACCTATACCTCACCCAATTTCATTGGAAAAGGATTGATATATTATGTGGGAAACATGCCAAAAATTGGAAGTTAGACCAATTGAGTAAGGGACTTTGTCCACTATTATAGTCTTGGGAGAAACCTTGTCTACTACGATAGGTATGGGGAGTGAAACCACACTATTATGAATTCCTTGAAAATGATCCTTGAATACTATGGAAATGATTTTATATGCTTATGTGAATTCCATAAATCTATTTCTTATACTAATTTTATATTCTGATGTATAATTTTATTTTATTAAATTATTATTCATGTCTTGTGAACATCAAATACTTCTTCCATGGAATAAGGTTTTTATATTTTATACTCATGTTCTCATATCCTTTTCCTCATGTTATATGTATATATTCCCACGTTTAATGTTATTAAGAATTTTAGTACACCATTATTTTCTTTGAATTTCCATTTTATGATGAATGGTTTTATGTAGGGTATGATTATAAAAATTTCCACGATATATGATCTTTATTTGAGATGTTTATGATCATTAACTAAAGTATAGGATTATGTACCAGGTATCCAAAGAAACTACACATATATAATTCTATCACAAATCATTATTTTATGTAATAAATATTAATCTACTAATATTTAATACTTATATATTAAATTCTTGGGTCTCTACAATATACAAAAAAGGGTATCATGTACTTGATCATATTTACATAAAGTGAATTTCACACAAAACGTGTAGTTAAATTATTAATATGATATTCAATAATTGTAATAGTACGATGACATTACTACACAGTCGTTCTCAAAGTCATTGGGAATATTCTATAGTATATTTACAAATATTTTGAAACCCATTAATTGAAAATTTGTTTAAAAATTTATAATATTTTATTTTTTATTTATCTCCTTTAACAGTTATAATCCCTTTATATCACCGAATTAATTTTTTGATACAGTGGTCATATTATTAATTATAAATTTTTTCTAGGATATTAAATATTTTTAAATCATTTTTTAAAAAAATTCACTCATGAACACCTTAAACCCCTCATTTAACATATATTTATCTATTAGCAAATATTTTTATTATAATTTTTTTAGATCTTTTGATTTATTAAAAATAACTATTTATCAATATTTCGTTTTATAATAAATTTTTAAAAAATATATTCATTATGCTGATAAAAAATTAATGTGAATAAAATAGGCTTTAAATATTATGTAAATTTTCATATTATATACTCTTATATGAATCTATTTTGATAAATCAAAATGGGGGGTCTTGAATATATTGATATTTAAAAAAATTCAATAGTATTAAGTTTGTATGAGTTTGGGTATATTAATTTCAAATGGATAGATATGTTGGTAATTATAGAATAAAGATCATAAAATATTTTCAATCTTATCATTATTATCATGTAATACTTATTATATTTTTGTTTAATTAACTTAATAGCATTTTTTGTGAACATAATATGGGGGATTATTGTTTTCCCCAAATTATTATTTTTTAATGATCAAGAACACTGTATATATTTTATAAGGATTTCTTTTATGTTATTTTAAGGTAATCTTTTTGACATCATATTAATTTTTGAACGAATCATAATTTATCATTGGATATGTCATTAGAATATTTCTGAACATGGGGATCAAATTTTCAAGATATATTTAATGAATGGAAGGAATAAAACAATCTATGTAGGTTCTTTTATGCAATAAATAAACACGAATTAGACAATGTATAACTATTATATATATGATAGTGATGAAATAGCCTCGTTGAACTGCATATATCCACTAGATATTCAGTGGAGGAGAACTAACAAACCATTATATATATAAAGTAACAAACCTTGAAAAAATCCCTATTAACTATATGGTTGGTGCTCTCAATCAATCCATTGGGTTCAGTCAGACCTGGGAAAATTATAGCGACCATATAGACAACCTTATTGATGATATTATGTATCTGGTAGTTTTTGTTTTATAGAATCCAGGCTATATTTAATTAATTTAATCATTCAAAAATTATAGTTTTTATTAACTTCATTACCCACAAGATATTTTATAATGTCCCCAAATCATTTTTATACTATAAATATCCCTCTTTAAGGCCATGTAAACAATACTTTCTCGACCATTACACTATATTAATGAGATATAATCACAAATTTTTTCTCAAGTGAAATCATTTTCATTGTACTCTATTATCCAATTATGAATGTGGTCAAATTGTAATATATTTATCACTCCACCATATTATTATTCTATCACTGTTTCTCATTTAATTATTTAGTGATAATTTAGAAAGTGCTGAAACATGAAAAAATATAGTAATCTAATCCACATTCAATTTATTTTATAATCAATTCTCACTATCTTTGAAATGAGGCACTCATGTTTTCCATCCATAATCACTAAAGTAAAGAAACTCTTATCATTGGGTGTCTAACTATACATGTAAAATGTATTGTATAAAATTATTTCTAGTTTCGTTTAAAAACATATAAACAAAGGGATTTTTGGAATCATATAAATCATTTGATCCAAACGATTAATACATTGAATCATAAAATCATTGAGGTGGTAGAAATATATAATTTTTTAAGTCATTTTAATAATACCTTACCAAATTTTGTTCCATTATACATGTTTGAATTTTTTTTATTTATCTCTCTCATTAATTCTTATCAATCGATAGTTTATACCATAAATAATAATAATCATTTTATTTATGAATCACTCCATATTTCTTATATTGCAATATAATTATCATTATAGTTATATCATATTAAAATATGATTTCTTATTATTTATCACATTAAATATATAAAATGTCTTTGATTACCTTTTTTAATAAAAATTTTATTTTCATATTTATTTTAGTTAAATTATTTTCAATGATTTATTAATGGAACTGTAACCCCCCTCGTTTTCATTTTCCACACTCCAATATACAAATTCTTAATCAATTCATATTTCCATTATAGAAATGTTAGAATATATCCATGGATTTTTGTGGTGGGATAACTCAATACATCTTGAAGATATAACAATATTCTAGAAAATGTTGATTTATTGACTAAATATAACACATTTAATCCAATTTGAGTTAATATATATCTTGATCATATTTTTATAATTTTTTATAAATACTTTTTTATGTTAATTGGTTCCCACATCCTATAATATTTTTTTGTGATCCTATTCAAAACACTAATTTTTTGAAAATGCATCAGTTTTCTTGGGGGAATAAAATAAAATTATTTATAGATTTTCACACTCAATCCAATGGAGGTTCGGTGAGAAATATTTCAAAATTGGAAGAATTTCTTCGACTTTGTAATATGAATTAGAAGCAATGTTAGTATTTATTTCTATTAGTTGTTATATTTTCATGTAATTACAATTTTTTATCTAGTGTGTATATGGTACTATTGAATTCCATAAATAAATGTTTTTTTCCAGAGGCCATGGTTTTGGGAATAATTCTATGAAATAATGTATTTTGGATAGAATTGGTAGAATTAATTGTTGAGAAGGTGAAGTAGAATCATAAAAATATTAATAGGGATAATATAAGTCAATAGAGTTCCTTATAAATCAAGTGGAAATATCTTTTGTTCATTGTTGGTAATATTTTTTATGGAATCTTTTGGTAAAAGTTATAATAAAATTCAAAAAATATAATGTTTAGTTTGTGGTTTATTAGACCATATAAAATCTTATAGATGGTTTGATATGTTCTATACTATGTGGACATGTCTCCATGATTATCCCAAATACATGTTACCTTTCATTCATTGATATTAACGAAATATGTGATAGATCCATCTCATTTTGTGATCATTGAAGTAGTATAGTAGGAAATTATTATTTCATATGAGGAATTTTTGTTTAATTTTCATCATTATAGAGAGTAGGAAATGAAAAATAAATTGATTCACAATGTAAATATTTAAAAGAATAATTATATGGCTGACAAAGAAATATGACAATGTAAAATTCATATGAAATAAAAATTTCCCAAAATTTTAAATAAGGGAATAAAATTAAAAGTAAGAAATTTTTAAAATTGGGGTAATTTTACAACCCATGAAATACAATTAATAGATAAATTTAACTACTTATTAATATTTATAGATTCGATATTTTTTTATATTAATTGTAATAATATTATGTTATTTTCCAATTAAAATTGTAATATTTTTTCCCTTAATTTTATACAATCCATGAATGGGGGAGAGTTACATAACATGAAACTTATCTATATAATGTTTTAGCGAATAATAAAAATATTTTTTTTAAAAAAATTATATATTTTTGTGACACCTCCAAGTCATAGTTAGGAAAATAAATTTTTTAAACTAGCCAAAGAAATAAATTAATAAATTATAATATTAATATTTTAAAATAAATAATTTAGAAATTTTAAGTTTTAATTAATTTTATAATAAGTAAAAAAGCATTGTTAGTGATGATGAAATGCATACACAACATTAGAAAAGTCCAATTGGGTTCCTTATAGATAATAATTGGCTGGTGATTTTTATCCTAGCTTATTTATTACTTATTTTGTAAATTCGATATATTAGTATGGTATTTTATAATTTAAGAGTTACATAACATGAACCTTATCTATATACTTATGCAATCCTTGTGTATGTGAATAAAATCTAAATTAAAAAAATAAAGAAGTTTTACTAAAATGGACGTGAGTAAATTGACTTAATGAATGAATATAAATTACTATATTCAACCTGATTGATTTAATTTTATGATATTAATTTTTTTATATTTTTATATACGAAATAATTAACATTAATGGTTATAAATCCATAATGTAGGACATGTGAAAGGAGATAAAATACCAATTAAATGATTTTAATTTAAATTTTATGATCCACTAAATGATTAAAATATGTGGATAAATCATATTGGATCATTATATTTTGACAATATGTGTCCAAGGGAATAATTAATGACCATTTGAATTTATATGAACAAGTTTAATAACCTTTATATTATTTTATTCAAAAGAGACTCAAGTTTCTCCCTCTATGGTTTTCAATTAGTATAATATTTTAATATATGGTTTTCCTGATGATATATTTTCAATAATAAATATTATTTTGAATTATAATAATTTTATCTTAATCATGATAATTTATTTTTAATATTTCGGAAACTAAAAAATATATTATTGGATTCTACAACAAGTATTGAGTAATTATTTTGTAATTGAAAAATCAAAAAAAAATATCATAAAAAATTAAATCATAATTTTTTTTTATTTTTATGACATTACATGAATTATATTGAAAAATATGGCATGTGAAGGATATAATAAAAACATTAGAATTTGTAAATTTTTTTTAATGATTTTAATATCATTTCTATGTATAGTGATAAATCTCATAAAATAATATTTTCACGAATAAAATTTATTATAAAATTATATTACTATCAAGATAATATTTAATAAGGCCATATATAATAAGATTATATAAAAATTTCATCTATTGTTATTTTTAGGAATTTTATTTGGCCTTTCAATCTATATTGAACTTATTAAATATTAATATTTTATGTAATTTCTAAATTTCCCCTCATCTGAAATAAAAAAAAATACTCTTTCCTTCACTTACATTCATCATCATGAGAATTCATGATCAACCATCCACTACTAAATTACCTTCTACAGGTACATTCAATCATTCTATAGGTCTTAGTATTTTCAAGGAACAATACTTTATTGTCTTAAGGTGTTATGAAATTGGATTTTCCAAATATGATGAAGATAAAGAAGCCTATTTGATGAGTCGGATTCCAAGTAGATGGATTTTTTAAGCATTATCATTAATATAGATTAATATTTTGTCAATGGAATTTTTATATTTAAATTCTTGATTGTATATATAGAAATCATATATAATTATTATTTAAATTTTACACATTTTGTTCAACAATTTCTTAAATTTCAAATACATTTTGTTTATGGTTTTGAACATTATTTAGTATTTTGCGAGTTAATGGTGAGATCATTTAAAATGTTTTCAAAAGATTATACAAGAATAATAAAAAAGATAAATAATGGTATGGGAAGTGAACCCATGAATTGAAGGGGCTGTTTTTTCACATGTGATATAACTATTTGGCCAAATATTATTCTTATGTCTTATTGATTATCAAGATTAATCCATAAAAATTATTTTTTTCAAATAGAGATATCCTAAGTAGTTTAGAAAACGGATTATTATTTTTATTATATAGTTTTCAAGGTAATATAAAATATTTTAAGATATTTAAAAAAAAAATTAAAATTCATTTTATAAATATTTTTTTATCAAACAATTTATTTTATAATATTTTTCAATGAGAATTATAGTTTTCAAAAAATGGTATTTCCAAATGATTTTAAAAAACCTTTTGTGAAAATTAATAATCACCCAATGTATTGAATTATTTATCCACAGGTTTTGTAGAATTATCTAAAGTCCTTCACATCTCCTATGGATTTAGTGTAGAATGAAATAGTTAGTTTATTATATTTTGTTATAGCTTGGTAAATTCTTATTGTATTTGTTTAATTATAAAAATTAAAAATTGGAACATATCCTCAGTTATATAACATAAACTTTGTTTTTAAATAAATATTATAATAATAAAAATGAAAAAAATGCTTTAATACTAAATGAGGATGTCCATGTTTTGGGATTCACTATGTGGATTTATATATCACTTTTTTCCTTTGTGTGAAAAAATTCATAAACACCACATATTTAATTTCTATGGCATGAATAATTCTATGGAATATATTTTATGATGATTAGAATTAAATTTTTTATGATTTAATTATACATTTTATTGAATTTATTTGATGCGGTTAAGAGTTATGATTTTACCAAAGTTATAATATTTTTTTCCTAATTTTTCATTTATTGAGATAAAAGTTATGATTTGCACCTATTTTCTTCTATTTGGTTTATATACATAACCATTAACATTTAATATCATTGTGTTATTTATTCATAGGATATTCTAATTTTCATTTAATTTTATTCTTTCATAGGTATTATTTTTTAATGATACCCAAGTGGTATTGGTTTTAATTTTCTATCTCATCGTATCTCGGTATTTTTAATGACTATTATTCCAATTAGAAAATATAATGATCTATATCAGTAGAAAATCATGTATTTTCATTGATTCTAGAAATTTAAAACAAATAAACATTTTCCATTCATCAAACACTCATTATGTACTCAAGAGATCAAAATATTGTATCTAATAAAAACCTTCTATGTTTCTCTCTATGCTTGAAAATCATTTTCCATAAAAAACCATTTTTCATAAAAAAAATTCAAAAATGATTTTAAAATTATGAAAATGATTTATTAGAGAAATATTTAGCCATGTTTTAATATAAAAATGTAAATTGATCTCTATATCATTTCCTAATAATAATCATTTTAATTTTACCGAAAATATGAAAGGAATAATTATTGTATCATATACATAATGAATTGTATTTTCATCTATCAGGACCAAATCAGTATTTTTAAAACCTACATTATATGTTTAATATAAATTATTTCAAATAAATTAATTTCCAAATAAATTATTATTATTATTTTTAAAAAGTGGTCTTGAATGTATGGTCATTTTCATCAAGAAATGTTTTAAATGATTTTTAATGATTAAATTAATTAATTCTATGGTTATATTAGAATAAAATGATTTTGAAAATGTTTCATGTCATAACTATATGATTTCAATGTGGGAGGCTATTTTCTTCATGAAATTTTCCGTGTGATATTTCAAAATAATTTCCCATATAATATGACATCATTTGATATTACTTATGAATTTATATGGATATGATCAAAGGAAACCATTTTATTCATTCTTTGTATGTTATATTTTTGTAATGAAAATATTTCTATGAAACTCATTTATCTTCCTTAGGGTACTACTTGAAAATATTTTTAAAAATCTCACCTATATTTTATCTATTTATTACTTAAATAAATAATGTAATTATAATGAACCCTATTTCTATTACATATGTTTTGTTATGAAGAAATTTTTATGAATCCCTATTATTTTCATGGGTTATAATATGATTAATTATTTATGATGTTTTGGAAAAAATAATTGTATAATTTTCATTATGTGACAGTGGTTAAGTTATAAACAGTGATGGTTGTAGTATGATAACAAAAGATTGTAGTTCGGTTATAACCTATACAGGTGAGACATGTACCTAACCCAATTTAATTGGAAAAGGATTGATATATTATGAGGGAAACATGCCAACAATTGTAAGTTAGACCAATTGAGTAAGGGGCTTTGTCAACTATTATAGTCTTGGGAGAGACTTTGTCTACTATGATAGGTTTGGGGAGTGAAACCACACTATTATGACATCCTTAAAAATGAGACTTGAATACTATGGAAATGATTTTATATGTTTATGTGAATTCCATAAATCTATTTCTTATACTAATTTTATATTCTCATGTATAATGTTATTTTATTAAATTATTATTCATGTCTTGTGAACATCAAATACTTCTTCCATGGAATAAGGTTTTTATATTTTAAACTCATGTTCTAATATCCTTTTCCTCATGTTATGTGTATATATTCCCATGTTTAATGTTATTAGGAATTTTAGTAAACCATTTTTTTCATTGCATTTACATTTTATGAAGAAAGGTTTTATGTAGGGTATGTTTATAAAATTTTCCATGATATATGATCTTTATTTGAGATGTTTATGATAATTCACAAAATTATAGGATTGTGTACCTAGTATCCAGAAAAACTACACATATATAATTCTATCATAGATCATTATTTTATGTAATAAATATTAATCTACTAATATTTAATACTTATATATTAAATTATTGGGTCTTTACAATATACAAAAAAGGTTATCATGTACTTGATCATATTTACATAAAGTCTATTTCACACATAATGTGTAGTTAAATTATTAATATGATATTTAGGAATTGAAATAGTACGATGACATTACTACACAGTCGTTTTCAAAGTCATTGGGAATATTCTATAGTACATTTACAAATATTTTGAAACCCATTAATTGAAAAATTGTTTAAAAATTTATAATATTTCATTTTCTATTTATCTCTTTTAATAATTATAATACCTTTATATCACCAAATTAATTTTTTATACAGTGATTATATTATTAATTATAAAATTTTTCTAGGAGATTTAATATTTTTAAATCTTTTTTTAAAAAAATTCACTCATGAACACCTTAAAAACCTCATTTAACATAAATTTGACTCTTAGCCAATATTTTTATTATAATTGTTTTTAGATCATGTGATTTATTAAAAATAAATCTTTATCAAAATTTCGTTTTATAATAAATTTTTAAAAAATATATTCATTATGTTGATAAAAAATTAATGAGGATAAAATAAGATTTTAATATTATGTAAATTTTCATATTATAAACTCTTATATGTATCTATTTTGATAAATCAAAATGGGGGGTCTTGAATATATTGATATTTAAAAAATTTCAATAGTATTAAGTATGTATGAGATTGGGTATATTAATTTCAAATGGGAAGATATGTTGGTAATTATAGAATGATGATCATAAAATATTTTCAATCTTATCATTATTATCATGTTATACTTATTATATTTTTCTTTAATTAACTTAATCAATTTTTTGTGAACATAAAATGGGGGATTATTGTTTTCCCCAAATTATTATTTTTTAATGATCAAGAACACTATATATATTTTATAAGGATTTCTTTTATGTTATCTTAATGTAATCTTTTTGACATCATATTAATTTTCGAAAGAATCATGAATTATCATTTGATATTTCATTAGAATATTTCTGAACATGGGGATCAAATTTTCAATATATATTTAATGAATGGAAGGTATAAAACAGTCTATGTAGGTTCTTTTATGCTATAAATAAACACTGATTAGACAATGTATAACTATTAGATATATGATAGTGAGGAAATAGCCTCCTCAAACTGCATATATCCACTAGATATTCAGTGGAGGAGAACTAACAAACCCTTATATATAGAAAGTAAAAAACCATGAAAAAAGCCCTATCAACTATATGGTTGGTGCTCTCAATCAATCCATTGGGTTCAGTCAGATCTGGTAAAATTGTAGCAACCATATAGACAACCTAATTTATGATATTATGTATCTGGTAGTTTTTGTATTATAGAAGCGAGGCTATATTTAATTAATGAAATAATTTAAAAATTATGGTGTTTATTAACTTCATTACCCACAAGATATTTTATAATGTCCCCAAATCATTTTTATACAATAAATATCCCTCTTTAAGGTCGTGGAAACAATACCTTCTCGACCATTACCCTATATTAATGAGCTATAATCACCAATTTTTTCTCAAGTTAAATCATTTTCATTGTACTCTATTATCCTATTAAGAATGTGGTCAAATTGTAATATTATTATCACTCCACCGTATTATTATTCTATCATTGTTTGTCTTTTAATTATTTAGTGATAATGAAGAATGTTCTGAAACATGAATGAATATAGTAATCTAATCCACTTTCAATTTATTTTATAATCAATGCTCACTATCTTTGAAATGAGGCACTCATGTTTTCTATCCATAAACAATAAAGTGAATAAACTCTTATCATTGGGTGTCTAACTATACATGTAAAATGTATTGTATCAAATTCATTCTAGTTTTGTTTAAAAACATATAGTCAAAGTGATTTTTGGAATCATATATATCGTTTGATCCAAACGATTAATACATTGAATCATAAAATCATTGAGGTGGTTGAAATATATAATTTTTAAGGCATTTTAATAATACTTTACCAAATTTTTTTCCATTATACATATTTTAATTCATTTTATTTTTCCCTCTCATTAATGCTTATCAATCAGTAGTTTATATCATAAATAATAATAATCATTTTATTTATGAGTCACTCCATATTTCTTATATTGTAATATAATTATAATTATTGTTATATCATACTAAAATATTTTTTCTTATTATTGATCACATTAAATATATAAAATGTCTTTGATTACCTTTTTTAATAAAATTGTATTTTCATATTTATTTTAGTTAAATTATTTTCAATGATTTTTTAAAGGAACTGTAACCCCCCGCATTTTCAATTTCCACACTCCAATATACAAATTCATAATCAATTCATCTTTCCATTATAGAAATGTTAGAATATATCCATGGATTTTGGTGGTGGGATAACTCAATACATCTTGAAGATATACCAATATTCTAGAAAATGTTGATTTATTGACTAAATATAACACATTTAATCCAATTTTAGATAATATATCTCTTGATCATATTTTTATACATTTTTTATAAATACTTTTTTTTATTTAATTGGTTCCCACATCCAATATTATTTTAATGTGATCCTATTCAAAACACTAATTTTTTAAAGATGCCTCAGTTTTCTTGGGGGACTAAAATAATATTCTATATAGATTTTCACACTCAATCCAATGGAGGTTCGGTGAGAAATATTTCAAAATTGGAAGAATTTATTCGACTTTGTTATATGGATTAGAAGCGAAGTCAGTATTTATTTCTATTAGTTGTTATATTTTCATGTAATTGTAATTTTTTATCTAGTGTGTATATGGTACTATTGAATTCCATAAATAAATTTTTTTTCCAGAGGCCATGGTTTTGGGAATAATTCTATGAAATAATGTATTTTGGATAGAATTGGTAGAAATAATGATTGAGAAGGTGAAGCAGAATCATAAAAATATTACGAGGGATAATAAAAGGCAATAGAGTTCCTTATAAATCAAGTGGAAATATCTTTTGTTCATTGTTGGTAATATTTTTTATGCAATCTTTTGGAAAAATTTATAATAAAATTCAAAAAATAAAATGTTTAGTTTGTGGTTTATTAGACCATGTAAAATCTTATAGATGGTTTGATATGTTCTATACTATGTCGACATGTCTCCATGATGATCCCAAATACATGTTACCTTTCATATTTTGATATTAACGAAATATGTGATAGATCCATCTCATGTTTTGATCATTGAAGTAGTATAGTAGGAATTAATTATTTCATATGAGGAATTTTTGTTTAATTTTAATTATTATAGAGATTAGGAAATGAAAAATAAATTGATTCACAATGTAAATATTTTATAGAATAATTATATGGCTGACAAAGAAATATGAAAATGCAAAATTCATATGAATTAAAAATTTCCCAAAATTTTTTAGAAGGGAATAAAATTAAAAGTAAGAAATTTTTAAAATTGAGGTAATTGTACAACATATGAAATAAAATTAATAGATAAATTTAACTACATATTAATATTTATAGGTTAGATATTTTTTAATATTAATTGTAATAATATTATTTTATTTTCCAATAAAAATTGTAATATTCTTTTCCTTAATTTTATACAATCCATGAATGTGGGAGAGAATTATAAAAAATAAAATCTACAACATATACATGCACACAAGGATACTCGAAACCGAGACCTTAAATGAGACAAATAAATTTTATTACACATAATATATTGTTGAATATATAATTATTAATTTAAAAATTAAAGATTTTTAATTCAGAAAAAAGAATATTATTTTAGAAATCATAATCTTAACAATAGATTACAATTTATTTTTTATATTTATATGAGAAGATTTAATTTTATTTGAATATTAAAATATATTTATGTTTATACAAATTATTTTCTTTTTACTAAATATATTATTTTAATTATTATATTTTTGTTTAAATTTTATTATATAGTATATATTTTATCTAATAATTAGATATAATATTTTTAATTTTATAGGAATTACTATTCATACATGTTTTTTTCATATGATTATATTTTTAATCAAGCGAAATTTATTTAAAAATCTATTTTTAGATGAATTTTATCATGTATATTAAAATTACTTTATAACCCTTAAAAATATTTAATACAGATAAATCTATTCCCTAATTGAAATTATTATGTTAAAATTTTGTAAATATTACCTTTTAGTTTTCTGTTATTATGAATAGTGACCATAGTAAATATTTTTTATACTGGTTTCAGAAAAATGTGTGAAAAAGGATTAAACATTGAGATAAGGCTATGAAATCTATATAAATGTCTTATTTATTTTATTTTATAATTTCATTTCATTTATAGTGTTCCACAATTATATCATAGGGCAATTTCAAGAACATTTAATAGTTAATGACCCTAATATGATTTTATTTAACAAATAAAAAACCAAAGGTCACTCTATTTGTTTTTATATCTCTAATAATTTGTAAAAGGGATAAAACATGCATTTTTGTTATAATTGTTAATTTTAATGATGAATTATAATTTTTAATCTAATTTATTTATAATTTTCAGTGATTTAACTCTTTACCTAGGTGCTTACGCAATTCAAATGTAGCATGTATTCAATTAACCAAAAAATAAAGTAAATAATTATTATAAATATATTTTTTAATAAAATAATTAATAATAATATCTTCTAATATTTTTTCTAGATAAATATATCATTTGGGGTGGTTAAATATTTTATATTTATATGGAATTACTTTGTTGAGCTCATTAATGTAAATCATTTTGAATATTCAAAAAAATTAATGTAATGGTATATACTAGTAAATTATATATTATGTAGTGATTTATAATTCTTAATAATATTATATTTAGAAAATTAAATTATAAATTGTAATTAAGATTATCCATTTCAACATAAAGGTAATTATAGTAAATTTATTAACACCTGTAGTTTAAAAATCATTGATAACACATTAATACTCAATAGCATAAATGGGGGTTAAAATTAAGAGATATAGGTTAAACCATCCCAAAAAATTTCACCAATTTTATTTGATGGCATCATTTCAATTCATCCTCATCGTATATTCTAAATATGTAATCTTTTATATTTTTTATGGATATTAATTTATATTAATGTAATACTATAATTGTTTTTGAAGGGCCCATACCTTTACTTATAAAATGGCACATCCACTCCACACTTTCTCACTCCATTAGAAAACTATAGATTATAAAATCACTACCCAAATAACCCCCGAAAAACACTCACAATTTCTTCGTGTTCATAGTCATAATATGGGTCTATACATTAATGGATTAATGTTTAATCCAATGTGTGTTATCTATGGAGAAGTTGTATGACATAACCAAACAATATAAAGTTTGATTCATACACTACCACCTTTTAAATATTATTATAACAATTCCAAATAATTAAAAAATTATATCATATATTTTAATGTTATAATGATGATGTTATATCTATTTTTATCCATATATCCATTTACTAAAAAAATAAAATCATCGCTTATACGTACGTGCAATCTACTATCTCAAGAGAAAATGTATTTCTTTTTTCATCACTGACTATATTGAAAAATCATAATAAGGGTTAAAATTGAATAATTTGATATAATTTCTAAAAATTTCAAAACATCAATATAAAATAAAACTTTCGAAGTTTCCCTCATGTTTTTTCGAAAATGATAACATTGCTCATGAATATTTTCGAACTACCATCTCCATGTGGTAATGTAATTCATTTTTAATAACCATTTCTGATGGTTAATGATAATGATTTAAATAATGTATAAAAACATAATTATAAAAGTATTATAATTATATTATGGTTTTCATATTGATCTCATTTTTAATATAAAATATACCCTAACTATTTCTGACTTGTATGATGAATGTTTTCAAAAGTTCTGACGTGAATTTATTCAATTAGATAATTAATTATAAGGTAAATACAAGGAAAAATAAATGTAATAATAAACAATAAAATGTAATTTCAAATGTAAATAATAATAATTTTTTTATTCTTGAATATATTGATCTCATATGATAAGATTACATCATAGTAGGGGACACTTTAACAAAAAATGCATTTTAACTTTTTAAATAATTTATTTTATCAAATATTTTCTCCCACACCCATATGGATAAAATCACAATATGGATGTATTCATATTGATATAACTAAATTATAAAGGAAAATGTATGTCACCTTAATCATTATTTCCAATATGATAAAAAAGATTCATTACATATATATTATAAGGGTTATTTTTTACTTTATTTATAAAAGGAAAATATAATGATAGGTTTCCATATATATTTGATTGATTTATTACCCTAATAAAATCACTATTCAATGATTCATATCCATTAAAATATTCCGTGTTTTAATTAATGAAAATCCTTTATTCCCATTATTTTATGTATTTAATTTTTGTAAATGGTGTTTTAATATAATTTTTAATATCAATATCTGGAAGTATTTTACTTATGTGTTTGAAAATATTTTTTATGATTATCATGATGGAAATAAAATATTATTAATATTTCATACATGATATTGACTATGGAAAATGTTTATGATAATGTTTGATCCAAATATAGTTATCCAATTCATTGGGTAATGAAAATGTTATACAAAAAATTGTTTTTGAATTAATTTATGTGGTTATAATATCTGTAAGGGTTATTATAAGTGTTCTTATAATGGTTGTCTTAAGATGATTTTATAGGAACATACATGATTTTTATATACTTGAAAATTATTTTCCATGAATATATTTTTATATCATTATGTATATTAATGGTTTTTATTTGGGATAATAATACATATTAATGGTAAAGAAATATTTTTCTTAGAAAATGTTTTCATGGGTTATTAATTTTTTATAGAATCATTATAATGTTATTTTATTTATGGTTAATAATAAATTATTTTATTTAGAACGTTTGGTAGTAAATATGATTTAATTTTTATGTAAAAAAATGTTTGACCTCCATGTTTATTATGATAATGAAAAATAATCTTATATGTTCTCGTAGATTTAAAATGTACAAACATGTCTCCTTAATTTTGTGTTTATTTTCTTAGTGATAATTTTTTATCTTCAACCCACATTTTCAAATGTTTTTTGAATGTTTTTTGAGATGATTTTTATAAATGAATAATTTGATTCAAGAATCAGGAATATTTTTCAATAATTTTAAATGTGTTTTATTTTAAAATTTATGTACTATAGAAATAATAGATATTCTGTGGATGTGGAGAATTAATAATTATTGGGTTTTTTATATAGTAGTTTTAATATAATTTTTAAAAAGGAAAAATCTAGAATAATCCTTGATATTTTTTGAAAATTAATTTTTGATTTTACAATCATGATTTTTCATTGTTTATTATTCGGTTCCTTATATGTTCTTTGATGTAAAGTTATTGATTGAATGGGAGGTATTATGAAAATAGACAATGGTATATTATTTATATATAATTTACTTATTATAACTTTCCCTTTAAATAACCAATAATTAGAATATAAGATCCTCTTTGATTTGTTTTGTTTCACCTAGATATGAATAAATATATTCTGAAGACATAAAGGAATCAAGAATGATTCTAAGGCTATGTTATATATTTCAAATGTAATTTTGGAATCATGTATGTAAATATTTTTACATTATTTTTGATCTAATGGAATATCTGTGGTGTGATCCATTATTTCTTGTATAAATTTAATAATGTGAACACTTAAACGTTGATGCAGGATTTGATGAGTAACACCATGTAGTTATTTATATAATAATCATGACCAAAAATTAATTTTTTTGAAAACACTATATTTTTAAATTTTCACCAAAATATAATATATTTTAGAAAAAATGATTAATTTTAATCGTAACATTATATTTTCAGGATGAATCTCATATTTTGTTTTTTCATAAATAAAATTATAAAATTTGATAATCTAACTTCTATATGGAAACATAATAATATAAAAGTAAAAAAATTTAGTGGAAATTAAATTTTAAAAACACTATCTATTCTAATTCTTGTTTCCAATCTATTTATAATCACAATTTTTTAATATTAATCATATCATATGTATATTTTATTAGTACAATATTTCTAATCTTAAAATGATGAGCCTAAAATAAAATTTTAGGAGGGTTTGATATTAAATAATAAATCATTATTATTAGTTATATTGATATACAAATTGAATATTATAAATAACTTTGTATTAATAAGAAAAATAATTTGTTTTTATACAATATTTTTTACAATTCGATTACTTCTATTTTTAAATGATGATAATAATGTGACATTTTATTTTTTATATATTGTTCTATAGTTATTTTTTGGTTGGTTTTGTGTTTGGAACAAGTTATTGAACTCATTATGTATTTTCATTAAAATATATATATTTAAAATTCAACCCATGTTACATTTTCCCCAAAATATATTTCTTCATTATAATTTTATTTCACTCTTATAGAATGAATAAATGGTATCTAATGACAATAATCACATAAATGTTAGTTTCTAAGAGATACAGACCTTCCTATATTTGTAAAGAATGGGTAACATATAATTTCTATCACCATATTTATATATTCTTATTCTCAAACATTTATTTAAAATAATCCACTATAGCTATATCATAGTTGTATCTAGAGATATACCTTCTATGATATTATTTTCAACATCCTAACCTCAAGAAAATACAAAAACCAAAATGATAACGATAGTACGAGGAAATCATAGTAATTGCTCATACGAATATATTAGCTAGGTCATAATATTTCACCAAAACTGAAACCTTCATTTTATCCAGGGTTACATTAAATTCTACAATATCACATTTGGTTCGCCATATGTATATTTTGCTTCAACTATGGTATCTTTAATTTATGTTATCATGTATTCTTTTTCCTTAATTTTTGACTTAATTAATCATTCATAATGTATTTTCAATAGAATTTGATTATTTTTTTTGACATTATCATATACCTTGATATACTGATTAGACATATCCCTAAAATATTGACTATTTGTATCATATATTATTGATTAAATACTCAAAATTACATCAACTAAATTACATGATTATATAAAACTTTAAAAGATATATAAAACATAATTTATCACTCCTTAATGAAATTTTCATACTCAATACATTACAATATCATATAAAAATTAACCCAAACCCTAATAAGATACCAACTATATTTCCCCTAATTATTAAACTCACTTCATGTTCTGATTATTTTATATTACATAATTTATCTTATAATAACTATGATACCTGAAGGATGTGACTGGATAAAATAAAAGACATAAAAAATATTACATTAAATATTTTTCAAATACCATTGAGTATCATATAATTATCATATTGATAAATATAATAAACTAATAAAACCAATTCCATTTTCAACTAAAGGTTATTATTACTTAAAAAAGAGATCACGTAATCCATAAAAATTCTGCAATATGTCTGAAATATTATCCTCACAATCGACCAATTAAGCATATCATGTGTGAAACTATTCATTATGACCTAGGGAAATTAGAACATAATAAATAATTAAATTTAATTATAATTAAGGAAAATAAATAATATATACAACTCTATTATTATAAGTTAGTGTATGATAAGCCAAAATAATCATTCAATTATAGAAAATTTAAAATAAATCCTTAATCAGAAGAAACTATGAGATTAACATAACTTTTATTGATATATAAATTATCATATAGATAAAAATCACATGTTCTAAATTGGTTAAATGGATATTTTTGGAAAAATACTTCCATAACCATAGATAAAACCTCATTATATTACCATATAGTCCTTCTATATGGGAAATATTATAATCTTGGATGTTATACCCTATAATGAGCAATTTAGATTGTCTCATAAAACCTAACAATGAATTTAGGGGTTAACTATAAAAAAGAACCACTTCTAAATTATTAAATTCAATTTATACATCATATAGGAATATAAATAAAAAATATATTATAAATTATGTAATTAATTATACAGGTTTGAATTAGAATATATGTTAATCCAATTATTTTCTTTGTGTGAATAAAAGGGATATCATGGTCAAGACCCATTCAGATAATGATTGTTCATGGTTAAAAAATTCTAAATAATCATACTTAAGTAATCAATAAACATGTGTATTATAGTAGAATATATATATATAATTTAATTAGTTCCCCAATCAATAAATTAAAAAATATTTATATAAGAACCACTCAAACTGACATCATTTTGAGGAAAGGTATATGGGTAAATCAATAATCCTCCAAATTAAGAAATGTAATAATGAATTAGTCTAGGATAGTAAGAAATAATGATAATATTAAATTTTTATTATTCTTTATACTATGAGGGAACCATTATAAAAAATATGCATAAAATAATATTGGAGGGCCCTTGAAATGTTCTATTTTAATAACAAAATATAAAAATTTAGTTAATTAGTTATCAATTCTGGGAAATCTAGGAATTTATAGAAAAAACATTCCCAATTATTATAATAAAGAATTATAATTATAAAAAACATATAATTCATGAGTTTCTTTGTTGGAGTGAAATATTAAGACTAACCATCATGCACAATAGAGTATTTTGAGTTTAAACTAAACTATTATTTTATAAGGTCATTACTCCTAGGTTCATATACTCCACAAACACATAAAATTTCTTGAATCCATATATTAGATTAATTTTTTGGAATTCAATAAACAATTTCCATTCATTAATTTTTTATTATTGGGATTAATGATGAATCATGTAAAGGATTTAATTGAATGAAATCTGTTTTAAAATATACCAAACGGGTAATGATTCCATAAAAATATAATTATTATTAATAATATAGTATTATTTCGTTATATATTCTAAAAGGGGTTTAATGTGAACTATTTTTACAATATAATAACAACATATAATATGGATTTTATTAGAGAGGATATAATTAGAGTGTATATATAGTATCCCATTAAAAATGACAAATGGGAGGTTATTACATGATATTACAATGATGAAATTAAGTAGAAATAGTTTTATAAAGAACAATGTTAGTTAAAAGAAATTAAAGGAATTGGAAACCATAACTATTCAATGTCTTAGTTGAACCACATGAACTAATTTTGTGATATTTAGAGAGTCAAATGGATGTTATACTCATAATAAATGTCTTTTGGGTGGAGTATGAAGAGTGTGTAGTTGTAGTGATCTCCATTTATTGGTGAAAATGAAAGGAAGTTTTCACAGACACTAAAGTTTGATAAGGGGAAATTAGAGAATCATATGTGTGTTAGGTGGTTTAGGATGGATTGGTAGATAAATTGAATGTTATAAATGTGGATTTGATATTTATAACTGAAAAAAGGCCATCTAAATGTTAAATGTGGTAATTTCATTTTCAAAATTTCCAGAAACTTGATTTATTATCAAGAAGAAAAATCAACTATGGAAATTATATAATAACACAATATATAATATGACCCAAATTACCAAATTTCGTCCTAATTAATAAAAATTTGGACTCAATATAATGTAATTTAATTTCTATATGTGAGAATTTATATATTTTAATTAAAACTAAAGATATAGGGATGTTTTATTTATATAATAGTTTATTTTTATAGATCAGGTGTTATTATTATAATTTCCAGAATGTTATTAAATTTTTAGGGTTTATATATATTTTTTATATGTTTCTAACATAATTTTATTTTCATAATTTAAAATAGATTAATATAACTTATATTGATTATGTTTATATAACTTTAGTAAAATGAATTACGGAAAAACTGCCATTTATTATTTTACTATGGTTATTACTATTTATTCAAAGTAATTAATTTTCAACTAATAATATTATTATTAAACATGTTACATATATTGAAAAAATAATTTTTTATATAGATTTCATTTTATAAAACAATATTAATATGGATGGTGAAATTTTTTTTATCATTGGTACACATATATTGTGTTTTTTTAGAAAAAATATATTTTTATTCATAAAGATTATTTATAGGGAAATATTATCATTTATTATGATTTTAATGGAATAAATTGATTAATTATAAAATATTTGAATATTATTATTCTTCAATATCATGTTAAAATTACATTACATGTAATGAATAATGTATTAAATCAAAATACCAAAAAAACATTTCTTCAATATAAAAATTGTACTTCATTACATAAAATGTGACAGATATATTTATTAAAGTTCTAAAAGTGTTTTAAAACATTTACTTTTTCATATAAAAATAATATTTTATCATTCAAATGGATTTATATACTTCTAGATCTTTCATATATACTGATTAACTCATTTAATTTTTAGTTTTATTAAAAACAATATTTTTTACTATTCTCCAAATTATTAACATTTTATGTGAAATCTAAAAAACTATCTTATGATAATATTAAATTATTTAATTTTAAAATTATTTTTATTTTCTCAAGTAAAAATAAAAACATTTATGAAATAATATTTTATATTAAAAAGTAACAATATAATGATAAATAATTTTATATAATTATATTTTTAAAATATAAAATATTTTAAAATGTTATTTTAAATTAATTACTTATCTCATTTTTTGACATATTATTCTTATCTATAAAAATTTTTATCAATAATATATTTAATATCTTAAAATAAGTCACATAATTTTAGAAGAGTTACATTTTAAATAATTAAATTACTCTAATTTGTTAAATAGTTATAAAAAATTAATTTTATAAAAAAAATTTTATTTATTAGTAAATATATTTCTACTATATATATTTCTTACTTTGGTTTCCTCCATTTTTACTTTCCTGTTTATCAGCTTTATTATTATAGTAATATATTATTGTGTAGTTATTTTTGTTTTGGTGTTGTGTGTTAATAATTGTATAGAACATGACATGTTTTAAATGGATAATATATTAAATTAAATAATCAAGGGTGTTGAAATATTTAAAAAATATCATCTTTATGGAGATATCCTTATCAAACTATGATATATATATTGAATACTTTTAAATGAACCAAAAAATATAAATTTCATCATTTAACATCATCCATTAAAGATATGAAACCATCAAATGAAGATGAAAATTCAATTTTGGAATCTAGAATAGATCATTTTAAAATAATGATATATTAATAGAAATCAAACAACAACCCACTTGTAAATGTTGGAAAAGAATTATTTTGTGGTTATCTATTAATGTAGAATTTATTTTTCTATTTATATTATTATTTATCCAGACAAAGAATATAAATTACACAATTAACTGTTAAATAAGTTTCAACGAAGATGATTAATTTTCTTTTTGGATAATTTATATATTATAAATAAAATATTTCAGGAAGGATAAACATTTTATCAAATTAAATGAAATAAAATTCATTGTATTTATTAGTGATTTTATTAAAAGTTATATTTGATATAATTTACTCTGATGTAATTTTTTTATATTTTGTATTAAATTCTAATAAATATCTATTATGAAATATATAATCACAATTATATAAGTATGTATTATGTGTTTATTAGTTTTATGTAGATTAAATCCAATGGTTATTCATCACTTCACTATTGGATGACCATTAACCTCTAAATTACACATTAAAAAATAATGGTCAATCAATTAAAATTTGATATATTGTAATGATAAATATGTACCATTGATGAAATACTCTCTAGAAAATGATTTTTTAAAATCAGAAATCATATTCCATAAGAAATGTGTAACCATTAATGGGATATTGAAATCAATGATATCTTTTTAGATGTATTAATCCTTAAATTTTTTATTATTATTATTAATATGGATGTAATTATTTTTTGTAGAAGTTAGTGACATAATTTTTTTAATAGCTATTAATGTAATATTTATATTCGATATTTGTATTATTTTTTCTTGATAAATTATAATAATTATTTAAAAATATTGTTATAACTCTCACTTGAGATGATATTAATATAGATGGAAAGATTTGTGATTTGTAGAGAATATGTTTTTAGACAAATCATTAATATGAAGAATTTTAAAAAAATTAATTTTATTATATTTTATAATGATTATAATAAAATATTCATGATTTTTTTCATATAAATATTTATAGCTATTTTTTATTAATTTCAAATTAAGATCACTTATATTATCATTTTATGCGAAATTTCTAAATTCATTTCTGAATTATTTTTATCAAAGAAATAAATTGAATAATCATCAATTTATAATGGTTTGATAGTTTAACAATATGATAAATACTATTAAATGTTAATTGAATAATTTAATTTTGATGTTTTGTGTCAATCAGAACATATAATTGAATTTAAAATTTAATTTTTTTAATAAATAGAACCAAATATGTTTTTATATTAATGTTTGGAAAAACGACATTTATAATAATTAAAATTATTATGAAGTAACAGAATTTTTATATAGTATTTTTTATGAAACAATTCTTATGCAATAAATAAATGTGTTTAAACACTATATATTTTTAATGAGTTTTATATTAAGAAATAATTGGATGGATTAAAATTTAACCTAGTGTTTGAATTATTTTTATTAAATACTCGATGGAACGGTTATTTCATAAGAAATAAATACACGTAGGTGTAGAAGTGAATTAACATGGTGTATGGCATTCCTTTGTAAAAAATCTATTATAAAATTGAAAAAGGTATCTATGGATTAAAGAGTAAATTTTATGAACATCGTATATTAATATCAATTTATTAGATATTTACTCTATTTATTAAATAAAATGATTGAATTTTTTCAAACAAGTCATATAGTTTTCTATAAATATATTTGAAAATAAATTATTTTATTCATGTAAAATAAATAAACTTTTGTAACAGAGTTATAATGTACTATGGGGTTTTGTAGGTGGAAAATGATAATTAATTAAAAGCATATAACATTGAAAATTTGGAGGGTTTATGATGATTTAAAATAAACACACATAAGTGAATTCTATCAGGGAATAATGTATGCTTGAAGACAGAAATTATGACCATGATATAGATGATAAAGATATATATTTTTTCAGTCAATGATAATAGTTTTTTCTTAGATTTAAAATATTTTTTATTGTTTATTAAGTATAACTTTATTCACATTGGATAACCAAATAAAAAATACAGTATAATTAAATATTAAAATAAAAAGATTCCATTATGTAGTATAAAAATATATATGTATTAGTAAAAATTATTTCATACAGTGTTTAAACAAAATTCATGTTTAATATCACATTTATATATGTTTTTTATCCTTTACATATGTAATTATTTCATTTTATTAAGAGGATTAAAATTTAATAATACTATCCAACATTCTTATTTTAAATATATCATTTGTTCAAAATAATTATTGGTATAAATAATACACAACATGAATTTTTTCAATATCTAATGACACACTATGTGTGTCGATTTATTGGTCGATGAGGTATGCCTTCTTATTTTTTGGATCCATTTATGTTCCCTCATTATTCATAGTTAACTATTACTAATGAACTATAAAATCAAAATAAAAATTGATTAGATATCATCAAAAATAATTTTGGGGATATTATAAAACATTAGTTTAAATTCATTACAATACATAATGAAATTTAACTGTATTTAATTTTCAAAAAATATGTATTATGGATCACATGATAAACAATATAAACATTCATATGAATTCATTATTCTGACGATTCATGGATTTTTAACCTCAACATTAACACTATATCAGATAATTTACATTAAATTATTTTTAAAAATACTATGATTTTTTTCTTCTTAGATTGAACATAAAAAATTTGTTACATCATATTCTATAAAAAAAGATCCTCAATTAATTCATCATTTATGTGTTCAGGTTATTTTCGAAATACGATTTTTAATGGAGCTCATTTTTTATCACATAATATTATATGAATTTTCTCTTTATTTTATATATATTAAACAAAGAAATATATTATTATATTTTTTACTAAAACTCAAAAAATAGTATTTTTCATTATCAATAATGATAGAATATATTGAATAGTATTTTTCTATAATATATCTCATATATACAGTAGTATTTATACTATTAACCAAATATTTATATTAATGTAATGTAATATAATTAAAAAATATAAATTTAAAATAATATAGTAATAAAATAACATTATATCTTTGATTATGGATATAATTGATTTTATAAATATACCATTTAGGTAAGTACAAACATATAGAAAAGATCATGTTCATGAAAGGTATTCTTTTGATTATATAAATAAACTAATTCATTTATTTCATTTAGGTAAAAATATTATTAAAAATATATTTAAAAAAATTAATTAATAAGAATTTATTTTCCTTAAAATATAATTTATCATTCATCTTTATATGTTTGAATACTCCTTAAAAATTATATATTAATAATAAATGTTTTTTATTCCTTATTATTGACTGATAATTTCTCTAATTCCTAACCAAAAAATAAAACGGTTAAAAAAATTTACAGAATAATTTATAATTATATTACTTATAAAATATCAATCAAATGTAAAATCATTTAATCATGGCATAAAATGATTCATTTTCTATAAAATAATAATTTATTTTTGTATATTTTCAAAATACCTAAAAAAATTTAGGTAAAATAATCATTGGTTGTATTCTCATGATGTTTTAACATTTTAATTATCTAAAAACCATATCTACTGTTTTATATTAATGATTAATATAAATAAAAAATAATCAAAATAAAATAAAAACAATAATTATGTCTATTAACGCACTCAGTCAGTCTATGTATTAAATTGATCCTCAATATATTCATTCATGGAAAAAATTTCTACAATTGTCAAAATTTCATAGATATTTTAAAAAAATATAGTATTCATAATATAGATCTCATATTTTTATTAAGAATTTAAATTCAAGAATTTATCGAGGAAACTCAATAAATTTTACATATTTTAATTAGAAACAAATAGTTTGAATAATTTTATTAATTTATATAATAATACCTTTATTAAAAAATAATGATTTATATTTTAGAATATATTGAGAAATAATTATTCATTATTATAACATGTTTTTATATATTTTTTGATACTATGTTTTTAATGTATTTTTTAGATTTCATGAAAATATGATATTTTCACTTGGTGGAATAGCTGAATTGTAAACTAGAAATCTGATTGGAGTTTCATATATTGATCTTTTAATGGTGATATTTTTGGTTGTGTTTTATGGTCCCAAATATTTTTTGGGACTCCTAATGAATTTTGTTACTTTTAGTTATTTAAAACCATGTTTTTTAAATATTAACTGACGTGAATGGTTTTCACCCATTTAAACAAATCATGAACATCATTGTGGAGCTCATAAGTTGTTGTTACATGGATTTTTAAATTGTGAAATCGAGGCCACAATGTTGATTTTGTTGGAAGTGGAGAATTATATATGGTATCAGATAGTTTTTTAAAAAAAATTCCTAATCATGAGAACGGGTTTCCCATTAAACAATAGTTCCACAATGTTGGTTCATTATTAGATAATCCATGGGGATCATTAATTTTATATAAATTAATCACTTTCCCAACCAGCATTTATCTTTCCTTGCCACATTATTTTCTAAATTTCCCATCCCTATGGGTCCCCTTGAGCTCCCATCCTATTCCTCCATCATCTTTTATGGAACCTCTTTTATTGGTTTGGCGTCTATATCTTTCGGAATTGTTGGAATCATTGAGGTTAATCATGGATTCAATATTTTTTCATTATTGATACAGCCTTGTTATATGATATTTCTACGTGATGTTTTATACTGATTTTAATGGGATTATATTATTGATACATTTATATCATTTAGGCTCAAATAATATAATGTGATCGGTTGAGTGGAGCATCCTTGGTATATGGTATGTGTTATTAAGGTTTTCCCTGAGGGTTTCTCTTGTATATAAAAAATTTCAGTTTTTTGTGCAAGAACAATTCCCCGCATTTCAACATAAATTTCAAAATCATTAATTATATACACATTCCTTGTTTTAGTTATTCTTTGTGAACATCATTACATCATCATTGTTGTTCTACCTTGAATCAAACCACCAACTTATGATATTTTAGTTGTATGAGCGTGCCCCTTATTCATTTTCCTGTAATTGAACCACCCTTATGGGATGTGTAGACTTACCACTTGTAAAATGAGATTGATAGTTTAATTTTATGAGTTATGAATGTTTGGATTTTATTATTATCCTCTTAGATATTATTATGTTATGATTGAGTTATCCCCAATAAAATAAATTAACAATTTAACATGAATATAATGTTTAAAGGAAATGATTTATGATTGTATATAATAAATTGTTATGTATTTTGTTTGGAACTTTCTAACATTAATGTGAAATAAAAAATCATTGTTAATTTAATGAATTGTATGTTGGGTTTGATAAGCTACATTGGCCCTGTGTCATTTATTACTATGAATCTTATAATAGATTGACCATAAGGAAAACATAAATTGTATCAATGCATATTTGATTATATGAACTTGTTATATATTATAAATTGATTTAAAATATTAATATTCGTGATTTCATTTATTTAAATGGAATGAGTGACATCTCATTGAATATATTTAATTATTATATATTAATTTCTTAAACCAGAATTATTATATAATGGGAAATCCTTGTATTCCAATGTAATAATACATTGCGCGGGATCATAGGTTAGATGAAATTAGATTACACCTTAAGAGATACCATGTTCCCTTTACAGAATGACTTGGTTAAGGGATCAGATGGGATTTGGTATTACATTATAGGTGATTATTATTTAGAGGCCTCATTTTGGGTTGTGGGATATGGTATTTCACACCCCCTTGTTCTATGATATAGTTAATTAATTTTGTATCAGTTTAAGATAAAAGACTTTATTTTTCATGACCTTTGATGAGGATTTTGTATTTGACATTTTACATTAGATTTTGGGGTGGTTTGGTTTGGTGATATGTATACCATTTTTAGAATCTATTGATCGTACCAATAATTTACATAATTATTTTCTAATTATATTTCCTATAATTACGCATAGAAGAGTTAGTTACACCCCAAGAAATAGTTGGAATCATAAAAATATATATATTAATTTTTATATATTATTATACATAATATATATATACACACACACATAGATAATAATATGCATGTATATATATATGCGGAGAAACTTACTCTAAACTATTGTGGATTTGGATGACGAACGAATGGTCAGGCAGCTGTCATTGAGGATCTCATGCTTAATGTAATTACACACATATTCAATAACTTATTATTATACCTACACTATGATTTATTTTATACTTGTAGAATAGATTGAATTATAAACCATTGGTAGTGGAAAACTGATTTTATCTCACGCCTTGTTTGGGACACAATTTAATACCCAGATAGACCACCCTATATCAAGATCAAGACCGTTGCATATGATTTCACTATTTCTTGATATTATTCATATGGACTTGAAATGGATATGGTATATCTGGATTTGCACAAAACCATATACTGGATATTCATTTTAGAGTTAGTTTCTTTTATTTATTTATTCCATCATGTCAGTCTATCCATTTGTATTTTATTATAATTTTTTATATCTATTTTTTTATGTTGTATCATATTCATGCATGATTATTAATTCAATTATTATTGATTTTATTCTATTATTGTCTTCGAATGTTCTTTTATTCATCATATTATAAACGTTTTTGATTGAATATTCATATTTTCAAAATTGGTGGTGAGGTTATAGTCTCTACTTTGGGCCATATTTAGACCATAACTTATAGTAAGTAGCCTCTGTAAATGGGTTGGCACACTCAAGTCTATGTGAAACTACGGTTTGGGAAACATTTTTGTTTCACTTCGGAGGGGGAATTGAAAATATGTATCAGAACATTTTTTCCATCGTGTTATAGTTTTGTGATATATAAAGGAGACTATTAATATTTAGAAATATAAAAAATACATTTTTTATTTATCTATAAAACCCTCATATAAGGGGTAGATCAAGAAGTGAGGTATATGATTATCCATGATCATTATTACAGTTGATTATTTTTTCACCACGAGAGAATAATCTATATCAAATTATTTATAGATTATGAGGTTCACCTATGATTTATCCATTCATCCAATTAGCTCTTTATCATAATCATTAATTGTTCTTGCATCATTATGGGCACATGATGATTTATATGTAATGCATAATCCATGCCATGTTTTATTTAGTGTCCTCCTTTACTTTTGAATGTTTTATGTACTTGTAGTACTATATTTTATAATATAAATACATTTTATGCAATGTAATTGAACAAAATATCTAGTTATTAATGTTTCTTTATCAGCTTAAATTTTTATTTCCCATGCAGCTTTATCTAGGAACATTAATTAACCAATTATGAATCATTTGAGTGGTGGACCATTGGTTTCATGGGAAAAAACGTTTATGTTTGTGATTAAATTTATTCCTATAATTTATTTTAAATTTTATGGCCCTTTCTAAAAAAGGAAGGATGTCTCATATAATTGAACCATCACATACAAACATTCTATATTATAAAGAAGAATGTGAAATATTGGTTGTAGTTACATGAATGTAAATTATAAATTATAAAGGTGAGAACCTTTATAAAATGGAAATGATAATGTATATATCTGAACCATAAAATATATATATATAGTCATGTAAGTAAATAATTAGGGTAATGACATCAATATAAATATGTTAATAAATTCACAACTTGGCTCATGTAAGTCAGTTGGGGCGTGTTGCTGATGAGAAAAACCAATTAAGGGTGGGTTAAATCTTGAATAAAATAATTGTTATGTGTTTGAATTCAATAGGATTCCAAATATATTTTATAGGGAGTAAAATCCATAAAATATAAATCGATTCTCATATAACTATACCCAAAATATTTTAATGGGACACATATAGGTCACCTCTAATTTTTCACATGTTTGAAACATAACCCCATCTTGGTACAATTTTGATAAATATTAGACCTTTATTTAATGTAGAGGTATCCAGTTATATTGTTTATGTATAAATTAATGGTGTGATCTTACTGATTGGATCCCCTTAAAATCATATAAAACTTGCAGTTTATCTTTGACTGTTATTATTATGAGGCTTTCAATAATTAAAAGGACAATTACAACTTAATGGGGTTTTTCAATATATCTTAGAAATAGCATTTTCTTAAAGTATGCTAGTACTGATAGTTTCATGGTAAAATAAATAATGATTTATTGTTTAAAAAGTAAATTATGAGATAATTTTTCTTATTATGTTTCATGGAGTTTTGTAAATAATGATGTTAGTATAGTTTTCTTTTATAACCATAATTTGATGTCTTTATACATAGACTTCATTAAATGTTCTTATAAATGAACATCTATTTCATACCCTAGTCATGAAAATGTAATTTGGTGTTCTTCATTTCAATATATGATTATGTATTAGATTATAATTATTACCTATGATTGGAATGTGGAAATTTCACGTATGACTCAGTTAACCACATTCTTTTACTATTATCATATACATTTTTTTTAAGCCTAGTGATATTCTTTGTTTGGCCTTGTTATAAGGACAACATTTTTTTTATTAATTGAATTTCTCAGGGGTTGTAGCACTATTAATGGTATGATAAAATTGAAAAATACTTTTTTAAAATCACAAAAATTATAATGATCTTATTCAGGGGGATGCACAATCCTCGTCCATGTTTATCCATTCTGTTTGTCATACGAAATTTCTTCTATTCTAATGGTGGATGGATTGTGAGTTGTTATCCAATTAATATTTGTACGGATAAAAATTCAATGAGTTGATTTAGGTGTATTATATAAAATTATAGAATTGAATATTTACTATTTCATGGTTATGATATCATAAAATCACATATTTATATATACAATGCATGTCTACTTAAGAATGTACATGTTAAATCGCATATTGTTTGAGAGAAAAAATCATTTAATCATTTAAAATGTGTGCATTCACTATTTATTGGAGATATTTATTATTAAATCAATGATAAATTGTAATCTCAAATCCAAATTAGTGTAACCAAATCATTAATGAAATTGAGTTATCCCACTACTAGGGGATGCTATTAGATAAACAAGTGGGTGTCGTGACACTAATGATCTAGGATTTTATTGCCTTTTATGTTAAATCTGCTGTATTTTTAAGCTGATTGTTTTATTTTTTTCTGTATTTTTTTGTTGAATAAACTTTTTACCACATCCATACCTCAATTTCAATGGTGGATATAGTTTATGTCATGGGGTTGGTTCTCATTATCATAATATATTTACTAGGGTACTCTTATGGTGGGGTGTGCCATGTATGATCCTAGAATTCATGGAGGTACAATCATGATTAAAAATATATTTCCAATCTATCAAAATTTAAAAATTATATATTTTTGTTATGTACGAGAATGTATGGGGGGATCTGGGGGTTTAGGACACCAAGGAATGGGTAATCGGGCCATTCATTGTATGATGCACGATTGTCGCATAGTTAAAGTAAATCATGAAATGGGGAAAACCTAATGACCTTGGATATAAGTATTTATCATGTTCAGTACATGGGTTTACAAGTATTTTTAGATTCATAGCTAACCATTTGACATTGACCCATATTGGATAGAGGTAGGTGCAGGGTTTGGTAAATTGGGTGGCTAAGCAGTGGGACCCCTTAAAAAGTGTGAAATTACCTTTTACCTCCTAGGTTTTTATTTTCCCCAAATAATATTCAACTTAATTTATCCTCATCCAGCCCTAGAGATCAGACATAACTCCCACAACCTACCAAGTATCAATATACTTCAATTATGGGGTGACAGGAGAACCGTGGGTTGTGGATTGAAGCTTCGAGTAAGTATAATGGTCATTTGGATAATATTTTCTGAATTAGGGATTGCAGATTCGTTCTTATTCATCTAAATCATTAAAACCAACATTTTCTAGCATATTATAGGTTGGAGATTCAAAGGGTTCATTAATCGGGATCTATGGTAGAGGTTACTAATGTGTTCATCTTCATATTCGATGTAGGTGGTCTAAAAGTTATATTACTTAGTATCGTTTTAGATTTTTTCTTGGGTGGTTGATATAATCATTATCTTTTATTTAATGTTTCATTTAATTTTAATTATTTTGTATAATGGTATGAAAAATTATTATTTCTACCGGTCATGATCACTTTTAGAAGTGTTGAGATTTATTTGACCATTTACGGCCACCCATGGGGTATTCCTATTTTCCTGAACATGGAAAATTATAATATTAAGACTGATGTTCACTAGTATTGAAATACATCACATGATAATTTTGTGGACATGTTGGTTCATATTATAAATATTAACATAATCTATTTTTATAATTTTTTTCCAAAGGAATAAGGTATTTTTTGTAAAAATGCGAAATTGGGTTAAATAGAATAAAGTGAATGTGTAAATAGTCTTTTGAGTTTGTAATTGGAAAGCATAAATTTTATATTGCATGTTAATGGTTGAATTATAGAAAATGTGTTAATATTTTGGAATTATTAAATATTTCAAATGGTTTATGTTATGAAATGAGAATTGGGTTAAATGATATCAATGATATAAATTATTAATCATCTAATAGGTTAAGGCCTGATGTGATTCATCTGTTGAATTAAGTGTGATGTCGTAAATTTTATGGGTATTTTTTGGGAATTGTTTGTGATATTTTATATGTGATTAGTGGATAAATAAGAATGTTCAAATATAGTGGCAGTTTTTGGGTATTTTAATCAAGGATCTACACCAATGGTTTGGGTTAGACAAAGGATTTAAACCCGACACCTATTTTTCACATGTTAGGTAAGAAGAATCAAGCTCTATACCTCTAACGGTAGAACATGATGAGAATATATTGGCTGAGGCTCCATGGTAGGTGTGATGTATTTTTCTCATGATATGTTTACCTCTAGTGAGGTAGGTAACTTGTTATGTCCACTTATTCATTGTTATTTTCTAGCATAGGGACGTTTTTATGTGATGTAAATGCCTAACCCTTATAACATGTATTGATAATGGTTTTAGGGATTAAAATGGATTAAAGTGAATTTTTTTACTAATGGTAAATGGTATATCTTTTTTTACATTTCATTTAAATAATGATTTCATGTTGTTTCAATTTAGACAGTATATTCCTAGTTGAGTTGTACTCACACCCTACTATGTCCACAATTAGGTACCTAAGTATATTTGATGGTTGGTGGAAATGACAAGTGAAAAAGTCCTATACTAGGGAGTATAGTTTGGATTCATATGTTCAAGATTGAGGATCCTTGCTTTATGTTAGGACATGATTGTGGATTCTCATGTTGGTCAATTTTTTGGGTTTTTCCCTCTCTTTTGGAACTTTTAACATGATATGGTATACATTAGGTTTGATTTTGGTTGACCCCTATTTGGAATTGGTTTTTAATGAAGGTATCTAATTTATTGATTAGGTTTTAATTAATTTGTATATGTTATTTATGTTTACATACTGTGGTAATGAGGTTATAATGTTCCCATGTGATTTATTAAAACCACATTTGTAGTTGTGAACCTATGGTGTATGGGGAGGAATGCTTGAGGTTATGTGGCTACTCAACCCTAGGCACTGGTTTAGTTTTTCATGGTTTATGGATTTTACAGAGTGTTATTAAAGATTGTTTTTTATATGGATTTTCTATTAGGGGTTGGTAGATGTTAGATTACATTGTGTAGGGTCATGTAAATGATCTCGTTCTTGAGATTATATAACCCACAGGTGAGGGAAAACCCAACATCCCCTGGTGGGAACTGTTTTTATTGACATGTTTTATTATATGTGAATGATACTTCACCATTGGGTTGTAAACATACTGTACGATATGACCATTTTATGAAAATTTTCATATTATTGGCACGATACAAGGTTGTTCATTCATAAATCATTATAGGAACCAAGGAATATTAGTGACATGCATCATGATATGAACACCTAGAATCGAGGTGTAGGACATGGAGTATAGTATTAATTTTATCTTCTGGAAAATTTAACAAAAATAGTTTATAATAAAGTTGATGAAAATAGGAAAATAAAAAAATTGAATTATTTGTTAATGTATTGTGTTTAATGAAATGAAAAAAATGAGTTACTTTTTTTTGTATCATGTTGACAATTAGGAAATTTTCCTGAGAGGAAATATTTACGTTTTTCTAATATGGAAATGGTATATGAATGTTCATAATGGATTACATGTAACTGTGTATGATGGTTTTCCCCAGACGTTCCATTACCCATGGTAGGGATATATGAGGGTATTTCTCTAAATGTAACGATGTATTTTAGGATAATTTATGTGAAATGGGTTGTTTATAGCTATTTTAAGACATTATCTTATGTAAACTATTGATGTTTTATGTTATGTGTTCAATAATTCTTGTATTACAATGTCGAGAAATGCCACCATGATGATGTGGGTCATTTTGCCTATATGAGGATATCATAGAGAACTCTCTATTGGTAGTATAGGAATAAAAAATAGTAGTCAAAGATAACTCATGTTTGGTTAAATTCCATGATAACATCACTCATTTTAGTTAATTTATGGAATATGACTCGGGGTGGGTCATACCGAGTGTGATTCATCTAACCCCAGAGTTTTAGTTGTAGCACCGTCTGATGTTTTCCAGAGAGGGTGGACCACCTTGATGATTTTTCATCACATTGAGAAAATATCATAAAATATATTCATGTTGTTAGTAACCATGTTGTTGGGACTTGAAAAGCGCTGGTGGGATATCTAGGTTCATAGTCAATAGGTTGAGGGTATGTTTTAGAATTCTATCTCGGAATGTTTCTAGAACACTTCTTTCTGAAGACATTGATAATAAGGGGGATGCATATTTAATGTGGCTAAACTAGGGGACAATGTCATTGATAAATTATGTGAGATATTTGACATATTTAAACTACATTGTTCCAAAATACCCATGGGAAGAGGTACCTATGTAATGATGACTTCGATATAGAATTGGACATGAAATCATTTCCAAGATGAAAATATATTGTATAAATAGATTCTTAGAAGTGGTTGATCATGACTTTATTTTATACTAGAACATAAATGAGTCTTTAAGTAGCATGTTTTTTGTTATAGTTGGATTTACCAGTGGTGCAACATCTGAAGGTAAGAAGAATCATTTTGGGAATCTTTATTAGGGTTCACATTTATATTGAAGTCATAATAGAGGATTATCAACTCAAGGATATTACTAGGTGATTTTTATATTAGAGTGGAATGTTAGAAAACATGTTGATTTAGTAACACTGACTACCAGTTGAGTTTTGAGCGTGTGAAAAAATAGTTTATGTGTATAGGTTCTTTTAGATCCCTCAATATATTGGAACAAATGGGGGACCATGGTCGATGTTGATTAGTAGATGGGAATCAGTTACCCCATACAAAGAAATTAGATTGAGCTCTACTAGTTGTACTAGTAGAGGTGGAGGGAATGGGACACTGGGGAAGGACCATCTGTATATACAGGTAAGAGTAGTACCAGAGATTCAATCTCGGGCCTAGGGAAAAGTGGAAGGTAAGCGTCATGAAGTTCCATCTATAGATGGAGGTGCTGAGGATGGACCATCATCCATTCGAGGTTGGATACTTGTATCTTTTACACATTTATGTACTATATTGGATATTTTTTCCTTATATTATTTTATTTCTACTAAATTTATGGTTGTGTTGGTTCATGTTTTCAATCATTTGTGTGGTTTTATGTTAATTGATACAGTATTAGTATTGCAAGAAGAAAATTTCATGCCATGTAAGGGGTTTGCGTAGAAGGTTGGTGGGTACAATTTCCAATGTTAATTTTTTTATTATTGAGATGTCGGGATTTGATTTTATTTTGGGTATGGATTGTTTGGTGTTGTACCAATACAATACCAATAGTTAATAGTGTCGTGCAATTTTCATGTCTCATATATGAGTCAATTAAGATCATCAAGGTGAATTAGAGGATTGGAAGGTTGTGAAGGTCCATCTTTTCAAAAGTTTGGTGAATTCATAATCCATGTAGCATGACTTGTGCTTGATGATGGGGGGGGGGGGGTTGAGTAGTTTTTCATTCCTCTAGTGTTCAATCAATTCTAGGATGTATTTCATGAGGATTTATAAGGTTTGTGGCTTGATAGAGATGTTGAAATAATGATCAAGTTGTTGTCAAGAGAAGAAAAAATTTTCATTCTACTAAATAAAATGGAACTGGAAGAATACCATGATCATAAACCTCAGTTGGATGAATTAGATTATAAAGTGGTTATTCATAAAGGTACATCACCTTGGGGATCTCCAGTTCTATTTTCCTAGATGGATGGTGGATCATTGCAACATTATGTTTATTATAGGAAGATTAATCAAATAAATATTATTAAATTATACCTTCATCTATAAATTATTGTTATTTTTTACCATATGAGAGGTTATTCAGTGTTCTCCTATATTGATTTGAGTTTAGGGTATCATCAGCTGAGGGTAAGACCATAAAATGTATTGTAGACTACATTCAGATGTTGGTATAGGTTGTATGAGTTTTTTGTAATGTTTTTTCAGGTAAAAAAATGCAATGGTAGTTTTTATGGACCTAATGAAATCAATATTTCACCCTTACCGAGATCAGTTTACACTTGGATTTTATTAATGACGTTTTTTTGTACTTTATGACTCATGATGATTATGCCAATCATTTTCACATCATCTCGAGTACACTTAGAACGTATAGGCTATATCTCTGGATATCCAATTTTTATATTTGTATTGATAGGGTGTATTAATTGGGTCACATCATCTTAGAGGAATGAAATTGGGTAGACCAAGATAATGTGCAGATAGTAGTGTCTTGGGATCAAAATTTTTTTTTCTGATGTTCATAGTTTTTTGGTTTTGATGGGGTATTACTGAAGGTTCATTAATGAATTATCCCATTTAGTAGAACCAATTTCAAGCATAACCAAAAAAATTTTCATGTTTGAATGGTATGGGGAATGTGATAATAAAATCTAATAGTTAAATAATTGGTTGAATACTACACCAGTTCTAATCTTACCTGATCCAAGTAAGGTATATTCCTTGTATTGTGATCTAATCGGTGTTATCCTTTGGGGAGTGATGATGAAAAATGATCCTATTATGGAATATGGTTGACAACTTTTGACTACTCATGAAAGAAATTACTCTATGCTTTCCGTCGAGCTATCCATAGTGGTTTATGAAATATTGTTTTGGTGGCATTATTTTATGGGAGAATTTTTTTTACATGTATATCGATCATAAAATCCTTATGTACATCATCTCATAGAGTGATATTTAGCTTTTTTAGGGAAGATAGGTTTATTACATATAGTATTTTTACATTGAGTTGGATTACACATTGGTAAAAGGAAATATTTTTTTATATAATTTGATATGGAAGAATCAAAATGTAGTGGTTCTAGAATCTAGATCTGATTGGAGAATGATGGAATTATTTTATGATATGGATCTCGAGGTGTAGAATTTCTAATTAAAGATAAACCCTGCACCCATGGAGTTGAGTCTATGATTATGATCCCCATAATGAAGAGAAAAATATGAGAATCTAGAGTGTTTTCTTTTAAAGTAAACTATTAATGGTGTAGAGTGACCTTCTGGTCAGACCATTTGAGTTGATGGTATTGTTTGTGTATGTGGTATTTTTTACCAACATGAATGGAAGAATAGTTGATGTATGTATTTTAGGCATAATATTGGATGGTGCAACCTATTGTGCCAAAAAATATCAAGATATTTATATAGAATGTATTGGTGGTTAGGTATTGTGAAAGAGGTTGCGTGTTTTGTTTTGAGATTCATTTTTAATCAGTATGTGAAGGTCTAGCATCAGTGCTCCGGTGGTTTGTTGTAGCCACTACCAGTTACAAAAATTGATATGGGATGAAATAAGGATGGATTTCTAGGTGGGACTTCTATGGAATCCTTAGAATAACTATTTGATTTGTGAATTTGTGGATTAGTTGTCTAAGGAGGGACATTTCATTACAATTTAGGAGACAATCACCATGGATCAGTTGGGTGAGATGTAAGTTTGATAGGTAGTTTAGTTGAATGTGGTTCCACAAACCATAGCTTTGAATCCTGATACTTGTGTCACATATCACTTGTAGGAAGGATTGTGTAAGATTATTAGTAACTTGGTATTTGTTAGTACATCCTTCCATCCATAGACAGATGGTTAGTGAGAGAATACAATACAGGTCTATAGGACATGTAGAGGGATTGAATCCTAGATTTTTGGGAATCATTGGATTTTTTTCAATGTTAGATTTTTAATACAATAATAGCTACCAGGATACAATTACAATGGACACATTTTGGGAGCTCTATGATTGTTTTTTTCGATCTCCATTCTACTCTATAGAGGCTAGGAAATCAGAGTTGTTGGGACTGAGTCTCTTGTACGAGACATCGAGATAGAAATAGTTGATTCTGAAACCTACGGAAATTTCTTATAGTTGGATGAAGTCATATTTATATCGATATAATTGACCTATTACATTCATGGTTGGTGATTGTGTGTTTTTTGAATGTTGTCCACTTTTTTTCACAACCATATTTTTAAAAAGTATAATTTGGTGCACAGTTTTGGGGGGTTGTTTGATGTTTTTGTAAAAATAGGACTGGTGGTGTACTGATTGGTTCATTCATAGTGGTATAGTGGTATGAAATAATTCATGTGTCACATCTTCATCAGTAACACCTGGACCCATGTCATTTTATTTATTTTAAGGATGTTGAGTTTGAGGTTGATGTTTCATTGGAGGAACATCTAGTTCATATTGTGGATTGTAGAGAGAAATTATTACGGGGAATGACCATGCAATTTTTCGATTTTTTTAACGAATTGTAACATTTAAGGATCAACATGATAGTTAGAGTTAGATATCAGGGATCATTATCCAAGTATCTTCTTTTAAAATCGCACTGCTTATTGGAAGTGAAAATTGGGGACAATCCATTATATTGTGAAGAGGTTATAAGAACTCGTAATTTTTTTGATGAGTGTTAGAGTTAACAATTTTTGTTTGAATATATTAAAATCTTTTAATTATATATTTATCAGGTGTATGAGGAAGCTTGAGGGGTGAACCTGGTGTTTATTAAATAAAATAAATGTTGGATTGGTCTAACTAGTGAATGTTAGATAGTTAGCGTACTATTAGAGTAAATCATGAACCCGGGAAAGTCAGACTATTCAACAATGGGTAGTGGAATTTCCCAAAAATAGGAACATGGTTTTTTAAACCATGTGGGATTCCGAGATTCCTATGTGACTTCAACCCATCTTGAAATATAGGCATGAATAATGTTCGCACATGATTTTGGAAATCGTGCTTCCAAACAATGTGCCCTCGAAAAATGATAGAAATTACCATTTTCTACCCAATGATTTTATGTTTATCCCCTTATGTACTTCCTCATTATCTTTCCTCTTACCCTAGTGATGACCCAAAATTCCCATGACCACCCAAGGAAAAATCTCAATCAATTCAAGAAAAATTTTTGTGTCTTCTGTTATGGATCAAAGCTCCCGGCAAAAAGAACAACCCTCTTACATAAATTTTCGTTATTATGAAATGTGCGTTCATTGTTATTCTTATGAATCCCTAATACCATTCTTCTCTGGTATCTCATAGACTATGGATTCATTGCGTTTTTGAATGTTGATCAGCTTTCAATGTTATGAATGTATTCGTCTTCATATTCAATGTACGTTTTCAATAAGTTATATCCCAAGGCCTCATTGTTTACTTTTTCATGTATAGTTGGGTTATTTATTCAAACTTATTGTTTATTTAATGAATTTAATATGATTTAAAAAATAGTTGGATAAATGATTATTTATACCCCTCATGGTCCTTGTAGGATGCATTGAGATTTATTTAACTGTTCGGGTCCTCCAATGGGGTGTTCCCATATTTCAGAACATGGAAAACTGTAATGTTAAGACAAAACATCAGTTGTACTGAAATAGATCACATGATTAATGTGTGGAAATGTTGGATTAAATTAAAAAGAGTAACTAATAGTAGTTGTGTCGAGTTTCTGAAAATGGAATAAAGTATTGTTTTGAAAAATTTGAAAAAAAATTCTAAAATTGAATAAATGGAATGTATCAAATGACTTATGAGTTTCAAATTACATTGAAAAAATGTTTTATTTCATATCAATTAATGATTTATGGGAATCATGTTATTTTAAAAAAAATTCAAAATATTTTAAATAGGATAATGTATAAAATTGAAAATGGGTTAAATTATATATATAATATAATTGGTTCCTATGTAACAGGTAAATGCTTCATGATGAGATATGTGTTTAATTTAATATATAATTGAAAATATTATGGGTATTGTTTGATCATGGTTTTTTATTTTGGATATATGTTTAATGGATAAATAAGAATACACACATTTCTTGGTCATTTTACTGAATATGAATTAAGGATCTACAACCATGGGTTATGTTAGACTGAGGCTCTAAACCCCACCCCTATACTGAATGGGTTGGACAAGGGGGGTAATGAACTATAATTATAAGATTCAAATTTTATGAGACTACCAATACCAAGGAACTAACTTATGTTTAATGTATTTTTTATGAAATATTTACCATTAGTGAGTTATGGAACATGACTTATCCTTTTGTGCATGTTAATAGACTGGATTAGGCCATTGTGTATGTGATGTAAATGCCTAACCTTAGGAATAAGTAATGAAAAATGGTTTTACTAAGTAAAACTGTTAATTGAATATTTTTAATGAATAGAACCAAAGATGTTTTATATTCACCAAGTCATTTATATATTAATATAATTAATTACTTGTTTAGATGATATATTTTGTAGACACTCTTTGTGGTGGCCTACTATGTTGTACTCACACCCTTCATAGGCATTAATTAGGTAGATGAGTTGATTTCATTCTTGCAGTACCATAAAATGTGAAAGGCCATGTGCTAGGGATATTAGTTTTATGTCGATGTGCATGGTTGAGTATCCAAAAATCTCATCTATACGAACATGGGGATTCATCTGTTAGCCATTATTATGGGTATGTCCTACATTTTCAGCACTGTTAGCATGACATGTCATACACATTTTTTCATCGTGGTCATATACTATATAGAAATTGGGTGATAATGATTGTTTCAATATTATTTAATGTTGTTCAATTATTTAAATAATTTATCTACTGTGTCTTACGTGTTTGAAGAGGGGGTAGTCACCCCATGGGATCTATTATGTCATCGTTGCAAGTCGGCATCCACTTGAGTATAGGGAGGCATGATAGAGGATATGTGGATAAATAACATGGGGAACTAGTCTTGTGGTTTTATTATTGGAATTGTTACAAGTCACATCAATCATTTCCAATAAATTCCATCAATGTATAGGAAGTGTTACCATGAAGGACCAGATAGAATGGTCATGATCATTTCAAGAAACAAGTTAGGCTTGTAATTTTGAGCCTTATAATCCTTAGGATGATTCTCACTAGAAAACATGGTTTTGAATTGTAATAACTCAATGATATACATTAGTGGTTATCTCAAACAATAAAGGGTACATCCATATTTAAGTTAACGAGATCAAGATTCATTATCAAATAAACATCTATTAAGTTGGTCATCTCTCAAATCCATTAGTATGGAGTAGAATGGAATGTGTTTTTGTTGATAAAAGGTTTATGGTGTTATGAGGCAACGATTTTAAATAGATTATCAAACATTACTCGTGTCTTTTTTCGTGTGGCAATTTTATAATATACTATAATGGTACAAAAGTGGTTTTAGGGTGTTTTTTGATTATTGACTTCTAATGGAAAATGTTCGCATATCACCAAGATATTTGGTGCAGGGATTTATTTCAAGGCTATCCTGGAATGTTATGATGATTTATCTTGGTGTAGAAATACACTCATATCTAATATAATTCTCATTGGAAACCTATTGTATACCTTATTGTGAAGAACTCATGTACCATATCTTGACATAATCCAAATTACGTTAGGACTGTTTCAACTATACACTGATCTTATCAAATTATTTTACTGCTTAAATGGGTAAAACTCATGTGGGAAAGGGTGTGGAATCTTGATTGAAATATTTGTATAGTCATATTGGAAATTTTATGTCATTGGATTACAGAACTGGGAATGGATTTTCAAGGATATTTCCTAGATTTTAGTTATCTACATCCATGATCATGCTTGAAATAGCCTTTGACGACAACGATATAAAGGATCCAAAATCAGGATTTTATAATGATTTGGTACATAAAGCTGAGCATTTTTAAATATATTAAATTGGAGGATGTTTTATTTTTACTTTCAAGTTTATTTTAAATTGGTCACTATGAAACAATATTAAATATGTCATCATATGATATTAGAGTTTTGAAAGAGTAAAAATATGGTTTTTAAGGAATATGAGACATGACCAGTTAAATTTTGGTTGATTATGACTCAATGGTTTTAATATAATTGATGTCTAGATAATATTACACATGTTTAGACATTTTATGAATTGTGAAGCATGTTCATAGAATAATTTAATTGAAAATGGATTCATTTTTTAGTCTATTATGACAATGTATTGTACCAAGACAAGAAATTGGTCATTCAAGGATATATACTATAGTGGCGAGAACCATACGAATAAATAGGAAATAAATAATAAAGATACATTTACTTATTTCAGATAGGATCATTTATAATTTTTCTGGATTTTTTAATTTTTATTGTAATCTTTGAATCATGTTCTACAGGATATTGTACTACGTGTTTAAGGTTGCGCTTGCAACTGTGTTGATCATGGGAAACAAAATACTGATATTTGATTGTGGATTCATGAACCATGTTGGTATAGTTACTTTTATATTATTTTAACATTATTCTCATGGAAATACATTTATATGGTGAATATATTGAAACATACTGGTTTTTAATCCAAATGAAAATTCAATGAGAATTTGAACTCTTCATTTTGTAGATGGGTTAAATTGTAAATGGAGATTTGGATCACAATTTTGATAGATGGATCACCAAAGGTAATTTTTTGGATGGATAAGAAGAAATATATTTACTTATACTCTGAAGGAGTTTTAGGATATTTTTGCACAAATATTTTTTGGAAGGTAAAGAGAATCACCTAGTTTAAAAATAGTTGGTGAAAAACGTGAATCCCAACCCTACATCACATAAGGGGGTGTCACATGGTTTCTAAAACAATTTTCCCAAGGCCACATGGTTTTGAGTGTTTCGTATTAAATTTTTTATATTAAATTAGATGAATATTTTTGGGTTTCCAAACTATGCACATATTCATCTGATGGGGTGTCACTTCATAAATAGGTACCACCTAGTTAGCACATGGTTCTCTAAACAATGTATCCCATTATATGGATTGAAATTATTCTTTTTTCTCTATATAATTCAACATTACTCCTCCTTTACTTCCATTCATATCATATTCAAAGGGGGTTGTGGATCTACCCACCTATTCTTCCCTATTATTTCGTGTTTTTTCTTCCTCCGGGCTCGAAATAACTCTTAATCAGCAGTGTTGGAAGAATAACGAATTGTATTCGATTATTATTATTTCTTTTATAATTATGTCTATCAATATTTGGTAGTATTTACATGTTATACTTTTTTCATATTATTATTTAATTTTTTGATTCCTTAATTTCCCTCTTTTCTCCTCAAATCAAAGCCTTAGATTGGATTAGTGAAGTTTCATTGCTATAAGTAGGGGTTCTCATACTTTTCCCATAATGTATCAATTTTTTATAAGATATATAATTTTTATTCATGCTATAACATCCTATTGTTTCATCATTATTGTTAAAATACTCAATTAGATTCCCACACCATGTTTTAATTTGTCAACATAAACAAAATTTTATCATTGGGGATTTTTTACCATGGCACGATCACCCTCTTATAGTGTGTTTCTTATATTCCCATTCCCCAAATGACAACCCATGTAATTGAAATTATCTTCTTGGTCATATATACTTTCCTATTGTTTAATGAGGCAGTTAAATGAAATTTAATGAATTTTGAGTATGTAGATTACACACCCATCCTTTATGATTCTATTATATTCTGCTTCAATTAACTCGTAAAAGTTAAATGATCAATTTAACTTTAGTTGAATGTTTATAGTCAAGGAATTACCCTTTTTATAATAAATTTTCAAGTGTGTTGTATGTACCTTTCTTACAGGCCCGAGAATAGACAATTTTAGTATAATAAAATGAATGGTTGGGTTGGTTTCATACACCCCCATAGTTATTGGCCATTTATGAGTTTTAATATTACAATGGAATCTCCCTATGGGATAATAAAATTGTTTATCAGAATATAAGAGTACATTGACTTATTATTTATTAGAAATTTATCAGAAAAATTGAATAATCAGGATGAATCATATTTATATGGGAGTACGGAAATCTCATATCATATGTTTAATTATTATATATAGATTACCAAATAATTAATTATTAAAAATTTATAATCCTAAGGATTCCGAAGCTGGAATTCCTTCAATAGTGTTATATATTAGTTGGGATAACACTGTTTTATACGTGATTTCAGGTTCATCTTCAAAAAAACATATGAAATATGGTCATAGTAAAAGATGCATACCAAAAAAATAATTATTTCTAAGTGGCCTAATATTGTTATTATGTACATGGTTTTTCACATCCATTTGGTTAGGAATGCTGGACATGTTGTTTCACATCCATTTGGGTGGTTGGACATGAAGTTTCAGGCCCCATGAAGAGGATGATAGACATGATGTTTCACATCTATTTTTGGGAATATCTGACATGGTGCTTTGAATCCCTTATTTAAATTCACATTCTCATAACCATATTTACAAAAGACGACTCTTATTTTATTTCCTATATTAAAACATGGATTCCATAGTTACACCTCTGATCCTAGATAGAATCACGTATCAATATATATACTTATATTTTTTTAAGATATATAACTAAATATATATATATATAATCTTATGTACATTTATATAAATAGAGAGAGAGACATTTACTCAAAGACACATTAGCTTATCCCGAAGTAGGTATAGTCGGATAAGTGTCCCTATGGAATCGAAGCCTAGTATAATTACTTTTTTATTCACTGAAATATTATTTTACCATCACACTACATTATTTTATACTAAAATACTAGATTTCATTAAGCATGATTTTTCATGGCCAACATAGTTTATCTCACACCATGTTGGGTACATAGTTTATTTCCTATACAAACATCATGTTTTTAGGATCAACAATATTTCCATTTCATGCTTGTTTTATTACTAATATTTTTATCGACTATCATCGAACATTAGATATTTGGAGTCACAAATGATCATGTACTCGAGATACCATCTTGAGTTGGGGTCTTATTGAATCATTTTTTAGTCATTCCATAATTGTTTTTTTTTCTTTTTTATATCTATTTTCATACTATATAGAATGTTCATACATTATTATTTATCAATTTATTATTGATTTTCAACTATTGTTCTCAAATGAGGGTATGTTATTCATCTATTTTTGTTGGATATTTTTTGTATATGTCGATATGATACTCTGAGCAAGGAAGTATAGTATCCCCACCACACCACCTTCATTCCCTTGCTTATAGTTGGAATCATATATCATAAGATGAGCCTTACTCAAGGCCATGTGACCAAACGTCTTAGGGAACCGTTTTAGTGGTTCCTATGTCAATAAATTACATACATGGATGATTCAAAATGTTTTGTACATTTTTCATCATTAAACACAATGATTTAATGTATATCAATCTATGATATATCTTTGAAAATGTTCTTTATATCCTTCATATCAATCTAATTTTTATTATAATCATAAAAATTTATATAATAGAACATGTATCCAAAGAACATTTTCAAAGATATATCATAGATTGATATAATGGTAGGGGGATTAAATTCATTTGTGTGCCTTGTCCTTCCCTCCTATTTGGATAATGAATGTTGTTGAGCTTCGTTCTTATAAATTGTTTCTATCACCGTAAACGTGGTGGATACAGGCCAACCTAACATGGCCTGACATCCTCTAATGATTTATCCTTCTTGTAACGTTCTTCGGCACGGAGATGAAGCGGAAATGAGGCGACGAAGGCAGCAATGTAAAAAGCCCCAATACCCATGTCCTCCATGAATTTCACCTCCCCCACAGTGCTCTGAAGCAGCAGTCCAAACACCACCTTCCCGCACCAGACCGAGCCACACCGAACCGGCATGTCCAGCCGCCACCCGACCACCGACCCGCCTGCACGTGGCATCCCGTGCAACCTGTCTACGCCCCACACACCCTTCTTGTGGCCTACTCGTCTTTCATGCGCCCCGCATGTAATCCTGTTCACCTGGACTGTGCTCCACGCACCCGGCCCGTGGCCTGCCTAGCGCCCTGCCAGACTGACTACGCCCTGTGCGCCCTACCCCCGGCCTGCCCGGCGCCCTCCCGATTGGCCTGCACACCTCCCCAGGAAACACCCCGGCATCCAGCCGTACCGGACGAGCCGCTTCAGCTTCCCAAGTTGGCCCGCAACATCCCTTGCGGCGTCACTGGCCAAACCGGCTCTGCCTTCTTGGCTGAGTCACCCGAGTCGTGCCCCTCGCGACACTGACCGAACCTGCCATGAAATCCGTTTTGAGCTGCCTACGTGGTGACCTCTAGGCCGAACCTCCCCCGCAGTCCATTGTGTCAGGCCCAATGAACCGAGATGAACCTAGAGGGATGACCGGTTCGACCCAGACTGGGTCGGCTCATACTAGGTTGGGTCGAGTTGGTTTGACTGGGTCGGACCGGACCCTGGGCCATTACCAACCAATTAATTCCTTTGTCCATATCTTTGGCACCGGACGTCTGATTTATGAAACACCAATGAAACTGGAAATCATTGATCATAATCGTCCCATTGAGTATACCCCACTAGAATTCGGGGTTTAGTTGAGATACAGTCAGGTTGGATCATACACAAAACCAACTAAGCCCCCTGGACTAAAAAGATAATAACTCACAGACCGAGAGTCCGATTGATGTGTCATATATTGCGTTGATACCCATATGATTTGGTGAACCATTGATATAATTCTACATGGGTGTCGATGAAATTTGGGGTTTTCGACCTACATACCGTTTAATGGCTTCTCCTGGAGACGACTGAGCATAGTGCTGATACCTAGTAGCTAATTGAGAGATGATGACTACTGACCGATTCGACTCAGAGTGTTTTGACTAGCCCATTGGGGAGTGCCTTGGTTTCGTGGCAGACCCGTGGTGGAAAGTTCCTCTGTTTGAGTGCGGCAGACCCACAGTAAAGGATGGGTTGATTACCTCATCAGGAGACAAGGTGGAGCGCCTCTATGTGACGGGGCAGACCCACAGTGGGGAGGGCCTCTGTGTGACGCAGCAAACCCACCGTACTCGAAAGGAGAAGTACCTCATAATTCCAAGGATAGTGGGAATCTCCTCTATGTGACGTGGTAGGCCCACTGTACACAATAAAGGAGGAGTACTCTAGCAGCCCAGGTTTTGACAGTATTACTATGAATGCTACTTTATACTACCCTAAAAAAATCCTGGTTTGAGCTGATTCAGTAACTTTGTGTTTTCCTCGTGATTGAGATGGATTATTTGATAACTTATGTATATGTATGGGCATATATCTATGTTAGTTTGTCTATTGAATTCATACTTTTTGGAATATCCTTGTTGGATTTGGGATACCTTGAGGGTCTCGGGGTCCCTACAGAGTATCATTATACTCACCCCTGCATGGGATATTCCCGCACCTCGTTATGTTGGTTGTAGACGATGAACAACGATGACTGAGGCCGAGAGTAGGAGGACTGGATGGTACCCAGAGGTGGACCTTATGAAGATTTGGTTAACAGAGTAGCCGGACAGACGGGGAGAACTTAAGAGGCTATCTTTAACTACCCTTTATATAGGGTTTCCCGGTTGGCGTTCCAACAACTATTTTACTTTTCATTTAGTTGTACTTGTACATTACATTTGGGAATGTATTTTGGCACCTTTTACTTTTTAGCACTCCTTTTTATACAGTTATTTTATTGTTTTACTTCCACATTGTATTTTGTTTTGTGTGTTATTTTTTATAAAGGCAATGCCTTCCCAGTTTTAAGGATTTATACTTTTGGTGCTAGTTTCCAACCCCTGGCCTATGGAATGCGGGCTTGGGGTAGTCACAACATGGGCCCCAGGGGATGTGTCATGGAAAATTGGTATCATATGAGTCGTTTCTATCGCAGAACATAGGACAATGATCTTTCTTTTCTCTATAGAAATAATGTTAAGGGTACCGAGTGTGGTTTTCAGTCTAAGGAGTCTCGTGTTTGTGAGGTGACCGAAGTTTCCATACACCAGGACCCTGACTTCTGATTTCCAACATAGTGCACAAAAACACTGATTGTGTGTGTGTTTTCAAAACATTTCTTTAAGTCATCTCAACTAGGTCATCTCACCAGGTATAATATTGACCACATTATAACTGTTTCATTCAAGATGCCTCCACACGGATGACCAGCTAGAGCCCTGAGAGATGAACACACAGATATCCCACTGAGCGACGAGGCCTTGGGGTAGGTCCCTGTTCTACCGGAGGCACCAGCAGTACAACTAACTGTTGGTCCCCTTATTCCACTAGCCACAAAAGCAGACAATGCACGCTGCTTGAGAACGTTTCACGAGTTCAAGTACTAGAGGCCACCCAGTCTTAGGGGAGTGAAGGACCCACATGCAGTTGAGGATTGGATGGAGGCTGTGGTGAGAGTCATCAGACTATTAGGGACACCATGAGTATTAATGGTGATCCTTACTGTGAGTATGCTTCAGGAAGTAGCAGGTAGATGGTGGATCCTGATGCTCCAGGTGCATGACGAGATGATGCTACTATGGATAGACTTCGAGATCCTGTTTCATGTGGAGTTTGTCCTAGAAACCATATGTGCAGAGAAGATATAGGAGCTAATGTATCGACAATAGGGTAGCATGACGGTAGCTCAGTAGTCAGCGAGGTTCACCGACCTCTTGCGCTACTCCACTAATATGGCACGAGACCCATTCTTCCGGGACCAGGCCATTGAGCAGGATCTCAGGCGAGAGATCAGGGCTTCGATGATGTCACTCAGCATTCCGACACATTCATGTGTTCTAGAGAGAACCCTCATGGTGGAGAGTTTCTTTACTAAGTAGTCTCCAGTAGCGATACCCACCACTAGTCAACATGCAGTGGAGTATTCTACAGCTTGCAGTAGATAGATGACATAGAGGTCCAAGAGGAACAGACCCACAGGTGGACAACCGCATGACTAAGGATGAGTTGTGCGGGGTACTCAAGGAAGTGACATACATGCTAGGAGTAGACAGTGTTACACATGTGACATGTAGGGTCACAGGGCTTGTGATTGTCCGACCCACCATGCTGATGATCAAAAGACAGTTGAGAGACCTCCCTGGAAGATGCAGATGTTCGATCGAGGTAGTATATATGGAAGAGGTGGATGTGTAAAAGGAGATGGTCATGCATCTGGCAGTGGATGACATTATGAGGTGTTACCACCACCACCACCAGGAGGTCCACCCCGACCGCATGGAGCAGGTGGACAGGGGAGAGCTCAGCTTCAGGAAGCCGAAGCAAATGACCATGGCACTCCGGATATGATTCGATGTACGATCTATGTCTACTTCACCTTACGTGCAATTCTTATAGACCCAAGTGCTAGTCACTCATTCATTTCCACTTCCCTCGTTCAGAGCTTGGAGATTCCGATGGAACCATTGGCTCAATCATTACGACTAGAGACTTCTATGGGAGAAGACTTTATGATTACACATTGTTGTTGGCAGTGTGAGCTTACTCTAGAATGTGAGAGCTTCAGTTGGAATCTCCTCGTCTTGGATTCGAGGTATTATGATGTCATCTTGGATATGGACTAGTTATCTATAGTCCATGCTCAGAATAACTGTGTTAGGTGCAAAGTGTGGTGTGACCGCACAGATGGGACAAGGTTAACCTTCACCAGTGAGAAACGAGCCTTTGTAGCACATGGACTTACTCAGATGAGGGTACAACCAATAACACATAAGTTGTCCTGCCTTACCCTTAGAGCTGTAGATGTGGAGAGTTCGAGCTATCCTGTAGTGTTGGATCAGTACAAGGATGTTTTCCCTGACGATGTCTCAGGTCTACCTCCTTGCAGAAAGGTCGACATCGACATTGACTTGTACCCCTGGACGACACCAATGTCTACACCAGCGTATCGGAGGGCTCCTGCGGAGCTACGTGTGATGCAGGTACATATTGAGGACTTCCAGGGGAAGATATTCATCTGGCCCAGTGTTTCTCCCTGGGTAGACCCGATTCTGTTCACCAAGAAGAAGGATGGTAACTTGAGGCATTGGGTTGACGACCATCGCCTAATCTAGGTGATGTGAAGAACATGTACCCACTTCCGAGGATTGACGGCCTCTTTGATAAGCAGACGAGAAAATGGTGGTTCTAGAAGATAGACATCAGAGAAGGCAGAAGTACTATGTAGGCATGAGATAGAGACATCTAGAGTTCGAGTATGGCGACCATGTCTTTCTAAGGGTCTCACCTCGACGAGGTCTATGAAGATTTGGCGGAGGCATAAAGTTATATCTGAGATTAATCAGACCTCTCTAGGTCCTTAGAAAAGTAGGTGAGGTGGCTTTCCATTTTGATCTTCCACATCAGTTTCATTGGGTGTAGTATATCTTCCACGTATCACAGATGAGGAGATTTGTGCCGACCCTTCTCACATCATCGACCATGGAGAGATGGAAATCGATGAAGGGCGACTTATATGGAGGTTCCAGTGGATATTGAGGATCAACAGGAGCGGGTCTAACGTGTACGGTTTATACCTCTTGTGTACGTTCGCTGGAAGAATCAGATCCTCCAGGAGAGCACATGGGAGCTGAAGACATAAATGTGTGCTCAGTACACCCATGTGTTCCCTTAGTTCGTGTTGTAACTTAGGAGGAAATAAGGAACTGATGTGGGGAGAATGTAAGACCTAGAATTTTCGTGGAAAAGTTTTTTCATGAATACATGCGAATTTTACAAGTCCACGAAAATTGATGCCCCTTGATTTTGAGACCAGGTGTGCCCGAAATCAATTTCTGATGTTTTTTTAGGTACGATTGGTAAACGTATGAGCGAGTTTTTATAACCATTGAACTGGTTCTCGGAATTAAAATTTGAGGGCATCATTGAACTCGCAACACTAGTATTCTCATATGAACACATTAACTTTGACGGCAGTGAGTCGAGGATTGAAGATAGTTTTTGGGTTTTCTTCAAAAATAATAATAATATAATGTGAGATACACTTTGTTTTATTGATCCCCCATGTGGGAGTTTTTAGTCAAAATCTCTTCATGGGAGTTGGAGGTGCATCCACTACACCTTAGCTTCTCATGAGAGGATATGGTGTTGGGTCCTACAAGAACTCATCCACCCATGTGAGGATAAATGAGGTGGGGACCACCCGAGATCTTAACCCCTTAAACTCTATGTTATATTAGAGAAAACACTTACGCTCCATATTAATTTAGGGGAGCCTCTTCAACTCCCGTAGCCTTTCATTTTTCCAATCCTACATAATTAAGGGGGGGACATACATAATTAATTCTCCAATATGAATTTGTTCCATCAAAAAAATAGATTATGTAATCTATTATTATGCACAAAGAACTCACTTGGGTGATTTAAGGGGAAGCTCTCAATGAGGAACCTCATCCTCCAATGAAGAACTCTCGCCAACGAAGAACGAATAATTCCGACGAGGATCCTTCTTCGACCGTTTCCCCCGAACATCTCCCAACATGGAACCACTTCCACAGCCATCATGTGAATTCGGGATTAGAAGAGTGCGGTGGACGGGATGAACAACAACTCCATCTTCTTCCTGCATCTTCACCATCGATGACCGACGATTAAAGGTAGGGGGATTAAATTCATTTGAGTACCTTTTCCTTCCCTCCTATTTGTATAATGACGGTTGTTGATCTTCGTTCTAATGAACCGTTGCTATAACCATAAACAAGGAGGATACCTGTCAACCAAACATGGCCCGACATCCTCCGTCGATTTCTCCTACTTGTGGCATTTTTCGGAACAACGGCAAAGAAGCAACGTTGTGACGAAGGAGGCAACGACAAAGCATGTGCTCCATGTGGCCTCCGCGAATCGCGTAGCTCCGATGCACCCGACCGGACACCGCCAGCCCGCACCAGCTCGAGCCGTGCCGAACTGGCCTACCAGACAGCCACCCGGATGCTAGCCCGCCAACCCGCAGCTTCCCATGTGTGCTTCCCGCACCCCGTACTCCATGCTCGCAACCTTCTCGGAGCCCTGATGTTTTGCCCGCGCCCCGCGCGCCCTGCCTGAGGCCTGCCTGACACCCCTCCGGCCTTCCCAAGCCGCCCCCGCCCTACCCGAGATGCGCCCCATCTTCCGTACGAACCAGTCGAGCCGCACCGACATCCTGAGCTGGCTCGCGGTGTCCCTCACAGAGTCACTGGACGAACCGGCCCGGCCTTCCTGGCTATTTCTCCTGAGCTGCGACCCTCGCATCATTGACCGAATCGGCCCCAGAATCCAGGCCGAGCAGCCTACATGGTGACCTCCAGGCCTAACTGACCCCGTAGTCCCCTGGGCTGGGCCCAACGGACAGGGTTGAACCTTGCGGGTGGACCCGCCCAATGGTCCGGGTCAGACCCAGCGGGTCTGATGGGGTCGACAAAGTCCAGGTCGGCCCAGACTGGGTAGGGCCGAGTCGGTCCGACCGGGTTGACCCAGACCGGGTGGGGCCGAGTCTGCCTGATCGGGTTGCACTGGAACCTGGACCACTACTGACTTTTACATTCTTTGGCCATATCTTTGGCACCAGACGTCTGACTGAAAAACTTCCAGCAGTGCTGGAAATCATAGAGCATAGTCGTCCCATTGAGTATACCCACTAGAGATCGGGGTTTAGCAGAGAGACGATCAGGTTTGATCGTACACAAATCCAATCGGGCCCCCAAGAATAAAAGGTTTATAACTCACAGAACAGGTGTCTAATTGACGCGCCGTCTGTTGCATTGAGACCCCTGTGACGTGGAAGATCATTAAGATACATCTACGCGGGACTTCATGACAGTTGGAGTTTTCGACCTACAAATCGTGGATCAGTTTCTCCTAGAGGAAAGCGAGCATAGTGCTGAGACCTAGTAGCTGGCTTAGACCTGACGTATGATGACCAATTCGACCCAGAGTGTTTCTACTATCCCAGTGTCAAGCGCCATGGTTTCATGGTAGACCCACAGTGGGGAGATCCTCTGTGTGAGTGCGGCAGACCCATGGTACTCGATAGGAGGAGTACCTCAGTAGGATATGAGGGGGGTGGTGCCACTATATGACGCGGTAGAACCATAGTGGGGAGTGCTTCTATGCGACGCAGTAGGCCCACAATACTCGACATGAGGAGTACCTCAGTAGTCAAAAGGATAATGGGATGTGCCTATATGTGGCGTAGCAAGACCACTGTACTAGATATATGACGAGTACTCCAGCAGTCAAGGTTTCGACAGTGTTATTGGGAATGTTACTTGATAATATCCCTAGAAAAAAATCCTTGATTGAGCTGAGTTAGTACCTTTGTGTTTTCCACATGATTTATAAGGATTACATGATAACATATGTATATGTATGGGCATAAACATAAGAGAGGATTTCTTCTGAATTCATACATTATTCTATATCCTTGTTGGATTTGGGAGACCTTGAGGGTCTCTAGGTCTCTACTGAGTATCGTTATACTCACACCTGCATGGGATATGCCCACACCTCGTTGTGTTGGTTGTATAAGACGGACAATGCTAGATGTGGTTGAGAGTAGTAGGACTAGACGATACCCGGAGGTGGACCTTACGACGAGTCTGTACATGGGGGAGCCGAACAGACGTGGAGAACTGAGGATGATATCTATACCTACCCTTCGAGTAGGGTTTCCCAATGGACGATCCATCAACTATTTTACATTTCATTCAGTTGTAACTGTACTTTACAGTTGGGATTGTATTTCTGGACGCTTTCATATTTCCACACTATTTGGTATACACTTTTTCTTAGTGTTTTACTTCTATCTCGTACTCTGTTGTGTGTGTTATTTTTTTTAATGCAGTTCCTTCCCAGTTTTTGGGATTTACGCCTTTGGTGCTAGTCTCCAGCCTCTAGCCTATAGAAGGCGGGCATGGGGTAGTCACGGAACGAGCCTTGGAGGATGTTTCATGACACATATCATCAAATTGTCAACAATATTGATATAAAAAATGAAAAATATAATGGGGGAAATTAATAAATTTGAATAATGATTCGCTCTAAATGTCATTATCATAATGGATACTCAGGAAATTATAGTCTCACTATTGAAAAATATTTGAAAAAAATTATCATGAAAATATATATATATATATATATTGAATTATAACCTTCCAAGATTATAAAAAATATACATGATTATATGAAATAAATAAACTCAATCCTCAATCCACCATCATCACTTATATTTCACATATATTGATATATATATATATATATCACTATACACTGAAAAAATGAAGGAATTCCATTTATTATATCATTAGTATTCATGTGTTTATTTTCACCACATTTTACATTTGTGGGAAGAGTGAAAAATATATAATGTATCCCTAATGACTCTAAAATACATCTATATTTGACGAACCTCCATAATGAAATACCTATTACTATATGATACATAAAAAATAATTTTAATAAAAAATTGTTTTATCCAAACATATTCTAAATTATTGATATAAAATTAAATAATAATCAAATATTTAATCATTTCATATATTTTAATTATTCTTCATCACATTATTTTAAAAAAAAACAAAAACCATTATTTCTCTCTGATTTTTTTTACAATATTATTTGAATTTTTTAAAATTCATATAGAAATTGAATTTTTTACAAACTTAAAAAAATATTTCAATCCATTCAAATCCAATAGAATCTTATTATTCATTATAATATATTATAAAATGTAAATTCCATCATATTTACCCAGGATTAGCTATATTTTTATACAATTCAATCATTTCACTATGATCTAGCTACCTACAATGAGCCTTCACTATCCCAATAAGAATAAAATAACACATTTTCTAGTACATGGGATCGAACGTTGTAATTTAACATTAATAAAACCCTAAAAAATCAACATTACTATGAAAAAAAGTGGGGTTCCTTATTAAAACCTAAATAATAATAACATTTTCTCACCTAAATCTTTTATCTATAAGTCTCTAAATTTCATTAGATAATTCTCATAAAATTAACAAATATAACACTTAAAATTAATTTACAAACCTAAACACTCTCAGGGATGAATTTCTATATATACAGATAAAAATACTATATCATGAATATATCTCCTTTATACAATCATTAATACAAAATAATGATTCTCTGAAAAATGATTTTCTATTTAAATAGACAATAATTGATGAACATATATATATTAAAAAATACATTTTAATAAATAGAATAAATTTCATTATAGAAATATATTTTAAATTTGAAATGTTAATTATTATAAAAATTACCTAATTCCTAGAAAAATATTTAAATTATAAAATATATTTTTATACAGTACCTAAATATTACACAAATCACCCAATTAAATTAAAATTCATTGAAAATAAATTAATCAAGATTATATTATTATATAATATAACAATATTATTTAGTACCATTGATTTAGATGTTTAATTCATAATAATTTCCAAAAACATAATTGCTGAATTCAGAAATGGTAAAAATCTACAAATTCATACATTTTAGATAAATAAGTCAAAATATAACTCATATATTCACAAATGTGACATGTCCTCGTGAAAATAAAATGTATAAGAGGAAATCTATCATAAGGAATAAACTATTTCTAGAACATACCATGAATACACTAATGATAAATTATTCCCTAGTTTAATATAATAAGACAAACATTATGAATCACTTTAATATGACTTCAAAAGAATCCATGATTCTTAAGAGTATGAATGGTGTTAGAACTATTCATTTCCAATTATATAATTATAGTTCAGATGAATATATTGTTAAATCATGATTGAATACTATCTTATTTGTTTGAAATAGATAATATTTTATATATTATATGATTGAAATAACAGGGAGTGTGTTTGATGATTTTAGAAAGTGATTTTAGGAAATATGATGATGAAGGAAAAACTGACATCATAATTATCATGTTCAAAAAATATTAATTGTTAGTTTATTTTATCTTCAAGTATAATAATTATTTAAACATAAATTATATTATAGTTCCATGACTATGTGGAGTAATTAAAATGGGACAATACACTACACATATTTCCTAAAGGATAAAATCATAATTTCATAAAATAATACATGAATAAGTTTTATCTAAATAAATATCACACATAATTTTAATTTATTTATGTAATGATTCATAGGGAGATAAGAAGGATATGTAGGGATTTTATTTGTAATTTTATATGCATATTATATTTTTAAATTATGATGACATGTATTTAAATATGCTATAGAATCATAGAAATAATTCAGTCTAGGATTCTTATAATATAATTTTTCGTGATCATCATTATAGATTCATGTATAAGTTATTATTATATACACACCAATATACGGTCATTTCTTATAAAATAATGTTTTTATTTTTATTATTCATTATATTAGGATGTAATTTATAATGAAAAAATTATCAATGTTATCAAAACCAATTATTTTATTATGTTTAATCTTTTATGAGGCCATATATTAAATAATGATCTAACAACTAAGGGGAATTTTCAACAATTTTGCAGGTAACACTATAATTGGTTGGTATATATATATATTTATTAATTTTCTAAGATTAATTTTTAAATATCAATATAATTTCATTGAGATTTGATTATTGAATTTCATACTGAATATTTACCTTCAAGGTTGTGTAAATGGTGATAATTGGATATTAAACAAACATTAAATTATATAAATAACTAGATCAAATTACTAATGTAATATTATTGAATGATAAAAATTAAATGGATGAACACATTATGAGTTTTTTTGAATAACACATAATTGGGAGAGAGGACAACTATGGAAGAATAAAATCATTCTTGATGATTTAGAATGGTTCAAGTTAATTAAATTATACTGAAACACAGTTGTATTCATTGTGTTTTTTTTATTTTTCATTATATATTTTTAGTACCATAGATGAAAAAATTTAAATGATCTTGAACTAATGAGTGGATTGGTTGAATAAGTAATAATCATTTCTTCTTGGAAATGATCTTATATAAAAGGATATTTATCATGATAGTGTGTATGGTATTTCTTTGACAAATCCACCTGTCATTTTTTTGCACACATTTGATGCATAAATTTTCATATAAACCATTTAATAATATCAGGTAAACACATTTACATTGCATTTTTTTATTAAGGAACACTTATCAAAATTACAAGTTAATGATTTTTTAACCATGAGGATAATATATATTTGTTGAAAAAAAGATTATCAACAAAATTCACCACAACATACTGTGTATCTACACCTGTGGTTGTAACACATGTTATCATATCCGAAAGTATGACACCGGGAGAATATATATATTTTTCATTAATATAGAGAACATTATTAATGTTATAGAAGTTTAACTATTTAATCTATGTAATTAATAGAGCTATAAAAATTGTATGCAAGAAAATATATGATCACACGGGATTGTCATTTTAATTTATCTAATGATTGGGAATTAATGTTCCTGAAAAATATAGATATAATTAAATATAATAGATCGAATTCACCACATTATTTAAGAAATGAACCAAAATCAATTATCTATATAAAACAATTCCCTATAATGGCTATTAGTTGTATATTCATTATATATATATATATATATATGTTACAAAATGTCAAATATTTATGATGGAGATTAAATCACTATAAAGGAAAACCAAAATGTTTTAAAAAATGTGATTAATGAGTTGTGGGATATTTTTGATGAATTTGCGATAAGATTAATGATGTTTTCATTATAAAAAAGAACTTGATGATATTTACATCATTGTGTAATCCAATATTTATTGACCACAAACATTAATAACGGTGATGTTTCAACTGAGTTTTATTTAATGGGTTATGGTTTTTATTATATGTGAAATAATATTAAATAATATGCACTTATCTCATAAATAAATATATTTTAAAATATATTGTTTTTTAAATTAAAACTGTTAATTATAGTTATATATATTATTTCTATGAATTTTTATCACTCATTAAAAGATTGTTAGAACAAGAAAAAGGTAGATTTAAAGTAATCCTATTATCATCAAAATAACAGTGTGAAATGTTTCTATTTATTATAGTTAATTTTCTATTACGTTTTTTTATGGATGATGATATGGTTGATTACTCCAATGAAATTAATAATAATTTTACTTAAGATTAAAAAAAATTATTGATATACGTCACCAATTAATTTAAAATGAATGATCCTATAGAAACTAAAATATGAAATAAATATATTCTACCACAAATATATTAGTTATAAATTACATATTACCATTGAAATGTAATCATATAACTCAATGGTTTTGTATATTTTGATCTTACCTACAAAAAAATGTCTTAAAATAGTATTCATTAATATATTCTAAATATTAGCCTATATGTAATTTTATATTATTCATATTCTAGTATAGTAGTTTTTTGGGAAGGAATAAGGATACGAAATGGGTGATCTCAAATTATCAATAAGGAATGAGTCATAAAAATGGTCTACAGAGTACTTATGATCATAAACATGTAACATAACAATAACATGGGTCATATTCCTTTACTATTGTTAGATCATAAAATTATATGAAATTATTGTGAGGAATTATAGTTTAATTATAATACTTATGAATGGATAACCATAAAAAGATCACCATCTATTCAATAAATTTACCTTACATAAAAATTTAAAATCAATAGAATTATAATGAGACAATGGTCCACAAATCAGGAATGAGGGGAAATAATTTGCATATAAAATAGAACAAATATGTTATGATTTACCCCCTAGACATCCATATTATCATATGATAGTGTAAAACCATATGTTATAAAACATAATAGGTATGTCTAGAAACTCATGACATAAAACATGGGGGACATGAGATTACAACAAATTACCAATAGTAATATCATTAGGTTTAGTCCATTACACAATTCATAATATGGATACATAACTATTGGACCACCAATCACATAATGAGAAACCATATATTTGTATATATATATATGTCACTTGGAAACAACTATGCATTGTAAATTTAAAAACCAATGAAATTAAAATTGGTTATATAATGTTATGATAATATTTCAAATAAAATTTACTAAAGAATTTCATTGGATAATATCTAAAATTAAATCCCCGCAAATGATAAATATCATAAAAAAAATTTATAGTATGAATCATGAATGATATATAGATCATTTATTTTTTATATTATATAATATAAAATAAAAATGAAAGATCTTTCATGAATAAATTTTTTCTAATTTCATTATTGAATTATCAAAAAATAAAGAGATATGTCACATTAACAATCATTTTTAAAAAGATATAAAATAAATATAAAATATCATTTCAAAAATAAAAAACCCCAAATGGATCCTTTAAAATAAATAAATGTACACTTTAATAAATTTTGGGTAGATAAAAATGAATTCTGGAAGAAGAAAGATGTTCCATTAATCATTTTTAAATTTTTTTTAAATAACTAAAATCGATGAAGGAGTTAAAAAATTCATTAAATATAAAATTAATAGAAAATAACAGATTTCAATATTTTATTAGATATTAAAAGTTTTAAATTAGATAATAAAATATTTTGGTATGAAATAATAATTACCTGGAAGTAAAATGTCTATTTAATAGGAAGACAATTAATCTAAAAAAATGTCATTTTTTTCAACTATGAATGTAAACATATAATAATATTTTTATATGGGAAATATAAAAAATTAATTTTGAAGGGGAAGAATATATCAAAAAAGAAAAATCATAATTAAATAAGACATATTGAAACTAAATAAAAATATGATTTATTCAACATAATTTGTTGCCTTCAAATCCTTCTTGATACTTCAATCGTTAAATTCATGTATCATTTATTTATTGTTTTTATTGATATATTTTATAACCATATTTATTTTCATTTTTCTTAAAAATATTTTTTATATTCTTATTACCTGTTTATTAATAATTAATAGTTAAAATTAATTTTAGGTCGTTGATTGTTTATTTAATTTTATTTTATTTATACTTCAATATGAATGTTTAAAACCGCATTCATTTATTATTTATTAATAATATATTAATTTCCCATGGGGTGATTTTTTATAGTATTTTTTATTTATATTATTAATTTAGATATGATACATGGACAGTTCATAATGAATGCTCATAACTGTTCATTTCTCTAAATATTGAATCAATTATAATTATTTATTTAATTAATTAATATAGACATATATAAATTAAAGGTAAAAATTTATAAATATAAATTAATTTAATAATTGTTATAATATGTTACATATATTTTTTCTTAATGATTCATTTTTATGTGATATAGAATCATTCATGAATGCAGTGCAATTAAAATAAACAATCCCATGTTTTAAAGAATGAATGATTAAGAATATATTATTTTAATATTATACTATAATATATAGAAGACAAATAATATTTATTGAAATATATTTAGGTGTTAAATGAGGTGAATTTATAATCGGGTTAGGAATATAAGTAAATTAATTAAATAGAATAATAAACTCATGTCGAAGGATTGAATCTTTCCACGTTCATCTCTATTTTGTAGAAAGAGTTTTTTATTCTTCTTGAAACTAGAAGATTCTGAAAATAGAATATCCTTATTCTGAAGGTAAATTTTATAATATATTAGATAGTAAATTGAAGTAATTATGTGGTCAATGTGGATAGAGATCCAGTAGTTTATTTTTTAATAAATTTATTAATTTCCAAAATTAGAAATTGGTTATATATTTATAATATTTTATTTATCAAGGAAATTAAATCAACAATGACATGGGATGAGTATATGAAATAAAATATCACATGTACTTATATATAACTTTTTTATAGATATTATTTCACTTTACTTTTTATTTTTACACATTCATTATTATTTAATCTTTTAAATTTTTAATTCAACTGTCACTTGTGGGTGTTATTTTTTTATTCAAAATTAAAATAGACACCATTACATTTTTTAAAAATGATATATAAAAATTCCAAGTATATTATATTAAAGTATATTTATATATTTGATAAAAAGTAATTGTATAATATGTAATTACTTTTAATAAATACAAATAATATAATAAATATCATTATAATACCTATGTAAATTAAATTATATTTCAAAAAAATAAATACATTATAGAATTTTAATTAATGTATTTATTTAAAAATTATATATTTCATTAATATCATTTCTTAATAGTTAATTTATTAATTTATTACCCTATAATTTCATAGATCATTTTTTTAAAAAATATTTCTTATCAAAAAATGATTTCATTCATAAATAATTATTTCTGTAACAAATACTCAGTGACTTTTATAAATAAATATAATTAAAAATAACATATCGAGTTTTATAAATAAATTATACTAAAAAAATTAATTAAAAAATTCAAAATGTATAAAAATAAATATAACTATACGAATAATAAAAATATCACATTAAAGAAAGTACACCTCAATAATTAAATTAAAAAATCATTGTTGATATAATTATAAGTTCTATATTGAAAATACCATAATAAATATGAATAACACAGAAGGTATTGTTAACAAATGATTGTAGTAGTGGGTAGGGATTCAACTGACATAGACCTCATTGTAATTTATAAATTCATTAACTACACTCATGAGTTATTTCAATTAGTGAGTAATTGATAAATTTTATATTCTGATTGGTTAATGATAACCCCTTTCTATGTGACATCATTCTCATGCTTGTACACATGAACGTCGTATAAAAGGATTCTACTTCTTGATTATATATCTCACTAAAGATAACAATTTTCAAAATGTGGTTACACCTACATGTAATTGTCATTCCATGGGTCACAAGTCATTATTAATTCAATAGATTATAAAATATTACTTTACCAATCCATATAACTTCTCATATTATCATATTCAAAATTAAATTACATTATATAGTAAAGAAATCATGTATTACAAATGATTATATAATGAATATATTTAATTTGTTCTGTGACTATATATCTTCTATAATTATTCCCTAAAATCATATATCCTATTCACCCATTTTTATCTATAATTTAATATTATTTTAAATTTACAGTATTTCTTATATAAGTAATAGATATTGTATAATTATATTTTTTTATTAAAAAAATTATATTTTTTCATTTTTTGCTTTTATATTACTCATTTTATCATTGTTAAAAAAATGTCTAGAAATATATCAATTATACATCTTGTAATGAATTACATATTCTATAGAAAAATGTGTATATCATATAATAGGTAATTATTTATTTTAGATTGTTATTGTAAAAACAATACATATTTTGGTTCACATATTTCATTCATATAATTATGATTTCGAAACTGATTTCTAACCATGTGATTAATCCGATTTCATAACATAATATCTCATTGATTAAAGATACCTACAAAAAATTACTCATTAGATAGGTTAATTTCAAATTATAAAAACATTGATCTCAATACATGTGATTGATATTTAATTTACCATTATAAAAAACAAATATGGAACATTATATTTAATTAAGAGATGTTCGATTGATGTGATAGTAGATAAGTTATAGTCCCCACATGAATACTAATCATAAACTGATTGATCTTGCAATTATATGATTTCTTTTTTTAAAATATTTCAAAACGTAATTACATATGATTATTTTTAAAATATAATGTCACCACAATTTAATTCAAAATCTGATTGGTGATTATATTCATAACCCTTTTTTCTACATTCTCTGAGTGGCCCAAAGGCCTGTATTTTTTTATTATATTGACAACCCACCTTTCTAGGGGTGAGGTGGAACCCTTAAAAGGCTAGAATTATTAAGAGAAAATTAAATAACCTTTATGTCTTAAGGAAATAACCCCAAAAAGACAACATGGAACTTCTCCTCCCTATAAAATTTCATAATATCCACACTCCACCATCGAAAGGCTAGTCAGGTAGTTATCTTGTGAAGAGTTGCACATGCCAGGTACCAATGTCAATTCCATATCCTCTCAATATTCCAATTATAGTTATTTCTTTTCTAATGAAGGAGAATGCAATAAATACACAACTGTAGCCTTTCCCATTGTAATTTGACTGGAAAATCTTCCAATTCTCTTTTCCCTAAAGGCCTTATGGTGGAAATCATGCCTTGAGATGGCCTGAAGGACTTACGAGTCAACTGGAATGATGGTCTTGGTTGGCCCGAAAGCCTTGCAGGACATGAGGACCAAACCAGTAGCCCAAAGTCCAAGATGAATGAATACTTCTAGGAGCTTCAGTATCAAACAGTACCTGTTAACTACTTACTACAGTCACTATTACAGTTCCTGCTACAGTATCTACTTCAGTTCCAACTACAGTTCTACTATATTTCTTACTATAGTAACCTGAAAATATGTATCCACCCATATTTGATCCCAGATCTGTTGGATGAACATTCCAAGTCCTCACAAACCGAGATGAGGCTCATGTTATATTATCTACATTCCAGTACATCGATATTTCATTGAATAGTTTGATACATCTCTTTTAATTCTTGAGAATAATCTTGAAAAATTAATGTTACCTCTTTAAAATAATCCAACCATAGAAGAGTTCTATATCATTTCCAATAAATGGAATCATATGGATCCATTTTTATGATTTACTTATAATGATATAACCTTAAACATTACATATTGTTGTGACTTTATTCTATGATTCAATTAATCTCATTCCCAATGATCAATTATGATTCAATATATTTATAGTTTGGTTATAAATCGTAATTAATAATCACATATAATATTGTGTAGAGACTTATACAGACTATCTATTTTTTCATCCAAAAAACATTAAAAGACATTATTTACTTTCATGATATATTATCAAAAAATTTAACATGACCTCACCTTTGTCCCTACCCATCCTAAAATCCTTTTGAAAAACATTTTAAAACATTAGATGATGCCATGAATCTTAATTAGGTACTTAAAAACAATAAGTCAATTATTTCCACGAATGAATTGAAAACACATAAAAATCATTTACTAAAATAATAATTTTTTATAAAAAATAGGCATCATTATTTCTTCAAAAATAATAATAACATAACTTTATAAATAAATTTATTTCCATAAAAAATAGCTTTTATGCATAGAAAAGTCATGTAGGTGCCTTGATAAATCATCATATTTAAAATTTACAGTTGTAATAACCATATGGATTATATTAAAAAAAATTAATTGGGGAAAATAATCATTTCCCATTTCATTAAAGTGCTATTTGGGAACACAAATCAAATAAGCTATATTGGGATCTCCTAGGATATATAATGGTCCCCAACAATTTATATATGTTTTATTAGGTTCACCTATGATAAATAATTCGGGTAAAACGTACATAAATAATGTCCACACTTTATATCATAGATAAAACCCTTTGAAAAACTCTTTTAAACTTGTGTGTAAATAACTTTTAGATATCAAAATGACAATTTTCATAAATCCAATATTAATTACTAAATATCATAGAAAATGTGAAATATTATTTTTATTTAAAGAATACATGAAATAATTTATGGGAATACAATATTAATATAATGGTTAGTGAATTTTGAAAAAAAATCCATATATATTAAAATATTACATTCCTTTAGTCATCAATATTGAAAATCAAACATTCTTTAAAAATAATCATTTTTTAAAACCATTGAAAAAAAATTTATGGGGAAATACTTTATATTTCATCTCTCCCAAATAATATATTCCTAAAAAATTTAAACACATTCATATACATGATAATTATTGTTGAAAAAATCAATAAATCATTTTAAATGTTGTTTTAAGTCAATATATCAATTACACTATGTCTGAATCATCTTGTACATTAATTACCATCCTGAATAACAAACTTCTCATAATTTTATTACATTTTTAATATCCATTTTTATTTTTATTAAACATTTTATTTTATTTAGTAATATAATATAAACAATTATATAATCATTTCTGTTTATGAAATCTGTTTTAAAGATATTCAGTTCTTGTGTGAAAAAAGACATCGGTAGGTTAAAAATGAAAAATGAGTTCATTATTTTATATTAAATAGATAATTAATCATGAAGATGTTTTTGATTATAAAAATAATCGATACTCTTAAAACCAATAATGATATATGGTTATTATAAATAAACTATATTATAATCATGGAGACAATATGACGTATGTACGAATGAGTAATGTTTCCATTTTACAATGATCATTATTGAAAGAAGATAACCATTATTTTTTCATTAATGATTTATAATTCTATCCTTATTTTAATATTATATCTTTAATATTATTTATATATATCATCTATGTGAATGGGTAATGAAAAATTATTCACATCACTTTGTGGATATGGTAATCCATACGTACACACAAATGACATTATCACTGTTCAATTAATTTAAATGTGAGAAATAAAATGATATATGGTAGTTTCAAAGTGATAAATATGTAATAAATATATAAAAATATATAAGTACATTGACTAAAAAATTATAACAATATATTATAAAATATGATGAAAAATTAAATACATCATTTTGTGAGGTGGTCACCCACTATACACATGAACAGTGGTTTCATTTCCCATTTGATTAAAGATGCGATGGATAAAGATTTTGAGACTATCATAAAAACAACTAAGTATAATGAATATAATGATAAAACCATTTCATTAATGTAAAATAATATATTAAGGAGGATTAACAAAAATTAAAACAAAATCAATCTTTTATAATGATACCTCTTGTTATAAAAAATTTTGTTCTTTACACAAAAATAATTGATAGTATTATTTTTTGGATAAAATATCCTATAAAATGGGATTATGTAATTAAGGAATATATTCTATAATATATTTTTTAAAACAAAAATTTTTTATGTGTGATGAATTAAGAAGAAAAAGATTACTTTTTTATTATAAAATTGGAAGACTCTTGGAGTTTCTTAAAATAATAAATACATATATATTTATATTATGTATATATAGATAAAGATTTATAATATTAGAATATAATATATTTATTATTATAAATTATGTCATCTAATAACATTTATTAAAAATTAGTATCATATTTGTATCCTTATCATTTTTATCCCCTCATTAAACCTCTTCACACTTAAGGCGAGAATAATGTTTTTTATTCCAAGATGGTCATATTATTTAACATAAATTGAAATAATACCAACAAATTTACTATGATTTATATTTTAAATAATATCCAAATAACATTCCCAAATATAGAATTTTTTCATTTTTTTCATTTAATAACATATTAATTTCTTAAAATATCCATAATATATATTTTAGAACAATTTATTTACATTGAATTTTATTATATCCTCAAAATGAAATAAATTACTAATTAAATATTTTAATATATTCCTAAAATTTTATTATTATTTATATAATTCATCAGTCACATTAATTATTTCATAATATACTACTTTTAATATTTTTATATTTGTTTATTTATTTTCCCATTAATTGAATAATAACACATTCATTATAGTGTAGGAATTTATTGTAATTATTTATTCAATAAAAATTTAATATATTATTAAGATATGAATTTTATGATTAAAAAATTATTTATATAAAAATATATCCTCTCGTTGTCCCCATGTTAAAAATATTTTAATTATTAAAAACAAGAGTGTTTTATTTTTGACTTTTCATTATATAAAATATTATATGGGTCAAAATACCATAAAAATTGGGAAACATTCCTTATATTAAATATTTGGATAAAATGGACGATGTAGACTCATAAAATAAATTCAAGTTGAGCATTATGGTCATTAATTTGAATGTCACATTTTAATTTTATCTTCAATTACCCTATTTACCTTTCACCATGGTAAAAACATTAGTTGGGTCATTATACGAACTAAAAAAACAAGACTCTTAATTACTAAATTTTGACATGTAGATTACAAATATTTAATAAATTTTTATTATTCATTTCCTAAAATTAGAAAGAAATAACATAAATTTTATTTGGATAATTATGATGACAAATATTTCTTCGAAAAATGACTTTTTTAATGGAAAAAAAATAAAATAAATTCAAGTATAAGTGTTTTTAAAAACCATAATTGGATTAATATAAATAAATATAAACTAACTAAATTTTTAAATTAATCAATTATATATTTTAAAATTTTAAATACTTTAAAATAAATGCAATTTTAAAAATCAAAATTAGAATTTTACTATACTAACATAAAAACAAATCATTTTAGAGTATTATCAAATATTCATATTATGATCATTCATACAATATAATTTAAAAATAAAAAATAAGTTTTTTAATTTAAAATTATATAATTTTAAAATTTAATTTTTATTTACAAACTTATATTAATAGAGTTTAATAATACTATTTCATTTTTAATTTAAAAATTAATTAATAATTTTATGTTGAAATAAATATCTAATTTGTGAATAATAAAAATATAAAAATTATTTTTTATATTATTAACTAGGCTGTTTCATTATCCCGTCCTTATTAAAATTCAATTCTCATAATTTTATTCAATTATTAAACTATTGGGGATATCATTCTATCATAGAATTTTAAATTCACATGTTTCTTCTTCAGCCACATGTTTTTTCCAATAAAACCATTACATGGTGAATACAAAATTTTCTATATCAAATTCATACCTATAGATAGTAATCTAAACATAATGTTCCATATAAGAATATTCACATTCTAATGAAACTAATTTACTAATCAAAAAATAGATGAATCTGTCACATATTTCTATAACATTGAATCAAGGAAAATAATGTAATTGAGATAATTTCATAAAATATTCCACATTATAAGTAACATAACCAATATTCTATAGTATTCTATACTATCAAATTACCCATGGACTTATCATTACCTCTTTACGAAAACACATAACACTTTTACATGTATAGACTTTATGAAAACAACTTTCACCTACATGAAAATAAATACCATTCCTTTTTTTATATGTATAACATTTATATCGGCTCGGAGCTATCAACATATAAAACTAAACCATCATCACCTTTTCAAATATTTGTTAGACCAACACAGGTCATATCACCTTACTTTCTCATACATTATCCCAAAAGTTTGTGTTTGGGTAACACTTTCCATTTAAATCCACAAAAAGAACCATATGAATACTAGAATTGAAACCGTTATTATAGGAAAAAACCACCCGTGTAGGATGTTTCTCCCAATATCCTTGGTAAGCTGATGAAAAATAATGAAGATGACATTTAATTTCAAAATTAAATATTTGGACTATCCATCATATTAGGGATGAAAAACTATAATGAAGTTTATTTTTCTACCAATGACTTCTGACGTCCATTCTAAAAATTTGATCTGAGTATGTGATCATGTATTGATAAAATATAGAAACGTACACCATATAACATGATTATACACTTGAGAAACAACCAGGAAAGTAGATGGAATTATATAGTATCTCAAATTTTAAAAAAATTAACATATTTAATTATAAATATTAATCCAAACCACATTGTTACCTATAAATGTATTCAGAAATCCCAAAACAAAATACAGGGATAAATTTTAACATTTCCACATTGGAATTGTCAATTGATGAAGAATTAGCATCCGAAATTATCATTCTACATTACCTGATAACATGTTAAACATTTCCAAGTAAAATTAGTAATATTTTTCATTTTTCCAATTCACTCATAGTACTCATGGTGTTCTCTATACCTTTTAGTTCTTCCTGGATAAATATAATTCATGGAACTATGATCTTCCCTCGATGATTCTTTTTCCAACTATGAATCATCAGATATGCAGAATCTCTATCCAAATATAAAATCATCTTATTTATTAAATTAAATTAAATAAACTTACACTTATTAACCCATTATAATGTTACCTATAACTCATGTTCATCCTTATAAACATTCATAATTTTTTTTGGTAGTGAACATTGTACTAAAAAATAGAACAAAATATATAGGGATCCAATATCAAAAAATTCTATGATAAAATTTATTAAATATTTATCCAATGGGTAATGTTCCAATTATAAACATGGTTATTGTACCATTCTTTTTTGTGACTAAAAGAATTAGATAATTTGATTTCTTCTCCAAAATTATGATTAATTGGGAAATCATATTTGTTGAACACTTACAACAATCTTTTTTGTATCTTGATAAACTTTTTATGAGTGAATATATAATTCAAACACTTATGATAAATATATATATTTCCCACATAGATAAATATAAATTATTCCACTAATATATTAAATAAAAAAAATGATGAAGTTATTTATAGATCATTTTTATTATAATTTTACTCAAGAGGTTTTATTTCCTAAAAAGCATTTTCAATTTACTGATCAATCAGAATTATAAAACAATCATTTCTATTCAAAGAGTATTTAATATAGATGAAAATTTCATCATTTATAATTGGAATACCTAATTATGGATCGTTCAAAAATAGTAATTTCAGTTCATAAAAATAATAATTATATTAAATCTATAAGATTAATTTAAATACCTTTTATGTTAATGTAGTCAATTGGATAGAAAAACATGAAAATCATTCAGTAATCCAATGATAATAACACACTAAAAAAATAATACTATGAATCCATATCTCATTTGTAGGAATATAAAACTCTGTTAAAGCATTAGTTTTATCTGTGTCAATAATTATCTAATCCTAAGAAACATTATAACTAAGTAAAGAACTATGTTGCATCCAAAATTATTACATTGATAATTTTTCCATATATCATCTTTTTTTACGGCTTTAAAATTAATACATAACTATATTTTTTGTTCCTCATGAATTTTAGAATATATAAATATTTGAAAAACTAATTAAACAACAAAATTTCCCATGAACTCATTGAAAAATCTCTATATTAGATCCATCAGCACATCTACTGAAATAGACATCCCAATGGGGATAACTATAAACTCATAGCTTCTATTTTTTGTTTGAAATTATATCTTCAGGATATCATTCTCATTCACCTTCATCTGATTGTATCCTTACCTAAGATCAATCTTAAAAAAACTAAACTCTCGATACCGACCATCGATGAAGTCGGTCAATGTTTAAAATTTATATTCCTACTAACTAATGTATATGTGGAAAGAATGGTTGAACCCACAAAGACGGCTTTTATGACCACTAATATTCTGAAAAAAAAATCCAAAAGCATCATTGTTGTCAGCAGTGTAGTATATTTCTTATTTTTAGTTTTTTATATTTTTTTGTTTATTATAAGGGAAAAATGAAACACCACAATCCATTTATGTTTTTATTTTATTTTAAACAGTATTGAAACAAGAAAAAGACAGAATATAGTATGTAACAGAGATATAAAATAGTGATAAATGACAATCAAGTATATAAGCAGGGGGAGAAATTTAATTCGACTAGTTTTAAAAGTATTTCAATTCACTTAAAAGTTATTTCATTGTACCGCCATTTTAAGATAGTGACTTACTTCCCTCACTAAGTGTTAATTCTAATAGATAGATCATGAACAGAGTTTTTCACTATAAAATGATCAACTATGAACATCATTATTTGAAAATTTCAATAAGATGAACTCTCTGTAAGTCCCGAAGTATTTCGAATTTATTATCTTTTTAAAAATTTGGCTCAATCAATCTATACATTTAATTGTGAAATTTTGAAATTATGTTAAAGTGGTACAAGCAGTTGGACAAATTCAATATTGATCTCTCTGATCAATAATGAAAATATCAAAAATGATAATGTGAATAGAAAATTAATAGATAACCAGTGAAACATTAATTTATTTACAATTTTAATGATTTATCTATAAAGAAAATTAATTATCATTTAAGAAATTTTTATCATACTAAACAGAGTACTAATTATATAATTAAAAATGAAGATAATATCCCAAGATGATGCTCTGCTTCAGAACTCCTCCTATTCCAAGAAGTGGTTCCGGAGTCACCCTCTGACCATCTTTTGATCTGACCTGGATCATTGAATGCATCGGATGAATGGCCTCCACCATTTCTTTCATTTATTTCTCTGTTTTAAGAACCCATTGTCTTCAACTACTTGTCACCACCACTCCTCACCGACCTAAATTTTACATTTACATTCACACCACAAACATATGTCTTTGGTGCATCACACGTCGCACTAGTTTTTCCCATGTAACTAACTTCAGGTGAGTTAGTTGAACACACTTGGGTGTTTTTTAGGTTTTGGTGTGAACCTGCATAGTTAGAACAGAATTTAAATAATTTTTTAAAAAAAGAGATAACCTTTATAAATAAATAATCAACGGATTAATTAATGTAATATTAAATGTTATTTACATTAACATAATTGATATTTTTTATAAAATTTATTATTATTATTTTTTTGGAAAAATATTTAAATTTAATTTAATATCTATTAATTATTTAATTAAATGATAACTATTTTAATTATTTTTTTAATCACAACCAGTTTATAACTAATTTTGAAAATCAAAAAAAAATTTAATAAAGTTATTTAATTTAACAAATAATTTTAATTAATTATTTTCATTATAATTCAATCGATTTACAAATGTTATTATTTTTCAAAAATAATCTAATTGGTCAAATAAGTTTAACTTAATTTTATTTTTAAATTATTATTAATAATTTATTATATATATATATTTATATTTAATTATTTATTTATATAATTTATTTTATTATTATTAACCATTTATTTTATTTGATCAAAAAATATTTATGTTTTTTTGTTTTCTATTTTAGATTAGTTTTTGATTTAGTACAGTTTTTTTAGTTTATATCCCCTCCACCATATCAATGCTGCACATAAGGGAAGGGGAAAGGGTTTTGATGGCTTCTAGAGAATGCCTCCTCGCACAGTGTCAGTGGCTTGCTACTCTTTCAGTGACGACGACGCCCATCAAATCGACTTTGGTGGAAGATGGGTTGGAAAAGGATAAATTTTGTGGATGACAATGAGACTGCGGGCACAGGTGATTCACAATCCTTCTCGGATGATGGATGAGGCTGCCTAGGATTCATAAGTGGAACGAGGTGACAATTGGTTCCGCATGGACTTTATCTATCTTATATCCGAAAATGAAATTGGGTTAGAGGTTTATATATATCTAGATGATAGGATTGTGTTTATTGAGTCGTGTTTGAGTCGATCATGTGATGCTTCAATTTGTGTTAGAACACTATTGTCTGAAATAGTGATTGATGATGAAGATGTGGGTAGATGTTACTGGGAAGAACCTCTCATAATGGTGGGGAAAAGATCATAAGGGGAGGTGTGAGAATAGATAGTGGAATAGGGGAGCAGTGTCAGTCTAAGATGATGTGTCAGTGAGATGAAAGGATGAAATATTGGTGAGGATGAAGGAAGCATGGGAGCGGTAATGAAGGTCATTATTGGCTTCAAGATAAGGCGACTGACAGTTAAAAAGGGAAGGGTCACCGATATTTTAATAACAAGTGAGTAGTAGTGGTGCAACAGAGGTTACCGATGTCATAAGGAAACCGATGTAATTTAAGGTCACAAATGATTTAAAACAAATTAAAAGCTCACCATTGAAAAAAGAGGTCACCGATGAAGAAAAAAAGTAACTGATCCAGTTATAGGTTACCGATAAATGAAAGGTTACCGATGCACTTAATCAAATGTCATCATTGGTTAAAATTTAAAAGGACACCGAGAGAAAAAAATAAAGGCTACTGATGGTACACATAAACTAAAAAAATTAAAATTGAACATAAAACTAAAATAGAAGATAACTAAATAAAATGATTGAAAATATGTAACCTCTTAAAAATGAAATAAAAAATAAAATGATTGATATTTATAAAATTATAGAAGGCTAAACATTAAAGTCTTGATTATTATTAAACATAAACTTTTGTGATATAGTTTATGTATTTTTTAATTGTTAACACTTGAATTTGAAAAACAAGATTAATATTAAACTATGTTGATAAACTATTAATATTCTAATTATTAATGATTCCATAATGAATATAAAAGAATTTAATCAGTGACTTAATAAGTTACTTATAGCTCATATTTGTCACACTGGTAGACTAAAACAATAGTTAATAAATAAATAATATAATTTAATATATAGGATTAAATAATTAATGTTTTAAAACTCTAAAATAATTAATTAAACAATTAATTTAATACTGAAAGTTAAAATCACACTATTTCATTTAATTTAAACTAAAATTCCTAACTAAATTAGTTAGCATAATGATTAAACATACAAATAAATAAAGTGGATATATTTTAATAATTCTAATGTAAATGATAAAAAATTAAAATAAAGGCTATGTTAATTAATACACAAATAAATATATTAAATGATTATTTATTTTTAATTTAAAATTATTAATTGGTAAGAAGATTAAAATTAGTATAAATAATTTGAAAAAAAACTACTAAAAAAGAAATGTAAAATTAAATTAATTATTTTAATGACTAAAATTACATAATATGTTTTAATAATTGATTAATTAATAATTTTAATTATTAAAATAGAACGTAAAATTATTTAGTAAAATGTGCATAAATAAATATTTATATAATAAAACATTAAGTAAAAAGATGTGTAAAATCAAGGTAAATATAGTGCCACATCAAATTACCCAACACTTAATCATTTTTTGTCCACAAACATTATCTTTCTTTATTATAATTGAAAATCCTATTGTAGTAATTATGATTCAACTAAAACTGTAACAGGTCCAACACATTAGAATTGGGGGAAGAATAAGAAAATAGTCTTTTGAAAATAATTTTTCAAATCAAGACATGCCTAAAATGAGTACATAATGGGTAATCAAGATAGAAAATATTCAACAATAAAAGAATGGGTCATGTGTTATACATGACTCTTCTAAGTGATCATTTCATTTCGAACTAAATTTCTAATTTATAATGTGACAAGAGATTTAATAGTAGTAGAGTTAAGAACATAACTATAGGAACTATTTATATTAACTCACTCAAAAGATCCATGAATAATTTTATTTTCGTGAATCACCATTATTTAATAACCTAAATGAATCCCATAATTAAAAAATTAACCCCTTCTTCTTTTAGTGTTCATCATTCCCCTCACCATAATGAACTTGTTTTTTACCTTAGAAACTTTATTTTATTTTTCCATCCCATGTAACATGTGCTAAGAACTGTGCATAAGTAGTTATTCAAATTGTACAGAGGGATTATAGTAAACAGAAATGCACACAGCATTCGGGGTCATAGAGATCACTGTGGGATCCTAGATGCCCAAACTACACCAGTTTAAAAATATTTTTATGAAAACAATTTACATTATCTTATTAAGGAAATTAATTTATTAATTAAAAGGAAATGAGTTCCCTAGAATCATGATCAATCATCGAGTTCCAAATATTATGGTCATAACTCCACTAATAGGTCACCCATATCACACTCAAAAATGGTCCCTAAACCAAAATTCCATAAAACCACTAAGAAAGACAACTCGACAATCATCCATCTGAAAAATTCTAGACTCAATGATTAATTTAACTTCCAATCATGCAAAATTCAATGGCAAGAATCAAAGGCGACACAGTGTACAACCTAAAATTATGAATGAATTTTGAAAAACATTTACCATTTTTTTGACAAAAGACTGAAGTAGAAGTCAGAATTTATGGGATTTCAATTAAGAATGGTACATCATACTCAAAAATTGATGTGCCCCCTTACATAAAACACAATATCATCTACAAATATGACTTCTAAAGTGGAGATGAATAATTTGATAGTTTATGTTCAAACCAAATTTTCAACAGATAGGATTTATGACATGTATAAAGGGTCTCATTAAATTTTAAAAATAATGTTTTCCAAAATGAATAAGTTTATAGCAGGTTCACTATAAAGTACACACATTAATACTAAATCCAGTGACATAGATTTTAGATTCAGTATAAAAAGTAGCATATAACTTGTCGGTGCAATTTGGATAGGGTGTTGCAATCTGATATTTTTGGTTCAAACGAATGACAATATAGGATAAAAATTCTTGCTAACACCCCTTTTCAAAGAAATTTAAATGAAAAACTCAACAACTATAAATCATGTAACTCTACCCCCACATAGTTTAAAGAAGTGGAATTATTTAAACAATACTGATGTTTAATTTATAGTAAGGCGGAACATTAAGAATTTTTTTATTAAACTTATTGAAATGTATCTAAAATTTTTAGTAAGAATAAATTTTTTTGAAGCAGAAATAAATAGAGCATAATTTTTCATGCATTTCATGGAGTAGATTTTTTTCTAAAGCATTATTGAATAGAGAAATAAATCAAAATTTAACCTTAAAGTACTTCCCTAAATTATTTTTTATTAATCCTTCAATATGGGAATTCCACTCCTTTATTACTTAGTTGCAACATCTTAAAAACACTAAGTGTGAAAACTAGGAGCAAAAATATAGGAGAGATAGAGCATACAAAAATTAACAAAGCAGCACTTTATCGAACACATAACATTACATAAGTGAAAAAACAATATATGGTATGGGTTTACTCCCATTAAACACTAAGTATTAATTCTTAAATTAGAATTTATTTAATCAGAATTTTTTTATTTATTAACTCATTAAAACCCATTGGTTGCCTCCCATGCAATGCTAGATTTATAGTTCATAGACAGACCTTATTTTCCTAGATATTTCAATCCATGATCATTTAATGGGAATGAATTATTAATATTGTTAACTTTACAATAATATGTTGATTCCAAAATATGATCAACCACAACATTATCATCTACAATACCATAAAAATATTCTCTAAATTTCATTAAACAATATAGTTTCTAATATTCTTTCTACCCTATTTTGGCCTCTAGAAACAATTTCCTCTATTATAAAAATGCTCCACTGCTCCCTATAAAAATCACCAAATTGGCTAGTGATACTTACCAGACATCCCCCACACATAGAGGTTAGCTCCAACCCATAATTTGAAGAAAAACCCCCTGAAAAAACTCATGTATTTTCAATGAATATTCCCAGCACAACATGCACAAAAGGCAACTCAGTAAACTCGTGGAAGAAGGAATCATATTCAGGATACAATAGTGATAACCAATGTCTATAGATGACTCAAATAATGTGAATTTTTAAGCCCAAGTAGGATTTCATCACAAACAACATCAAACTGAGAATTAAATAAAGTAACTAGAAAAGTCACTAGATCATAATGGGTGCAATTTAGTTCTTTACCAGGACTCAGCCCAATAAAATTCCCCAAATTCAGAAACCCTTAAATAATCGACTTCATATGGGAAAAATTCAAAACATAGTTGAGGAAGTTCAATACAATATTCTGATCGACTCTCTACAAAGGGTTCTAGGGAATGATTTTATACATATATTGGAAGGAGTGGGACAAGAATAGAAGCCTGATGAAAAGTTTCATTAGGCTGGGGAATCATTATATCATTGACCACAATAGGGATAGAACCATACTCAGCTCGGAACTCAATATTAAATCATTGATTCTCAGTGATATATATCATATCACAACCAACCATGTGTTGAGGCTTTCCAAACTCTATGAACTCCTCCACATCATCAATAGCATGGAGAGTGGGTTTCCCCTTGGAATCCTCTAAGACCACGCTAGATGTAGCATAGAATGGTATCAGTAAGATGATTGGGACATTTTCATCACACTCTATATCAAAAATAAGGAACTTTCTGTGTACTGTTAGTTTTCATATATCACTAATAGATCATCCACCATCCTTGGAGAGTGTGTGAGCGACCTGTCAGCAGGTTAAAGACAAACAGAAGTTCGATGCAAACCCCTAATACCCAAAATTCTAAATAGGGAGTATGAAATAAGATTGATGATTTCTCATAAGTCAATCATAAAATTAAATTTCTCACATGACCCTATTTAATAATTATTAATTAATCTACCAGGGTCAATAATTTTTGGAGGCAACTTCTATAAACAGATCACACTACACTACCCATTGAGATTTAGATTTTCCATCTAATTTGATTCATTTTTATTTTTTAGAAACAATTTGGTAAAAGAAATTTTTGATGAGATTTAATCTATGGTTTCTACAAATGGAATGCTGATATTAATATTTTGAATAATTTTAAGATATCTCAAATAGTTCGGTTTATTATTCTTCATCACTCTTTCAGGGAAGTGAATGAGAGTTTTATAAATTTTTAGAACAGGATGATTGTTCTCATTCTCTTTAATTCATTTTTTTTATTTAATTAGTTAATAAATTCCCAATTCATTCTCCTTGGCTCTTGAAATTTTTCAGATTTACATTCAACATTCAGTTCCAGTTGATAAATGTTTTCCAGATTCCATGATTCTATTCTAAGAAGAGTAATCTTTCCAGATTCAATTTTTTAAATAGTTTTAGTTTTCCTAGAGTTTTAAATTACACGTTCTTTGGTGTGAAGGCCATATATTGTGGATGAATCCATAATAATTTTCCTTGTATTATTAATTGAAGTGTATGTCCACATTTCCTTTTCCTTATCACCTTGATACATATCCATTTGAACTATTTGATGTACTAAATTGTGAATCTTACCATCTTTTTCTTTCCTAAATGAACTGATCTCTCCCAAAACATGTTTTAAAAGCCCCTTTAACTCCCCTTGATAATTTTAATATTCATCCACTTATTTATTTGAGTTATAAATTTTAGGATTTTTTAAGTAGATAGGGGTTGTTGTTTGTTTTATGACACCTTTTTATTACTAGGACAAATTTGGGTGATTATGATAACAATAAGTTTAATCATTAGAGAAAATATTATTTTTCTGATGGATCCTATCTCTAGAATCCACAAATTTGGTATTATCTTCAAACTAGAGAGAGATATAAAAATTTGGACAACATGTATGATAGTGAGTGAACATCCCACAATTATCACATTGCTCCCTGAGAACCATATCACTAAAAACCGCAGCATGAGGATAGTCTTCACCACTATGGATATCCCTCTTCCTAGAGCACCTATACTGAGATTTTTGAGAAATAATGTAATACACAAGTTTCATCACATAAGCAGTTGAGTCAGAAAAGTCACCACCCCCAGAATTGGTAATATATATTTTGTTTGTACAAGGTGAGAGCATTATAAAAGGCATGCATGGGCATATGGGGAGAAACATGGTGATTGGAACATTGTCTAAAGAGACTTCTAAACATATCCCATTAGTGTTTAAATAACTCTTCCTCATCCTAGGAAAAGCCAGTAATTTTGTGCCTATTCTCAGAGGTGGTGTTCCTAGGAAATAATTTTGACATAATAGGAGTTAACACCTATTCTATAGTCTCACAAATTTCGTTATATATGTTTAGAAACAAATTCCTATAATTCATCTTCAGACAAAATAGTATCACTTAAATATCAAATCCTCCTCACAGTGCTATATCAGATGTAATTGTTCGACATAACTGTATAACTCATTAAATTACTCAAGTGAATCTTCTTCTAGAAGACCATCGAATTAAGGATGTTGAGAAAGGTGAGAATGATTAATTTCATAGTTCTTAGACCTTGGGGTCAACTAAATACAAAATCTATTAGATGATACTATTAGAATTTGAAACTCCCCATGTCTAGTTAACTGAAGGTCTACAACAATGAGCTGTGGCACATTCATGTTTTTATCAACTGTTTTATCATGGTTCTCCATTGAAATATTTTTAGGAGAAACTAAATGTTTTTTAGTTTATAGTTTGATAGCCCAAATGTAACATTGAATTCTATTTTGATAATATAATGTGTAATAAAAATAGAAAATAGTACAATAGTATAACTAACAAGAGTTCATTATTACAATAAATAGTATCAATTCAGTAGTAAATGAAAAAAATTATTTTTATAGTTCTAAAATTTTTATTTTTTTATTATTTGTTAATATGTGATTTTTTGTTTTTAATTTGAAAAATAATGGCTCATTCTTTCTCTGACAGTAGCTCCAAATACTTGATGTCAACCATCGTTGAATTATTTTAATGTATATAATTTATATTCCTACTAAATAATTTATATGTGGAAAGAAGGGTTGAACCAACAGAGAAGTATATTATGACCACTAATCTTCTTAACAAAACATTCAAAAGGCATCAATATTGTCAACAGTGAGGTAGATTTTTAAATTATTACCATTTTATAGTTTCAATTTGTTTTATTACAAAGCACAAATAAAACACCACAATCCTTTATTTTTTCTTCTAAACTGTAGTGAAACAAGAAACAGATTATAGAAAGCTTGTAACAGAGATATAAAATGCTAAAAAATGACAATCAATAAAATAATCTCAGGGTGAAATTTCATTCTACTCGTTTTAAATGTATTTCAATTCTCTTAAAAGTTATTGCAGAGTACCACTATTTTAAAAGAGTGAGTTACTTACCTCACCAAAAATTAGTTCTGACAGATTGATCATGAATAGAGTTTTCCACTCTAAAAAGATGAGTTATAAGTGTCATTATTTGAAAATGAAAATATGACAAACTCACCATATGTAACAAAGTATTTTGAATTTATTATATTTTGAAAAGTGTATTCACAATAAATCTCTCTAATAGTTTGGGAAATTTGGAAATAATGTTTTAGTGGTAAAAGAAATTTCATGAATTCAAAATTTATCTCATCGATCAATAATGAAAACCTCAAAATAATAAAGTGAAAAAAAATTAAAAGATAACCAGTGAAACTTCAATTTATCCCCGAACTAAAGGATTTAACTATAATGAAAATTCATTATCATTTCTGTAATTTGTATCATTCTAAACACTGTACTAATTCTAGAACTGAAAAGGAAGATAAACACCCATGGCGATGAGTTTCTCCTGAACTCCTCAAATTCCAAGAAGTGGTTCAAGTGTTTCCCTCTGACATTCTTCTTATTGGACTTGGATGTTTTTTAGGCTTTGGTTTGAACCTGCATAGTTAAAAAAGCATGTAATTAATTTGATTTAACAATAAAGTGTAAAACATTACAAATAAATAATCAACAACCAAATTAATGTAAGATTAAATATTATTTAGTTGAAATTAATAGTTCTTTGCAAAAAAAATTAAATATTATTTTTTTTAATTTTTTTAAATTTAATATCTTTTAATGTTTTAATTAAAAGATAAGTATTTTAATTTTTAATTGTTAACATAACTGGTTTATAACTAATTTCTATACTTTGAAATTATTATTACTAAATTTACTTAATTTTATAATTAATTTTAATAATTATTTCCATGATAATTAGATATATTTATAAAAATAATTACTTTGTAATAATTATTTAATTGATCTAATTAGTTTTACATAATTTTATTTATAAATTATTATTAATATTTCAGTTTTTAAATATTTATATTTAGTTAATTACTTAAAAAAATTATTTTATTATTATTAAACATTTATTTTATTTGATCAATATATATATATCTGTGTATGTGTGTATATGTGTTTTTTTTGTTTTCTATTATAGTTTGGTTATGTATTTAGTATAGTTTTGTATTTTATCTCCCCTCCCTCAAATACACGCTGCACATAGGGGAAGGGGAAAGGGTTTCGATAGCTTTCAGGGGAAGCCACCTCGCACAGTGTCGGCGTCCTACTACTCCTCCAGTGACGATGACACTTCTTGAATCCACTTCAGCAGCTGATGGGATTGTTGAGGCTCTTGTTTGCAGATGGCATTGAGATAAATGGCATGTGTGATTTGAAATCCTTCTCGGATGAAGGACAAGTCTGGCTAGGATTCAGAAGTGGAACGGGGTAATAGGAGGTGTGGCAGGACATCTTCTATCTCAAATTCATAAATAAATTTGTTTTTGACGTTTATATTCATCTGGTTGTGATGTTTGTGTTTATTGAGTCTTGTTTAAGTCGATCAAGTGATGCTTCAATTTGTGATGGAAAAATTATGTGTTAATCATTGATGGGGGATGAAGGCATCAGTAGATGTTACATGGAAGAAGCTCGGGTGATGGTGGGGAAGATATCATGAGGGGAGGAGTGGGGATCGATCGCTAAACAGCGGAGCAATTTTGGTCGAAGAAGTTGCATCGGTGAGATGAAAATATGAACTAATGGTGAGTAGGGAGGATGCAAGGGAGTGGCAATGAAGTTCATTGTTGGATTAAATATAAGGATGTCGATAGATAAAAATAGAAGGGTCACTGATAGTTGAAAAACCTATGAGGCGCTATGGTGCAATAGAGGTTACTGATGGCATAAGGCTATTAATGCAATTAAAGGTCACCAATGATTTAAAAAATTTAAAAGATCACTATTGAGAAAAAAAAGTCATCGATGGAATAAAATAAAAATCCCACTGATGCTGTAAATGGATACATATAAAATGGACGGAATCCAATGAAGTTCATCAATGGTCATAGTTTTTTGAAATTAAAAAGGTCACCGATATAACAAAATTAAAGGCTACCAATGACACACAAAAACTAAAAAAACCTATATTGATATTGAAATTAATAATTATCTTATCAAAATAAAAAGAATGAAAAAAATTAACCGGTTAAAAAATAAAATCAAAAATACAATGATTGAAATTTATAATGTTATAGTTTATTTTTTTATTTAACTTTTAAAACTTAAATAAAAACAAATTAGAATAATATTAAACTATTTTGGTAATAGATTAATATTAAAATTATTATAGAGTCTATAATGAATATAAACTAATTACATTGGTGACTAAATAAGTCACCGATAGGACATATTGGCCTCACTGATAGACTAAAACAAGATTTAATGAATAAATAATCTAACTTCATACTTAGGATAAAATAATTAATGTTTTAAAAAAGTGAACTAATTAATTAAACAAATAATTGAATACTTTAAGTTAAAATCTCACTATTTCGTTTAATTTTTTACTAAAAGTAATTACTAAATTAGTTATAAGGATGATTAAACAAATTAATTAATAATATTGATATATTTTAATAAATCTAAATTAATGGAAAAAATATTAAATACACCATAAGTAAATTAATACACAAATAATGATATTAATTGATAATTTATTATTAAATTAAAATCATTAAGTGGTAAGTAGATTAGAATTTACAAAAAACATTATTAATAAATTAAACTCGAAAAGAAAATTAAAATTAAATTAAATATTTTAAAGACTAAAAACACAGTTAATTATAAAAATTTCTTAATTAAAAAATTTAAATATAAAAATAAAAAAGTTCAATTATTTATTAAAAAGTGCTTATATAACTAATTAAATCATTAAAAATTAAGTAAAAATATGTGGACAAAATATATAAAAAAGCCACATCCTAGAGTTGATCAAACAAATCTTTGATATAAAGAAAATGGAAGTTTTTCATAATACTAATGTTATTTATGGATCTATCATCAATGAAACGATTCATGGAACCTGCATTCTTCTTAGTAAAAATAAGAGAACCCGATGCTAAATTCCTAGGGATAATGAAACCATTTTTACAAAGACCTATAATTTTAATTTCTATTCAAAAATATCTACTTGACCCATTCAATGATTTGGTTTTTAATTCTATTAACATCAACTACAAAGATATATATAAACTCATCATCTCTTTCACGAATAAAATCCCCTGAATACTCTATAAAAACATCCATATATTCATTCACAATTGTGATATAAATAATCTTAATAGTTTCATTCTTATCAAAAAAAATGTTCTAAATAACTTTCACATCAATTTATAACCAATTTATCTACTTAGTTATATGTTTTCAAATGTAATAAATAATTTAACAAAACATTCATGGATTTGTAATAAATATTATCGTGATAAAATTAAATATTATCCAGACCCAAAAAATTTAAAACTCTACAAAGGGTAGTTCAACAAGATTTGTAGGAAAGAAGATTCCACAAATAACAACAGGATGTCTCTTATAAATATTGGTTTATTTAATATTCCAACCAGAAGTTTTTAAAAATATTTTTATCATAGTTTCATCAGGTAATAATCCATATTTACCTTAAAATTTCTTATAAAAAATATTTTCATGATTTAGAGTTCAATATGGTATTAGAATAAATTGAATAAAGTAACACATCATTTGACATAACAACCTCAACTATCATTGTAAAAAAACTCTCCGTACCTTTATACTTATATTTTTGATCATTTTCATCGTGAGTAACTTACACTGGAATCATGTTAGAAATATTATCCTAATCATTACAACTAAATGTATCACTAATGAATGGATATCTATTAATACATTCATTGACTATTAATTAACCCTTTATTTGAAGCCATGATCCTTGTGAAAAAACATAACACATTGGATAAACATTCAATAATTTACTATATTTTCCCCATCATAACGTTTACCACACTTATCATAAGTTTAGAACATAATTTTATTACATATGGATGTCAAGGAAGAATACATAAAAATTTTCTATCATCTGCACATGTTTTCATATTTTTTTAGAATACGTGGTCATAGGTGAGCTCCATTTTTACCTTCTCAATGCACAAAAAAACTCTCATAAATAATAATTTCAAGATAAGAAACTTCTGTTTGGTATCTTGGTTTATAATATCACGAACAAAGCCAAGGATTCCATTCATACTGAAACATATCCCAGAGCATGAAATAGGTTGAAGGGTGCTCCTGATCCACATGAGTCAGAAACTAGTTCCTAGGTTAAAAATTTTAATTCTCGGAATTATTTATCTGAAGATAGACATCAAAAAAATCACATGAATAAATAATCACAAAATGAACCATAAAAATATACATAATGGATAAAAATATCACAATCTAAATATTTTAATATTTTATTTAAAAATACTAAATACCAAAATTTGATTGGAACCAACTAGAACAACACCCACATACCTAAAATAAACAGGATGGTTGTCACCCTTAATCCACTCCCCCCACACCTATAAAATAATGAATACTAGCAACTGGATCCACCGTCACCACCTCTGAAAGACATTACATTCCCAAGGTTATACTTAACATGGTCTACATACACTTGAGGATGTATTTTGGTGTCTAAACCAATGCCTAGTAGGATTCCATCCATAATTCATTCAATACAATAATATTACAATACAAATCATTATGAAATTTATTTTGAATGTTAGAGGAATACTTCTTGTGGAAAACATTTTAATGGAAACATTGTTTGATGGTAAAATGAAAGGTAAATTCCACTATTTGTCGATGGTAAGAATAAAATCACATGGTCATCCAGGATAATCACAAAAGGATCTAGCACATGTGGGACCCTATGAACCTTATATCTCTGTGATGCGCTATCACAAAAATAACCCACAGTGCCGTTATACATGATCCATTAGAGAGGAATCCATCCCATGTTCAAGTGGTCTATAATCAACAATAATGTTTATTTTTTGTTGTAGGGTCAATTTTATTAGATGTAACTAGGACACAATCCCACTTCTTGGAGTATTTTATAGTCTTATTTCACCCACCTAGATACATATGATACCCTTCACGATCAATTTCCATTCCTCATGTCACATGAAAAAACCTGTTACACATTAAAAAAATTCAACATTGAGGGAACATGTAAAATAAAACACATTTTCAAAACACACAACCTACACTAAAATCACACAATCTAATCATTCATTTTGAATAAAATAATACCTTTTTAAAATTTAATCCACTGACACACATGTCTTCCATTGAAAACACCCATGAAAACCATCCTTTTTCATTTCTAAAATCATACTTTATCCTATAGGTAGACAAAAATCATTCAAAAACAAGATACTGAAACCCATTAAATTTATTGAAACAATTTTGTAATAAATGAAATCATACCAAAATAATCCAATAATTTATTAGAATGAAACCACCTACCTCAAGCTTTGAAACTTGTGGAATGTGGTTGAAAACAACAATTACACCATAATGTGACCCTATAATGTAAATATCAATACATAAAAATAAATATTCAACCAAATAAAAAACAATGGAAGCCTCATTATCATAATACATCAAATAGAGAATTAATAACCCATATAGTAAGGAGTTGAAGGATATGAAGATGGTTGAAATCAATAATTACAGAAAAAACTTTATCATTCATGAAGATTCACAACAAAATACTAACATAATTTGAAGACCAAAGGTAGAAAAGTGGGGAGGTCGATGCACCTAGGACAAGAAAATCCGGAGTGGGGAGGAAAGGGTGGATTTTTATTCCAATTTGGTAATGTAAAAGTGTAAATTCTATAGATTTAATTACCTAGGCATGCCGCACAGTTCGACCGCATAGTCATCCAACACATGAATCAATTTTAGGGAACCTATTTCAATAAGGAAAAGAGGTTCGATGGTTGTATGAGGGAGACCAAATTCCTATATGGTTGATTGTGTTACTTATAAAGACTCACATGTATGGGCGCACAGTTATCTACAAGACCATGCATCTGGTCATGTAGCTGAGATAGTGTGGCTCTCTAGGTTTTACGATATTTCCTAGGTAGGCCCATAGTTTGGAAAAATTATTTGTTAATCGTTAACAACGTAAAGACAAGTAAAAAAACTCCACCATTCACAAAAATTACCCAAGATAACTATGGAACGTAAGATATTATCAAAATAAAAATTACACTTATCAAAAAAATCATTTATGTGGCATTTCCCCCACCATGAATCTTTTATACATTTGGATATTTAGATCATGGTCTGTTTAGTTAAAAAATGGTACTGCACCTAAACCAAAATATTATGTCCCCATGCCTCATTCTCATCATTATCATACTTCAAAAGGACTCAAACCAATGGTATGGACTTTCCATGATGTAATTTCTCTTGGGAATATACAATCTGCAATGGTTTCTCAAACATAGACAGGCCGGGTTACAACTCCAACACATCCAAAAATATTAAATGAGAGGGATCCAGAATAAACTTTTTACCTATGAGACATGGACCACATTGTGAATTTATATCAACATGTATGTAAATCCCAAATTCAATGACACTTTAACAATTTTTTAGGTACTGTTAATCATTCTGAAATACCTTATCATTAGATTTCCCTTATCTCCAAGATTATGGTTACAAAATATAGGGTCCACCTTCAGAAACCCTTGATCATCCCATGGGAATTCAGAGGTCTATAACCACTGATTGACATAATACTTTTTCCAGATCTACACTGTTAACAAATAATTCCTAATCAACTAGTCTTTATTAGAATTTTCCATCACAAGGACCATTCCCAACAATGTGGTCTAATTCACCTCTTCCCATTACAAAGTTGAATGGCTCAGTAGACCATAAATCACCTCAAAGGAATCCATATTTTTTATGATATGTAAATATTTTTATACAAAAACTTGACAAACCACAAATTTATATCCCATGATCTTCTTAAATTCATGACAGACACCAATCAAAATTTCTTTTAAAAGATGATTTTCCCATTCCTTATAACATTTTGTTTGAGGATGGTATTCCTTGCTCAACATGATCTATGACACCATAGCCTTTTGAAGGAATTCACATTACCAATAGTTAAAACAAGGGTCTTTATATGAAGTAATAGTCAATGGTACACAGGTAAGACTAACTATCTCTAAAATATAAAACTAAGTCAACTCATCAAACTTTTCTGAATAACTGATATAAAAGAAATGGTCTTATTGTTTAGATGGTCAATAAACACCCAATTCTAGTTCCTTATCCAAGGATTACAGGGTAATCTAATAATGGAATATATGTAGAACTCATCATGTATCTAGGTAAGAAATGATAGGGGAGAATAAAACTAGGGGGACATTATTTATCTGCATTTAATTACTATAGGATATAACACATTGACACCAAATCAGTTATATCTTGCTTCATAACAGGACACCAGAATCGACAATGTACATCATAATACATATAATTGGCCCTAGGATGAACGAAAGTCTTCAAATGATGTCTATCCTGCATGACCACCTTCCAGAGTGAACGTGGCACAACCACATGGGCGTTGAAGAAAATTACAATATCTGAAGATAAAGGCCATTCACTATGCACCAATCTATATTTTAAGAACTATATTAACTACTATCATGGCTTACCATGCGATTTATTTTGTTGAATAAACTTCTTTATGGATGGTTTCATCTATAAACTATCCAAGAACATACCTCAACATTCCCATTGGGCACTAGATGCATCTTGGAAAAAATTATCTTCAATGTACAGTCATCATTTGATTATTTCAAATCATTTATCAACAAAATTCTTCTTAAAGCATTTTCTACCACATTTAATTTTATAATTGTATATAAATTATAAGAATCGAATCCCTAAAAGTACCCCACCTAACAATACTACATTATATTCAAATACATCTGGTTGAAAATGTTTTCCGTGATTATATAGACTTAGTAGGAAATAAACTTATCCCTAAATTGGTAGTGTATCCTTGTCATTAGTTCATGCATCACTACTGCTAATTATCTGTCATTGGTTGGGTAAATATTATTTTTAGTAGATGATGGTGATAACCATATACCACCATAGTCTCATCCTACATTAAAAAACACCCATGACCCATATATGATTTATTTTATAAACCACATATCCATTTCAATATTTTAAAAAAATCAACATAGGGTTTGTGATCAATAACTTGTTAAACACTTCAATAGATGCCTAAAATTTATATTTCCAATCAAAAATCACCACAATATAGGTATTAATAGTCTTGGGTGGTGAAATATATGAGAAATATCTAGTGAACTTCCTTTAATAACATTCTAGGCACACAATTCTTATAACATTGAATTTTTTTTGGATTCTCTCATGAAATCACAAATTCAATCTTTTTATGGTTAAAAAAACATTGTGTTCCAAAATCTCATGGCCCAGAATCATTACCTCCCAGTTCCAAAAGGAACACATGTTTTTTTATAATAGTGGAAATGATCTACAAGAGTTACCAAAACAATCCTCAAGTTCTTCTCATGCTCCTCCTCTATCCCAGAGTGGACTAGGATGCAATACATAAAAATAATGAATAATAAGTTTAAATATATTGGGAACACCTAGTTTATAAGTTCCATAATTAATGTTGGACCTTTTTTCAACCCTAGCTGAATTAAAAAATACTAAAAATGGTTATACATACTTTGGAATGATATCATTTGGAAATCTGTGAATTTGACTCTAAGTTGATGATACCCAGAACACAAATTGATCTAGGAGAACCCCCTTTCCTCCATGTGCTGATATAAAATGTCATCAATATGGGGAAAGGAATATATATTCTTGATTGTTAAATTAATAATCATTCGGTAATCAATGAATAATTGGAGAGATACATCAGCATTCATAGAATATAGAACAATGGAATTCCTATGTGAGATGATTGAGAAAATTAATCCTTTTAATGAAAAATCAACTAGCTGAATATTTATTTCCATCGACTTAGTGGAGTCCACATGGTATTAGGAATATTGTATAAATTGTATCCCTGGAGAAAATCGATGGTGTACTATATATCCCGCTCTAGTGAAATCCCTGAAAAATCATCTGGAATATCATAATGGATCTCATCCAACACATGTGGTAATCAACACAGATAACCACTATCTTATTCCTCAAACAAAACCGGTGATATCTAAAAAGATGTTCTTCCCAATTTAATATTTTATGGTCCCAGACATCTTGAACAAAGATCGCATTCACCCTAAAAACCCTTGAATCTTCCACTGAGTCACAAAACCGTCTCTCAAATTATAATAGTCTATAGGCTCATGAAAATAAACCATCCAATCTATATCAAGTATCATATAGAAGAGGTTCATTCCCAAAACTAGTAAATACAACAATATCTTAAACACTTATGGTGTGACTGGGAAATACAAAAACTTAAACCCTACCCTTTCTTCTTACCAAGTAGTGTCACCACATTCATCACATATGGCATAAGATCAGTTGTAAATTTCAAGACATCCACATGTTATGATGAAATAATAGTAACAGAGGAACTTGTATCAATTAAGGAAATAGAAATGCATGAGGTAATTTGGATTATACCATTAAAAATCGATGGTCATGCATCCTATTCCACTTTAATTGGATCCACTGTATTAAGATTCTTTGTCTCTATTTGAGCATGAGAATGACCAATAACATGAAACTATCCCTTAAGCTAACACTGACCAGAAGAATATCATGTCCATACATCATAGATGAAAAATAATAATCTACTAACATGAATGGCTTTGAATTTTCTATCATTCCCCTAGATTCAAAAAAATCTACACCTAGTAGGAATAGAATAGTTTCTATGAATAAATGCTGAAAATTTCACATATTCTAACATCAATAGAAACACCTATGTTGAGATGGACATGTTCAAATTAAATTCCCTAGTTTTTAATATTGATAGTACTGAACTAATCTAGATTGTGAAATTGCAGAAGATTTTGGTTGTAATGGATGTCCAGAACTACCACTTCCCCTTTTCTCCTGATCAAATTTCTTTCTCTTCTATCCAAATGAAGTAAAACTACCCTAGAACACTACTAAAACTACTCTAGAAAAATGACATATTACAAATCAGTCAATATCCACTATCAAATTATTGTTAGAAACCACATTATATTCTTTCAATTAAATATTAATATTAGGTATCCAATATCGAGTTGTAGTCCAATTTTATATTGGTGAGCCTCTATATATTCATTGTAAACTACAATAGGTGTGAACCAAAACAACACATCAAAGAAAAAAACCTCAGTAGATTCTTTCAATTAAAATAGTAATATTAGGGATCCAATATCAAAATAGTGTCATATTCTAAACCATTGATCCATCATCTATTCATTGAAAACAACTGCTAGTGAGAACCCAAAAAACTGTTCAAATTAGTTGGTGTACTCGATAACAGTCTGATCCCACTAGTGGAGATCAATAAAATCATGGGTATGAAAACAGAAATAGGTGTTATGGAAATAAATATCTTCAAATACTAACATTAATTTCTTAGAACCCATCTTTTCTTTCTTCCCAACATGAACCATTGTGTCCCACCAACATTAACTATGAGAATTAAACTAGATTAAAATACATTTCTCTTTGACTACCTCAAGAGTTTCATGAAACCCAAAAATCATCCCAATGTTGTTAATCCACTCCTCATAATCCTAGGGATCTATTATACCTGAAATGGAAGTAGTTTATTTCTTCAAAAACTGTTGATCTTTTTTCCCTTACTTATCCTTTTTCGACATCCCATAACAAAGAAAGACTTTGTTCAACTTCCTGAAGTGACACCGAGATAGCCTTAACCACTACTTCCACTAGTATCTGATCAACTGGTGAGGTATAACTCTCTCATTCCTTTTCCCATTGATTCATAGGATGTAACTTGGTAGGCAGGTTTCTACAAAAACTAATAAACACAATGAAACCCTCATTACAACCCTCAACACTACATTATAAGAATTTTCTATAATATTAATGAATCCCAAAAACTATTATAAATAAATACAATACCATATCCAACAAAATGTAATAAATAACACATCACCCCCACCCAATGTTCATGCATAATATGTAGCCTATAAATTTCATCTGGAGGATAATTTGATCCAAATTCCCAACATCCCATTGTATCTCAAGGCTTGTTGTGATATGTCTATCCAGGCATCGAACTATCATCCAAAACCACAATCCTTGATAGTCATATCTCTTATAAACACATAATTTACCAAATAACATAACACAATGAAAGGGTCTACCTCATCTAATAACATTTGTTTACGAACCAATCTGAGGCTTCCATCAAACACGACCCCCATCCTGGCCCATTACATGGCCCATTGGGTGTTCTCGATCCCCCCATGATGGAAACATGTTTCTAGGTATCAACCATTCAATTTATTGAATTATTTCAACATTAATAAAAAACCATAAACAGTTCATTAGAATAAATAATCATATAATGAACTATAACCATATCCAAATGTGATATGACTATCACAATCTAAAAATATTTACATTTTGAAATAGAAAACGAAAATCAGAAATTGGAGGGGGGGCAGCTAGACCACAACCAATTTACCACCAAGAGACAAGAGTTCATCAACCTCAAGAAAATCAACCAAAACATGCATAATAAGGAACACTAGAAACTAGATCGACCATCATCACCTCAAAACATATTTTCTTTACCTTGTTGAAATATAACATGTTATACAGACATGTGAGAGTGTTTTAGGATGTAAGATAATTCCCGATAGATTTATACATAAAATATAATCCCTACCATAAAATTATATGAAAAAAAACATATGTGTTTTTGATAAAAAGAGAGGAAATTTTATTGAGGAATGATTGTTAAAGGATCCAATATCTGAAATTAAAATGAAAGGTGAGTTACACTATATGTCGATCGAAGTAATAACATCACTTGAACATCATGGGTAATCCCTAAATGATATTGTAATGGTGGGACCCAAATATCCTTTTATCTCAGTGATATTGAATATAAACCATGAACCAAATCATCATTATGCCTTAGAAATTAGATATGAATATATCCAAAGTCCATGTACTCTCAAATAATATTCAAATTTTAGTAAGTATTGTAGTGTCAATCGTGCTCGAGAGAATTTGGCCTCCCTCCTTCCAATCTGACTAGTGTCCTAACTTATGTCCTCAAACATAGATAACAAGGATTCTTATTGTGATCAACTTCTATTTCACATATCACATTCACCACATCTTACACATTGACAAAGATCACAATATTGGACAAACAAATAAGTCTGAAATCTCAACAGATGCACTTATAACACTGAAACCACCCAGTTTGATGGACTTTTTTTAACAATAACCCCTATTTTAAAAACCATATACACATGCACACATGTATAACATTGAATTAACCAATGAAAACCAACCATTTATTTTTTTAAATCATTATTTATCCCATATGCACACTAAGATCCTTCAAAAACATGATATGAACGAGCCAAAAAATTCACAGGGAAAAATAAAAATAAAAGAAATCATACAATAGTGTTCTAATTAATTCAAATCATATTAACATCTACCTCGATTTTTAAAACATATAAAATGTAGTAGAAACCCACTAATTCACAAAAATGAACCACTATAAAAGAATGATCATACCATAAAAATAAATATTCAACAAAAAATAGAATATCGAACCATTATTTGGCCAACCCTTCCACTAGGGAAATAATAACCCTATGAGAAAAGGTGGAGGATCAAAAGAAGGAATAAATAAAGAATGTGGAGACTTAATTGAATATTATTGAAGATCCCACACCAAAACAAACAAAATTGAATATATAAAATGGTTTGAAAGGGAGAGTTAGAGGAATATAGGTTTGTAAATATATATTAGGTAATAAAGGGGTGGATTTGGGTTATAATCCTGGAATGAAAAAAAGGAAATTAGAAATTTTTAATGACCTTGGCATGTTTCATGGTTTAGCTACACAATATTCTATATTGTATGGAAACTATGAGGAAACTATTTTTCTTAGGTAAATGTGGTTGTATAGTTATTTGACGAAGCTCGTACACCTATGTGATCAACAATGCATGTTAGAAAGACTATCTTGTTAAGACACATAGTTATCCACATTCCCATGCGGCCTGCCATGCAACCTAAATGGTGCCATTGTCTAGGGTGAAATGTCTCTCCAGGGATGGTGCATTGTTCCTAGCAATCATGAGTCAATTATTACCCACCTTATTTGGAGTCCCAATACTATAAATTTCACTAGAAACACACGATAATGATAATTAAACAAGATAATAACAAAATAAACGAGAAAATATCAAAAAAATAAATCATCAATGTGACATCTACCATGATTAATTTAGATTAACCGTAATATAAATATAGCGAATAAAATATTGTACATACCTTGAAAATCATGTAAAATGTTCTTAATGCATTGCTACAAAATATTCATCCTTTTTTTAATTATAATAATTTTTTCTCCATTATTTTTTGATCATTCATATGGTAATATTTATCAAGGATGATACTTTTAAATGTGTTACATATCATTGTAATAAATGTCATCTATCAAGTTTTTAGTCTTAACCAAATAACACAATTGATTAGTTTTTCCTTCAAAATGATAAATAGAAAAGGTTACCTTTTGATGTTCAGAATGTCCCAGGATATCAAATATCATCTCCATGGGATTTATCTATCTTTTGGGTACCACAAAGTCAGACAATCCATCAAAATGTGGAGGATATTATCTAAGACTGTTATCCACATTCGTTATGTTCCACTTTAGTATATTTTGTTAAAATTTATCTTGGATTAAACTAATTTTTTTGCATGTTTCAACTGATCTATCAGAGAAAAAAAAGTAATTTCTATTCATAACCCTTTATAGGATTCTCATTTTGAAGGACATCATCTTATTTGTGCCTCAACTCAACAAATTCCATTTTTTCTTTGTATAAAACCATTCTGAACAAAGATTATTTATATTAGGTAACATGGTAATTTTAAAATTCTATATCATTTCAAATTAATTTTATGGTAAATTAATTATGGTATTCTATCTTCATTGTTTTAACTCCAAATACTAAATAATTCTTTGATATGATAAAAACTATATGGATCCTTTCTTAAAAAATATTTATTATACTGACCATAATCTAGAATTCACATTGGTTCCATACCAAATATTTTTTCAGTTTATATTTTATGAAATTTAGTTAAAAACACTTATATTAAAATACAATATATTATATTTTGGACACTTCTACCCACTATCCATTTTTCCATGTATTATTATTTTTAAAATCAAACATGTTTTATTTTTAGGATTCCCCTTCGCATATTATATTCACTTCATCCATGTCCCAAATTATCCATAAATCCATTGGAAATAATTTTAAACTATGTGATGAGAACAAGAATATTGATTGTGGAAATAAAAGGAGGAAATAATTTTTTGGGTGAAACAATATAAAATCATAGTAAAATGATTTTCTTAAAAAACAACATTTTTTTAAAAAAATACCATCATTTTCCTTTAAAATTATAACTATTTTAAATTTTAAAAAGAAATTTTTTCCAAGAAAACTCATTTGAATTAATGTAAAATAGATATAGGTTCCTTGAAAACATCATCTTCTAATAACACTTACAAAACCATATAATGAGAATAACCATACGACCGGTTTGCAATGTAATTATAAAGATAATGTAATATTTACAAATTGAATTGTTGCGCTATCTATATTAACCAAACATAAAATATATATGGGTATCAAATGTGATCTAAAATGGTGATCAAACCTTCATATAAACTCTATCGGTCTCAATAATTACTTATAATAAATCTATCCCCTTTGTAAACATTTTCCAAGGACTATGTAATGAATAAAACTCTTCAGAAACACTATTAAATCTGTGTGCAAAATAATTTTGAATATCCAAATACCATTTTTTTTTTGAAAATATATATTAAATAATAAAATAACCAAAAAAGGAAAATAGTGATCTTTTAAGAAACCATGAATATATGTAAAGGAATAAAAAAATAGATAATGGTTATAATATTAGGAAATTTCATTTCCATTGTATACAAAAGAATATTACATTTCAATGACCATTCTTAAATAAATATCACATTCCATAAAAATATGATTTTTTTTTAAAACCATTGAATAAAATTACCCTAAAATTTCATTTATAGTACTCTTATATCCATCAAAATGAAATCATATAATAATTCTAAAAACATGGATATATAAGATAGATTTTATAAAAATATAACATTATTAAATTTAAAATTATGTTATATGTTAATGTTTTTCTCACCTTTAGTATGAATCATCATGCATGTTATTTATCTTCCTAAATGAAAATAATTATTAATTTATTTAATTTTATAAGAATGATTTTAAATTTAATTAATGATTTTCGTTTATTTTAAAAAGTCTATATAAAATTATATAATAACTTATGTTTATGTCGAATATTTTGATGATATTAAGTTCAAAAATCAAAAATGAATTTGGTAGGTTGAATACGGTAAAAGATTCATTATTCCATAAAATCTAGAATAATAATTACATAAAATTTTTATACATCAATAATAAATTATAAAAAATTATGATAGTTGGATATGAGAAATGAACTAAATTACAATCACAGAGATGGTAATTTATATATACAAATTAGATAATTTTCAATTTTTAATGATCACTATGGAAATAAGGTATGAATTATTTTATTTTTTAATAATGATAAAGTTATCATAGATATAATATTATTTATTTAAAAATACTTTTATATATAATTCATGCGATTTGGAGATAAAAAAATCGCATTGCTTCAGGGAGTTAGTAGGCTACATGTACTCATGAACGACATTATCATTTTACTTCTATCCAACACACGATAAATGGTTTTGTATCCCATGTGATGGATTATAAGATGGATAAATGATGTAATAGTAACATAAAAAATAATTAAATGTAATATAATTTTTTATTAATTTATCAGAGTTAAATAATATTTTAATGATATGGTAGAATAAACAATACAAAAACACTTGATTAAAAACGATACCTCTTCTTTGGACAATCTCTAATGTTTTAAACTAAAAGATTTGATAATTTCCTTTTATGATCAATAAAATATTATAGGGTGTGATGAGGGGTGAAATGATGGGCTTTTTTAAGATATTAATTGATCTAAACAGTATTTATGTGTGATTAAATGAGAAGAATATATTCCCATTAATAAGATAGTGGAGGGGTAGTCATTTGTGTTTTTAAAATATTAATGTAATATAAGTTAACATTGATGTCAAAATATAAAAAAATTGATATGATTGAATGATAATTTTAGAAAGATACGAAATCCTATAATACAATATAATTTTGACCACTATGGTTCATTTTATATCTATATATTTATGATTTAAATCTTCCTTATCCCTTTTTACACATAACACGATAACATAGTTTTATACACATTTATGGTCATAATAATTTGAATTAATGGAAAAAGTACAAAAAATATCAAACAGAAGATATTTTCCATAATAACTTAATCATTATTCCTTATATAGTATTTTTATAAATTTTATATCATAGAAAAAAATATTTTTTTTATAAAATATCAATACAAGTAATTTTTGAACTCTTCAAGTACATTGAGATTTATATCATCATCAAAAAAATGGAAAAAATAATAAAATATTTCAATTCATCCTAAATATATTATTTATTTTCTATATATCCATGGTTATCAATAAATCATTCAAATTATAATACATTTAATGTTATTAAATTTTTTTTCTAATAAATGAATAATTAATGAACTACCATTTTATAAGAATTTATTTTATTTACTTAATCACTAAAAATTATGAATTAATTAACATGATGAATACAAATAATTTCTATTTCAAAATACTATGAATAATAAAACATATATTCTAGTAATCTACATTTAAGAAAAATTATAATTTTTATGTAAAACTGTTTTACATTTTTTAAATATATTTACATAAAATATAATAGAAGTCACAGTCATAAAAAATGAAATGGGAAATAATTCCATATATTATAATTTTAAATGATCCTGGATAATAAAAATTCATCCAATAAAATTATGCCAACTATTAAGCTCGTTTTTTATTCAATATAATTTTTTTTAAATTTCATTACCCAATTTAACTTTCTCATGGATAACAAAATTAATAAGGTTACTATTCATATTGGAAATAAAATAGAAGAAACATACATTAATAAATTTGTACCCAATAATTTCAAATATTTAATCAATTTTGTCAAGATATAATTTAAATTATTGGATAAAAATGTATTTAAAATCAAAACATAATAATCCAATGAAAGATAGTATTTTAGAAATTAAAAATTAATCTAATTTTATTTACACTAAGTTCAAATTTAATTAAATTTGAAAAATAATATTTTGATTATTTTATATGAAAATGTTTTAATTGCATCATAAAACTCATCAATAATATAATTTTACTTATTAAATACTTGAATATATATATAATTTTCAATAACAAACACATGATTTTTCATTATGAAATGAAAATGAATATTTTCAGAAAATTACCAAAAATTCATCATGATACAATTTTCATAACCTCATTTCAAAAATATATTTTTTATTCAAATTATAATTTGATTATTAGAAAATAGATATTTTTTGTAAAATATTATAAAAAGGGTTTTATAAAACTATATCATTTTTAATAAAAAATTTACATAACAATTTTATAATTAATATAACTATCTAATTTACAAAATTTATAAATATAACAATGATTCATTCTATCATTAACTATGTTTTTACATTAGGGAATATTTTTGGTACAATACAAAGTAAAAAAGATGAACATATCGACCCTCAACACCTTTCAAATACAAAGAGTGAGATATTCATATATCTTCTAATATAAAAATGGTATTTTTTTTATATTCATTATGTGTTAAAGATGAAAATTCAAGTATAAGATTAGCTATACATCCATTTCCTATTGAATAATCGCCAAGAAATAATTGAACCGTGAATCATATTTATCTATAATTTAAATCGGAACATTATACTTCTTTGACACTTCTGTAATGAGAACATAATAATTTCGATGGAGGTATACATACTCACAAATGGAAATAAATTTTGTGAAATTTATATGAAAATATACCATATCCAGGATTCCATTGATTAATTTATAGTTATGTGCAAGAACTATGATGAAATATATTTTTATTTTTTTCTATTTCCATATGGGTATAATAAATGGTGCATCATCCCCTTATAAATTTCCCCCCATACCTTAACTTTGTAAAATATCATGTATCATGATATATACATCTCAATATCTCTCTCTGTGTTGTGCCACTAGAAGTGATCATTTGGATATATAAAAAATTTCTTGAATCTTATTGAATAAAAAAAATGAGCTGTGTGTATAATAAAAGTCATTTTTACGGATCTGACATGGATTGCACATATATATGGTTTCATAATAAAAAATATCCATATCAGAAAATATTAATTTAAATAATATATACAAATATTTATTATTTCACAATTTCATATACATGTTCCACCACTATCATTTCATAAATGGATTATTGAGAAATATATTAGGAATGGTATTATATAATATATTACCTTAGAATAATTTTCACAAACTAGGTCAGGTCCCCATCCGACCCTGCGCCCGACCCGGTCCGCGGCAAGGCCTATGGGGCATTCCTGATCCCCATGGGCTATCACAAGTGCCCAAGTATCACAAATGAAACATGTGAACAATTTACCTGAATAAATAAATATGAAACAAACATCACGAAAAATAATTTAAAACTAATGACAGATAACCAAACAGACCCTCACACCATGTTCAGATTCAATGTTTATGACTTGGACTAAAAACTCAAAAGGAATGGAAAAAGGGGAAAAACTAAAAACACTTACTCAATCCTCCACGCACCGTGAAGTGAAACAACCACAATCTACAATCACCACACCAACACGAGGATGCTGCTGACAATGCAAAACACCAATATTGTTCACGATCCCTCAACCAGGAATGCAGAAGAAACAAAATCTACATACACCCAAGGGTGTATGTGGGGTGTGAGTTAAAAGCCCAGTAGGATACCACCGAGAAAAGGTTCCACGCAGAATTATTAAATGACAAATACATATGCATTTTAATTGAATAAATAAATAAGTTCTTAAAGAATTTTATTGAAAACAATTTTTAAGGGAAAACTACTCTAAATGGAAAACAACATAAATTAACACACACACACACACACACAAACACACACAAAAACATTCATGGTAACCCTAGCATCACACCGTGTACCGACGGTGAGCGCAGAGCAATAGATGAGCACAATACATGGAGATGCCCTAAAGATACTAGTGAGAAGTGGGACCCTATAACATCTCTTCTTGGTGAGAAATAATACAGGAACACAATAATATATGTTATCGTGCATGAGCCACTAGTAGGGAAACACATCCACAACCTAGTGGTCTCCAACATCATCCAAAAGTTTGGATAGTGTTTTAGTCATCAAACTAGCTAAGTGAAACTGGGCTGATGCCACTTATCAATCACTAGCACAGTAGTCCTAGTCTGCCCACCATGTAACCAGGCTTCCTGTTTGTGCTCAAGTAGTTCAGAGTTCATGTCAGATGTAATAACCATACACTCAAATAATGAAAGACACTACACATGCCAACACAACCATTTGAACACACAAGAATCATTTCAAATAATGTCAACTAAAACATTTTCCAAACACATCTAACACAATTCACATAATCTATTAAACCATTTAAAAGAAGATTATAAAACAATAGAAAAAAGGTTCGACGTGGTTTTACACACAAAAATGTGACTGTTTATATTCCAAAACACATTCTAAAACTGCACGCACTCAAATACAATGTTAAAATGTGACCTGATCTACTCAACCAGTCCGACGTAAAACCATACACCACATGTCAGACGCCATCGCACAAACTACACAACATATCAAGAAAAAATATAAAATTTTATGAAACAATAATGTAAAAGTAAGTTGCTTTCACACTTTAACCCACACATAACCATCTTTTACAACAAAATTCTCTCAATGCCATGTCAAAAACATACTTCTCACCAACTAAAATGATTAAATAGTTAACTGTGCGATCTAAAAATTGGTAACTACCAAATATGGGGTTTCAGCAGAAAGTGCACAGATAAAATAAACAAGACACCAAACCATTCAAATGAAAATGAATTTTCAGAATAGAGAAGCTTCTCACTACAAAAATTAATCAAATTTTATGCTGAATTAACCAAACATTCAAATAAATTAATCAAACAATAATTAAGCATGGAACCACCTACCTCGAGAATGTAGGAATCCTCGTGATCTTGGTGAAAAACTCCCACCGCATGCCAAACACACCAAAAAAAACACAATTATGTCTTAAAAACAAGCATCCAGAGAGATTACACCATAATCAGAAAACTTGGACACCAAAACATTACCTGAAATCCTCCCCAATGAAAGAATCAAGAAATTGGGACGGAACGTACCAGCATCGATGATGCGGGAGGCTGGCCGAGCAAGAAAAGGTGGCGTCGGAGGTGTGTCGGGGCTGTCCGGGGGGGGTAGAATCTATTCTGGTTCGCCGGAGAGCTGGAGGAGGTGTGCAGATTGGGTAGCTGGTTTGGCGAGGGCTCGGGGTTGTGCGGCTCGGGATCGCAGGGTGGTGGGATTTTTGTTGGCGAGGTTGGTACAATGGCGTGGCATCAGATCGAGGGGTTGGAGGGGTTGGCATTGGACAAGAGCAAGGCGGGGGAGGCCCAGCGACAGTCGGCACGGCTGGGTAGAGTGGGAGGGAGACAGCGGCGCATGGATGGGTGGCGCTACATCGCGGCTCATCAAGAGGGTCTGACCGAGAGGGAGGCGATGTGAGGGAGAAGGAAGGTGGAGGCAGTCCAACGAGGGATGTGTGTGGACGGCGGCCAATTGTGTGACGTGAAGTATGGAAGGAGGCAGTCCACGCTGTAGGAGAATTCCTGGGAGGGATGTGCGGCGCTCTAGGGTTGCAGGGGGAGAGGGTTTCACGCAGGGAGAGGGGAGAGCAAGGGGAGAGGAAAAAATTAAAAAATAGAGAGAAGTAAATGGAGGGGGCGGGAAGAGAAATAAAAATAAATAAAAATGAAATAAAATAAAGATGAAATAAAACCTAAAAAACTCCAAATCAACATAAAAGAAGAATAATATTTTTAATAACAATAATAGTAATATTAGGGGGGACGAAATGCTAGAAATTATATAATAAAAATATAAAAAATGTAACTTAATTAAATCATTAACTTAATTAATATTAATAATAATAATAAAACTAAAATAATAAAACCAGACAAAATAATAACATCATAATTAACTGAGGTTGGACACTGTGAGGTTGCGCGCCCGGTCACGTGCGCGAAGCGTGCGCAGTTGCGTGCGCGGTCGCACGGATGGTTGCACCCCCGTGTAATAATAAATTTAATAATAATAAAACAATATTTTATTAAGAATAGGAACCGAGCACAATCGCGGCATAGTCGCGCACCTCCATAAATCCCATTTAAAAAAAACAAAGGAACTCAGTCAAACTGCCGCTCACAAATGAGATCGAAAATAATTAAATTAAAATTAAGTGTCAGTTGGGGTGTGACAATTCTCCCCCCCCCATGACACTTTATGCCCCCAGAATGTCCCAAAAGACTTGTCCATCCAAGGTTTCCATGTGAGACCATGAGGTCACCTAAAACAAAACTGCAATCAACTGAAGATCGGGCATTCAAAACACCCATGACCTGAAACTTCAATGAAATCAAATCCCAAAACACTACGAAAAATAACCAACAGCAAGGAACTTGCCTCCAAACACAACTACAACATGGAACACCCTGACCCCTAACATAGGGATTACCAGGGTAGCTCGAGATCTCCAGGAACAAGCATCTAGCAACACACTATCTGAGCTATCCAATTAGCATGGTCGAGGTCAGGTGGAGCAGAAGCAAGGGGTTGCTCCGCCAAGCGCTCTTTGAAAAGAGATCCTTCCACAAGCCCGTCCAATGGTGGTCTCCCCACCATATTAGGGTTCTCATCAAAAATTGGTTCTCCAAATCATAATGTCTCCCAAACCTAGAAAACTCTAACAGTAGATTGACCCATCAAACACCTTATGTTTAACCAACTCAAGAGGGGAGATCAGTGAGACCTGCACTGGGTCTCCCAACCATTTTAATATCTCCTAACAACATAGATCACACACAAGAATTCCAAGTTTACCTTGAGCGATACAGACTGAACTCTTCATCATGAACCCGCCAACATGGGCCAACATGCATGGATGATTTCTACACTATCCAATATTCCATCACATGAGATGGTTTTGATAGTAGAAACTCCAAACCTTGAGAAAAACTGGATAGATGCATATTAATCCCACAAGAAATGAGCATCTCTGAAACGAGTACGATTTCGATCCATAACTGACCACAAGAAGGTTCATGGAGCACACACGCCATCTTTACAAGAATACGGATTTTCCAAACCTCTTTAGGACTCAATAAAAACTCCCATAAACTAAGATCTTAACAAGGATACAGGACCTTCATACCCATCAAAAAAAAATGAATCCTTCATAGGCGATACTTCAATTATGAAATTTAGGTTGTCCCCATCCGTCATTGCGGACATAAGTCACACCAAACTTGTACCACGCCCGACGAGTTTTGGCAGTGCACAAGCTTCACCCCGAGACCTATGGATAGGGCCCTGATGTCTAAAGAATCTAACTCCTCACAGTCATAATATGACTACCTCTGACTAGAACATCCTCTGCTGGAAAAGCCTCAAGCATTCTTATCCCCATACTCCAAGCGTTCACTTCGTCAACTCACCAACTGAGAATTGCGGCAAACAACTTAGAGCACCTGACTGACCACACAGGAGATTAGGAATTGAGTGGCCCATCAAATGTGCAACACAAAATGATGGAAGGGGAACTCCAAGAACCAGTCCCTTTGGTTCACATTCCTCATCAGACGTGGAACATTCACTTACCATAATAAAAACGGGACCAACAACTATTACGAGCATTAAATCTATCATTCCACACAACCTCTGGGGACCTAGATACTAGATCATCAGAAAGGTCAACATACCTACTTCACCTTATGTTGACTGATCAAGAACCTACCAGATCAACCACATTCCTTCGCCTTCACATAGGCACAACCGCGGATAAAGACTATTCTTGAGGGTTTCTCGTGACATCACCATTCGCAACGAAAACAGAACTATCAACATTTTTTGGTTTAGTCTCTCACCTCCAAAAATACTCGAGAAAACTTACACATACACAACATCTAGAGTTCCTCCAAAACCAAAGACACTTCCAACTTTCCCAAATCACTCAATGATATCCAACCGACCTCGAATTCTATGAATAGTCAACACCACCGATAAGAACCTAACTCTACCACTCCACTAAGAGTCTGAGTCGGGCAATGAACTGAGAGAGACCTTCTGGAACCCATTGAACGTTTATAGGGGGCATATCTCAAACAAGAAACACAAAAAATTCTATAAAAATCAAAAAAACATCACCATACAACATCCACACCATAGATACAATTCCAATAATTCCAATTTAAAACATCAATTCATCCTTAAATAAAAACACCCACTTGAAAAACCAAGAACAGTACAATAAAACCCAACAACTATTTTGAACCCATCGATTTCACTTCGGACTCATAACCATTTTACAATTCCAAAACCATTTATGCACAAAAATCCCTTTTTGAGAAAAACCCACTTCTCTGGAAACAAGATGCAGCTTTTAAAATCACTAACTCACCACTGATATTCCTAGATGCCACACATATTTTAATTTTCGTACCACCCAGGCACCCATGAACCCATCCACACAATCCACCAACTATCCATTAATCACTTCCACATGCCCACACAAGCATCCATAGGAATACAACTAAACAAAGTAAGGTTCTTCTTTTTTCAAAAATAAAAAAAATCAATATTCTGAAAATAATCTCTTTTTTCAACAATCATTTCAATCACTCAAGACAAATTTTCAAAAATATTTCCATTTAAAAAATAACCCACTTCAATTTCAGTTAACCCAATTCATTTTTTTGGAAATAAATATTTAAGAAATCAAATGAAAAATTTCCAAAAACATGGTTCAAGAAAAATGCACCCCAAATATCATGTCACCCACACATCAAAATAAAATAAGAGCAGCACCAAATTCTGCTTCAATTTTTAAAGGAAAACAATTTCATGCCAATCAAAAAAATGATGCAAGATATAACATGAATTAAAGCACCTGGGTGGAGGACTGGTGGTCATGTCTAACCCGGCTACATGGTTTAGCAGCCCATGCCCTACGCAAGCACCAACCCCTAGGAGTGTCGAACCGTACTCTCGTGCATCACATGGGTCGCTACGCCAAGTGAGACCATGAACAATATCCGTTTACTCCTATTTTCAACCCCCATCCCCACTGAACAAATCCAAAAACTGAAATCCCGGACTAACCCTGGCTATGCGAGGATCAGAACGAGAAAGAGTTTGCAACAATCTTCCCGCACCTACCCCTCGAGTACCGACAATCCAATCTCTGATCTACCTGACACCCCAAATAACAAGAACATACCTCCCTCTGATACCATTTTTTCATGAACCAGGCCAGGTCTCCATCCAACCCAGTGCCCAACCTAGTCCGCGGCAAGGCCTGAGGGGCATTCTCGATCCCCACCGGCTGGCACAAGTGCCCGGGTATCAAAAATGAAACATGAGAATGATTTACCCGAATAAATAAATATGAAACAAACAGCAACCTAAATAATTTAAAACTAAAGACAGATAACCAAACAGACCCTCACACCATGATCTGATTCAATGTTTAAAACATAGAATAAAAACCCAAAAGGAACAACAACAATGGATAAAAATACTATAAACACTAACTCAATACTCCAAGCACCATGAGGTGCAACAACCTCAAGCTACAATCACCACACCAACACGGGGACGCTGCTGACAATGCGAACCACCAATGTTTTGTATGATGCCTCAACCAGGAATGTAGAAGAAACAGAATCAACATACAACCAAAGGTGTATGTATAGAGTGAGCTAAAATCCCAATAAGATTCCACAGAGAAATGGTTATACACAGAATTATTAAATGACAAATACATATGCAATTTAATGGATAAAATAAGTGCTTAATTTTTTTTAATGAAAACATTTTTTAAGGGAAAACTAATCTAAATTGAAAACAACTTAAATTAACACCCACACACGCACGCGCACACACACACACACACACTTTCTTGGTAACCCCGGTGTCACACTGTGTGCTGAGGGTGAGCGCAGAGAAAAAGAGGAGAACAATACATGGGAGAGGCCCTAAAGATACTAGTGAGAAGTGGGACCATAGAACATCACGTCTCGATGAGAAATAATATTGAAACAAAATAATATACATTCTCATGCATGAACCAGTAGTAGGGAAAAACATGCACAACCTAGTGGTATCCATCATCATCCAAAAGTTTAGTTAGTGTTGTAGTCGTCAAACCAGCTGAGTGAAACCGGGTTGATGCCACTTTAGAATCACTAGCACACTAATCCTAGTCTTCCCACCTATTACACTGTCTTCCCGTTTGTGCTCAAGTAGTTCAGACTTCGTGTCACAAGTTATAACCGTACACTAAAATCAAGGAAGTCACTACACACGCCAATACAACCATTTTCACACACATGAAGCATTTGAAATAATACACCCACTAAAACATTTTCCAAACACGTCCCACACCTTTGAAATAATCTAATAAACCATTTAAAAGATGCTTATAAAACAATATGAAAAAGGTTCCACATGGTTTTACACACACAAAAGTTACTATTTATAAGTCTAAAACAAATTCCAACACCGCACACACTGAAATACAATTTTAAAATGTGACCTGCACCACTCAACCAGTCTGACAAAAAACCATACACCACATGTCAAATGCCTTTTCACAAACTACACAATTTATAAAGGCAAAATATAAAATTTTATGAAACAATTCTAAAAGTAACTTGTAATCACCCTTTAACCCACACAGAACCATCTTTTACGACCAAATTCGCTCAACACCATGTCAAAAACATACATCGCACCCACTGCACATATTAAACAGGTAACCATGCGATCTAAAAATTAGTAACAACCAAGTATGGGTTTTCAGTGGAAAGCACACAATTAAAATGACCAACCAATAAACCATTCAAATTCAAATCAATTTTCAAAAAAGAACTACTTCTCACTACACAAAATAATCAAATAATATGACAAATTAACAAAACATCCGAAAATATTAATCAAACAATAATTAAGTGTGGAACCACCTACTTAGGAATGTACGAAACCTCGTGAGCTTGGTGCAAAACTCCCGCCGCATGCCAAACGCCCCACAAAAAACACAATTATGTCTTAAATACAAGAAACTAGAGTGATTACACCATATTTAAACCACTAGTCACACCAAAACCTAACCCAAAATCCTCCCTAATGAAAGAAAAAATAAATCAAGATGGAACGCACCTGCATCAATGGTACGGGAGACTGGTCAAGCAATACAAGTTGGTGCCGGAGGTACGTTTGGGCTGTCTGGGGAGGGTGAATCTGTTCTGGTTAGCTGGAAAGGTGGAGGAGGGGTGCAGATTGGTTATCTGGTCTAGAAAGGGCTCGGTCCGGTGCGGCTCGGGTTCGCAGGGGGGTGGCGTTGCGGATGGAGAGGGAAACCCGAGTGCGTGGAGCCGGAGCGAGGAGTTGGAGAGGTTTCATTGGACAGGAGAAGGCCGAGGGAGGCCCAGTGACAGTCAGCGCGACTGGGTAGAGTGGGAGGGAGACGGCGCTGCAAGGCTGGTTAGCGCTACATCAGGGCTCATCTGGAGGGTTTAGCTGAGAGGGTGGAGACGCGAGGGAGCAGGAGGGTGGAGGTGGTGCAACGAGGGTTGGGTGTGGACGATGGCCAATCACGGGATGTGAAGTAGGGTAGGAGGCAGTCCGCGATGGAGGAGAATGCAAGGGAGGGATGTGCGGCACGCTGGGGTTACAGGGGAGAGGGTTCCATGCGAAGAGAGGGCAGAGCATAGAGAGAGGGGAAAAAATTTAAATAACAAGAGAGAAGGAAATAGAGGGGGGAAAATGAGAAATAAAAATAAATAAAAATGAAATTTAATAAAGTTGAATTAAAACTTAAAAAAATCCAAATCAACTTAAAATAAGAAAAATATTTTTAATAACAATAATAGTAATATTAGGGGGGAAGTAATTCTAGAAATTCTATATTGATAACTTAAAAAAATTTATAAACTATTTAAAATATGAACTTAATTAATATTTATAATATTAAGAAAACTAAAATAATAAAACCAACCAAAATAATAACATCATTCTTAATTGAGGTTGGACACTGTGAGGTCGCGTGCGCGGTCGCGCGCCCGGTCGCATGCGTGGCATGTGCTCGGTTGCATGCACGGTCGCACGCATGGCTGCACGCCCATGTAACAATAAATTTAATAGTAACAATAAAATTTTTTATTAATAATAGGAACCGAGCACAATCGCGGCACAGTCGCACACCTCCATAAAACCCATTTTTTCAAAAAAAAAAATTAAATGATTCAAACCACCGCTCAAAAAATAGAACCAAAAGAATTAAATTAAAATTAAGCATCGGTCGGGGTGTGACAATAATTCATCCAACTATTGAATATCTATAATGATAGGGATTATTTCAGTCATCATCATCATTCAAGAATCATGCTTCTTTCTCAGCAGTGAATCATGCACCTTGTTTTCCTTTCAAGACTGGTAATGTAATGAAAATTCATATTTCATGATAAAATCTAAATATATATATTAGAATATGTTCATCTTAATCCATCTAAATATATATATATATATTAAGATTCAATAATCTTGAAATATATTATAATTTTCTCTACATAGAAAATTAAATTAATATATTAGTGGAAAAATACCACTACTAACATCAGATCGTGCAATGTGGAATATATCTCTTGGATATTCTATATATATGAGGAATAATCCATAATATTGTATTTTCCAATAACATTTCCCAACAAATTATTATATAAAACATTATATACCAAAGCTATTATCTACTATAGGATCATGTGATAAAATTTTAGTGACCAAAAACATCATAATAGCATCAAAACTATATTTATATTAATTTGTCCTATGAAACATTACTACCATTTGAGTCAACGTGGTTTGCGTATTTGATAATTGAAAAAACATTCCGAAACTATGTAAATATTATCTAGAAGTTCCATCAAAACTATAAAACTTCATTCTATATATTGGTATTGTTTATTATCCAATACACTTATTTATCGATGTATCTACTAATATTCAAATGCATGTGGATACATGATGCAAGAAGGATTAATTATTTAAACAAAATTCAAAGGTCATTATGTAATCCATGTGGTTTTTCCATTGTTAGTGTATTAATAACATTACTAAAATTAACATTACGATCATGCTTGTTCATGGTACATATTATAATATCATCAATAAAGACTATGATAGATTTTTTAATAAAATAATTTAATAAAATGTTCATAAACTTTTTGTTAATAATTTGGGAATTTGTTATTCATGATGGAATCTCAATATGTTAATATTATCTATGTTTTTCAGGAATTTTTTAAAGGGTATATATCCCCACATAACACATAGTTTAAAGTATCTAAATAGAAGATCAAAATTTCATAATTATTGATACCTTTCAAATAATTAATGTATATTTTGATCATTTCATTACAATAATAGAGTGCTTGGTAGTTTGAGAGGGAATTCAATAATTTTACAAATTAATTTTAAAACTATTTTTTACATATAAATTAGATTAAAATGATATACCAACTATTAGTGTAATTTAAATGTTTTAATATTTTTCCAATAAATTAATTTTGATGTTTCTCATCATGCTTGGGATTCATGAAATGTTAATAATGTCTTTGATTAAAAATTTATTAGTTACTTGAAGTTAATATTAATTATATAAATGTTATTTATACCATTATATTTTTATTTATTTATTTTTAATGTTAATATTTTATTTTAATATGATTCCTGATTTTAAGAGGGAGTTTTTAAGCCTTAAATTAGTTTAGTTCACAAATTTATATTGATAAACGAGTGATTCTAAATCTCATTAAAAGAAATAACTTTAATTTTATCTCACATAAAGATAATTCACTATTTGGTAAAGGTAATTAATGGTTTTATGAAGTCACGTAAGGGAAATATGGAGTTATATAAGGGCCAACAGTTGTTTCTTAGGATTATGTAATGGTAAGTCATTGATCTCAACTATTTTATAAAGGTACCTCATTATGTATTGTTCGATTAAGACAATATTTAAACAATACTTGTACATGTAGATCCCCATCAGTGTAAAGGTTAATCAGTCTCGTTGTACTAACATAGAGGTATATAAGCAGGCTTTTTAGTGGAACCCTTGAATTATTCGATTCACATAAGGGTAATTCCCTTCTAACATAAAAGCAGGTGGTTCCATTAATTCGGGACAACTATATTTTTCATAACATACACCAGGTTCATTAAAGTATTCTAGATCATGTGTAAGGTTTTCAATATATAAAATGGTTAAAACATGTTACCCTTATGCAATTTATATGTGTTGTGTAAGGGTAATAATTTTTACCCACTCTCCATATTTTCATCCTCTCGTAGATATACTATTCATGTGAACCTTTTTTCAATGATTTTTGAATAATAATGACATGATATTATAAGAATTATCTCCTTTATTTTTTATTATAATTAAAAAAACTTAATCTAAAATTATGCAGTATATAAATTTTTTTGAATAGAAAATGGGGTATTAAACATTGTGTTTTCCTAATACATTTTGGTACTATTATTTAACAAATACATAAATAAAATCCACTCAATATCCTTAAAAATATTTAAACAATAATTTATTAACCCTTTATTTCAATTGTTTTTTCCTTCTACATTGATTCCAAGAACCCTATGGTTAACAATTCATGATATGGTATGTATGAGTATCCTTATATTCCTCATTAATCCTTTGTTTTTAGTGTGATTCCAACACCATGAATATGTAGGGGTCCATCTTTTGTTTGTATAATCTGTTCATGTGTGATATTACTATTATTTTTATTCATTTTATGTGAAGATTATGCGTTGGAATAATGGATATAATTAATTGAATGTAAATAAATTAATGCAGTAAGAAAAATATAACATGTTCATTAAATATTTATGGATTTTTCTTTTATTAGATATTGGAAATAAATCATTAATTATGAATTATTTATGTTTTTGTGATTATTTCCATATTTGATGAACTAAAGAAAAGAAAATTTTCCCACATTGTGATAACGAAAAACCATAAAAATAGTAGTTGAACCCGTAGTGTGTAAGAAATAAACTTTTCCACTACACCATTCCTATGGATTTTTTTGATGAAATGGTATGCAGAAATAAGAAATTGTTGTTTGATTTGGTTTAATGGTTGTGAATATATTCATATAATTTGTAATGAATGGTAACCAATATGATAAGGAAATGGATTAGGATGGAAATAATGAATGGAAAATCGGTTAATTAAAAATAATTTTAAAATTCAAATATGAGGACTAAATTTAAAAATGGATGTTAAATGATGGTTATAATGGAAACATAGTAATTTTATGTGTGGTATTAATCGTAAATTATTTTAAAGATAAAATAATGAGTATTATTAAATGTAATTTCTTTATAAATAGGATTTAATGAAATATCTCTAATTCTGGAAATGGTGGAAATTTTAATTGAAAGGGTTTTTTTATTACTTGTATGTGGATGATGTGTTGGTATGTAGATATTGTCATACATAATTGTTTGTGATGTGAAATTGTGGAAATATGAGTCTTTTCGAATAAAAACGATGTGTTGTTTTGTGTCCTTTTATTTTTATCATGTTGATTTTCGTTACCTGAATGAATTATTAAAATTGAAACAGATATTCTTTTTATTTTAATTTTCAAATGAAGCCTTGGATTAATGTTTGATGTGTGGTTGAATCTATTGATTTTCTATATAAAATAAATGAACTAAATATATGAAATTTGTTGGAAATGGGACATCTATATATTTACTTCACATGAAAATAATTGGGGTATGTGGTCAATTATATGTGACAACCTGGTGTGGCTTATTTCATTTTAATGTGTTAAGTAATTTGTAAGAGATTATGATGAATATTTGGGATATTTTTAGCTAGTATCATAATTTTGGTTGTGTAGGCCCATAAGTTGGTATTATGTGTAACTATTATATATCGTAATTTGAATTATGATTTCTATACATGACCCAACCTAATAAATCACTATGTTCCAACATGTAAATGTTATTTTTGTGTATTTTCAATATTGAGATGGTGTGTACAGGTGGGTTTCTACCACATCATCTGTACTCCCTCTTCCTTGTGAGTTTAATATACATGTATTATGAGACAGACCACAAAACTGTTCGATTGAAAATGTTTGGGGAGATGATGGTGTGGTCCATTGTGGGGTGATGTATAGTATGTGGAGGGAACACATTTTATATAACTTCTGTTTATGATACCCTACTACTCTAGCTATAGAAGTGGTTGAAATATAATGTTATGTCATATGTGTATTCACGAAAGATGTGATGTTATGACCATGGTGTCATTAGACGATATATATTGTGATATTACATGTGTTTTCAAGTGATATGTGATATGATAATAATTTTTTATCTCGTTTGGATTATTAATTAAAATAAATAGGATCACATGGATGTATGATGGTAGGGTTTGAGAGTAAAAATATTATTAGAATGTTTTGCGGGGTTCCCTTTTATAAATATGCTTCATATAATGTTACTATATTTGGAATAATTATTTTAACAATGATCATAGGTGAGGTCAGGAACCAGTTAACATAATATGTACTCAATGATTCTATCATTTTTTCACCATGAAATTAGTATAATACTTTCACATTTTCATGAGTGTCTTTGGTTTTGATCATATTTAATATAAACTTTTTCTTAGACTACATATATATAAAATAATTTTTAGGTTTCTAGGTGGAATATGGGGACTATTTTAGATATTACTGGATTTGGTGTTGGATATTTAATTTAATTGATTTTGTATTATTGTCTAAAATTTTATACATAAACATTCTCATTGAATTTTTATGACATTACATGGTTCGTATGTTCTTATGGATCATACCTTTTATTTTGATATAATGGATATTTGTGGTTGAAATCCTCTATCCCAATTCACCTTTTTTGATTTAGGGTTATGGATCCTATATATATGACATTTTTTATACCATCATTTCTAATCATTGAACTAGCGCATACTAGATCGGGTACATGGGGGATCGCTATATATATTCCTCCATTTATATCCTTGAAGTGGTACATTTGGTGGGTGGGGGACCTGAAATAGTGGTATCAAGGGTTTTAGATGAGTTATATGATTGGTTTTGAGTGAGTAACTATACATATGTAATGTTTTTATAAGGAATCATTTTGAATCAATCATGGTACATGAAATTATATAGGGATACCGCATAGGGAAATGGACTTTAGGTCCCCTTAAGATCTGATTCAGGAACAATGGACCTATCAAATTACCAATTGGGGTATTACATTCATTATAGAGTCCTAGGTAGGTACATGAGTTATAATTGTTTATCTTGTGATTGAATAAGGTTGTTTTTATATTATGGAATTTAATTAAATAAATAAAAAAATTAGGTTAGTTTCAACGATTATGTCCATTATGTTGTTTCTAATGTTCTCTTATTTATTGAATTATTTTTCATATAATTATAAATAAAATATTGAAATATAAATTAATAAGGATGAGAAAATAATTTAATCCGTATTGTGATATTAATATTTCATTTCAATTTCTATAACAATAAGATAACCTATTTTCATATTGATTACTGTTTTTACTAATGCATGTTTAATGATTTTTTTTTTCTGAATTGATGCTGAATTTTAAAACCCCTTATGATGCATGTTACCTTGAGTATATCTCAAAATTCCATACAATTTATTTTAAAAAGAAACTATGAATTTGACTATTAGGGTTTCCATGAGAGTTAATATTTTATGTATTTAATTCCATTTGTATTTTACATTAAGAATGTGTTATGTACTTATTCTGAAACATGGTTATAAAAATTTAAATATATGATTTTCAGAAAAATGAATATCAAGAATGTTGATAATTCCAAAAATTAATTGAAAATAATTGAAATAGTAACATAAAATATTTATTATTTATTGTAGTTTTAAAAAATAAAAAATAGTTATCAGGTATTAGGATTGAAATTATTATTTAATTTTCCTCTAAATCATTCAAAATGGAGGGAATTCCTAGAGAAAACAATTAAAAATATTGAAAATTTACATAATAAAAATCCATTTCATTTCCAATGATGGTAAAAACCAATTATAATAGATTCATTATGTTATTTAACATCAAAACAAGAATTTATTACCTTGTATTTCCTGCCCACTCAGGTTATCCACCTTGCATGAGTTATTAATTTATTATAATGAAAAAAAATTAATTCATGGAATATTTTTAGAAACTATTGTGTTAACCAATTAAGAATCCAAAAAATTTAAATGATTGAACTTATTGTTTTTAAGACTAATTGGAATATTTGGAAAAAATAGTTGTGACTCACATGTTATGTCATCTGTATTATATAATGAAGACCATGTATAATGTTGGAAACATTTGTACAAATTGTTATGAAATTTATATAATGTAATTCATGATCATGTATAATGTTCTGTATCATATAATTTTAATTTAATATAAATTAATGATATCATCATGATGTACATAATTATGAATGTAAAATATTGTTACCTTTATTTTAGTATATTATATTTTTATCTTGTAAATGAAATGAATAACGAATTTTTAATTTATTAATGATTGGAATAAAATAATGTCATAAAAAATTTAATGTTTTAATTTTGGGATTTAATAAAATGTTTTATTTGTTGATTTCTAAAATCATGTTTTATTTGAAATGGGGGATTTCAATAGAAAACAGTATTTTATCACGTAAAATTGTTTATTTTTAAACTAGAAATTTTATTCTTCAAAAAACAACATGAAAACATAATATATTGCATAATCATGCTAAGAATAATTCTTGAGTTAATTCATGTACATTTTTATATAACATGGTTGTATGCCCAGTGTAATTAAATATAAAGGAATTATGTTTTCTTATAAATGATATTTAAATATATAGTCTTGTTTATACTTTCATTTTTTACTAATATGTTTCATCAATTTGTTGATATAGCTTACTAAAAACTCGTTTTTGGTTAATAAATTGTTATTATAATTGTTGTCTGATATTATTTTTGGTAATGATGTTTAATATAAAAACCCATAATATTTTTTAACTAAAAAACCATTTTATATATGAGAATATTTTAAATTCTTATGATAATAGGTGACCATTAATTTATAATGTTTTTTGTTGATGATATCCCTAAACATCAAAAAAATGGGGTTAATCACTTAAAATAATAAATGAATGAAATGTGTTAATTAGAATGTATAAAAATATATAAGGAAAATATTTCTATCCACACTTAAATTACTACTAAAGATGATGTGGGTGTGATTGACATATTTTTTGGTATATTATGATTAATATTTTGGGAGGATATTTTATGTAGAAAATCATATAGGTAATGTGAAACCCTTTCTCAAATCAAGACATGTTATAAAATGATGAGATTTTAAATCATGCCAAAATGTTAGTGAAACACAATGAATACGACATATAATTATAATGAAGGGGTTCCATTGATTTTTATACTATTTTTATCCCAATATATATTAATATAAGTTAATTTTTAATAAGAAATGAGTTTTAAAACTTTTATATGTAATTTTTTATATTTTAAAAAATAGAAATCTGAACATTAAATACCATGTTATTTTATCATGACTGTGTTATTTGACAATAATAGTTTGATAGAAAACATATAAAACATTCAAAATGGATAAAATGGATTGTTATAGACACATATCGTTTTGATGATTCATGTTTTATATTAAATATACCTCTATTATTTTGATGTTATCTATATTGATATTAACTTGGCAAAATTCATGGTAGATCCATATAATTTGAAAATTTTGATTTTGATGGAAGAGAGTAACCTTTCATTTACGTGATATATTTTGAGAAGCATTCTAAATATTAAAGGATATATATCATTAAATAAATTATTGATTTTTATTATAAATATAAACATGTATTGATATAAAACATGTTTTAATTTCCATTAAAATGGTGGGTGGATAAATTAAATCATATTACACTTGATAATTTAAATAGTGTAATCATTTGGTTAGTTTTGATGTTTAATTATTATTTAAATGTTTTTTTAAATAAAAAAGTATTTTAGTATTTTATTCTTGGGTTTCCACAACATGTTGCGTAATACAATTTAGTGGGAACCACTTGTTAAAAACTGATTTTGTGATAACACGTTTTCTAAAAAAACATTAAAAGAAGTCATGAATTTTCATTAATTCAAAAATGATTTTTTTCAAATTCAATTAAATTTAATTCATAAATATTTTTTTATAAATATTTTTTATGTTAAGGATTAATATGGTTTGGTATTTAAAATTGTTTAATTACCTACCCAATTATCAAAAACTCATGTGAGTTAGTGAGAAATTTTTTGTTATCATACCTTCAAACATAAATGTTTTTAATATAAAATGTCTGGTTACATGTATATAAAGTATATAATCATTTGAAAAGAATCATTATATTTTTATTTCATTTGAATATAATGAGTTAAATTAATTTTTCATCTAACATGTCTATGTAAATAAATTATTATGTACTTGTTATTAGGTTTTGTATGGCTATCTATGTAGCCATGTTCATGTTTGAGTTGTGTGTCCCTAAACTGATTATCTATAATATTAATACGGAAAATAAACAATATAGTTTCTTACATATTGGGACATTAATTTCATACTATGATACATTTGGGTCACCATAGATTTCTTTTATTTAAGATCCCTTATATATATATATATATACGTAATCCAAAAGGAATTATTGTAACCTACTCAGATACCAAATGATATAATCAAAGAAAACACACACACACACACATATATATAATACATAATACCCCATTTATATAAATTACATCTCATAATTAAAACACACTCTTTGAAAAAAAAAGAAACATTTTCTATAAAAATAGCTATAAAAATATTAATTTTATATTTACCCTTAAAAAACTCTACCCACAAGATTTCCTCTTAGAAATTTTATTTATAATTTTATATATAACAATAAATCACATAAAAAGGTAGTGGTTAATCACATAGTAATTTATAATTCATATCATTGAGTTGGAGAAGTATTATTAACAGATCTCAAACCTGTAAGAAAACATTAAAATGATTAAAATACAAAGGAATGTAGAATCTTACATTATTTATTAATATAGCTTATCAAGCACCATATAATAATAATTATAAGACATAATATTAATCTTGAGGCATGGTTTTGTTAATCTCGATGTGGTACACGCATAAGAATAGAAAATCATAAAATATTTAATTCCAATGGAAAACTAAATTCATGTTATAAAATTATTTATTAATATATAATAATCTATAATATTTTTTCATTAGTTAACAATTTATCTCCAATAATATAGTGTACATTGATTTACCACATGTTGTTTATAATAATCTCATTATATATAAAGCATCACTAAATGAAATAGAGAAATATATAATAACTAGATAAAAAATGAAAATATTAATAAATATATATATATCTGTGTGTGTGTGTGTTTTTTTTTTGTTTGTACCAAATGAAAATTATAAATTGACATAACGTAAAAAAGATATTAAAAGAAAAAGGGTTATATAATTTTCTTATAATGTGTCACCTCGGAAGTTTTCTATATAATGATAAAAAATTCCATTTTCCATAAATAATCCAAAAATATTATTATTTATTAGATTAAATATGAAATATATTATGTAGTGATATATAATTGATCATCCCAAAGAATAAATGATAATTAACGTGAAATCATGAAAATTTCATTATTAATGTTTTGGACAAATTATTTTTCAAAAATATTATCCACTTTAAAAATGACATTTAATAGTTGAAAAGTTATTTAAAACATTTTTTAATTTATAAAATTTCAAATAATTGATACATTACATAAAATAATGGAAACATATATTACATATTTATTATGAGATACAAATTGTTGTGGATGTGTAATGATGTAATTTTAATTATTTATTAATGTATAAAATAACAGACATAAAAAAAATGTTAAAAATTAAATTTTGAATAAAAATTATTTACATATATATATTTATAGAATATATTAATTGTTTAAATTTCCCTAAAAAAGTAAAACATATAAAATTTTGAATTTAGTTATAGATGACAAATAGTCAATAAAAACATGATAATTATTCTTTAAAACATCATATTTTTATAAAGTAAGAAATCCTTCACAGAAAAAAGTTTTTTATATAAAAATATAATTAATAAAGTTTTTAAGATTTAATAAAATATTATAATAACAAGGGATATGAAATATCATACATAGAACATCAAATTCCAATTAAAAAGAGTATGACTTATTGATAAGGGCATTGAATCACACCAAAAACCCATATTTCATATTCTATCATGGATCAGTCAACTCTATCATCCTCTATAATAAATATTTTCATACAAATAATTCTAATTATAACCTTATTTAAATTTATTTAAGTTAATTTAAATCATTCATAAATTATTATTTAATATTTATAAATCAACCATGAAAAAATAACCATCGTGTGTATATTACATTAATTAAATGTTTTCATTGGCATACTAGTGTCAACCTATTCTCAAATATCATGTATTGTTAATCTCTATAATGTCCATAGGGATTATATATATAAATTTATTTTTTAGCATAAATAAATAAATTTAGGTTCATATTGAAATTGAAATGATGGTTTTAGTTAATTCTATGTATGTCCGTTTTTTCTAAATATTAATTGAAATAAAATTTTTGGAATTATTGATGAATATATATGTATTGAAATTAAAACAATTACAGTAAGAAATATTATCATATATTAAATTTATTAAATTTATTAAATTTATTCTTATTTTGTTAATAAAAAATTATAGAAAATTTATATAATAATTGATAAAATAGATTAAATGATTCAAGATAATAGTGTGTTATAACAAATTTATGAGTTAGGAAATAATTATGTAAACATGTAATATTATGTTTATATGAAATGACATATTTTTAATAATGTTTATTTTTAGGCATTAAATGGTCTTTTAATATATTTGGGTTGCGATGATATTGGATACAATAAAAAGTAATGATTTCATCTATTGAATGAATATTTCCTCGAGGACCTCCTTTAATATAAATGATTTGGCTATTTTCCAGAGGCCAAGGATTATAAATTTTTAAAACTTACCCTAGGAACTCCTCTAAATGGAATTCAGTAGAAAAAGGGAAAGTCAATACAATATATAATTCATTTTCTAACAGAAAAACTAGAGATAAGTTTTATAGGAAATTTATTAGATTATTATTTTTAACTAATTTAGAATGATATATAATAGAATGATTAAATCACCTTTTAAAAGACTAAATTTTTATTTTATATAAAATTTAAAATGAATTTTTTATCTAGCGTTGATTTCATGAATAAAAATTTAATTATATTTTAATAGCATCAATATAATAATGTATAAAAAAAATTCTTTAAAACCATAATATAAAAATATAAAGATTTATAAAAAATTATTTTAATCAATTAGTGATCATATTATTATTTCACACCCAATAAATATTTTGGATTTCTGAGAAGTTATTATTTATATAAATTATAAATTTATCTAAATTAATTTATTTATAGTGAGAAGTTTTTATTTATTAAGGTCAATATACATAGAAAGATGAATTGTAAAAAATAAATCTTTTATCATTAAATTATTTCTTTAATAAATAATTATATATTTTAGAAAATAATATTTTTATTTTAGTCCATGTATGTAAAAATAATTATTTAAATTTGATAAACATAACGTAAAAAATCATTAGTTCCATATTTTTATATTAATAATGTGTCAAAAACCACTTTATACTAATAAAATATAAGATTCATATATATTTTTAGAATATTATTCGTTACATTAACACTTTTTTATTGATATAATCCTAACATACACATTTAAAACCCCCAGTAACATCACATAAGTCCCATGGGTGAGATGAAAATGGTTATAGTCTCTACTTTTGATTCTGATAGAATTGATCTAGTAAGAATTTATATGATCTATAGCTTATTCAATATATAAATTCATCCCAATCATAAATTTTAAGGGTAATATTATTTCAATTCCAGGTAAATATCTTATGATTCTATCTAATTTATAAGCTCCCAAAATTAATCCTCACAGTTAATACTTCAAATATTTGATTATATAAATTAGTTTCTTAACCCAAAATTCAAAATTTAATTACTTATATTAATTCTAACCATAATAATGATCACATATCAATATTATTTTAATTGACAGTCTAATAACATTTCTTATTATAATAATATTAATTAAAAAATTTACCATTATATTAAAAACTATATATACACAATGTCTATATGTTCCCAATCACTGCATATTCGTAAGAACTAAATAAAGAAGACATTTATCTAATTTAAAATGTAGTATGACTTACAAAATTCCATAAAAATATTCATCATATTCCCCCAACCCAAGTTCATAAAGGATTTTTTAATGTCATGTTTTTTATTTGTAATTTTGGTTATTAAATTCCATTATAAATAGTCATGTTCTAGATATTATTTATCTCAGATTAAAAAATGGGTGTTTTAAATATATAATGTAATTATTATTTTATGTCATTTATATATTAGCTGATGTGGAAATAATTCATACAAAATCTTTTGTTACGTTAGATATTTAATAATCAATGTAAAAAACACATTTAAATATTAGTTATAGAAAAAAAATAACCGTTAAAGGCTTTAGAATCAATGGTTTTTTACATCGGTTATTTTTTAACCGATTTAAATAACAATATACCATGTTAGTTATATAAATCTGAGCATGAAAAGGCTTATAGATGAAGGATTTTTTACATAATTTTTTTATAACCAACGTAAAAAACATATAACATGTTTAATATATAAAATAAAACATGGAAAAAAATAAAAAGATCATTGTTATGCTGGTTATAAAATAACAAACATAATTATTATTCTTTAAATATTTTATTTTACCCTTATTATCCATTTGCGACCAAGGATTATAAATTCAACATTATCCCGAAACAGTAAAATGCAGAAAAACAACTTGTAAATACATATTCACAATTACTACATTAAAGATATAGTATGAACTAAAAACAAATGTAAATCCTACCAAAACAACTAGAAAATACACATTTACAATTACATCATTCAAAAATTCAATATTCACTAAAAAATAAAATCCTAGCAAACCTTTATAAGGATAATCTCATTCAAAATGAATGTATGTGAAATCGTTTTCACTATAAAGGTGAGAGTCATGAGAAATATTCAATTTAAAAGTAAATTATTTAACATTTTAATTAATAAACCCAGTGAAATATTAAGGAATAGTTTGTATGTAAATCAAACCTTATTGAGATTCGTTGTTGTGCTAATTGTAATTATTTTATACATAAATTTTAACACTTAATATCTGCATTACATTATACCTTATTGATTATGAAAATAATTTTTAAATGAATTTTTCAATTCAAAATATCATTTAATGTAATATATCCAAATTTACTAATTATAAAATGAATTTCACCGTTATTTATATATATCCGATCTTGTCATTATTTTTCATCATGCTTTTTCTAAATAAATCACATATACTAAAACAATATAATATGAATTATATAAATTTAAAATTTATTATAATATAAAACAATATTAAGAAAGTATAACTTACAGTTCTGATATGTCATTAAAATTTCCTCGCACATCCCCATGTCTAGATAATATCCAAAAATGTGTCTTCTCCATTGTCAATAACCACATAATATCCAATTGTTACTAATATAAAATAAAATTTAATTTCTGCGATTATTAAGTTAAAATATATAATATACATTGTGGGATATATGTTTCATTATTTTTTTTTCAAATCATTCAGCATTATAAATTATTCTTTCTTCTTAATTAATTGTTCACACATTTAGTAAAATTAATTGTGGGTCCATAAATCCATATACATCTATATATTCATTCTAATCACAAATTTTAAAATGATATCAATGACAATATAATCCTAATTATTGATTCTCAATAAATTTAACGCTTGGAATGATTTTTGATAATAATTACATGGAAAAAACTTGTAACAAGTTGATGCTCAATTTATCACCATTTACAAGATTCATTATATCCCTTTTCAAAATCCCCACATTTATTTCCGGCCCACATACATTATAATCCTTTGGAATCATACAGACACCTTCCAAAAAATTTGAATATTTTGACAATCTGTCACGACTACAAGAATTTGTATCTGAAGTTATATACATTGGTCTTTGTTGCTGGATATATTTTATTTATTAAAAATATAATTAATCTTTCATAAAAATAGTTAAATATAAAAATATTAAATTGTTATAAAAATTAATAAAAAAGTGATGTAAAATATTAAATATATACGTACCTCTATGTTAATATGTCACTGAAGTCTAGATGGACAAACAAAAAAGTGTTTGATATATTGTCCAATATTTATCACCTCATCTGTAGGTAATGGTATTATATTTGATATATCTATAATAGACTATACAGGGACCATATGTTACTATATCTATAACCATTGATGATGAATAGTATTTAATATATAATATATCAGCCGACATGTAACAATATGATATGGATCATTAATATATAATATTAGTTACAATGTGGCTATAGATGAGGGGTTTTTGGAGAAGGATAATAATAGAGTCAACAAATAGAGGTAGAGGATTGGTAGTGTGGGTTGGATAAAAAATGGGATCTGTAGGAAGTGGTGGATGAGTGGGCGTTAGATACACAGGTAGAGGAGGTGGATATACAGTTTGAAATTATCTTTTCATGTCTGCAAACAAGGATGGTACTGATGCTCTAATATCTTCCTCTATCATCACATTAAAATTCTGAACATCTGTCTTGAAATATTCTATTTTTTCATTGATACCCTCCATTGTAGAAGTTGAATAATGTGGTTAGACTTTTCTCAGTAACGCAGAATTATGGTATCCTCATACACGACTCAAGTGATTGGGTTATCCCAATACTGCAGATTAAATATCCATCCTCCCATCAGCTACAAATACCCCATGTGTTCTTTACTCCTCAAGAGAATAGTGTATTAATTATATGAAAAATTCTTTATTGATTAAATATTTATTATTATTGGAATTAAGATAATTAAATAATTTCAAGAAAAATCGTACAATACTCATAGCTACAAAAATCTATTATACTATAATATGTTTCCCCTTTTAGTTTATTCAATACCTCATACATTTTTTAATTCTATCTAGGGTGAGAGAGTGGAATCCTCTCCATATCATGATCACTCAACTCTAAATTTTTTTATTTTTTCAACCATCAGTTGTTTGTCCAATAATGTATTTGCACCCCAAGATAATGTATGAGGGTATACATATCCAAAATTGATCTCATAATGAGATCTTCTCGATTACAATATATTATGAATAATAAATTATTAATAACATCATTATAATATAAGATAACTTCTAAGATTTTACATTTAACTTACAAAAAATGTATATTTTATTATACTTTTATCAAAATATGTATGTGTGCGTTAATCTATAAAAGGATATATATCACAAAGATTTGGATGCTTCTAATGTATAAAAATGAAATCAGATTTGAGGGTGGATATTAAATCCCTCCATCTCATTACAGATATTGATAATAATTTTTTACTGACTCATCCTGTGTCAGGTATATCAAATTTCTTCTAATAATAAGGAGGAAACAAATATTGTTATAAAAATTTCAATATCAGTAAAAAAAATAAATGGACATACCAAAATTGTAACAGCCCAGGTAAATAAAGAATATGACATTTTCATATTTATCCATATTTTTGAATAAAATATTGATATGACTTTAAAGGGGACAATATGCTCGATGGCGTACCCAACACGCAACAACGAGTTTCTTGGGAATCTTACATTGCACTCTAATAATAAAATAATATTATTTTAAATGGTAGTTAACATGTAGCCGTTGTAATGGAGGGAATGGATAGAAATAACTAAAATATGATTATATATGTTTTTAAATGTTTTTACATTTATCCAATAAAGGATAGAGGCTTAAAATATGGAAAGAATTCAATTTTAGGCGTATATGCCCTAGTTTTCACTAAAGGTTCACTTATCACCTTTTGATGTTGAACCATCATTAAATATAGTTTTGTTCACTCTTAAACACTCTTTTGTACCAAATAAAGCACTTATTAAGAATCAGGACATCAAAATTTACTTCGTGTAAATTTTTGGTATCTTTCCGATAAAGTTCTTTTTTTAATGAATAGTGTAAAATGTTGTATTTTAATTCAAAACCTCTTTTTAATCTAATTTATTTATATGATTAGATTATCATTTGAATTTTTTTTAAAGTGAAATTAGAAAACATTTTTAACATTAAATCCGATAGTGGTCTTTGAAATTAATTTCACTTTGAAATCGGACTTAAACTAGTGTCAATCTTTTGATACTTATTGTTTCATAAAAACACTCTATTTGTCATGACAGCGGGAATTAATTATTAAATTAATTAATGTGACTTATATGTATGAATTTTGTAAAACGGACGTCATTTTTGAATACGGAATATCAAATATAACTTAGGGTGAAGTTTTGGTAATTTTCTGAAAAACTTCAATTTTTGATGAATAGTGAAACCACTAAGTGGTACTTATAAAAACTGATTTTCCGTTTAAATGAAATTTTTCCATCATTGTGTTTTGATTTTCAAAAATCCGACATACATGGTTGTCATTAAGAAGTATAATGTGGTTCAATGAGATTAAAATAATTTTTTGTTGAATAGTATCTTATTATGTTTTTAATCGCGATTAGAGGTAATTAGTGTAGTTTAAGGTAAAAATAATGTTTTAATAATATGAGATGAGCTTTAAACATGTCCTACGCTCATTGGATGTGTCATGGCCGACCAATAAAATCCATGGGTCATCTTGGGGACCCCATGGAGCCACTTTGGTTGGGAAATGACATAAATAACATTTTATTTAATGTTAAAGTAAAAATGACACAAACATAATATGTTTTACGAAAACAATTTTTACATGGGGTAATAATGATCAGAGTTTTCATTATAAATAGTCATTGGAAATATAAAAATATTTCCTACATCATAGTATTTTTTTATAGTTTTTAGACCCTAAATAAATTAAATTATTTATGACATCATGATGAGGCAGCGATGACCTCAATATTTAACGATTTAAATAAAATGAGAAGATAATGTAAACTCTATGAACTAAACATGTCCAAAACTTATTGGATGGGTGTATTTCGAACCCTTATCACCATATCCACGAATTATATCAATGTGGGACCTTTTAAAACCGAATCACATTTTCAAATAAAGTAATATTTCTTACTTTCCAAAAGTGCCCCTCCTCTCCTCTTATAAAAGGCCCCCACCTCTACCTCATTTCACACACTCCTCAAGCCTTTTTCTCGGCCAACCCATGCCCATTTATTCTCTCCACATCCCTCTCCTCATCCTAGAGGAATCCCTTTGGGAAGAATCCTTTCAAAGGAAGCCTTTAGGCTCAAATCAAAAGGAGTTACACTTTTAAAGGTAATTCATTCTCTCATGTTCATTTGTTTTATTTTTCTTCTACAACCCCCTAAAATCTTTTTATTTACTTATTTTGTAACAAAAACAGTATATTCAATATACTAGGATGTTGTTATAAGATTTATTCGAGCTACACTCTCACACAACTACATCAAATGGTTAAAGAACATACGGTTTCCGTGGATGGCAAAATTCTGCCTCCCGAAACGATGATTGTTCAATACTCATTTAACACCTTCAAAGGTGGCCATTATGATGTCACTATTTTTATATATGATATATAATATGTTTATGTTTTCCTTAAGCTTCTGTTTTTTTCATTTTGGGCATACCTTTATGGTTTCTATTATGGGTAAACGTGATATCTTCATTTAAGGAAGTGCGGACTACTGCCCCCTCAAAGTGATTTGATTCCTTAAATACCATATGTGGGACGTATAAAGGATGGAACTATGATATTATATATGCTATTATACTAGAATTATAATATAACTTTATATCATTATTATTCCATTCTATAAAATACGAAATAGAAAAGAAAGTAGCGTTCATGCGTACGTACGGCTTACCGTCTCCATGAACGGTGCATTTCATTTCTTACCTCTAAATGATTATGTAATGTTATAAATTCATTCATGTACTGGATATATATGACATATATGATATCTAAATCATGAATAAAATTCTGTATATAATAAACATTTGGCCACACGAACAACATGTAATTGTAAGAAGTCCACTTTCGACTTAAGAACCAAATATCGGCAAAACAAATATTATTAACTTAAATGATTACATAATGTTTATGACATGGTAATAAGTTATATAAAAGAAATAATGAACTTGAAAAAGGTTCTTAATGAAGTATAAATTAACTCACGATTATTATTCATGAGATTAAAGAACGATCGAGTCAAGTCGGACCCGAGGTAAGGTATCCTACTCCTCTCTTTCTTTTTAAGTACACACTTTTATGTCATTCCTTTTAAATCTCATCTTTCTTGTTATTGGGATGATATTTTATATTACAATTACTTTAATTTCTATGTTCATGTGATGAGAGACCCTATTCTCTCTCATAAAACCATTTTGGATGTTTTGAGTGGCGCCGTTAGGCTGCTGAACTTTCGTAACAGATCTAACCTATCTCTTTCTTTTTTAAGTACTCTCCTTTAAGTCACTTTTTTTAAGATCCTCTTTGTAATGTTGGGGGATGTTCTTTTATATTACTCTTGATGTAAATTTTATTTTAATGTTATGAGATACCCTATTTGATCTCATAAATCAAAATTCGAAAGTTTTATGTGGCACCGTTAGGCTGCCCAGATTTCGTAAGGGATTTTTCATCTCACTTTTATTCCCGTGAGATTCATGCTACATTTGCCACAAATTCCATTGAGTGGTATATGTACATCCCATTATTCTACTGTTTTTGTAATATACATTCGTTTATAAGTATTTATATCAATGATCTATTGTCCTTATTTCATGGGGTGTATGTTTTGAAAGATACCCAAGTCGGTAAGGGAACCTTTCACCCTCCTCTTTTTTAAAAGACTTCTTTTGTTGGGTCTTTTAATTTACATATTGTTATGTTGGGATATGTTCTCATATATCCTTATTGATGTATATTTTATGTCCAAGTGATGAGATACACTTCTTATCTCTCATCAACTCATTTTGATGTGATGCGGGTGGCTGTCAAGGGAACTTTTTAACCCAATTTCGATTTCATTGGGTTCAACATGTAGTCATTGAATATGTCATCCATTGAATATGTGTGAATGACCTTTTATTGTTTTACACATAATATCCAATTATATTGGGTGTATTTATATTTGTCACACATATTTTTTAGATTTATTTGTCCTTAATTTAAGGATAACTTCTTTATAAAGGATTTCATCACATTTGACATTTCTATTGAGGGTTAATTGTTTTTATGCACCAATTCACTCTTATATGGTGCATATACTGTCCTTTGGAGTATTATATCATGAATCCATTTATTCTCATGATATTATAATGTTCTGACTAAATGTTATTCCTCAATTATTGTATTCAAGTGTCTGTAATTTTGGTAAAACCCCTTCAACCAAAATATCGTTTTAAATGTTTTAATTATTTGTTCTTATTAATATCCATGTTTTCAAAATGGTTTTAAGGCTTTAGTTATATGGATATTAATGGTTTAAAATTTTAAGCTTCAAGGTGGTATGGGATACTTTGATTCAAAAATCTCTTTATTAAATGTTTTAAATGGTTTTGGAAATGGTTTCTTTTTGAATGGATTCATTATTTCAATATACTAAAATGTTATATTGTGATTGAAATGTGGAAATGTTATGTTTCCTTTATGCATGTTTTATGTGATATATTTATGTTATGGTTCTTGGGCATTGTTATGAAAACGGGTGGTTCCGTGATAAACTAAGGGCGGGTGATCCCGATATAGCTCTCCAATGCATTGGGTAACGCAAAGGAGGGAAACGTTAAGGTTTCTCCGAAGAGATTTAGGGAATATACTATGATGGGTATTCCAAATGTCACCTAGAGGGTTACTCCCTACGTAAGAATGTTATGAATGCCTCAAGTTACCTTTATGTATTATGATTTCTATGATTTATTCATGGTTTGATGAGGTATGTTAAAGTGCCTATGTTTTATGGGTAATGTATGATTTCATTCTTATGTATATATGAACTCATGTTTCCTTTCCATATTTTTTATAACCCATACTGAGCTTTTTATGCTCATCCCAAGTTTTTGAAATGTTTTTCACATGTCAATGGAAAGGTACATGATGTGATGATAGTGTCAAGGATGTGTCAAAAAAGAATCCATGTTTTATTTTCAATATGTTTCCGTTGATGGGAAGAATGAATAATGTCTTTTATGTAACCACTTTGTTTAAATGTGGAATGTAATGCAAGTTTCATGATCTAATTCTCTAAATCTCTAAACCTGAAAAGATCCTCAACGTGTAATCTTGTGATAACTCAAGATTAAGTAAGGTATAAGGCTGGGGACTTATAAAAATGCTCTCTCACAACAAAGATAGTGTTACTTTGTCTATAATTCTCCAATCAATAAAAAACATTGACATTTCTTATAATCTGAACTAATATAATACTGTTGATTTTTTTTTTAATTTGGACCTCTTTGAATATCATTATCCTCAATGTATACCACTCTTTACAGGTCCAAGCTACAAGTAACTAATATTTTTTGTAAATATGTGATTCGCTATTAACCAACCCTTCATTGCCTCTATAAGAGTATTTGACTACTATAAATAATGTTGGGGATCATCCTAAGAAGTATGTGCACATTATCCCTATAGGTATGATGAGGATTCTCATCTATAGAAGTATCTATTTGATCACATGATTTATCTGTCATTATCCTTAAAATCAAGAAAACAAACATTTAGTATACAAATAGAAAAATTCTACTTTACAATACTAAAGTACATAAAAAGGAAAAATTATGAAATAAAAAAGTAAAAATAAACTTTATATATTATTATTTATATTTCTTTTATTTAACTAAAATCATAAATATATTAATGTTATGTGAAATTCATTGTAAATGAATGAATAAAAACTCGAAGTGGGTGTATGAATATTAAAAATGGTCTAATATAATACATCATTTTAACATGAATTTTTTTTATATAATACTATAAAGTATTTTTTTCTTTTTATTTACCATATTAAAATTGAAATAATTTTATTTTAACAAAATTAAAGAACATAAAATTTTATGTATGGTAAACATGGTAAGCTAAAAAAACAAAAATAATTTAAAGAAAAAATTACTTATTTGTTTTAATACGCGTTTTATTAACAAACAAAAATTATTATATCTAACACCTTATGAGATTAATAAAAGTAAAATAAAAATAAAAATATGTTACATTAAATATTTGGAAAGTAATAAAGGGTAGTTTTCCCAAATTCAAGTTTCATGATCAATCATTATAGCACAACCCATGAATACGATGTGATCATCAAAATTATCAATTAATATTTCCATTGAAGTTGGGATTTCAGAGAAATCAAAATCCTCATCAAGTTGATCGAAAAAAAAATTGTTTTTCACTTGTAAAATAGTAGAACACTATATATCATATTGATTAAATATATAAAATATATTTTTTCATGTGTTTTAATTATAAAAGAATGAGATGTGTCCTCTAAAAGATTATTAATTTAATTTCCTTATAATGTCAATTAATATTATCATTGTCTTTAGTAATAATATCTTTTAACAGTTGTAATAAATCTATAAATCTTTGGTCACTCCAACCATATTTTCCTTTATGTTAATAAATCTTATCCCCAATGATAAAAACATAAAATACATACAACCATGATACAATGTTTTTTTACAATATCTATATAAATACTAATTTGTTCTATTATTTTTCAATTTCCTTCGCATAAATATCACAAATAATTTCATTAATTTCATTAGAGTCACCATATTCCAAATAAACATCCTAAATATATCTGAAATTCTACACATTTTGACCTTTCCAATTACAAGGGATGTAACACAGATTCAAGCCATGGAAATTTAGTGATTTTTATCTCTGTAAATGTCAAATAATTTATGTTTAAACAATTCAGGAATGGATAGAAAATAATTTCATTGTTTGTAACATTTATTTTAGAAAATTCTATAAAAATCATCAACACCTTCCTCCAATTCATAACTCATTTTATGTGCCCTAATCCAACTTTGACAGATTGTTACCTCTAAAAATCAAAATTATATATCTCATTAAGATAATACAATTTTATTTTAATATTTAATATTTCATCATTTCGATGTAACCCAATTTTTTTAAAAAATATTCATATTAGAAAATTATAATTATATATTCTATACTAAAATGTAAGATGAGTTTAAGTATAAAAGATAAATAATAAAAATATATTCCTCAAAATATTTTAAAAAATAAAATATACTTATATAAAACAATTTTATACTTATATGAATATATTATAATTTTAAAGAAACACAATTATCATATAAAAAAAATATATGGATATTTAAAAATTCTAATTTTTTTAAGGAATAAGTGAGAAAACTACTATGTAATAATTAATCACCATCCAATGGTGTGATATATTATTAAACCATTACAAATTTTTTGCATCAATGTATCTCAAAGAAAAATAAATACATAAAAATAACACCCATGAATTCATATAATAATTTACACATGTTTTATTTCAAACTCAGGTTTAACATATTCCTATGTTATGTGGTATATGAATAATGTCCAAGGGTTAAAACATTTTATGTTAATATTACTATTGTGAAAAAAAGGTCACCTATAAATAATTCCCCCAGCCGTAGAAATAAACTGTTATCTGGATCCTTGGGTTGAAAATATATCATCATTACTCTTATGACCATTCTAGAGAACGAAGAAATTATTTTGAGTTACTCAATCCCCATAATGGATTTCATGGAATTCATTTTTTAATAATAGAATTTATGATAATAAGTCATTATAGCATTAAATTATTGTATGATGGTGTTTGGAGGATAATATAGTACATTTTTTATCATTTCAATATAGATTTACACCATTTATCATATATCAAAATGATAGTTTCACAAACATCATTATATAAATCCAAAACAAAGATAAAAATATAATTATTAGGAATTTTTAATTCTATAAATTAAATAAAAATCCTATTATAAATATAATAACTCAACGATTTTGATTATTTTATTTTTCATATAATATTATAAAATAGAATGAAACTAATGAACATCCACTGATGGAATGAGGATGATGTTAATTCTTGATTACCCTTTACATTAAAGTTGTATTTTAGGATTCATATATTAATTTATAATTATATATTATCATAATATCAAATTATAAATTTGTTGATATTATTTCATTTCTGATTAATATTTTATTTTAATTCGATGTTGATATATTATGTTTTTACCATCATGTGACCATAATATAGGCCATGAATAAGTGAATAATTTTCCAAAAAACCATCTTCAAGATCAATTTTTTGTAAAGATAACATTGATTCATGATTTCTACATAATAAGTATTGTCCTTGTTTAGATATTTTTCTCCCATAGTTGAGAAGAAAATATCGGCATGTCATTTGGGGGAATTGTAGGTAGTTACACAACATCTTCCATATTTAAAAGTCATATGAAATAAGGATAAATGGGTTGCATGATGTGAAAAAATTGTACATGATTATCAAGAGCACATAGGTTCGACATGCTGGAAACAAAGAATCTATTTATTCATATAATTATAAATTCATATAATAAATCATAAATTTAATTAAATTCATGAAACATGGACATATATTTAATACATAGTGTGTAAATGGAATATAATCCATGACCCACATAAATTATCACATGGATTGGAAACATAATTCATTGTTATCTATGGATGAAATGAAATATAATTAGGAAACTAAATAATATGGTACTATGATATTTCAGTAACTGAAATGTCAAAATGTTGGGTTTAGGCATCCATGAAATTAAATGAAAGGAATCAAGGCATTTGAGAAATATTTGAGAGTTTTGAGTCTATCAGATATATGAGAAGATAAAAAAGATAATGAATGAAGAAGGAAAATGAGGTTAATGGACATGGTATCGATGAAACGATTTTATTGTTTCCATGTGAGAGTGAACAGAGTCGATGTCACCTAATCCAATAATAATACAATGAATCAAAATAGGGATTGAAAAAACTTAAATGATTTTTCATGTTGTTTATTTAGTATCTTATGTGATAATGAATTTGTTATTACATTTATCACATTATTTATAATATAATCTATGTGATAAATTGATTTATAATTTGGGTTATAGAATATGTATGGTGATAATGAAATAAGATTTGATTTATCACATCAGTTACTATATAACCGACCTAAAAATGTTCTACGTCATGTCAATTGTAGAATAACTGACACTAAAAATAGAGATACTTTATTTATCATGTTTGTTATATAATAACTGATATGATAATGTAAGAAAATTCATTGTTCACATTGGTTATAATATAACAGATGTGATAAATCAATATACATGGCTTTGCACATCAGTTATAAATTTCCAATGTTAAATGGATGATTCGATAAATATATTAGCTACCAGTGAAATTATTTATCATGATATATATCAAGATTTTATTATTTTCAATACTTTTTATAGGTATCATCTATTGTAATATATTTAATGGTTGTTGTGAAGAATAATATTTTTATCATGTTGGGTATTTAAATACTTGTGTATTTATTCAATTATTAAATTTCATTATTATTTTTCATTTATAAATGTACTAATACATAACATTTTATATTTTTTAATTAAGATCTACTAAAAAAATATATAGTTTTTTTATTTTGATAATGGGTTAATCATTTAATCCACAACATATGCCCAATTAAATATATTTTAAAATAAATATATGGGTTCTTATAAAGTTATGATTTCATTAAATAATATAAAAATTACATTTTTTGTGATGAAATATTAAGTAAATTTAAAATATATTTACAGTATAAAATATGTTGATATTTTTAAAAAATCATTAATAAAAAGTCATTTAATGGATTATTGGTCTATGGTAAGTCCATTTTTTATTATTAATGGATTAACTTGTATAATTAAATACCCAAAAATCTATAAAATATAATAATAACATATCCAACATCTCAAATAAAAATAAATTATATTGGCAATATATTTACCATTTCAATTTTTCATCAGTCCTAATATTTTATAAAAGGGGGAATTTGAAATATATATTTTGGTTAAAAAAGTATAATAGATAAGAGACTTGTTAACTAAATTTTATTATAATTATTTTTTAATGGGTATGGTGGTATAACTACATGTTCTAAAATTTTTTGTTTGGAAATCAATGGTTGAAAAATATATAGTTTTGTAAAAATAACATGATTCTTATTATTGTGGATGATTGGAAGTACACCACTCTAAAATATAATTTATTCCCCTAATGGACATTGATATCATGTAAATTTTAAGGTAAGGTATAACCCATTGAGTTAAAATAACATATTATAGGGTTCATTTATAATCTGTTTATCACAAACAATATCATCCTAATTTTTATGAACAGATTATATTAAATGATGAATACTTGATCTTTTTTAAAAGAAAATTTTCATTTTATTATGTATTTTATCATCTCAATAGCCTAATAAATATATCTATTATGGAGAGAAAATACCCCTTATGGATATTATTCAGTTATTTTTTAATTAATTGTAAATCATAGGTAATCGTGTGGTATTCTATTATGGAAATATAAGAAGGTTTTCAATTGATATTTAAATTAAAAATGATGATGATAATTCTTAAACATATGTAATTTATGTCACAAAAAACTAATATTTCTTGTTATTTCATTGAATGTTTTGTTGATGTAGGATCAATAACACATGGTAAGATACGCAATAGAAGTCAATTATCAAATAGTGCATAACTTATGAGTGAATAATTCAGAGCCTTATAGTTATGAATTATGTTCAATACTCAAGGGAACATTATTTAAGAATAGACTTGCAGTTATAACACAGTGGGTTATTACATATAATCCTATCTTGGGGTATTGTAAAATAAATAAATTTTCAATGTTCAATTGATTACTAGTGGAATCCCTTGGGTAGTCTCTAACGAGTGTCACTCAAAAATAATTTTATTCCTGTTTCTATCTAAGTGGTGTTATTGAAATTATATTTTTTTTGAAAATAAAATTAATAAAATTAAATAATATATTTGAAAACATTGTTATGATAAAGGATATTGGTTCAAGTTTCATTGTCTATTTGAAATGCAATCATGGTCTTTAATGTATTTCCCTTTATTTTTATTAGAAAATGAATGTGAGGATCTATAACTATTTCAATCCCCCCTAGGATGAAATGTTTTCATGATAAATAAATTAAAAAATACATTTTCCAAGTCAAAAATCCTTCTAATATATATGTTATACATAAAATTGATCATTGTCTATATAGGAAATACTAATATGGGTTTTGTACCTCCTAATAAATCTAATAGAAAAAAATGATCCTTTTACACATTCCATTAAAATTTATTCACTTCACTACTCATATAAAAGTTGTCCACAAAATATTTTCTAAAGTTATGTGGGGTGAGTTTATGAATTAGAAATTATTATGAAAAATATATAACAAAATTAAATAAAACACAACTTCATTATAAATGTAGAAATTCTGGGGAATATGAAAACATTTTACCATGAAATTGATATTATTATTCATTAAAATATGATGTATCAATAATTACAAAAGGGGATCCATCCCTTCACCAAAAACCATGAAAATTATCCCTCTATTCAAAGGATTATTACATTTGGATCAAGAAGATCAAATCATTAAAGATCCAAGGAATATAAAAAAACACAAAAATAATACAATCAATGATCTTTTCATTCCCAATTTCTCTATAGTTATCCTAATTGTCCAGTATCCCTTCCTATAACACTTTATATTTCATTTAGATCATCTATTTAAATCTAAATTTTTTTTTGGACAATTTATCAAGATCAATAGTTTTTAATTAAAATTATGTTTTTCCATGATGGTTCAAATGTCAAATTTATCTTCTATTTTTTAAAATACATATATATATTATATTATTCATGATCAAATTATTTGTAATATTATTATACACATTTCCTTCTCTGAATAGTTTTATGAATGATAATGTGGCACTGTAAATCACTATATTTAATCACATAAGTGGGTATTCGACCAATTCATGGAAAAAATATAACATGTATATATGATATCACATATGCATTGATAACTATCTTTTTTATTGAAGAAATACCCTATACGTGGTTTTAATATATTATTTTTTGAAAATTATCTTATACAAAGATGAAATATCATATTGCCTTTAGAAAGATCATATGTTGAATGAATATTTCATTTTAAAAAATTTGGCACACTCAAATGTCATTCATATGATTAATATATCATTTCGGCTACACAAATGTCTTAAGAATATCATAATTCACAAATACATAAATAAATTTACTTAAAAATATGATAATATTTGCTACAAAGGATTAAAATAAATTTTTCATACAGATATATATCCAATATCATCATAATATTTAAAGAATAATTTAAAACTCTTAATATAAATTTTGGGAAAATAAGGATTCTTCTAAAAGTATTCTAAAACATGTAAGATGCTTAATATATTGAATTATTAGAAATATTACACCATCACAATATAATAATTAATAATTACCTCTACAAATCCATTATGATACTTTTATGAGAAAAATAAATATATAATAAAAATTTTAAAAAAAAAGTTTCCCATCAAAATGTGTTGACACTCATATGAAAAATCTCAATTGATTTAATTGATTAAATAAATATGAGGGTATAAAATTAATTCAATATTAACATAATATTATGAATTTATAGAACATTATAGTTCTTATACACTTAATACTCAATCTCTTGGACAATTTATTTTCAAAATGTTTGAAAAAATAATATTCATACTCTAGCCAATGTGTTTCCCCATTTCAATGTCATGCTCATGAAGTTATAATGCATCAAAAATGGTATTAAATATATTTTCTTCATTAAGGGATTTTAATTATTCATCCCTTATCCTATCCTATTATATTATCTTATACCTCTCTTTTAATAATATTTCACACAACAATGAAATATAAATATCAATAATAGTTTTTCTCAAACAACAATCAGGAAATTATAAACCTATACTTCATAAATATTTTAATCTAAACTCGATGAGTTAATAATTTGAGTGCATCATGTGGAATATTTTGGGTTCTTGTGTCTCAATGGAGTTAGTTGATTGTAATAAATAAATATGACAAAAAATAAGGTTTTTGCGGCTTATATTGATTTATAATGAAAACATTTACATTAATTAAGGAATAAATACCTACCTTATTTTTTTATTGAATTAAAACTACATTACCTTTGATATTTAGTATGAAAAATCATCCATTTAAAATTTTAATAGTATCAAAAACCTACCCTATCTATTATATTCATAATGATTCAATATATTATTTTTATTTTTGTTCTTCTTATAAAGGTTGATAGGGTTATTGAATTTCATCAAGTGTATATTTGATCATAATCGTCCTAATGTTGTATATCATTCTACTTCAAATGATTTTTTCTTCAGAATTTAATTTAAAAATCATTTATCATTCAAGAAATATCAGCTAGAATACTCATCACATATATATAATATCTAATGTTTATTTCATATTATATAAAACTCCAGTTTTCATTCAAACTCTTCATCATCATTAGGGATCGTAAAACATTTTGGAATGTTTGTAGCATAATAAATTAATTTCTCCCACATATCCTTTTTATTTGTATTTTTTAATATTTCATGATATGTAATTTAATATAGATTTTTATATTTTATAGATAGAGAGATTAATGTATCATGAAAATATTGTTATAAATCATTTCTCATATTTAATGATATATTTTCTACATTAAAATACCTCCACGATTTTTGTCCTTTAGAAAAAAATAGCATCAATGATACATATATATTACATTCATGGATATTTAAATGCTTTTTTATCAGTCTTTTCTAGCTCAATTTTATTATTTTCCCATATATGAGTTAAATATCAATATTAAACAAAATTTAATTTCATTGATGAGTGGGTATTTGGGAATGTAATTTATACCTATTATAGTTATTCATTGATTATTATGGCTACAAGGGTTAAATTTAAAGGGTTGTTTTGAAATATATTTTATAGTATAAAAATTAATAAAATATGTACACTATATCATTCATTTATAGAATAATGGATATGATGATCTAAGTTTTTCACTAGATTACTAATTAAAAAAATTCCAAAAAATTATAGAAATAAATCACATGCTAAATTGGTGTACAACATATTGTATCTTAAATGATAGATAAATTAATAGAGTGTGATCTCATCCACTGTTTCATGGGTCATATTTTGAAAAAAATAATTATATATATACCCATTAATAATAAATGTTTTTCTCCTCATACATTTAAAATAATTAATATTCTATATTGTTAATCATTTCTAACTATAAATGGACTATCCCATCTAGAAATATTTTTAAAAAGTATCCACTTGAGATATTATTTATAAATTAATTCATGGCCCCCTATATGGATTTGTTTTTGACTCAATAATATTTTAATGATTCAATCTAGTAAATTTATTTTAAATTACATAGTTTATGGATTCTTATATATTAATTTCTTTAAACACATACAATAATAATTTTCTCTCAATTATTATGTTTTGTAAGTATAAAATTATATTCCTTACAAGAGAGTATGTATTTTCATCTGTATCCACATGTAGGTGAAAAATAATTATATACTTAATTTTATTTTTACTAATTATAAATAATTTTTTCAATTATTTCCTATATTATAATTATGTTTTCCATACATTGGGTCTAATTTATTTGGTTTGGCATTTATATATATTTTTTTATTCTATTATTTGATACATAAGATTTTTGAATTTTCTATGGATTTTAGGGAATTGATATTATTTGGTTCACTCCATAATTAATCATGAAATTATATATAACACTGTAGAAAATTTTATTCCCATGGTCAAATATGAAGGATCTTGAAACCCCAATCCAATAAAAGATACAAATACGGACCAAATCACACAAAATATTAGTATCATCTGTATTGGTTTCATTGTATTTCACCTATTTGGAGATATATATAATTAATAAATGAATAAATTATTTTCCAAAATATATGGTAAGTGGTCATAGAAAATCCATTCCATATATTTCAAAATATTCAAAAAAATAATATTCATATTTTCGGAATTTCATGTCTCTTTGAAAAGTTCCCAAAATTTTGGAATTTCAAAAATTCATAAGAAAACTAATATACATAATTAAGAAATGTATAAAAATAAAGTAATAATTGAAAAAAATTCCTTCTAATCTCTTCGGGTCAAAATTATATTTCATAAGTAATACTACGAAAAAATAAAAAACTGATTTCATTTCATTTAAAAATTAGAATAATTGTATTACTAGATCATTATAAATTTCTCAATGAAATGGATATTCCAAAATATTTTATTTTCAATCAAATCGTATATCCATTTTTTGTGATTTATATTAGATGATAATTAAGTGGATACTATATAATGTATCCTTTCAGTATACCATGATGCTTCTCCTTCAATCATGTACAACTGCTATTTTTGGAAAATTCCACTCTTTATGAGTAATTTTTTCGAGAGATTATATATAATAATATATTGTTAATCAAATAGTATTTTTTGGAAATATTTTTAAATTTAGATTTAATAATAAGTTTTTTTTAAAACATCACTGATGAAGTTGAAATCTTTTAGTTTTGGAATTAATGTGGATGTTGTAGTGGGAGATAATTACTTGTGAAAAACTCTTAAATGTGTTTCAATTAATCAATTAAAATAATATTATTTATCATGGAATTTAAAATCCATTAATGATATTTATTCATTCCCAAATGTTAAATAAATCCCATATAATACTATTGGTAGATTTATAATTCTATCAAGAATAATCAATTAGAAAATTAATAATTGTGACGAACATTTTTTTACATCAAAACTAATCTCTTTGTAAATTTTTTATTTCTAATGGATCTAAGATTATTTTGAATTTAAACCGATCCTTAATGATTAACATTGACTAAAATGAAATACCTTAACAAATAACTTAATGGGGAAATAATTTTTTGGAATTGATTTGAATTATTTCTTTCAATTAATTATAAAATATGTGGAAAATACATCTTCAATGGGTGGGAAAAATATTTATTTCATCCACTATTTTTCATGGGTATCTGTTACATTACAAACACTCAACCCAATACAATGATTATATCTTAAATACGAATTAAAAATATATCAAATTATGGACCATTTATGATCTAATAGTCTGACAAAATCATCTCATCACTAAAAGTCCTTTATAAAAAATGATACTCTCGCACCGCTCATTACCACATATCATATTCTTTAAGCTTCGAACACCCTTAAATATCTCTCATATATATAATTTTTATTGATATTTACTTTAGGATCATGTTTTATAATTTATTTATTTTTATTTTATGAATGATTTTATATATTTATTTCAATTTTATTTTATTATTTACTATAATTTTATTTTATTAAATATTTTTTAAAATAAATATTCATTTATTATATTGTTTTTATTTGTGATTTAATTATAGTAAATTTTATATAATTTTTTTATTTTATAATTTTTCAATTTTTGAAAATATTTAATTTTTTATTTTCATTATTATTTTTATTTATCTATAATTTATTTAATAAAAATTAAAATTCATTACATAGATGTAATTACGACCAAATTGGAATTTTTTTAACAAGTAAATGTTTTTGAACACTATTTTCAATGGGATTTCAATTTTTTTGAAAATTATATGAACTGAACCTTAATGATTCCCTAAAAATTAACCATTATAAAATAATGTCAGAAAATACACTGATATGGGGTTAGGTTTATTATTTTTATTTAGGATTATTCATGTTTATTGTATGACTAGTTCTCCAAACATTATTTGATTTCTAAGAAATTTTCTAGTATAATTTAAATTTCATGTCATGAAATAAATCAATAATTATTGAAAAAACACTATATGTGGTATTATAGAAAAATAAAATTATATAATTATTATAATTATTTTATATGGAATGTATTAACCTAAAAATAATGTTATATTTACCCTTTTAGAGATTAATTTTATTATGGGTATGGATTGGCTTTCTATTTTATCATGTTATGATATATTATAGATATAATGATGTTTTTTAGAATGAGATTCAATTTTTATCCAAGAATTAATTCATACAATTTATAGCATATCATGATTCTATGAAATTGATTAAATTTAGACATAAATGTTGTCTTTTAAAAATTACTTTAAAGAAATCCATTCAAATTTCTGATATATTTGAAGTAAATGATTATATTGATTTATTACTTAATTAAATCCATAGAATTATTCATTATTATGATGTTAATTATTATATTTACTTTGTTCCAAATTCTTGTAAAATATAAAAACCACCTCAGTTAATGTTGTGTCTAGATCATCTAGATTTCAAAAATTCATCACAATCGATTCATGATAAAGACATTTTTCATCCTATTCCATTGTCATGGGATACTATTGTTTTAATGATAATAAGAAGTATGGTTCTATAAAGAATTTCAATGATTATAGATATTTGGATAGCATCTATTTTATGAATAAGGAACCTTTTTCTCATATAGATGACCTGTTTTATAAGCTCTAGGAAGATGAGTATTTTTTTTGAATATTAATCTCAGGACTAGGAATTATCAGTTGAACGTAAATTAGGTTTACATTCCAAAGAAAAAATTTCATTCAAGGTATGGGTATTATGGGTTTTTGGTTATTCCATTTGGGATTGAAAATGATGCATCTATATTTGGGTAAATTATTAATAGTGTTTACCATGAGTTCATGTATAAATTTTTTTATGTTAATTGAGGAATTCGTAATTTCTTTAAAATTTAATTATGGTTAAAAGAAATATTTTATTTTTTAAGAAACACAAAAAAAAAATTATATTATATGTAAATTTTAATAATTATGAACTCTATTCGGTAAAAATATATTTCCTTATAAATATTGTAAATAGTGGTGGAATAACAATTGATACAGTTAAAACAAAAGTTTTAATGTCATGAACTATTCTGGATACCTAGGTAACCTAATACCAAATCATCTCTAACATATCCCAAAGGGTTTACGAGTCCATATGCATTGGAAACATGAACCTAGAATCATATATGATTGAAGAGTAAATAAGTTTTATATATTAATTGTCAAAGATAAATGATAAATGTCAAAATTATCAATGATCAAAAAGTATAAGTACCAAAAAAACTAGGTAAAATATTACCTAGAATGAAAAATAAACATCTCAATGTAAAAATACAACATCAACTATTTTAAAACATCCTAAAAACTTATACAATAAGTGGAAAAAAGCTTCATTGGTCACCATCAATAATTAATGGTCCCAAGGATTAATTACATCCACCACCTCTAGGTAGTTCTTCCCCTTCATTTGGACATATCATAATATTGTATACAAACTCCCAAAGGAAATGGTTGGTTGTGATATATAAATTCATGTATGTTCTCAACAAGGGTTCTACAATCAATTCCATAACAATTAAACTAACTTTTCCTTGAATTTAGAAAACATGGCATGATATTTCATTCAGATATTTTATGATTAAATATGAATTGACTTTTAAAATATCTAGAAAATATGATAATACATGCTTAAAATGATTTAAATTAAAAAAATTATATAAATACTTTTCACAAATAAAATAGTTCAATAATCAATATCATGTATAATCATGTCACAATTCATATAAAATCACCATGTATGAATTCATGGCATAATTTTTTCACTAGTAATAGGATCCTATCACATCTAAAAAATTATCTCGGCCATAGTATGGTTCACAAGAACTAATTTAACTCCATAGGGGAACCCATAATTAAAAGTATACACCATAATAGTGTAACCCATCTTGGGAAATCCTGGAACATTTGTTTTAGTAATAGTATTCCTCCTCATTCCCTTATATGGAATTCATGTTCCTAATGTGATGTTTTCATTCAACTCTAACTACCCAAGATTACACGTGCTTCAAAAATCAGTCAATCATTGTAAAATCATATATTTTAAATGGGTTTAAAATATAGTTTCTGTATTTTTATTATTCAACACTCCATTTCACATTTCAACACCAAAATAAATGGTATTTGTCAATTCATGAAATTATAAATAATTTTTCAATTTATTCAATTTTTCTCAAGTTTCAATATCAAATCTATTGATCAAATCAATTTCAAAATCAAACCCTCAATTTTACAATAACATTACCCCACATTTTAATTCCAATAAAATTGGTGTTTTTTCATAAATTCTCAAGCATTTATAAATCTCACATAAAATAATTTGAAACTTGGGGTTTTTAAAACAAATGAAAAATCATTTAAATTTAATCATGAAGTTTATGTTCTCAATCATAGGTAAAATAATTATACAACCACATACATGTTAAAATTATGGTATCAAAACCAAAAACAACTACAATTAGGAAAAAAAATAATGGAAAAGTGGGAGGAAGATCTAGGAATACAAAATAGAAAAATGAATTCATAAAATGGAGTTTGGATCTATTAAAACAAGATAATATATCACTCCCTACAAAGGGTAGAAAGATATATTGGAATATACCACTTGATTGTAGATCCACCAACATAGTGAGATTGAATGGGATCATCCATGGTTTTATTTTCCAATAAAATGGATTTGAGGAGAAAAAATAGGATCATTAGACCCACAATAACTAATGAATTCATGTTTGGGAAGATTAGTGTGATTATGAATCTTAAAGGTGGCATGGGATTTTAATGAAAAAAATGATGAATAAAATTGTTCACATAGTTTTCTGTGTAGGTTCTATTAGTTAGATAATCCATGCACCCTAATTGTGCACCCATGCTGGTTGGGTGCACAGTTTCTCTTATTTGGTTGTATGGTTTTTCAAACAATGATCTAACTATGAAAATGAATACTCTCCAAGGTTTCATTTTTTAGAGTAGATGAAATATATTTTAGATAAATTTTGTGGCCCCTTATAATGTCTCACATTAGGGTACACGTTTTTTGGGCCCAAACCATACGGTTTCCCCTAATCATTCACATACTATACATAGCCCCTTGTTCATAAAATATTTCCCACTTTCTCTTAGAATAACCCCAAAACACGACCTGACCTTTTGAAGATCAATACAGGGGTTGTGAAAACCCCCAATATAAGGTTACATTATTTTTCAACCTCCACACCATAATCATTTTCTTCACGTGAAATTGTACTAAGAGGATTCCATGTCAACGAGATGATGTCTCTAAACTCTCATGCTTCATCCAATATTGTGATTAAAAACAATGATTCCATAGTGCCTGGACCAGTGGTATCATCCTCCCATTAAGTACCTTTGTAAAAACATCCACAATCCTAAAGGGATGTTCATTAAAAAATAAATCAGTCCCAACATCAAGCACCTCTCATCGCAAGACATGATATGGGTTAGAAATATACTATTGATGATGTGATACATGGAACACATTATGCATCATCGTCAATTTGGGTAATATTTTTATATAGTAATCCACATTATCTACAAATTAAAAAAACAAAAATGGTCCCATAATATATGGTGAAGTCTTCCCTAATTTTAACTTCATCAATGACCCAAATTAGGTTAGAATATCTAAACAAATAGTCACCAACAGAAACTCCAATGGTATACAATGAAGATTAGTAAAATATTTGTAACAAAATTTTTCATTCCATATTATCAAAAAAATAAACTGAATATATTCTATCGTATCTTGGATTAACTTCATATAAACAATTTACATTCAACAATATCATACTAGAACAATAAAATTTACAAGGCCACCCATACAAGGCCACAAAAATACCCATTCGAATATATTGCTAGTAACAATTTTTTAAGAAATATCAACATATCCCAAATGGACATCCCATTCTCCACCAAAATTGATAACATAATATTCTAGAATTTCCTCATGAATCTATATAGTTAATTGTTTCTACTTATCGATATGCAGATGATATCCCATTCTTAAACATACAGGAGATTCCAATTCCACCCATGCCATCACCAAAATAAATAAGTAAAATGGGGATCCCTTTAGAGACTATTAAATAATCGAATATATGGAATTTGAAAATATCTTATATTTATATACATCTTAAGTCCACAAATTTTGTTGAGTCAGTAACGGTTATGCAGAGATATGATTTCATCCTATGATCAATCGCCATCCCTATCGCATTTTTTAGGGGTACATGAAAATCCACAAAAAAGTATATAGAGATATCATCCTACTTACATAACATCACTAGAAGTGGAGAACCCAAACTCTTTGGTCTATAGTTCTTGTATTTGACCTTCTTATAGGATTAAAAAGGAGAGACTAAGTCGACGGCATCTCATCTCAAACTAGACCTCTAGAAACATCACCTCACATCAATATACATATTCATGGTTTCGAGGTGCACTTCCTACATTGATTTATAAAAATCTATAATTAAACTCTTTATTAATGGAAATTGAGAAAACCCAAATTATATAATCATATAATTATATCATAATATAATATCAAATTTTATATGATCTCCATACCATAAATATAGTTTCAATTGTTATGGAAATCATCATCCAGTCTGTACTTCTGTATAATCATTTGATGATGAGTGGAGGTCAAATGAACACTTTATAAGACAACCTTGGACCCTTATTCCTATAATATAAAAATAATCAATTGAAATATATCCATCAATATCAACTCTATAGTTGTTTCTTTCATGTATTAGGAAAAAAATATCCTACTCAAAAATTCATCAATGACATTTACCAACCCCTAGGTATAGGGAATGTCAGAATAAAAATAATTCATGTAATCCACCAAAAACATCTAATGTAGTTTCAAATGATTTTTATAGAATAGATAAATAATGATTTTAAGGTCATAACAAAAAGTAAATATTTCTATCAAAAAATAATGCCTCCATATCTTAAGAGCATGCATCTCCACTATGAATTTGAGGTCATTGGAAGGATATTTCTTCCCATGAATCATTATTTTTCTCGATTCATAGTATACCACATTTTATCCCAACATATGAAAAAATACTAATAACAATGATAATTCAGTTAAAAAGTTCATGTATCTCTCGTCAGCCTCTGGAAGATTCATCACTAGTGGAGAAGTCAAAATAATCTTCAAAATGGGAAAAAGAACTCTGAAATTTTCATTCAAAGTTATAATAATTCCTTCTGAGTAAGGGAGTTCAATAGAGAAAAAAAATTTAAAACCATTTAAAACATATTTTAATACCCATCCAATACCATGAATCTTTGAATTTTTAGTTTTTTACATTTTTTTCTCTGATGATATAACAGCATTCACCTTATAAAGATCAACTAAAATTCCGTGTTTGGACACAACCTGTCCCATGTACATAACTTCCCACATCTAGAAATTACTCTTTTATATATTTGTTTAATTTATGTGATCTATAAATATTTCTAGGAAATATCTCAAATGAAGCACATTATCATCAACTTTCATTGAATAATCTAACATTTCATACACAAAGTCTACTACGAAAGCGTCAAGGTACTCGTGTATAATCATATTCAATAAAAACATAGAAAACATATAAAGAATTATATATACCAAGGGGAATGAAAATATACTCATAATGGATATACCAACTTTTGAAGGTGGCATTTTGAATGTAATATTCCTTTATTATCAACTGGTAATAACTAAATAAAAAATAAATTTGAAAACCAATTTTCCCTTTAATTTCCCAATCAGGTTATAAATATGTTGTAATGAATAAATTTTATTTCTCATAACAGGATCTAGTCTTTATTATTCAACATAGAGGTGAAGGGTTAGTTCATCATTATTAATAATGAGAATAGGAACTTCCCAAGGAGACACACTTCGTTGTATAAATAATTTCTCTAATAGATCTTCCAAATTAGAACTGATCCCTTTAAACACAATTTTCATCATTAAATGAAAATTAATTTATATTGTCTATGTACCTAGAATTAAATTGAAAAAGAACTCTACCTCTCTTAATGGTGACAAGGAAAAAAATTTATAGGGAAACACCAACATGAAACTATATAATGACTGGAGGGATATGATCCATTAATGATTCTCACTACAAGTGAAAATAAAACATTTCTATTTACCAACACATACATTGAAAATATTTTTGAGCTCTTCTTGATCTTAGGTCCCATTCTCCATTAATGTTTCATCACATCACATCAGATGTAATAAAAGGGACATGTAATAGATAATGACACAACATGTCCCCTGGGTTTTGTCCCGTGACTAACCCAAATCCATCCTTCCATAAGCCAGCGGCTGGCGACTAGCACCAATGGTGTATTCCATTAAATTGGGAAGGCATTGTCTTTATAACCTATAAACACACTCAAACAAGCACACACCAAGATACGAATGCAAGTTAGCTATATAGAGAATATAGTGCTAAATGAAAAAAGGGGCCAAAATACTAGCCCAATAGAAATATTAAAAGTACAATTGAAATAAAATAAAACTAAAGAAAAATAATGGCAGATATTGGGTCATCCTCTGGGTTCCTACTTGAAGGGTAGGTACAGATCACCTCCTCAGCACTCTACGTCCTCCTGTCTGTTCTGTGTACTGATACACCGTATGGTCCGTATCCGGTCACTGTCTAGTCCTGGCACTCTGAGCCTCAGTCAGCGTTGTCTGTCATCTGCATCCAACACAACAAAGGGTGGGCATAACCAGTGTAGGTGTGAGTATAATGATATTCAGTAGGGATCCCGAGACCCTCAAGGTCTCATAAAATCCCCCAAGGATTAACCACAAAGTATTAAATTAACAGATAACCCTTATTTGGTATATGGCCATACATATACCTAAGTTCTAAAATAATCCATCTCAATCATGAAGGAACACAGAGGTTCTAACTCATATCTAACCAGGTATATAATTAGTTACAGTAGTTGATATGATTAGATGTAACTACTAAATCATCTTACATTGTTAAGAGGCTATGCTGCTAACCTGTACAGAATCGCTGGGAGATGACCCACACATGATTGCTAGAGCTGAACCACATAGGATCGCTAGGAGCTGACCCACATAGGATTTTTGGTGATGACCCACATAGGATCGCTTAAAGCTGAACCACATGAGATCATTGGAGATGACCCGCAAAGGTTCTATCGGAGCTGACCCACACATGATCGCTAGGAGCTGACACACATAAGATCGCTAAGAGCTGACCCACAAAGGATCATTGGAGATGACCGACATAGGATCTCTAGGAGAAGACCCACACAAGATCGCTGGAGCTGACCCACATAGGATCTCTAGAGCTGACCCGCACAAGATAGCTAGGAGCACTCTTCTCGTCACAACCAGCTACTGGGTTTTCACACAATCCTTTCTCTTTTATGGGAGATCCCACTCCCCAAACCATTGGTGAATTCTTTAACTACAATGATGTACTATGAATTAGTATCTCAGAGTACTGCCACATCATAGGGGTCACAATACAAGAGACGACACATCATTCAGAAACCCGGTCTGTGAGTTATTAGCATTTTAGTCCTGAGGACCTTGTTGGATTCATGCACAATCCATCCTGAATGTTCCACAATATTATCCAAAATACCATTGGGGTTTACCAATGGGACTGTCTAATTCCGGGATTTACAGGTCCACTGACGGTTTGTCAAACGGATGTCTCGTGCCAAACTTATGGCCAAAAGAATGTAAATGGGTCGTAGTGGGCTTGGGTCTAGTGCGACCCGGTCGGACTGACCCGACTCGACTCGGCCTTGGTAGAACCAGTTTGGGTCAACCAGGCCTAACGAACTGGATAGCCCGACCCGAAGGGCGGAACCACCAGCTGGGTCTGGCCTGGCAGGCCGCGAGGGCCGCGAGGCCGTGGGAGTGCTGCGAGGGCATGGGGCGGCTCGATCAGAGTGGTCCCAGCCACGGGGTGCTGCGAGGGATCGGCGTGGTGTGGATAGGATAGAGCTACTCGGATGTGGGGTACCTCGTGGCCGCGGAGCGGGGCGGCTCGATCAGAGTGACTCAGTTGCGGGGCGCCACAAGGGCACGGAGTGGGGCGACTATGCTGGAGCGGCCCGGGCACAGGGTGCGGCCAGGGCTGGGCACAGGGCATCTCGCCGGAGGGGCTCTCCCACGGGGTGCTGCGAAGGCACTGCACGGGGAGGCTCGGCCGGAGTGGCTTGGCCACAAGGTGCCACAAGGGCGCGGTCGCGTAGTGGCTAGGCCCCAGTGACTCAGCCACGTGGTGCCACGAGGGTGCAGTGCAGGGCAGCTCGGGTGGAGCGGCTCGTCCTCTGGGTTCCGCAAGGGAAGAATCGCGGGGTGACTTGGCTGGAAGGGCGGAGGCCACAGGTAGTGGTGTCCGCGGATGGTGGGGGCTGCGGGTGACAGTGGCTGTGAAAGGGCCATGTTGTGTCGTCACCTTCATCGCGGCCAGCGGTGATGCCGACCGCTATTCTCAGTCCCCTTCATGGTTGGTTACTGACCTCCTCTATCTCGAAGAACACCACAAATCATTTCCTGAATTATGTAGAGGACGTTCCATTTTTGTTTGTCCCGCACTCTTCACATTAGAGTGGTAGAAAGCAGTTATAAACTCTATTTGATTCACAAAGAGTCATCAAGAATGACTATGGGAGGAATTTCAAACTACCACCTACCTCATTTGTTTGATTCATTTAAGATTGTACGCTGGGAAATATTTGATGCCATTGGTAATAGACTGATGTCGGGGACATCGGTGTCTCCTATTTCATCAGTGGAGATGTTCCTTGATGGTGATCCTTCGATAAAGTTTGGTGAAAAACTCTTCTATGGAGAAGCGTTCTACATTGGAGGATGTGTCCCTCCATGTTCTCCAAAGCTCCCACCTTTGCTAATGATTATTTTCCCCCCAACCCACCAAAAATAAAAGGGTAAAAAATATAATTAAATATTATGGCATTATTTCAAAATGGAATAATTAATTCAATGATTTGGTGTGTTGGATTAATTAATTAAGGAAAGCGGTTGGAAAAATTAAGTGGGGAAGCACAAGAGGTTTCTCCACAGTTAATATGGAGTTCATGAGGTTTCAGGCCTCTGGTGGTCCCCACTACAATAACCTCTCATGGGAGGATAGTTTAGGTGGTCCCCACCAACATAACCTCTCATGGGAGGTTTAGTTCAGGTGGTCCCTACCTATGAAACATCAACATAGAAGCTCAAAAAAATAAAATAAAAATGTTACACAATTTTTACTTTATTTTATACTTTCTCAAAAATCCTAAAACATAAATTTCACCCTCTATCAACAGTCATCAAGGTGAAAGTCTCCTTAAGAGAGTACAGGTGAGAAAGTTCAATGTTGTCCTTGGAATTCAATTCCAAGCACTATTTAAAATTTTAGAAAAACCAGCTCACACATTTACTGAACGTACGTGAAATAGTGTTTAGAAATTCATTCCGGCCACTCAGGGCCTTAGAATCACGTGCCATTAGTTTTTACGGACTCGTAAAATTCAAATTTATTTAAAAGCAATTAGATGTAGATTATAGGTCTTTACATTCTCCGCACCTCAGGGCCTTACATCCCCATACGCCACATCACAAAACTGGGAAAACAAGTGGGGTTACTTAGAACGTATTTGAGTCTCCCTCTCCCATTTTCCCTCCTGGGTGTTCCAATGCTTCCAGTGAAAACGCACCACAGGTATTTACTATCCACAAAGGACCCACTCCTGTAGATCCCCAATCTCCACTGGAACCTCTGTAAATGTCACCCCATCACTGATGTCCAGCTTTCCATGTTGGATGATATGGGGAGGGTTGTGTATGTATCTCCTCATATGGGATACGTGGAAGATGTCATGCACCTGGTGAAATTGAGGTGGAAGAACTAAGTGGTATGCCACCTCACAAACTATACTAAGGACCTAAAAAGGTCTGATGAATCTCAAACTTAACTTGTATCCTTGGACTAATCTACACAAACCTCGTCGAGGTGAGACCCATAGAATGACATTGTTTCCATCCTTGAAATCAAAGGTATATGTCTCCTATCGGCATATAACTTCTGCCTACTCTGTGTAAGCTTCATCCCCTCCTGGATGATCTGTACCATCTCCGTGATAGCTCATATAATCTCTTGTCCCACACAGGCTGACTCCTCGGGGTCAGTCCAGCACCATAGTGATCTGTAAGGTTTCCATTCAACGCCTCAAAAGGAGCCATAAAAATGGTGGAGTGATATATGTTGATGTATGAAAACTCCACTAAAGGAAAGTTATCCTCCCAACTATGACTGGAGTTGTCGATGCACGCATGTAGCATGTCCTTGAGGGTCTGAATGGTATGCTCGGGTTTGGACATTCATCTAAGGATGGAAGGCGGTGCACAAACAAAGATGCATCCGGAAAGCATCATTTAACCTCGTCCATATCCGGGAAGTGAATCGTGTATCACGATTAGAGACAATCCTTGAGGGTACTCAATGTAACCACACAATCATCTGCTCGTAGAGGCCTCTCGAGCTCTCTACTGATCCCAGTTCTCTAATCGGTAGGAAGTAGGCTAACTTGGTGAGTCGGCCGTTGATCACCCAAATTGAGTAATGACCCCAAGATGTATGTGGATGTCCGGTCATGAAGTCCGTGGATATCCCATCCCACTTCCACTTTGGGACCTCTAATGGTTGAACCAAGCCTACTAGTACCTGATACTCCTCCATCACTTGCTGAAAAGTGAAGCACCGAGAGACAAACTATACTACTTCTTTCTCCATTACTGGCCACCAGTGCTGTCGTTGGAGATCCCGGTACATATTTGCAACTTTTGGATGTACCACTAGAGGGGATGGGTGGAACTCCCTCAACACTTCCTCTCTAAATGACATGTGTACCATGGTACTTCCTCTTAAGAGGATGATGTCCTCCCCACCTTCAGAAAATCCATCAGGTTCCTGTCCTGGGGATATATGAGAATGTCGCGTCTCAAAATTAGTTTCCCCTTACTGCGCCTCCCTGACTTGAAGAAGAAGTGGAGGAGTGACAATAAAATACTGAAGAAAATTTTCCCCACCTCTATCATCAAATGATGTCTACAAAGTCGTCATCTGCTCCATCGCATCACCTAGAGGTTGTATACTAGATCACCTAATATGTGCATCTGCTAAAACGTTCCCCATCCAAAGAGTAAAGAATATCTCTATGTCATAGTCCTGGAGGAACTCAAACCAATGTCATTATCATGGATTTATGTCCTTCTATGAGAAGATATACCCGAGACTCTTTTGATATGATTAGACTGTTAAGTATTTTCCCATCAGATAGTGTCTCCACATCTCCAAGGTGATGACCACTACAGCAAACTCCATGTCATGGGTAGCACAGTTCTTCTCATGTTTTCACATCTGTCAAGAACCATATGCGATCACTTCTCACTCCTGCATCAGGACACATCTGTTTCCTATACCTAATGTGTCATAGTAGACTTTGTACCCTAGGCCATCCTCTAGATGTCTCAATATGGGGAACTAGTCCGACAATGCCTCATCTTTAGAAAACTCAGCTGTCATCTCTCCGACCACATGAAGGGTTCCCCCTTCTCCATCAACGCTGAAAGTGTTTCTTCTTCTCAAGATAAATATTTCACAGAACATCGATAGTATCTAGACATTCCCAAGAAACAATGTACCTCCTTCACAATACTGGGTGGCTCCCAAGCCTGTACCTCCTCAATCTTCGTTGGATCCACTGCATCTCCAGCATCCAATATGACATGACCAAGAAATTAAACCTCTCAGATCAATAACATTCACTTTGAGAGCATACCATAAAGTCGGTGCTCTCAGAGTGTGTCCAATACTACCTTTGAGTGATCGGAATACTCCTCCTCATTATCTGAGTAGTTCCAAATATTATCAATGAAGACTACTACAAATCGATCAAGGTATGGCTGAATGATCATTTTCATCAGTCCCATGAACACTCCTGGATCTTTGGTAATGCCGAATGGAAAAACAAAGAACTCTTAGTGGTCGTACCGACATCTAAAAGAGATATTCTGTACATCATCATCTCACACTCTGAGTTGGTGATAGCTTGAACTGAGGTCTATTTTCGAGAACCACTGTGCTACCTTAAGCTGATCAAAGAGGCCATTAATCCTCGGGAGTTAGTACTTATTCTTCACGGTCACCTGGTTCAGGTGCCGATAATAATAAAAAGCCTCAAGCTCCCATCCGCCTTCCTGGTGAACAAAAATCGAGGCTACCCAGGGAGAAACACTAGGCCGGAATAATCCCTCCCCCCTACAAGTCGTCTATCTGTACCCATAGCAAGCAAAGCTTCGTGGGAGACATTCGATATGCTTGTGTAGATATCAGTGTCATCTCGGGGTACATGTCAATGTAAAAGTCCACCTCTCTATGAGGAGGTTGTCCCGGAACATCATTAGTGAAAACATCTCGGTACTGGTCCACCACTATAGGATAACTCAGACTCTCCACATCAATCGCTCAGAGGATAAGGCTAGACAACTGATTTGTAATCGACTGCACCCTCCTCCGGGTAAGTCCATCTTGCACTGCAAAGGTTCCCTTATCACATGTGATGGTAAACCTAGTCACAACCATGGGGGAACACAAAACTTTGCACATAATATAGTCAATCTAAGAAAGGACTATAGATAACCAGTCATTACCCAAGCTGACGTCATAAGGCCTCGACGCCGCTACTAGGAGATCCCTGCCGAAGCTCTCGCCTCCTAGAGTAAGCTCTCAATGCCGGCACTAGTGTTTAATCATTGAATCATATCTCGTAAATGTCTCTAGCTGTAAGTATTGAACCAACGACTCTATCGGTATCTTTGAGCTCCGAATAGGGGTGGTGACAATAAAAGATTTACTGGAACATTTGTCTATATGTACTGCAGCTATGTTGGAGTAGACATAGATCGTACCTCATATCGTTGCCGAAGTTCCCTGATTGTAAGACCCAGCTCCTGGGAGATGAGCTCTCACCTATCCACCCACTCCCTATGGTTGGGGTGGACCTCCTGGTGGTGTTGGCAGTAACATCGTGAAACATCTCCCACCACTAACTACACGACCAGCTCCTCTGCCACATTTTCCTACTCTTAGAGGACCTCCTCGGCCGAATCTATGACTATATCTAGTCGGTCCATCGAACGTCTGCAGATAATCTATATGGCGGGTCGGATATTCACGATCCATGTGACCATGACCGCTGCTTGAGTAACACTACCCTCTCTTGGAATGAGTGACTATGTCTCGGGTTCCCCGTATAACCAACCCTGAATCCTGTGGTCTTCCACCTGTAGGTCTTCTCCTCATGGAACTCTGCGACATTTTTCCGTTGATATCTAATGAAAACTCTACTACATGATGACTTGTGGTGGGTCTCGCTGTAGGAAACTGCTCAGCTAGGAAACTCTACACTATGATGGCTCTCTCTAGCACCCCTACAACCATAGAGATGCTGAGTGAGATCATCAAATCCTTGATCTCCTTCTTGAGACCCCTCTCAATGGTCTAAGAATTTATTAATGGGTTACGCACAATATTTGTGGAGTAGCATGAGAGGTCATTGAACCTTGTTGAGTACCGAGCGACAGTCATGTTCCCCTTCATTATATGAAGTAGATCTTGAAGGTGCACTCACGGAGAGTTGCTAGGACAATCTCTGCCCGAAACAGGCTCTCGAAGTCTTCCCAAAGTAGCGTCATCTCATCGTGAACATATAGAATCAATCTCCACCATCTACCATCTTCTACCTGTAGAAGTATGGTGACAAGGATCACATTGACATCAGATGGTGTCCCTGCCAGTCGGAAGACTCTCAACACACCCTTCATCCAATCCTCAGCCGCTTGTGGGTCTGTCTCTCCCATGAACCTTGTTGGCCTCTGGTGCTGTAACTCGTGAAATTCACTCAAGTGGCGTGCACCGACTTCTGCTGGGGATTGTGGCATCGGTTTCCCAACGAGGAAAGGTACCGTTGGTGCCTCCACTGGTGCCTCTACTAGAACATGTCCCTACACCAAGGCCTCATCGCTCGGTCGACTATCAGTGCATACAACTCTCGGAACCCTTGATGGTTGCCTTTGTGGAGGCATCCTAAAATGAAACAGGTTCACCATGGTTATTAAGTTATAACTAGGGAGCTGAATCAAGAGAACACAAATAAAACTCTTGAAAACACACACAAAATCAGTGTTTTCGTGCACTGAGTCAAAAATCAGACGTTAGGGTCCTGGTGTTTGGATACGTTGGCCGCCGCACCCACATTAGATTCCCTAAAATGATATCCACACTCACAACACATAACACTTTTTCCATTAAATGAACGATCAATGCCTTGTGTTATACAGTTGAACCGACTCATCTGACTCCAATTAATCACAACCCATCGCCCGAGACCTGTGCCGTGACTAACCCCAAACCCCCATTCCATAGGCCAGGGGCTGGTGACTAACACCAACGGTGTATTCCCTAAAACTGGGAATGAATTGACTTTATAACTTGTAAAAACACATAACCATGTACACAACAAGATAATAATACAAGACAACTATATATAAAATAGTGTGTTGAAATTATGAATGGTCTGAAATACAACCCATCAAGAAATAGTACAACTACAACTGAAATAAAATACAACTGAAGAAAAATAATGGTAGCTACTAGGTCATCTTATGGGTTCCTACCTGAAGAGTAGGTACAGATATCCTCCTCAGCACTCCATGTCCTCCTGTCTCCTCTGCGTAAAAATACGCCATATAGTCCTCCTCTGGGCACCGTCTAGTCCTGGTACACTCAGCCTTTGTCAGCGATATCTATCGTCTGCATCTAACACAACACGGTGCATGCATAACCCATGTAGGGGGGGAGTATAACGATACTCAGTAGGGACCTAGAGACCCTCAAGGTCTCACAAAATCCCCCAATGATAAACCAAAAAAGTATGAAATCAATAGATAACCCTAATTAGGTATATTCCCAGACACATACCTAAGTTTTCAAGTAATTCATCTCAATCATGAAGAAATAGAGAGGTTATGGCTGAGCTCATACCAGGTATATCTTTAGGTATAGTAATAGTGATGGTAAGATCTAACTGCTAAATCATCTTACTCTGTTAAGTGGCTCAGCAGCTAAACTGTACAGAATCACATGGAGATGAACCACACATGATCACTAGAGTTGGCCCACACATGATCGCTAGGAGTTGACTCACATAGGACCGCAGGAGCTGACCCACACATGATTGCTAGGAGCTGACCAACACAGGTACACTAGAGATGACCTAAACAAGATCACAAGTAGTTGGACCACACATGATCTTTAATATCCGACCCAGGCATGATCACTTGGAGCTGACCCATACAGGATCATTGGAGCTGACCCACACAGGATCGCTCGGAGCTCACCCACACAGGATCACTGGAGCACACCCACAAAAGATCATTGGAGCTGACCCGCACAGGATAGCTAGGAGGACCCTTCTCACCACAACCAGCTACTAGGTTTCCAAAATAATATTGCTCATCTCTATAAGAGTTCTCTCCCCAAGCCACTAGGTGATTTTCCAACTGCCAAGATGTCCCATGAAGAAGTAACTCCAAGGACATACACGTCATAGGGGTCTCAACACAATAGAAGGATCATCATTTCGATGCCCGATCTATGAGTATTTGGTATTTTAGTCCTGAGGGTCCGATTGGATTCATGATCGATCCATCTGGACTGCTCCACTACATCATCCAAAAGAATATTGGGGTATACCAAAGGGGTTGTCTCAGTCCATCATTTCGTATGCCATAGACGATTCATGAAACAGATGTCTAGTGCCAATATAATTTCCAAAAGAATAGAAATGGGTCGTAGTTGGCCCGAGTTTTGTCCGAGATGGTCAGACACACACGACCCGAACCATCCTAGGTCAACCAGGTTCGGGTTGACCCCACCCGACCCGCTGGACGGCCCTGACTGCTGGGTCCGGCCCGGTAGACGGTGAGGGCTGCGAGGCCGCGAGGGTGTCGTGAGGGCCTAGTTTGGCTCGACCGATGTAGTCTCAATCATGGGGCGACGGGAGGACACGGGGCGGGGTGGCTCGGCCGAAGCGGATCGGACTAGGGGAGTCGCGAGGGTGCAATGCAGTGGCTATGCCGGAGCATCTCGGTCGTGGGGTTTCGTTAGGGTGTTGCACGGGGCGAATCTATCGTGGGGCACCGCGAGGGCCTGATTCGGGGTTGCTCGACTGCGGGGCACCACGAGGGCGCACCCCGGGGTGGCTCGTCTGCAGGGTTCCGCAAGGGCGCGGCGCAGGGCGGCTCGGCTAGAGCGGCTCGGACGAAGAGCACCATGAGGGCGTGGTCGCGGTGCGGCGCGACGGGAAGAGTGGAAGCCATGGGTGGAAGTGGCCAAGGAGGGTGGGGTTCATCGGTGGTGGTGTCTACGGAGCAGCTCCATTGCGTCGTCTCCATCATTGTGGCCGACGGTTATGCCGGCTTCCATTCTCGTTCCGCTTCTTCGTTGTTCTTTGACCTACTCCATCGCAAAGAACCCCACAAATTATTTCATTAATTAGGAAGGGGACATGCCAGTTTTTTGGGCATGAACTATCCACATTAGAGTGGTATAAAGGGCTATAAACACTCTTTGAATTATAGAGAGACATCAAGAATGAATGATGGATTAATTTCAAACAACCACCCTACCTCGTTCGTTTGATTCATTGGAGATTGTCCATGGGGAAAGAGTCGATGTCGTTGGGAATAGGGGGATGTCATTGACGTCGGTCTCTCTTCGTTTGTTGGTGGATATGTTCTTAATTGGAGATCTTTCAACATATTTTTGAGAAGAAATCGTCGAAGGAGAAGCGTTCTTCATTGGAGTTCTTCGTTGGATGATGTGTCCCTCCATGTTCCCCCAAGCTCCCACCATTTCCAACAGTTATTTTCCCACCAACCCACCAAAATGGAAAGGGTATCCAATATAATAACATATGTTAGAATAATTTCAAAATTGATTAATTAATTAGATGATTTGGTGGGTTATCTTAATTAATTAAGGAAAGGTGTTGGCATAATTAACTAGGGAAGCTCAAGAGGTTTCTCCCCACTTAATAAAGATTTCAAGGGGATTCAAGACAAGGGTGGTCCAATAAACTATAACCTTTCATTGGAGGTTAGTTCAGGTGGTCCCCACCACTATAACCACTCATAGGAGTATTATTTCAAGTGGTCCCCACCTATGAAACATTTGAATGGAAGATTAAACAAATAAAATAAAAAATTTACACAATTTTTATTTTTTATTCTTTCACGAAAAACACAAAATTGAACATTCACACTCATCCACATACCGTCGAGGTGAAATTCTCCGTAAGTGAGTACCGGCACTGCGAGTTCAACGGTGTCCTCAGATTTCAATTCTGAGCATTGGTTCAAATGTTAGAGAAACTCGCTCGTACGTTTATAGAATGTACCAGAAATATTGTTTGGAAATTCATTCTGGGTACTCCGGTCCTCATAATCACATGCCGTCAATTTTCATGGACTATAGAAATTATCAATTATTTAATAAAATTACATGTAAATTATGGGTCATTAAATTCTCCCCATATCAAGGGATTTATTTCCCCGTAAGCCATTTCACAAAAATTGGAAAAAAAAGTTGGGGTAGTGAGAACATATGTGATTCTTCGGCTCCCATGGTCCCTCCTGGAGGTTCCCATGCTACCAGGGAACAGGTAACAGATGTATCAATCGTTCACGAAGGACACGCTGTAGTCGATCCTCAATCTCTACTGGAACCTCCATAAAAGTCCCCCCATCGTCAACGTCCATCTCGCCAAGATTATTTATGTGGGGAGGGTCATGCACATATCTCTTCTACTAGGATATTTTGAAGTGGTCGTGCACCTGGTGCAACTTAGGTGGAAGAGATTAGCGTTATGACACCTCCACAACTATGTGGAGGACCTAAAAAGGTCCGATGAATATTGGAAATAACTTGTATCCTTGGCCAAATCTATGCAATCCTCATCGAGGTGAGAGCCGTAGAAAGATGTGGTCACCATCCTCGAACTCTGAGGGCCTTTTTCTCTTGTCGGCATACGACTTATGCCTTCTCTATGTGGTCTTCATACACTATTAGATGGTATGCACCTTCTCTGTAGTAGCACGTACCATCTCCGTTCCCACTAGTGCTAACTCCCATGGGTCAGTCCAGGACAGTGGTGATCTGCAAGGTCTCCCGTACAACGGCCCAAAATGTGCCATCCCAATGGTGGAGTGATAGTTGTCATTGTATGAGAACTTCACTAAAGGAAGGTGATCCTCCCAACTGCAACCAGAGTCGAGGACGATTTCATGTACCATGTCCCCAGGGGTCTGAATGGTCTACTCGGTCTGGCCATCTATCTAAGGATGGAAGGCGGTGTTAAAGTGATGTTGCATCCCAAAATTCTCATGCAACCAATTACATAGAAGGGAAGTGAATCATGTATCAATATTTGAGACAATCATCAAGGGTACTCCATGTTCCCTGACAATCTACTGCACATAGAGGCGTTCCAAGCTGTCTACTGATCCCTTCTCTCTAATCGGTAGGAAGTGGGCCAAGTTAGGGATTTGGTTGACTATCACCAAAATTTAATCATGAAACCTGGTTGTACATGGAATTCCTATCATGAAGTCCATGGATATACCATCCCAACTTCACTATGGGACCTCTAAAGGATGAACCAAGCCTACTGGTACCTGATTCTCCTCCTTCACTTGCTGACAAGTGAGGCACCAGGAGACAAACTCTGTTACTGCTTTCTTCATTCCCTGCCACCACAGTTGTCGTTGGAGTTCCTGGTACATATTCGCCACTCCTGGATGTACCTCTAGAGGGGATTTGTTGAAATCCCTCAAAACATCCTCCCGAAGTGACACTAGTACCATGGTACATCCTCTGAAGAGGATGACATGCTCCCCACCTTCAGAAAATCAATATGGTGCATATTTTTCAGATATCTGAGCATGTAGGGTCCCGCAGTTAGTGTCCCCTCTCTTTGCCTCCCTAACTCGCTGAAAAAGTAGGGGAGTGACTATAAGAGACTAATGAAATGATGATCCATCTCTATCCACAAAAGATATCTGCAAATCGGCCATCTGCTCCATCGCTTCACCTAGAAGATGTATACCAGATCGCATGTTGAATCCATTTGCTACAACATTCCTCTTCACATGAGTATATACTATCTCAAAGTCATAGACCTGGAGGAACTCAAGCCAATGTCTCTGTCTCAGATTCAGGTCCTTCTATGAGAAGATATACCCGACACTCCTGTGATTCGAGTAGACTATACAATGTTTTCCCATCAGATATTGTCGCCAAATCTTGAAGGCAAATACCACTGTTGCTAACTCCAGGTCATGGGTAGTGTTGTTCTGCCTATGAGGTATTAGCTGTCAAGAACCATATGTGATCACTACTCTCTCCTGCATCAGGTCACATCCGAGTCCCTTCCCTGATGTGTTGCAGTAGACAACTTACCATATGCACTCCCTAGAAGTCACAAGATGGGGCACTAGTCGGCCTCTGACTCAACTCTTCAAAACACCACTGGAATATCTCCAACCACATGAAGGGTTTCCCCTTATTAATTAACGCTAAATGTGGTATTGAAACTCTGGAGAAATCTGGAACAAACCTCTGGTAGTTTCCAGACAACCCCAAGAAACTTCATACCTCCGCCACACTCCAGGGTGGCTCCCATGAAGGTACTGCCCCATATTCGTAAGATCTATTGAAAATATGGCCTCCAATATGACATGTCCCATAATGTCAACCTCTCAGATCTAGAACTGGCCCTTCGAGAGCCTACCATAAAGCTAGTGCTCTCAGAGTGTGTCCAGAACTACTTGCAAATGATAGGCATGCTCCTCCTAAGTATCCTAGTAGATCAGAATGTCGTCGATGGAGAATACTACAATGTGATTAAAAATGGCGGAATGATCATGTTCATGAGTCAAATGAACACTTCTGAAGAGTTGGTTATTCCAAATGGACTAACCAAGAACTCGTAGTGGTCGTACGAACATCTAAAATCTGTCATCTGCACATCATCGTCTCTCACTCGGAGCTGGTCATAGCCTGGTCTCAGGACTATCCTCAAGAACCATCGTTCTACCTTCATATGATCAAAGAGGTCATCAATACTTGGGAGTGGGTACTTATTCTTCACAAACATCTAGTTCAAGATAAGATAATCTATACAAAGCCTCAAGATCCCATCCCCATTCTTGGAAAACAAAATTGGGGGTGCCTAGAGAGAAACACTGGGATAGATGAATCCTTCCCCTACACGTCCTCTAGATTTACCCGCATATAGTGAAGCTCTGTGGGATCCATTTGATACGCTGGTGTAGATAACAGTGTCATCCCTAGCTACAAGGCAATGTAAAATTCCACCTCTCTGTGAGGAGGTATACCCAGATTATAATCAAGGAACGTATCTGTGTACTGGTCCACCAATATATGATTACTCAGAATCTACACATCAACCAATCTGAGGTTAAGAGTAGCCAAATGATGTGTAATCGGCTGCACCCTCCTCCGGGTATGTCCATCATATGATACAAAGGCTCACGTCTTTCCAGTGAAGGTAAAACTGGTCCTATCTGTGTGGAAAAACAGCACCTTACGCCAAATACAGTCAATCTGAGCATGCATTGTAGAAAACAATTCTATACCCAATATTAAATCGTAATGCCTCGACGCCGCTACTAGTAAATCACATCTGAAGCTCTCTTCTCATAGGGTAAGCTTGCACTGCCGGCACCAATGCGTAATAATCAAATCCTATACTATAGGAGTCTCTTTCCATAAGGATCGAACCAATGGCTCTGTTGGAATCTCTAATCTCTGAACGGTGGCTATGAAAATAAAAGAATGACTTCCACCTGTTTCTAAAATTACTGAATATATGGTGGAGTAGACACAGATCATACCTCATATCATCTCTGGAGTTCCATGATAATAAGCCTCCACTGCATGGAGATGAGCTCTCCCCTGTCCACCTTCTCCCTACGGTAGGGGTGGACCATCTGGGGGTGCTAGTGGTAACATCTTGAATCATCGCCCACTGCCAGCTTCATGACCAGCTCCTCTTCCACATACAGCTACTCCCTGATGACGTCCTCAGTCAAATATATGTCTATGTTTGGTCAGTCCTTCGACCGTCTAATGATCATTCGTACGGTGGGTCAGACAGTCATGATCCATGTGACCCTACCGCCGCTTGTGTAACACTGCCTGCTCCAGGCATGGATAACATTGTATTGGGTGCCCCACACAACCGACCCTAAATCTTTGGTCATCCACCTATAGGTCTGGTACTCTTGGACCTCTACAACATATGTTTGATACCAGCTGCAGAAGACTCTACTACCTGACGACTGGTGGTGGGTCTCGCTGCTGAAACTGCTCAGCTAGGAAACTCTCCACTATAAGGGCTCTCTTTAACACCACTGCATGCGTTGAGATACTGAGTGAGAACATCAAAGCCCTAATCTCCTGCATGTGTCCTATTTAAAAGTTTTGATTCCTGAAGAATGTGTCCACACTATATTTTTGTAGTAGTGTGTGAGGATGGTAAATCTAGCTGAGTATTGAGCCACAGTCATGCTGCCCAGCTGCAGATGAAGTAACTCATGAATATGCACTACGCGGAGAGTCACTGGGACAATCTCCCCCAGAAACAGGCTATCGAAGACTGCCTAGAGAAGCATCACCTCATCATGAACTTGAAGCATCATGATTCACCATTTGCCTGCTACTACCTGTAGAAGGATGGAGGAAAGGATAACCATGAGATCAGCGGGTGTCACTACTAGTTGGAAGACTCTCACCACAGCCTCCAGCCAATCCTCATCCACTTGTGGGTCCATCACTCCACTGATCCTGGGTGCCCTCTGGTGCTGGAACTCATGTAATGGGCTCAAGCGGCATGATTCGTCTACTTCTTTGGCTGGTGTCATCGGTGGCTCAATGGGGAAAGGTACCACTGGTTTCTCTGCTAGTGCCTCTATAGGAAAATAGCCCTGCACCGAGGCCTCATCACTCCGTTGGATGTCAGTACGTACAACTCTCGGAACCTTATCTGGATGTCTTCGTGGAGGCATCGTGAAGAGAAACTTGTGTGCCATGGTCATTAAGTTATACATTGTGATCTCACTCATGAGATCACAGAGAAAACTCTTGGAAACACACAAACAATCAGTGTTTTCGTGCACTGAGTCAGAAATCAAGAGTTAGGGTCTAGGTGTCTGGATATGCCTGTCGTTGCACAAACAATGGATTCCCTAAACTGATTTCTACAAACACTACACATAACACTATTTCCGTTAAAATAAAGATCATATTCCTATGTTCTATGGTATAACTGACTCCTATGATACCAATTAGTGAGGACCCATCCCCCGGGGCCCGTTCCGTGACTAACCCCAAACCCGCCTTCCATAGGCCAGGGGCTGGAGACTCGCACCAAATGAATATTCCCTAAAACTGGGAAGTCATTGCCTTTATAACCATTAAACAAACACAACCAATCACACATCAATATACGAACACAAGTCAACAGTATAGAAAATAGAGTGTTGATAGTAAAAAGGGGCCGGAATACAATCCCAAAAGAAATAGTACAAGAAAAACCAAAATACAATTCAACTGAAGAAAAATAAATGCAGCTACTATGTCATCCTCCGGATTCCTACGTGATGGGTAGGTAAAGATCACCTCCTCATCACTCCACATCCTCCTGTCTTCTCGACATAATGATACGCCATATGGTCCACCTCCGGGCACCGTCTAGTCCCGGTACTCTCATCCTCGGTCAGCGTTGTCCATCGTATGCATCCAACACAACATGATGAAGGAATAAACTATGCAGAGGTGAGTATAACAATACTCAGTAGGGACCCCGAGACCATCAAGTTCTCAAAAAATCCACCAAGGAAAAACCACAAATTAAGACATCACTAAATAACCATACATAGGAATATTCCCATACATATACCTATGTTATCATGCAATCAAACTAAATCATGAAGGATCATAGAGTTTCTGAATCAGATGACACCAGGTATAACTTTAGGTACAGTAGTAGAGATGATTAGATGTAACTGCTAAATCATCAAACTCTATTAATATGCTATGTTACTAACCTATACAGAATCACTAAGAGCTGACCAACACAGAATCGCTGGAGCAGACCCACACAGGATCGCTAGGAGATGACCCACACAAGATTGCTGGAGTAGACCCACACAGGATCGCTAGGAGCAGATCCACACAAGATCGATGGAGCTGACCCACACAGGATCGCTATGAGCTGAACCACATAGGATCGCTAGGAGATGACCTATAGAGGATCGTTAGGAGATGACCCACAGAGGATCACTGGAGCTGACCCACACATGATCGCTATGAGTAGACCAACACATTATCACTCGAGCTGACACACACAGGATCTCAAGAGCTGACCCACACAGGAAATCTAGGAGCACACTTCTCATCACAACTAGTTACTGGGTTTCCGCACTAGGCTTGCTCATCTCTGGGAGAGTCTGGTCTCCAAGCTAGGGGTCGATTCTCCAACTACCAAGATGTCCCAAAAATAAGTATCTTAAATTACCGCCACGTCCTAGGGGTCTCAACACATTAGATGATGTGACATTCAGACGCATGGTCTGTGAGTTATTAGCTATTTAGTCCCGAGGTCCCGATTGGATTCGTGATTGATCCAACCCGACTGTTCCCCAGCATTATCCAAAACTCTATTGGGGTATACTAAAGGGATCATCTCGCTTCCAGATTTGCATCACTGTTGGCGGTATGTCAAAAGGACGTTCAATGCCAAATTTTTTTCCAAACGAATTCAAATGGGTCGTAGTGGGCCCCAGTCCTGTCCGACCCGGTCAGACTGACCCGGCCCGACCCGGCCATGCCCGCTGGGTCTGGCCCAGCCCGTTGGTTGGCCCACCCTAATCAGACAAGCCTAGCAGGTCACAAGGGCCGCGAGGCCGCGGGGGTGCCACCAGGGCATGGGGCGGCTCGGCCGAAGCGGACTCAGTCGTGGGGTGCTGCGAGGGTGCGACGTGGGGCGGCTCGACCGTGGGGAGACGCGAGGGCATGGCGTCGGGCATCATTAGTGGAGTGGCTTTGTCATGAGGGTCCATGATGGCATGGTGTGAGGTAACTCGGCCAGAGTGACTCTACAGTGGGGGGCCATGAGGGCGAGGTGTGGGTAGCTTGGTCAGAGCAGCTCGATCGCGGGGTGTCGTGAGGGCACGGTCGCGAGGCAGCTCGACAAGAGAAGCTTGGCCATAGTGTGACGTGTGGGCCCGGCACGGGGCGGCTCGGCCGGAGCGGCTCGGCCGCGGGGGCCTCGAGAGCATGGCTTGGGGAGTCTTTTCCAGAGTGTAATGGCCTCGGGGTGCTGTGGGGTTGTGGTCGTGGTGTAGCTCGGCCAGAAAGGTAGAGGTCGCGGGCGGCGGTGGCTGCAGATGGCGAGGGTCGCGGGCGGCGGAGTCCACGGAGCGGCACCATGGCGTCATCGCCTTCGTCATGCCCAGCGGGGATGCCGGCTGCCCGGTCTCATGCCCCTTCTTGGTTGGTCGCATAAATTCTTCATCGCGAAGATCACCACAAATCATTTCATGATTTACGGAGAGGACATTCCATGTATTTTAGGCCCTCACTATCCGCATTAGAGCTGTATAAAGTGGCTATAATCTCTTTTTGAATTATGTAGTGTCATCAAGAATGAATAAGGGAAGAATTTCAAACAACCACTCTACCTCATTCATATTATTCTTTGATGATTGTTCGTAGGTAAAGAGCTGATATCGTTGGGAATAGACGAATGTCGGTGACATCGATGTCTCCTCATTCGTCAGTGGAGATGATCCTAGATGGCGATCATTCAATGTATTTTAGAGAAGAAATCGTGGATGGAGAAGTTTTCTTCACTGGCGTTCTTTGTTGGAGGATGTGTCCCTCCATGTTCTCCCAATCACCCATCTTTTCCGAAAATTATTTTCCACCCAACCCACCAAAAAGAAAAAAGGTATCCAATATAATAAAATTTGTTGGCATAATTTAAAAATGGAATAATTAATTAAATGAGTTGGGGGATGGGTTAATTAATTAACGAAAGGTGTTGGAACAATTAAGTGGGGAAGTTCAAGAGGTTTCTTCCCACTGAATAGGTAGTTCAAGAGGATTCAAGCATCGGGTGGTCCCTACAACCAAAACCTCTCATGGGAGGGTATTTCTGGTGGTCCCTACCACCATAACCTCACATGGGAGGTCTAGTTCAGGTCGTCCCATCCTATGAAACATCCACATGGAAGATCAAACAAATAAAATAAAAAATTTACACAATTTTTATTTTATTTTATTCTTTTAAGAAAAACCAAAAATTTAACATTCACCTTCGACCAAATGTCATCGAGATGAATGTCTCTTTTTGCGAGTATCGCAGCTGCGATTTCAACGGTGTCCTCAGATTTCAATTCCGAGCACCGGTTCAATTGTTAGAAAAACCCGCTCACATGTTTACTGAAAGTACATGAAATAATGTTCAATAATTCATTTCGGGTACTCTGGGCCTCAAAATCACATGACATAAATTTTTTTAGACTCGTAACGATTCCATTTATTTAAAAAAATACATAGAAATTCCAAATCTATGTAGATAACAATCAATTTATTCCATATTATGAAATATCAAATGCATCCCAATGATGATGTGAAGGGTTTTCTTGTTTAGAAACATAAAATTATAAGTAATCTCAATATATAATAAAGATAAAACACAAGAAATACATGAGATACCATGGTCTCTCTTTATTTTGGGGGGTGTCGAAAAATCCATCGCATAATAAAAATGATCTATAAGAAAATTCAGAAAGATAAAAATGTGAGTTGAAATAAATGATTGATGTACACCAATATCACATAATTTTGTAACCAGTAATAAATCTATACTTATGGTACATGCTAGAGTAGTTTTTCATATATCTACTTCCACTAGAGACTTTTCCACTTTGTGAAGAATCTTTATTCTATATTCCCTTAACTGTAACCCATTGTAAATTGAAACACATCATAAAACAGTGCTAATATTTGGAAATTTTACCAATCACGCAACTATATAGAGAAGAAAAAAATGAATGAACATCTGTAGGTGTTGTTTGTGAAAACTTGAACATTAGATATTTGGATCCTTGGAACAAAAACTCCTCAAATTCCCAACATTTATGTACTCAAATAATGTCAAACAATGTAATGTCTCAAACCCAAATGCCACTCAATAATGTTCTGAGTCCGGATGGAAACATGACCTCATGTGAATCTTCAAAAACACCAGAGGTTGTTGACAACTATTGAGGGACTAGGTGAGTTAGTGGGTTGACTATGCCCTCATGAGAAGAGTGTAACATAGTAAAAATATCATACCAACAGTAGAACCAATAATACAAAAAAATAGTGACAAATAATGGAAAACTCATAACTTACAATAGTATAATAAGTCTCAAATACATATTGATGCTACATATCAAATTTCTCTAATTAATAATCCAAAATATGAATACCAAGAATATGTAAAATTGATATATAAAACGTATAGGAAGGATAAAAGAGTTCCAGTAGCATTACTAGACCATGTATGGTCCCATAATCACTTTCTCCAAATTATCATATCAAGTGACTATAAGAGGGTGCTTTCCCTTATCATTTCCTAAAAGCATATAATCACTTTATGTGTAAAATGATGACCCAAATAGGGAGGCAGAAATAACCCTAGTAGGAAAGAACCCAAATTTTATGTCAATATATATGCGAATATATATGAAAGGTAATGTGAAATAATAAAAATAGTAAGAAAGGAAGTACTCAAAAATAAATCACCATGCACGAACTAGTTTCCATTTAGGTTCAATTCATATCCATTTGAAAATTCAATAAAATTGAATATATAATTTTCAAGACTTGAATCGAGAATATCATCCCCATTATAACTGGTATCAAAACAATTGCCTCTAAATTCTATATAAAAAATATTTTTCAAGAATAACTATGTGATTTTTCTTTCGAATAAAAGATTCTTCGTAATAGTAATTTAATTATTTCTATAATTCAGAACCTAAGTCCATCCTTGAAATTCAAAATATGTAATTAAATAATCAATCCATGTACAATATCTACCAACACCATACAATCCCATCCCTAGAGATCCTCTCACAAACCTGGTATCACTCTAGGTGATGTATAAATTCTAATCCAATCAAGTCTATCCTCTATACTCCACACAAAACCCAAGAATCACCATTGAAATAATAGTAAAATAAATTTTTTAGCATGTCAAATTTATTCTCATAAGAATCCATTTATCAATCATTATATAATCCTATCCTCAAAAAAGGTCATCAATGGTATCCCCCAATATATCCATGTTTCACCCTGGGATTAATCACATTTAATCATTGAGTTAGTCCCTGGAGTCCTAATGGGGATCCATGTATCGCAAAATTTATAAAGGATAATATTCACATGAGTTTATCCATAGAATTCTAATTTGAATCCATTAATCCCCCAAGGGTAGTTATCATTTACCATATTCATTTATATTTATCATTTCATTTAATATTCTAATGAAAAAACTAAGAGTATCATAAATGATTACCTAAAAAGGTCTATCAATCCAGGGACAACCTCAAAGGGCTTGGACTTCCAATTACTCATGTGGGCATAATTTATATAAAAACTATCACATGCACAAAAAAACTAATACATGGCTTTGAAATCATTTAACTCATGTGGGGACATTATGGTATTGAGCTTCCCAGACTCGATCAATCCATTATATAACATGGTATCAACATCAATCATATGGCCATGAAATTAAAGTGCCATTCAAATAATTACTGGGATATTTATAATATAACCTTAATAACATGCCTGTAATGTTATAACAAGGCTTAATAATAATATTACTCAAATGAGAATATCGAAAATTAGAGAAATTCAAGACAATTGCATCAATTAAGGGATTATCCTCAAATATAATCACATGGGAATGGAAATTAAAAGGAAACAAGCATACATAACAAAAGGAATACATGAGATAAGGGGAAATTCATCCATCATGTACCCTTTAATATACTCAATTACAACTTGCCCTGAAAGTTATTTTTTATTATTACCTTAAAACCCTGGATTAAAAGTCACGGAGGAAGAAAATAATGAAGGTCAAGAGAGTCCTTCTGAACCACATTAACACACTACAAAGGAAGAGAATTGAGACTATCATAAACCATCAATGTCTCCTCTGGTCTGCCCCAACAAGCCAATGTGTTAGCCGCAAAGTTGGACTCTCTCAGACTATGATGATCCATCCTTCCCTGATTAGTCTCCGCATTGCACCTACGAAAATCATATGTCAAATCGCAGGAGATATCATGATTTCCCTGTAGAGATCTGACCAGAACCTCCGAATACAGTTCCACATCCATCACCGGGAGTCCATTCCTCATGCATACAATTAAACCTGAAAGAAGAGCACTAAACTCTGCACCCATAGAGTTACCTGGTCCATAATAAGCACTGAAGGCAATACGAACTGAACCCCAACAATACCGAAGCAAATCAACACCCCTCATGATTCCTCCCAATCATGAACCATCCACATTCAGCTTCCACCCATTAGCTGGAGGCTGCCATCTTACCCACCGCCCTCTATCCAAACACTGAATGCACTTTCTATGAACTAGGCTCCCTAGCATAACTGAATGAAATCCATTCATGAAGTGGGAGGACAGTTCAGCAATAAGGGATCTCATCCGGACCTGTAGGTATAATAAGGACCTCCTGCAACCCAACCGCACCTGGTTTTGATTCTCCCATATAGTCCAACAGATGGATACAAGGATGATGATATGGTCTGTTTGCTCCCTTGTCCTGCTACCAAAACTAGAAAACCAAAGCAAAAGGTAATCCCGAACTGAATGAATCTCCCCACATGCAAACCTGTATTGAGAAATCTGAGACGAGAGGAAAGCATCCCAACATCCCTAAAAAAATAAATGAACTGTTGACTCGGAGCTCAAACTCTCACAACAGTATCATCGTGATGCCATGCAGACCCCTCTCCTCTGAATATTCTCCTCAGTTGGCAGGGCTCGGTTTCGGATCCTCCACACCAGAACGTTCATTCTCGTTGGTATCACATTACACCAAGTAATTTAAAACACAACCACCGATGTATCATTCCTATGAAGGATTGTACTATAACCATTCATATTAAAACGCCCCGAGATAACCTCTGTAAAACAGCATCTATTTGGATCATCACTCAAGGAAACTCACCCATGGGTTTTTCTGCGTTCATGGTATTCAAGTTATAACATGCAATTATAAGCCTATTAAATTACCAAAAATGTTAGGTAATAATTGGGTTGAATTTTAAATTTATGGGACACCCTTGAAATGGGTGTGCGAGATGATGAAATATATAAATAGATCTATTTTAAACAAAAATCACATTACCACATACCTCCAGATCATGTCTGATATCTCATCGAGTATCAAGATCTGATTTGTCATATTTTGGAATAAATATGATTATCGGATAAGGAATGATTCAATTGGGTATTTGATCCTAAATCAAAATAGAATATCTAATTCCCAGAAGAGTATCATAATATTAAAAAAGAAATACAGGGATTACCCTTTGGGATCCAAGGAGATGAACTATGCTTAAATCAGAGATTTGATAGATAAGGGATATTAATTCCTAGAATAGTTGATGTTATGAGGTCTAAAAGAATTCCCCTAATTGTCTGAGTGAAATAAGTCCCATCAAAGGTTTAATATTATATTTTAATTTAATAAAAAATTAGGAAAATTTCCTAAATAGTAGGGATCACAAGGTTTACGAACATGGTTTCTAAAACTGTGTGAAAACCATGTATGAATTCATGTAGGCATGTGGAATCCCACAATGATTCCCCACATAGTTTATTAACTATGAACAAACCGTACTAATACCCTCCTTCAAAAATTGATGAAAAAAACATAACACACTATAATATATCCCATCTCTCATAGTTTACCGAAACATTATTTCCTGTAAGCCCCCATTGTCCATCCTCACATGGTTTACTAAAACTGTGCGGCTTACCCTACACATTTTTCAATATCCGTGCACCAGGATAAAACACCCCAACACATTGGTACAAGCTTCGAACCAGCCCCAAACACCCCCATAGACCATCATTACCCCAACGAGCATCACTATTATCCAATATTTAATAATTTAAACTGATATTTTATATATAAAAAGATATCTACCTCAAGGAAGAATCAAGTTCTTAGAAAATTACCCCTTTCAAATAATTCTTCACCGAATTGTCCTTCCAAATGTGGTGAATAATATTCTGAGAACAAACCTGGTCACTATAATTATACATCTACCTCTCTCTCCCACATCTCATCTAGCACACAATAATACTGCCATAACACCCATACTAAAGCTATGGACCGGCCTTGGAGAACCTTTTTGCTATGATCCACAATTTGTATACCATGATCCTCAAGAACACATCCTCTAATAACTCAACTTTCTCATGCTAAAAGGCATGATATGAGTCTGAATAGTAATTTTGTAGCTGATAAACATCGATGATATTGTGTGTATCCCTCCACCTCTATGGTAACTGAAACCTATAGGTAATTGGCCCAATTATCTCCAAAATATCAAACATACAAACATATCTTTGTGAAATATTAATTATAATCTTCCCACACATGTGTCCCATCCTCGATGAAAAATGTTGGAAAAACCAATCCACATCCTCAAACTCTTTAGGTCATCTATGGAAATCCACGTAAGATTTCTGATAAGACTATACAGTATCCATCGACTTCTGAATCAACTATACCTATTATGTGGTCTCCTATATAAGATGATGTCCCAATATAGATTCAAATTCTACATACATAATACTCAGGGTTGATTAAAATGGGCTACTATACAATACCTCATATGGCGCTATCTGAATTATATCCAACTCTTTATTTTTTTATTCAAACTCGATATATGCCTCTCAACGAGATCCTAAAACCTATGGAACATACCCATAGCATGTAAAGAGGCACTAGAATTGTATTCCTTGATTTCTCATCTGTATGGGGTGGTATGTCAGGCCTAGAATAACTTTTTTACCTTAGACCATCTATTTCCATTTCTATAATTGAAAAGTAAAATGGGTATCCCTATTTGAGATAATAATATGTGGAACCTTGTGTAGTCGTAAAATCTCATGGATGTACAACCTCCCATGCTCATCAACACCAAAGGTGTGTTTGATCGGTATTAATTTTTACCTTTTGTGTTCCTATCTAAAAAAACACATAAAACATAAATACATCAAGGTGTCCTTGGTAAACCTATCATGTAATCCACCATGATGTCATTCCATATCCACTTGGGAATGTATATCTGATGTATAATTTTAGTGGGACGATTTTGTTTCACCTTCACCTAGTGACAGTTGGAACACCTCATGATAAAACCAGCTATATCTCCTTCATGTCTAGCCACTAATATTAATTTTTTAAACCTCAATACATATTTGTTACACCATGATGCACATCCCACGTAGAGGCACAAAAATACCACATCAACTCCACACAATTGTCTGAAGATAACCATACACAAACATGTTCTCACATGATCTCATCATCACTTATGGTCCTACCCGAGGGAGGGTCCACACCTACCACGCTCTTCCATAGATCAAGTACATCAAAATATAATATTTTTATCATCATTACTCTATCTAGTAAGGTATAGGTAATAATTAGTGACAAAAGGACAATCAGCTCTTACCTTTCGTTCACCTCCTACTGCATCTTAGATAACAACACAATAAAATTCAACTCACGATTGGCCACTTCACATCTAATATTTGATTCCTCTTAATCAGTGCATCGACCACCTCACTACCTTAACTAGTCATTATTCAACATCAATGTCAAAATACTAATTCTATTAGAACCACCTTATGTACCACAAGTTTAGATCTCACTGTTTATATGAATACATGAGGTTTTTTTGGTTAATGTACACCATGAAACACTCTCCCAATATGTAATTCCTCCAATAGTGCATTGTTTTAACTACCATAGTTGACATGAGATCATGTGTTGGGTAATTGTAATCTTGTTCCACCAAATTCCATGACTTGAACATGATTAATTTATCCCACTATTAATAACTACTTCCATCCAGATACCTGATGCATCATACTAAATAGTATAAATCCAGCTCAGATATTGGGAAATAAGTAATAGCACTAAACTCAATCTCCATTTAAACTCATGAAAGTTCATCTCACATGAATTTGGCCATTCTTACTTCACACCCATCATATTAAATCCCATCAATGGTGTGGCTATGTGTGAAAAGTCATGAATAAAATTCATTTATTAACTAGAAAACCGTAAGAAACTATTTTCATCAAATATATTATTGGAATAATCTAAGGTAACTACCACTCACACATTCTCTAGGTACACTAATACTCTTGTCTCTGAGATGAATTTAGTAAGGAAGTGAATCTGTTCATCCATATGTTTCACTTTGTTACCATAGTATATAATAGGTGATCTCCCAGTGTATTCAAAACAATATTATGATGTTTTTCATAGTCATGTAGAATTTAGGAATACACCAAGGTGTCATCCATGAAAGCCACAAAAAGAGAATTTATGTTAGGATGAAGTAGTGGTCCATTAAATCCAATAATATCACAAGAACTTTTGTGAGACCGAACAACATAATCGAATACTCATAAAGACCATACCTAATCCATTTGGTTTTGCGACATATGTCTAATGGTCAAACCTAAACTTGACTATAACTAGATCTAAAATCAATGATTTAGAAAACTAAATCTCCTCATAGTTGTTCATAGATATAATATACATGTGGGAGAGGATACCGGTTCCTATCCGTCAACTAGTTCAATATCCAATAATCCACCCATATCATAAGGGTATCATCCACCTTTATCATAAAAGGACCACTAAACTCCATAATGAATTACTGGGTCATATGAAACCCTTAAAATCTAAATCCCTTAGCTACCTATTGAGATCACGAAACACCATAATTGAAATACAATATATAAGAATGGATTCCAGTATAGCTCATGGAACGAGCTCGATAGAGAACTCTATAACTTTCAGGATAGGTAATCACGAGAAGTCATCTGTGATGAATTACCTGAATTAATCAACCACAAGAGGGAAATCAATTTTGTGTGTCCGCTGACCATCCAGATATAATATTACAATTTGGGGTATCCTCCCACCCATTTCATGATTCACATGTCTATCTTGTCTTTCCTTTTCATCACATTAACCCTTGTGAATGAATTCCCCACCCTCTGGTGATGTAAATCTAACCCTTCGGTGATAAAAATCAACAAAATAATGAAAAGGAACCAAACATTCCATCCCAATAGTGACATTGAATCATGTAATCTTAAGGATGTAAAGGTCCACTAAATGGTTACACCCACCAAACTCAATGGTGGACTCCCTTCCTGAATGCACACCTTCCACCTTGATCGCTAACAGAGTGTCTATCATTATAACTCCATCCGAATTATATCACAGCGCCCAAAAATATCCACAATAGGAATGTATATAAATCCATCTCAATAACATATATTAAATAGGTCAGTAGATGAAGTAGAGGCTAATAAAATAGTACCTCTTCGAGTGTATGTTTTTGGGACCTACTCTTAATGGTTACATTCCCCTGCATTTCTATGGCTTGTACTGTGGTACTATGGAACTGCCAGGCTACCCTCAGTTGACCCATTCTATTTTTTTATTTGAATGTAGGTTATGGTTACCATGGCCACGAACACCATCACATCCTATTTAGCCTAATGTAACCTACCCCTATATCTCGGGAAAATATGTTTACCCTCTATATGAACATGGAGTCGATGTAAACCCTATCTCAATGACTACTAGTAGATCGAAACTAGAATGGGTCATTCATACACTGCAACCTCATACTTCCCATCCTAGCACACTAGTAGACCAACACATATCTTCCTAAAGGTATGTTATGAATTCTAATATCACTTCATGGAATCTCTAGATGATGCTTCCTACTACTGGTCAATGTTGTTCTGAATCTTGGTGCAGATCCAACCAGAATCGCACATTGAGATTCTCTCAGGTTCTGCTTTGTGATCAGTTCCTGAGTCACTATCTAAAAAATAGTAGTCATTTGTAACAAATTTACCTATGATCATATATTTTTTCTATGTACATCCTCGAATCACATGGATTTTAATTACTCATCACCCATCGGAATTGGTGAAAATCGGCGGAGCTCTATAAAACTGGTCAAATAGTCCATGAATGATTGCACAGTATATTCCATATGTAAGAACTCCATGGATCTATTGGCCCTCAAAATCTATGTATATATATAGACATATAAGTTTGCATGAAACTGCCTCTAGGCCATCTCATTATGTAAATTAGTATGGGTGGTAACATCCCACCACCTCTCGTAGGAATCATGAAACATGTACATATAAAGATTTAACCTACTCTCAAGAGGTGCCAACATGTTCTCAATGAAATAAAAAATGGCCTTTCTCAATTAATCTATAGCCTATGGTACACTATCCCGCATAAACATGGTCAAATTCTATTTCCGAAACTCACTCATCAACTCTTCATTTGTCAGGGATAGTTGTGGGTCTCCCAGAAAGGTATCCCAAAATCGCATAAAGCTATCAAAGAACTATACCTCAGTATTAGTATATGATCTAGTAGTTGGTGTCACATCTGGCTTGATTGGATGGTCCAAGAGTATCCCATGTTACCAAATCTATTTTATGGTCATCATCACCCTCCAAGATGACAACTAGAGGTCACTATGGTGGAATGTCATTACAATTCCCAACACACGCGTTAGTTTTGGATCGCTAAAGAGTTCCTAGCACAAAAGTGCAGAAACATTTATAAGACTGGTACAGACCTACTATGTATGAACACACACTTCTTCCTTCCTCATGGGTTAGGTCTAGGCATCAAAAGCAATAAAGTATTCTACCACAATGCAACTATTATGGTTGGGTCTCTTCAATTTCTCTACCAACATATTTTAGATTCATTTATCATTATATCAATTTGATTTAAAAAGAGTTCACATTCACATTCACTGAATTGATACACATTTTAGGTTTAACACATTACCTTTAGAATGTAAATTTATTGGAATTCCAAATAACGATCATTGGGGGGCCATACTCCGCAAGAATCAATTATTTCTATCCAATTATGGCACATAATTACAAAGTTCACTTCAATGATAATGCCTGATCTACCATATTTAAATCCATGAGGATCCATACCCCTCGAGGACCATATATTTAGGTCCATCTATTTCACGTCATAATATATCTCAATATACCTAACAAAATAGTAGGCATATATACCACAACACCTATCACCACATGATTAAATCAGTAATGCATCAAAAATGGAATGGCGTAATTTATGGCATGTGAAATATACCATGTTACTATATGATACATGAGATATCATACCCTCATCTTATCGAGTATGAACACAATAAAAACTAAAATTGTATCAACAATAATAGCATAAATCAAGTGCATCACCAAATGATTAAATCAATTCAACTATCATATTTAAATTTTAGAAAATAGAAATTCTATTCGGGGAAATTTGGATTTTTTTGTATGTGGGTTATACATTCCCTAACACATCTCATTACCAACTTATTATTACTTCAAATAAAATCCAATTTTCATTAAATAGTAAGTAAAACTAGAATAGAATCCCCTTTTATAGAACTTTGAAATTTCCCTGACTCATATGCCACTCAATAAAGTTCATAGCATAGTTGGCCACATGGCCCCGAGCGCATATCCCTAAACTTCTGAGGCTACCGATTAGTAGTGTGGTCAATGGTGAGTTAGTGGGGAGACTATTTCCTCATTAATGGTGTGGAACATAGAATACATATCAAAAAAATAGATCAATTAGAAATTCAATACAGTAATGATAAAGAATAGAAGACTGATAAATGAAAACGGAATATAATGTATCGTATAAAGATTTATTCAACATGTAATTAATCTCAAATAATGATTTCAAAATATAAATTCAAATAATATAATATATATATATATATATATTAAAATTAGTCCAAAATTAATCTATTTGCATTGCAATCCTCATCTTGGTCCCATTCTCCCATACTCCTAAGCACCATATCATGTACTAATAAGAGTGTTTTTCCCTTATCATGTTTTACAATAATATATTCTATTTTTACAAATGGATGACCCAAATAGGGTGTGATATATAATCCTAGTAAGAAATAACCCATGCTTTGAGCCAATAAATCCATGAAGATATATGATAGGAAATGTATAATAAAACAATTTAGCAATGATGTACTCAAAATACAACCCCATAACTACACCGGTTTCAATTTTTTTTCTTGTAATACTCATTTAACAATTAAATTACCTTAAATTTATAAGTCTCTAGATTCATGTAAGGACCTAGCCCATGTTTCCTGGAGTCGGTGCCATATTTTATTACATTTTCATATAATCAAGGAATATGCATCCTGAAGGCCCAAGTACTTTAGTGGATTTTAGAAACACAATATAAAAATAATTTCTACACTATATCTTAAAATTAAAACAACACTAATTTATTCCATTATAAATATCCAAGATTCCTTGATTATGCTTTCAATTATTTCATAATTTACATCTTCATATCCTTGGAAAATGAGACATAAGAAAGGGGTGAGGTCAAATGCTCAGTAAGTGTAAGAAATATAGTGGAAGATAATATAAACATTAAACATGGTGAATAATTGAAAACATGTGACTTTAAAAAATGAACATGAACATAATATGGAAAGAATATGAGGTGACTAAATATTTTGGTAATATAACCTAATCATGGGTATTCAACTAATCGAATAACAATATGAAAATTAAATTTCTAGTGTCATAACGAGGTAAGTGAATATTCTAGACATTTTGAAACATATTTTCAAGGCCTCAGCTAATACGTCTAAAAATGATTAAGGTCTTCGAAAAATTCATATCTCAGATTGGGAAAAGCCTCGACCAAGTCAACTTCTATTTTTCTCATGAGACATACTGATGCATCAAGGGGCTACATTGAGCCCCAATAATCACATAATAATTCCATTTTATTCCTCATATGATCTGAGATAAACATAAACAACATATACATTCATATTGAAGCTATAATATTAAATGTAACTAACTTTCCCGAATCATTAAACATAAACACTAACCATTCAGATAAAATTTGGTTAATGGTTTTAGGTTATAACATCCACAATCAAACTAGACATAAACCTCCCAAAAAAATATATTATATGAAATCATAAATTATTAAAACCAATATTACAAATGAATCAGAAAGAGTGTTGAAATAGATGAAAATACTCATTAATTCTTGAGATAAATACACATTTCTTTTGAAAAGAAGTGTAATTTTGGAATACTCATTGTATAAAACCAGAATCAAATTAAGATAGTATTATCATTAAAAATTTTGTGATTTTAGAAAGATAATGTTTTATAAAATCATATTATAGATTTCTCTTGAATGTAGGTAAGAATTTTAGAAATTCCCTTGATTGGGGATTGTATTTCGAATATAATATTGAAAGTTCCATATAAAAAATTTAAATCCCCATAAAATACGAATGTATTATACTTGGTAAACATATATAGAACATCACACAGATTTTATGATTAGAACATAATAATTCATAATAATTTTATCGTGGTAATTAGGATATTAAAGTAACTTGGATGAAAATGGGGGTTCGGGTGGAAAATTGTTTCCTTATGTCTGAATGTGTTCCCCTATAGAACGTAAGGCACTAGAATAGGAAATTATGATTATTAAAAACTTATTTCATAACATTCTAGAAATTTATTTAGTTTATAATTTTTCTTTTAATTTCATTTATATCCTTATTGAGAAGTTTGATGTTGAATTTTTTCATTCTGGAGTGTTTGGTTTATTGATTTTCATAATCGATTCACATGTTTTTGAGTAATGGAGTCGATGTAGAATGTATGTAAATCTCATAAATTGGATTTAGATATTATATATGAAAATCCATAAGTGTTAATGGTAATTTATATCATTGGTTTACATGTAAATATGATGAATCATTACATAAAATATTTATTACATTCACATTGATTATTTTAGCGATATTTTTATTATTAAAAACTATTTTGGTCATATGATTTTATAATATGTACCTGTACACATTAAATAATTTTTAATAGGTTATAATTCATATATTAAATTCTATTTTAATCATCAAAATGGTTTCATGACCTGTAATTATGGATAAATTGTAGAACGAAACATTGTCATCCATGACGGATATAAAATGGAACCTCATGGACATTGATTTAATTTATAAAATAAAATAGGTAGAGTAAGTATACTGATGATGATTATTACATTGACATGATATAATTATAGTATATATATTATACTTGATCTATAATCATCATTTGGTCACAGGAGGTGAGGAGAGGATAACAAAATAAGATAATTTGAAATGAAACTGAATTTAAAAGAAAGGTTCTTTACCTCTTGACATAACCTTCTTCAGAACCAAATTAAGGTATGAGATTTTGGCCTTTTGGAAAGGCCAAGAGATTCATGGATGTTGGGAGTGACTATGGAATGATATTTGGGATGAACATTTATGAGAATCATGGAATATATTAGTAAAGATAAGAAGAAGTGGGGGGGGTTATAGTGGAGGAGAGGATGGTTTTTATAATTTTTTAATCATTACTTAATAAATTTCCCTAAATACTAGAAATAGTTATGATTTCAAGACCACGAATAGAAATAAATGCATGTGTGTTAGAACCATGCGGGATTAAATATATTATGATGTCATAAATAGTTTATTTAACTGATAATTTGTATATACTATATTTTACAGTATTACATTATTAATTAATTATTCGAGTATTTCAGAAAAAAGACCAAAAATTCACCATAAACATTTTTTTACGTGCAGAATCCAGAAATGTATTACATTTTTCAAAAATTATATTTCTATATATGATAAATTTAATTTTTAATTAAAATCAGAATTTATTCTAAAAAACCTTTTTAAAACATTTATTTACTTATTCCAAATCTTATATATATTGTAATTCCACTAGAATATTATTTATATACTATCATAGGTAAGGTTACTATTCATTAGGGTATATCACTATTTATAAGGCTACGTTAATATCCATAATGGTATGATTCTATTCACCAAAAATTATGTTTTTCTTAATAGACTCTAAATAGCATACTCCTTGCAACCGTGTGTGACATATTTATGAACTTCCCATCACAAAATTGACAAACTTCTGTTTAATGGTCATATAACACTTATTCGTTCGTTATGTTGTGATTTCATGTGATTATGACAGAATTATAAGAAAATAATTTCCATTGAAGGAAATATTGGGTCGTTACATTCTACCCTCTTTACAAAAAAATCCTCGAAATTCAAAAAAATGTTACCCATAAAGATTTGGGTATGTCTTCAACATAACCTCCTCAGTCTCCCATGATTCATCCTCCAACTTATGGTTCCTCCAAATAACCTTTACAAATTGAGTCGTTCGATTTCTCAATTCTTGTTCTATGTTATCAAAAATAATGTTAGGATTTTCACAATAAGACATATCATGCCCAAGTTCTATTTCTTTATACGTGAGTACATGTGTTGGGTCTAGAATCTATTTACATAAAATTGATACATAGAACACATTGTGAACTTTGGAGAGACATTGAGGCATTTCCAATTGGTAATCTATGGCTCTAATTTGATCCAGAATTTCAAAAGATTCATAGTATATGTGACATAATTTTCCATTCTTACTAAATCATGTAATAAGTTTATAGGGAGATACCTTTATGAAAACAGGATATATATCTTGAAATTCTAAATCCCTCCATCGGTAATCAGCATAGCCCTTTTGGATACTTTGATCTGTCACCAACAGCATCCATGCATGTTGGTATACCGAATTTCTTTTCATATTACGCTTTATATAGTCACATCATAATACTTGAAAAGAAGCTAATATTACATTAAAATTCTTTGAGAGGTAAACTTTGATCCCACATACATTGAAATTCATTTGAAAAATACCTGAACATGTCTTCCAATATTTGAATAGTCTTTTCCGATTGTCGACCATTTTGCTGGTGGTAGGCAGTGGTCAATGAAAGGTCAGTATCTAGGGCCACATAAAGGATTTTTCAAAATTGTTCTTTATAATGGGGATCACGATCAGAAACAATTGATATGGTTACACCATGAATTCTTACATATTCATTAAAATATAGTCTTCTTCAAAATTCAAGTGGTCAATTTTCACGTATATCATGAAAATGTGCTGATTTTTTATGACGATTGTTCCCCTATGGAATTGGGGATGACCTCATTGATTTAAGGTTCAAACGGTTTCTAACGGGTTTTTCCATAGAACTGGAAACATCCAATGATACGATATCCATGTGAACATACTTTCCAAAGGTAGGAGATCATTAGTTGTGGACTAATGATGATTAGGAATTTTCATTGGTCGAGAGGATGGGAGGTCAGACTCATCACACCTTTTTTTGGAAAATTATTGTATACTCCAGGACACACTTTATAGATTTAAGTTATGTTCATGAATCCTTATTACATTACCAATTATAAAATGAGCTTTCCTTTATATCTGAAAATCAATGATTGATATGTAGGAAATTTAGAGAATCTTTTATTTGTATTTGAGGTTCTTCATCAATAGAGAATCATCTGTATTTGTTAGAGATTATTAGTCAATGGTATCTTTTAATACATAAAAGTCTATTTTTCATTATGATGACCATATTGGTTTTAAAGCCACTCAGTGGGGCACTTGATGTTTATTTTCATTGAGAAGGAAATTGATTATTTAAGAGTTGGGATAGTACCCGCAGATGGGCTACCTACGTATCCTCTGTTTTGGAAAATTAATTAGAACCCATGTAGTTCGAGTAAGGTAATATGATGTTTATGATTGATGGCTCAACGAACGATGTCATAATTACTTTTACACTCTAAGCTCACACGAGTCATGCTCGGTGTGAGAAACAAGAGGTATTGGTAAAACCAGATAGTTGTGCCATGAAAGATGCAATCATAAGAAATTATGTGGGGATGATGTATGTATGACTGCCCAAATAGATGAAGATTAGGATTTAGTTCAAGGAAGAAATCCAGAAACAGGGTCCATAAAGGTATATGTACTTTATGGAGATTTGGATACACTAATTTGGGGATTACTCTTGAAAAGAAGGTCCAAATTAAGAGGGGACTTATGATTGGGTTTTACTCATGAGAAGGAGATCCAAATCAAAACTGAATTACAACTTGTTAAGAGAAAATTAAGGGACTTGGGGCGTACTCCTAAGGAGGATTCCCATATTTGAGACCGGGGCTTACTCCTGAAAAGGATTCCCTTGTTAATGAGGACTTGGGGCTTACTCCTAAGGAGGATGGCCAGATTTGGGAATTTTATGATTGGGGTTACTCCTGAAAAGGATGCCTAGATTTTGGAATTATGACTAAGGCTTATTCCTGAAAAGGAGGCCCAGTTTAAGGGGTTCTATCATTTTTAATGGATGAGGTTGAATGAATTAAATCACAATCTTTAGTGACAAAATGATATGTAAATCACTAGGTTTTGAGAAATGTCCAACGGAGTTCCTTTCAGATAAGGAATCCAAATCAAGAAATCTTGCCATAAATGGATTTTAAGAGTGTCTTGAAGACTGAATCTTGAATATGAAAGGTGGAATGGAATAATAGGGGTCAAATGGGAAAGAAATGAACCCAAAAAGGCAGGGGTGCGCACGTCCTGTCAGGCGCTCAAGTCCTGGTCGCGTAGGTATACCTGCGTGACACATGGGTACTTGTGTGATTGTAAAGCAGCATGGTAATACTTGGTTGATCCTTGACCAATTCCTTTAGAATTATCCTGAGGTACATCCAGAAGAGAGGCATGCATGTTCTGTTGAGGAAGTAGGGCAACGCGCAAGTATGTTCATTACCCTTAAGGGTAAAACACCTTATGCGTGAAAGTGTTAGTGAATTATAACACTTATACCTTACTCCTCTTGTTTAGACCTTCCATTCTAGGTAAATAATTACCTTAGAAATGTTTGGAAGACCTGATGAAGAGACATGGGCGTTCAGAGGTCTAAATATGAATTCTGGAAAAATTCCTCCTTGAAATGGGCGGCCCACAGGGTCTATTTATAGGCTAGAGAAGACCCCGAGCGGCTATCACTTAGGGCGTGCAAGTCACTTGCACAACCATTAGTCGCCATGCAAGTATACTTGCGCGACAGTGAGGTAACTTGCGTGAACCTTATGAATTTGAAGCCTTGTTCATGCCTTTGTCGATATTTGATGTTTTCTTCAAAGGCTGAATCAATTTGGACTTAAGGTATTTCCCTTTCCATTATTTTAGACAGTGTAACTAAAAGGAGTGTCAACAAATGTCCCCCCTCAGAGTTGGATCCGGAAGAATAAGTATGTGACTCTGAGAAAAAGAAGAAAACCAAAGGGAAAGAGGCTCGTAGGTGCGAGTCGCACAGCTGTCATCGCGCAGGTGCGCGTCGCGTAGGGCTAGAGCTCACAGGATAGGGAGCGCAGGTATCGGCGCGCAAGGGTGCGGCCTGGCCTATAAATATGTGGTCATTTTCCATGCATAGCATCTGATTTCCGGATTCTCGAGCTCTTTCCGCGCAGGTCACCTTCGCCACGCAAGTTACTCGTTTTCCACTGTTTCTCCGTTGTCACGCTGCTGTCAAGGTAATATGACTTGCGCGGTGATACTTGTGCGCCAAAAAACTTGCGTAGAACATTAACACTTGTGCAACACATCCATACTTGCGTGCCAAGTTTAGACTTGCGTGCCTTATTGCCTTTGACATTTTTCTAAAATTCTTTAACAATTTTTATGAAAAATCAACTTACTTAAAAGTTAATTTATTCAAATTTTGTGCAGAATCAATGGCTCTTAGAACCGAAATAGCTGATGAAATAGCTTGAAAGCGGATTGATGATATGATGAACATCATTGGCCATGATTATTATACCATCAAAAGTAGAACTCTTCTGAATTTAGCTACGTATGTGAAGAATTATCATCGCTACTTCCCCCAAAGAATTTATTTTCCTTTGTACGGCTATGGTCATCTGTGAGAAGTTACTATTCCAGAAGTAGAGAACTATCTCCCATTTTTGTGGTTTCAGAATTATACCAACATTGCTTCAGCAAATATCTCAGGTGGAGGAGTATTTCTATGTGCTGGAATAGTGGAGAAGGCCCACTTGATGCATCGTAGACCTTGTACGCCAGATCTGAAAACTCATACACCTGAGTTGCGACCACATTGTTATCCTTTAGTCTTCCGAAATGCTCAGATGGATCAATCCAAACTCCGGAAGAAATGTTGATACTTCTGCCCTGGGGGATGTGTGAAACCAACATGGATGTGGGCATACTAGGTGCGAAAAACATGTGCAGTGTTTGTCGAGGATCTGAAAAGAGCTGCGATATACGAAGCTGTTTGGATTGGGCAAACATATGTTTACAGACATGATAATTTCATACCGGAGATACTCAGCCACTGGATCCCAGAAACTAATTCTTTTTATCTGACTCATGGATAAGTAGGTATTAGTCTGTGGGATGTCCACAAGATCTCAGGGGCTCCAATATTGGGAAATATGTATGATGAATTCATTCCTCCCAAGGTGACATGGAATGATTCAGAGAATAATCCTGATTTAGCTCGGGAATTATTTAAGATCTTCTAGAGGCTCAAGAGTTTAGAGACTTTGTTAACTCATTCTAGAAAGGATATTCATCCAGAGGAGTGTATGAATATAATTATTATTGAGAAGAATGAGATGGAACCAAAGGAGAAGGATCCGAAGGGGAAAGGATACAGGAAAAAGAAATCCAAGGATAGGAGGCCCAAACGTTCTACCACCTTCCCAAAACCTGAGAAGAGGGTTGATCCTGGCACATTCTGTCCAACTCTAGAAGAAGGAGAGTTTGAGAAATGGGGATATGAGGTAAATCAAAGGATCCTTAATAAGACTCGTCTGGCGGGATTCTTGTCTTTTTGGATCAGCATTTATCTCTTTCCGGTCAGGGATTTGAAGGGAGGCGTCAGGCCAGGGACCTTCTTCATTGTGGCAAAGATGGATGAGGGAAAAATGGTTTGGTTGGATACCCCCATTTTAGAAAATATTCATAGGATTTTACTTCATGTCTTCATGGGTAAATCACTTTTAAGAATAGTTGGACCATTCCATGTTTTATGGGGATGGATTGCCACTCACTTCAGGACTTACAATGTACAGAATGGATTACAAATTCCTGGAATATCTTTTAGGCCGTTAGTTCAAGTATTCTCTAGAGGTTCTCCATTAGATGTTATTGCCTATCGCATGAATGTGAGGCAGAGCATGTTTAAGGAATTCAACTTCTTTCCATATGGAAATCCTCCAAACGGGCAGTTTGTTGACGATGGAACATCCCATTTGGATCAGAGGGCATATATTCTAGCTTGTAGAGATGGTGTGCTAGTTGCCAGGATTGACAGAGAAATTATATGTGAGGCCTATTCTCTATATAGATTTTCACGTCAATTCAAGTGTCTGAAACAAATTGTTGTATCTCCTCCAGTACATGTTAGGTTAGAGAAACATCTGATGGTTGCTCTGCAATTGTGGATGCTGACGTCAAGGGGGGAGACTGGGGCAGTATTTGATCTACCAGTTGAAAAAGCGGCACATAACATGACTACATATTATGTAGAGCACTGGATAGAATCAATCCCAAAAGAGTTACTTAATCACCCAGTTTATCAGGTGGGGACAAGGAAGAGGACAGTAGAGAAAGAAATCCTTCCTCATGAAGGTGACCCTTCCCCACCTGAAGACGATTCGCCAGATTCCTCTACTAGGACTGATTCACCGTATTCCCATGATGGGGATGATTTGGCACAACAAGTGGAAAAGCGGCCCCGTACTCGATATAATCCTCCGGTTAGAATCAAGAGACCTACTCCATCAACTCCTGGTGAGTTACTTCATTGTGGTAATTTAATCACTACTATATTATAAAGTAATAGGTCTTATTTTCTTATTCCCTATTTACATTTGTAGGAGTTGGGAAAAAATTGAAGTCAAAGATTGTAGGACATTCCTTGCTACGTTCATATCTAAGACCAGAGGCTTTCCAGTTATGGAAGAGTTTATATTGTGGTACTGAGACCGCCTGGATGGATTTGTGTGAGGGCCTACAACTTCCTTGAATATGGAATATTCTGGATTCTACATATATCCAATACGAGGATAACCCCAATGAAGTGAAGGATTACATCAGAGAGCTGGAAATGATCATATATTCCACTGATGAGTTCGTTCCTGTCACCAGGTGAGTGAAGGAATTGATTGATCATGGAGCCGCTGAGGGGACTGATGGGGAGTGGCATGATTACTTGGCTCCTCAAGATGTATGTTTTCTTTCATTATTTTATTTGAAACATGATTCCAGTAGAAGACATGTTACTTAATGAAGTTATTTTTTTCATCTTGTAGCTTGTAAAGAAAGGAACTGAGGTTCCTTCACCATAGTGTAGCCCTGGTGTTACTACCATCAGGGCTGCTGCAGATTCTCCTCGCAAACTGGCCGAGATATCTCTAGGCCAGCAAGCCATGAATGAGGAGCTAGCAACGAATTTTCATTCTCCAATCCAGGTGCCAATAAGAGATACTACTGATACTCCCAAAAAACCAACGATGAAAAGGCAACGAAGGAGGAAATCCACAGCTAAATGCTTCATTAGCAGCGGTAAGTCCTTCGGGTAATTATGAGTCTATAATCATGAAAAGGTTGTTCATATTTATGGGGATTGCAGGGGCTTCTTCAATTTCCCCAATGAGGGAATACACAGATTCTCCTTCAAGGACCACGAAGGGTGATGTGGAAAAACCGTAAATTCAAGCTGACTTGACTACTCCCGGAGAAGAGCGAGTATCTGTTCCCAATATCCCTCATGCTGCTCTTGCAAGAAGAGAAGAACCTGTTTCTTGTAAGTTAACAATGCTTCATAAAAAATGTTGAACGAAACACCAACAGACATCCATTCTTTGACACTTCAGGTTCAACTCCTGCATTAGAGCTTCTGGCAGCTGTTGCAACTGATGCCATGATTTTACCCGAAGATGTTGTCTAGGGTCAAGGGCCGCAGGACGTAAGTCGCCAAGAAGACACATCAAAGGATTCTACTACTGAGACTAACCAGGATTCTGAAATATCATTGGATGAAATGATGAATCATGGAATGTATTTTGAAGAATTTTATGATCATTCTAAGTTATCATGTTACTTAGATGTCCTTGGGCGTGAGTGTTATCCTTCACCCAGTAAATTTTCTTATAATTTGCACTTCCAATCATGACTGAAAATAATATGCAGTTCCATCCATAGATTTTGTTGAACTACCAATGCCTGAAAGGGGTGTGAACATTGATGTCACCCCTACTATTGCAGAAACATTAGATCAAGTAGATATAAACCCAGTAAACCCTTTTTAGACCCATCTTGAAGATCCTGTTGAGACTGGGAATGATGGGGATGAGTCTTCTCAGGTTGCTGATCTACCGTAGGGTAAGGGTTAACAATATTTGTGATTGTACTTAATTTGCAAGACAATATATTCTTTTTTTATCCGTTGAAACTAACTAATGCATTCAATTAATTATGCAGGGGCATCAACTGCAGTGGCTAGATTTAGAGGTGAGGCCTCAACCTCTACCCCAATGGGAATTGAATGTGAAGAAGAAAAGTTCAGGGGGGGAAGGAGCAGAACATGGAACTTCCTTAAGTGCATTTTTTCTCAGATTACATTCCCCCCTGTGATGATGATATTGAATCAAACCCAGAGGTTCTTAAAGAGCTCATATTCTCACTATGCAAGGTATGGAACAACATATGGAAAATTATATCTGAGTTTCCTTTAGAAGATATATCATTGAAGATCCCTCGATTTTCATCCCAGTTTATCATGCTAGGACTTCGTGGTTTTGGATACCAAGAAATCCATGCCGTAGTGAAACACGTCATCTTCTGGAGGGAGCAGGAGAAAAAGTGTCGCAATTATCTTACCAGGGTGAAATGGTCAGTCAACATTTTCAAAATTGAGGCTGCGGTATCCCGAGCTGAGGCTGACTATGCTACCAAGATGAAGGAGATGAAGCATAAGATCGAAGAAAAAGTCATCCAGAAGATGGACCTTCAGCAACAGTTAGATGTTGTTACTGGGGAACATGACCAACTTAATAATTAGCTGGAGGGAGTTCAAACGAATGGTATGAAGACCATTGCAGATGCCATGAAATCAATCAATCTGACTGAAAAGTGTGAAGATGGTCGAATACATGAGCTTCAAGTAGCTACTGATGAAGCTCGAGATGTGGTTCATCAATTGAAGACTTATGTTTATTGTCTTTTGTAATTTCATAGAAAAGACAAGAGACTCCAATCATTGGATTTCCTTCTAATTATTCTGCATCAAATGGAAAGAATGATTTCATCTTCATTCACTTGTGCACATATTTTCCTACTACATGTTTTAAATTTTATTTAAGCCAATGGTCCTAATAAGCATAGATTGATTTTTCCTAGGATTAGTTTAAATAACCTTAAAAAAATGAATCTTCTAATTTCTCAATATTAATTAAATCATACAAAATGTATGTTTAGTGAGCTGGAACTTGACTTTTATTTAGAGTTCCTTTGTCTTTTGTGGGAAGTTTAAAGTCATGCACATCGTACATAAAGAGGCTAATGTTTATGGTCGAAATAGATTTGACCGAATGAATTAGAATTGACTCAATTCTTTGAAAATTTATCTAAAAATATATTACCATACTCAAGTATGAGGGAGAATATGTAAACTATAACTTCTGAAAATTTAGATCTGAGCAATGATATGAAAAAGAGATAAAAGGCATTAAAAGAAGTAGTTTCCAGGAATGATGTTACCATTATTTAACAAACACGTTAGGGGGTTGAATTATGTAGGGATACCTAAGTGTATTGGCTGCATAGTCAAATAAATAGCATCTTTTGGATGATAGGTCTATTATGTAGAATATTTATGCAATGCTGCCTAAGGGAACGTGCTGTATAGTAAGGCAAAAGAACTCTCATAAATTTACTTTCATAGTGCTAAATAGCCAGTGAATTTTTATAGATATTCAAATTTTCCAAAGTATAGAGTTTGGTGTATGGAAAGAGGTACTTGAATATGGAGAAGATATTTCCAAACAAGATTATAGAAGAACTGGATGAATATCACTCCTATGAAGGTCTGACCCAAACGTATGGAAGGAGAATATAAACAATAGAATTGAATACTATCAGATCATGAAAAAGGATATGGGACAAATATGATAAGGATGGCTAATTTTGCAGATCCCTACATACTGTCATTTAAGACCAACAAAGACAAAAGAGGCTTTCTTCCTAAGAATGAAGTTACCAGTATCTGACAAAACCGTTAGGGTGTTGAATTATGCAGGTCCGCCTATGGGCATTGGCTGCATAGTCAAATAATAGTATATTTTGGATGAAAAATCTGTTATGGAGACTATTTATGCAATGCCGCCAAAGGGAACGTACTACATATTCAGGAAAAAGAACTCTCAGAAGTTTGACATTTTTGTGACTAGAAGTCAAGAAAAGGTTTATAAAGATCTGAAAATATTTAAGGTTAGGATTATGACACATAATGATGGGTATTGTCCAATGTATATAGAGATACACAGATCAATGCTAACCATAATAATGTTGTGGCTGGGTACTGAGTTGGACTTCACTACGTATCCCATAATGATGGGAATCAATCCATACGTAGTTCATGAACTATAGTTTATCGTCGTGTGGGAAAAAAGGACTAGAGATCATATTTTAGGGTCATAGATCTTGGACCATTATATGAAATACATAGTGTGTGTTTTCATGGGGACTTTTCAGCCAAGGAACTGAAAGTGGAATTTAGGGTTAGGACCAAAGACTTGGGTCTGGATTCGAGGGACACTCGAACATTCCTATGTATCCCATAAGGATGGGAAACAATCCCACGAAGTTCTATAAATACCCTCTATACAGATTTGGCTCGTACATGTGATGGTTGAAAGGGGACTTTAGTGCAATTATGGTTTAACCCAAGATAAAAGGGTTGGGAATTGCCATGTATGCACGTAGTCATTAGAATAAAACATGATTGAAAATCAATGTAAATAATGATTCCCTCTCAAGTGAGGGTATCAAAGAATATTGTGTTTTATTGTCATACTGGACAAACGTGTTGTATAGTTTAACGTCGTATAACAAGAAAGAATGTGAACCAATGTAAATATATTGATTCTAGAGGCGGTTTCACGAATCAACATCGTATGAGATGGTGGTGAACCGACGTGAAGAGATTGGTTTTGGGCTTGAACCTTGGGAGGTTGCCTACCTACCTAGACTATAAGTCAATGATCAAAGTCCTCGTAGTTCAATTTAAAGAATGAATTAATGATCATGTTTTTCTTGGGGATAACGACCTAAAAAATGGTGTTGGGACATACATGTGGTTAGCGTCCCAGAGAGAGTGTTATGGTTGGTGTTTTCTCTAAGATCATGTGAGTCATACTCGGTGTGAGAAACAAGAAGTAACAACAACCTTAATGATGCACAGTTTAATATCATGTAGGACATATGAAGGGACTATGCAGTTTAAAGTCTTGCAGTTAGGACTATAAGTGCTGCACTGTTTTGTGTCATGTAGCAGGGACACAGTAAAATTTAATGTCATGTAGGATGTATTAAGGACTTTCTATACAGGTCAGCATCATGTAATTAGGACGATAAGGACAATATAGTTTAATGTCATGTTGGACGAAAGGGGGGCTGTGTTGTTTAATGTCATTCAGTGAGAACAAAACAGTACACCATTTAACGTCATGTTGGACGTATTATGGACTTTTTCAAAAAGGGATGATACAGTTTTGCGTCATGTTGGATGAAATTAAAAATAGTTTAAGGTCATATATATGTACCATGGATGATGCAGTTTAACGTCTTGCTGGACGTAAGGGACTTGAAAATAGTATAGGGTCATATGCATGGACCGTTGATGATGCAGTTTAACGTCTTGCTGGATGGTGGTGTAGTTTATGGTCATACTGGACCAGTGATGATATATTTTTTGTTTATACAAAATACTTCTTCAAAAATATGGAATTGGTTGGAGTAGTGATGAGTTATCCATCCCTCGAGATTAATGAATAAGTTACATTGGATTAGACACTATGTATTGATTAAGGTCCTTCCCATTTGGGCTCAATATTGGGATGTTTATTCCCTGGTATCATTGGATTTCTGATAACTAATACCAATTCTCCCTGAGTGAATGAACAAATATGAACTATTTTGTTGAAATCTAGTGCTATTCGATTCTGGTAGACTTCCATGTGGTGCAGTGTGCACAATCTTTTCTCATCTAACCGTTCCAATTCATTCAATCAATTTTGAGATTTTTCATCTGTGGATGAATGATCACAAATGGAAACTCTGAGCGAGGGTAGTTGATCTTCAATTGGCAAGAATGCTTTCGTTCCATAGACCAGTGAATATGGAGTTGACCGCATTGTAGTGCAGGTGGTAGTCCGATTAGCCCATAAAGCATGAAAGAGTTTATCAAGCCATGGCTTCTTATCTTTATCCACCATCTATTGCAGTATATTTGAAAGAGTCTTATTGAAAGATTATATCTGGACATTGGCCGCTGCATGATACAGAGATTAATGGTTGTATTAAATGTTGTATTCGTGATACAATTTCTTCACCTCAGATGAAAAGAAGTTAGTGCCATTGTCCGTCAATATGGTATGAGGGACACGAAATCTGGTAATGATGTTAGACTTGATGAAGCTAAAAATTCATTTAGAACTAACTTCCGTGCGAGGTATTTCCTCTGCCCATTTGGAAAGGAAATCAGTAGCAGTAAAAATAAACTTAAACTGCTTGGTCACAGGTGAAGGGTAAGGTCCCACCACATTCATTCCCCATGTGGAAAATGGCCACGAGTAATTAGCTGTATGGAGCAACTCTGGAGGTTGATGAATGGAGTTGGAATGTACGTGGCATTAATGACACTTCTTTGTTAAATTAACACAATCATGTATCATTGAAGTCCAAAAGTATCCATGGCTTCGAATCTGATCAGACAGTCTATGTCCAAACTGGTGGGCACCACAGATTCCAGCATGCACTTCTTTCATGACAACCATTGTCTATTCACCCTTAATGATTCTGAAGATAACTCCATCAAAACCAAGTTTGTAGATAATTTTCTATAAGTTATCTTGGCTATCATAAAGAGTAAAATTGTCCACACGTCCTCAGATTTGTTCTTTCTTGGCTCTATCAAGTGGAAGTGTTCCATTTTGAAGGTATTCTCTGATAGGTGACATCCAACCTGTAGTATGACCATACAGTTTAGAAATGGGACTAATTTCATTAATTTACTCTATTCTGATTCGAACATATGGTGAAACTCCATGACTCTAGACAATACTGATGGTTGTCTCATCCTGATTTGGATCTGCTAGAGCTGTGACTATATTAGCCAGTGCATCATCTTGAGCATTTTGTGATTGCGGGACATAAGAAAATGTCAGTACCGAATGGAATTCCACCCTTAACTCTCTGACATAATCATACAAAGTGATTAGTTCTTCTTTTCTGATGGCATAATCCTCATTGAATTGTTTGATTACTAGGTCTGAATCACCGTTAACCTTTAAATGATTCACTTGTGCTTGAAGCGCCAATTCCATGCCTACGATGAGAGCTTAGTATTCTGGTTCATTATTGGTACCATCTTCCCATAATAAGAAAGAATAAGGTAACACTTCCTTTTCTGGAGAAATGAGAACAATTATTAAGCCAACTTTTTTGAATTTAGGATTTTCCATTTTCCTCCATGTTGGACTTCTAGAAGAACCATCAAAATAAATTTCCCATGTCTGAGCACTATTTTGAATAGAGAAGACTTCCTCATCAAGGAGTCAAATATCAGAAGATGTGTCTTACACTGAGGGGTTTTCAGCCAGAAAATCAGCCAGAGCCTGGCCCTTTATTGCCTTTTTAGACACATATTGAATGTTGAATTGCTGCAAAATAACTGCCCACCTTTCCAGGCGTCCTGTATGCAGTGGACGACTAAGGATGTATTTGAGCGGGTTATTGCGAGATACCAATTGGACCACATTATGTTGAAGGTAGTGTCTCAACTTCTGAACTACAAATATTAATGCCAGGTAGCACTTCTCAATACTTGAATACCGGGTTTCTGCATCAAGCATAGTCCGACTGAGGTAGTAGAAGTTGTTTTCATTCCCAGCATCATTCTTCTAAGCAAGAAAGGCACCCAATGATCATTCTAAGGCCGTCACGTGAAGGATAAGTGGACTTCCTTCAACAGGTGGAATAAGTACCGGTGGAGTCAAGAGATACTTCTTCAGAATATCGAATGCTTCATGATATTCTTCAGTCCACTAGTAAGTGACTCCCTTCTTCATCAATTTGGTGAAGAGTAAACTTTTGCCTGCTAAATTGGCGATGAAACTCCGAATATAGGATAAGTGTCCTTGAAGTCCACTTAATTCTTTAAAATTTCTTGTAGGTGACATACCAAATATTGACTTTGTCTTCTCAAGATCGACTTCAATACCACAATGGCATATAACCAAGCCGAGAAATTTTCCCGAGGTTACCCTAAAATCACATTTTAAGGGGTCATCTTCAAATTATGTATTCGAAGCAAGCAGAATATGACTTCCAAATCATCAAAGTGATTAGAATTTTATTTTGATTTGACCACCAATTCATCCATATAAAATTCAACAAACCTCCCTAAAAAGGGTTTGAAGATACGATGCATGGCACACTAATATGTTGCACCTGCATTATTTAAGCCCAAGGGAATTAACCAGTAGCAAAACACAACCTGAGGGGCTCTGAAGGTAGTGGATTCCTCGTCTTCTGGGGCTATCTGGATTTGATTATATCAGGAATTCCCATCCATGAAGGAAAGTGCTTCATAGCAAGCTCTTGCAATAATTAAAAGTTCTATAATTGGAACTGGGAAATCATCCTTAGGAAAATGCCAATTATGATCTCTGAAATTGATGAAAACTCTAATTTTTCAATTCTTCTTCTTCATAGGGACAATATTATCCAACCACTTGGGATATTGATCTTCTATGATGAAGTTATCTTTGATAAGCTTATCTACTTCGACATCATTTTTGGAAACATATGTTGGGTGTGTTCTTCTCGTGGCTTTCTTAAATCCCCGATGTTCTTCTGGTAAACCCAAATATGATTAGCCACATCAAGATCAGGTATGGGAATTTCTGTATAGTTCCAAGAAATTAAATCTCTATTTTTCTTTATAAAGGAGATATACATCTCTTGTTCTTCAAGAGCCATGGCCGCACTGACTAAAGTGGGGCGTGGATCTTCTTTTGTACCCAGATTTATTTCTATGAGTTCATCCATGCTGGCAGAGATACCCTCTACAAATGCTGGAGGAGAATCTATGAGATCTTCCTCTTCATCTTCTTCATGTGTTATTTCATCCATTTCTACTTTCATAGTAGATGATGAAGCAAAATTTCCCTGATCAGAAAAGATGTTAAAATTGGAACATCATGACGAAGAGGCTTCCATTGCTGACCCAATTGATGATGAAGGGTCTTTTTTGGGAAATAAAGAGGAGATGATGGATTGAGAATCTAAAAAATTGTTCACCTCCATTGTTGCTATAACATCTTCTGGCCTGGTTGGCTAAGTATAGACTTGCTAGATTTCAGCAGATGAAACAAAGACATCTCTATTTGAGCTTTCATCATTGCCTGGTGGGTTACCAGTTTCTCCCATGTTGTCTGTGTCGATTGCCGTAATTGACATTATGGATCTTTCCATAAGAGTATTTTGATTTGGGTATACTCTATCAATTTGACTGATAGGTAACACATAATCTATACTCACATGTGAAAATGGATTTACTGGAATCTTTTCCAAACCATATGGACCATTAACTTTGGTAATATCCCTGGTTGTGGATTTATCCTTACCCTTCATGTGATAGAATTCCACCTCAATGTATTGACACTCACATGTCTAGAACGGGGCCTTATCACCATACAATGTCCCAAATTGACCATCAAAAAAATATTTGAGACATTGATGGTATGATGAAGGGATATCTGCATGTTGATGTAACCAGGGTCTTCCAAGAAAGATGTTGAAAGCTGAGTCTTGATCAACAACCATAAAATCTGAATTGGATACAAGATATCCAAACTGAGTTCTAAGTGTAACTTCACCCAGTGGTTCATATTCATTTTTATCATATCCATGTAACATCATGGTAGAAGGAGATAAATCAGATTCCGTGAGGCCCAATTGATGAAGTGTATGAATGGGCATGAGGTTGACTCCTAAACCATTATCAATGAAAGTTCTTCGGATGTATATGCCATTGACCTTGATAGATAAGTACAAAGGTCTTATATGTCCATGTACGTCATCATCTTCATCTTCATCAGTGAATGATATCACTACATGGAATTCCACATGATTATTCTCTATATGATAGACTTTAGCTACAGTAATTTCAGTTTCAAACTCCTGAGGACTTGACAAATCCTTGATGAGTGCCTCTCGAAGATCATTTGAAAGATTCAAAGCATCCAGAATTGATAACATGGCAGGTTCTTGGGCCAGGTGTTTCAATACATCAGAATTTTGATCAAGATGTCTGGATTTCCCAATAGGAACATGTTGTTTAGTATGTTCCTTGGAAGGAGATACTTTGGAAGTTGATGCTTATTGTACTGGGATAGGAGTTGGAAATATTCCTGGTTTTGGAAGATTAGACTGATTATATCCATTTACGTGCTAAGAGGAAGAAGATGGAACCTTCAACCGGTCATCCAGAATATCTATTCCAGGACTGAATTTACTATTGGTGGAAGAAATTGGTTGTTCTTGTTGAGCTAGCTGAAGGGATCTGCCATGAGTTTCTGTTGCGTAAACAGTTCTAGCAGGGGTATAATTAGAATTGTGGCTTCTGAAAGATCTACTTCTTCCCATGTATCCTGAGCCTTTGGAACTTCCTCCGATTCCACTATTTGATATAGATAATTCGGGCTCATCATAATCGAAACTGCAACTAGAATACAAATATGAAAATTAAATCATATTAATAGAACTGAAAATCAATTCTTCGTCTGATGAAGACTCTGCCTGACTATCCAATTTAGGCTCTGCCGTTTGACGGGGCGACGCCCGTTGCTTTGAAGTAGATGGAATGAAATCTGCTTGGGTCAAAGACAACTTAGGCTTTGACAAGTACTCATCATCTTCTGATTCTTTCTCTTTCTTTGAATCATGCCATTTTTCAAGGATTTTCCCTCTGATGAAGAGGTTTTTTCTGCAACATTCATGGTAGAAGGAACAATTTGTTTCTTCAATTGCATTCTGAAAATAGCATGAGTTTGGTTGATCGTCTATCTGACCATCCACTCATCAGATTTTTGTGCATTTTTGTTCTTAACTTTTTTCCAATCGCCTTCCTCCTCTGGAACTGTAGCAGTTACATATGCAACATGTGCTAAAGAACGTTTCAGTTTGACTTGTCCCGAGTCGACCACCTTTTGTAGGATATATTTGAAGACAAAAAATTCCTGGAAGGGATGTCCCAGCGTCTGATGAAATGGGAAATAATTGGGATGGTCTTCATCTCCTTCCTTGTTTAGCCTCTAGGGCATTAGTAATTGAACCAAATTATTTTCCAGAGCCGAAATAAAATAACCAGGAACATGTTCATTTTGGAAAGAGTATGTTTTTCTCTTCATATCCTCAAATTGTTTTCTTCAATGATCTCATTGATCTTCTTGACGAAACGGCCTCAGCTGTTGGTGCTCAAGAGGTGGAGACCTTCGAGAAGATGTAGGTTTCGATGTAGAAGCAGGTACAGGTGCTTGCTTAGGAACAACTGTAGCAGTCTCTGCTTTACCCATTCTCCATCCTGGAGCAGATGGAATTACAAGAGATTTAGCATTACGTCTGTATAAGAGAATCTTCAATCTGTTGAGCGATTGAAGTAAGGTCTTGAAACCCTCCTATGTATTTCACAGGGATCAATGGTGTGCGTAATTCGTCATGCAGATTTGCCACACAGATTGGCAACAGTTCCTCTTGAGGGAGTGATAAGCTCAAGGAATATGTTAACCCCTTCCACCGAGCAATGAAATCAGAGACTCTTTCATTCTCCCTTTTCTTACAGTTTGTAAGATCTAAAACTGTTGTCTTGGGGAACGTTGATCTGAATTGAAGAAGAAATTGTTGACGGAGATCTTTACATCTGGTAATTGACCGGGATTTCAAGCTTGTATACCAAAAAAAATTTGGTCCATGAAAGGTTCGCACGCAGCATCTGAGTTTCACCGCTTCTTGCTGCTCCAGAGTTCCCATAATAGGATCTCAACAAGACATGTAATGCGTCAAATATTGTTCAGGATCACATGATCCATTGAAAATAGGGAATTCAGGGTTCCCAAAAGTGGATGGGGGAGAAATTGAATCTACCCATTCAGGGTAAGATTTCTTTTCCGGCTGAACCTGCACACGCTTTCCCTCCATAGCTTCCAACCGAGCTGTTAATGACTCAATAGTAGTTATTAGCATTGTGAGAAACATAGGGTTGAGCTTGAATCTGAACAGGTGCACTGACTGGAGCTTGGACAGGTATGGCAGCTGGTACGACAACTGATGGCACCACTGCCAATTGTTGTAGCACATGACTCATAGGATTAGACCTGTGAGGGTGTACTGATAAAGGAGGATATTCTTGATCCATCTCAGTAGCTACAAAAAAATCCCTTGGATGACTGATTGCAGCACAATTAGGAGGAAGACTACCCTGAAGTAGTTCTACATTTATCCTCTTCAATTCCTTCATTTCTTCCTCTTACTGCGCAAATATTTTCTCTAGTGAATGCGATTGGCCTACTCCAGAGGGAGGATATGTAACCTGATTCTTCCCCTTTACCTTGTTTGATCCCTTTTGGAGAGGGGGAAGTGGGTTATTTGAAGGATCACCCAGATTTTAGGTAAACATTTGATTTCGTGTACGCACACCTTCTTCATTTGTGCCTGTGCGTACAACCTCCTGAACATGAACCTCTTCATCTGATCCCACTGAGTGAGCCTCATCTAGTGGATTAGAAACAATAACATTGATGACATTGATTGATTCATAATGCATCGTATCCCTTCTAGCAGCATTTCTGTGATTTTTCTTCTTCCATGTCTTTGATGAGACATTTCTTATTGATGATTCGATCCCTTAGGAACTTCTTGAAGAACCGTAATTTGGAGAGAATATCCTGATAATTTGGCTCTTCATTCTTGTTGTGGCTTATTCTCCAATTGAGAATGACCAACTTTCTCTAATGAGGGGGTTGATGATTTGAAAAATTCCCCATTCCAGTGTACTGGGGCTGTTCCTGCTGTCTCTACTCAACTCCTCGAATCCTATTTGATGATTCCGAGGGTTGGTTTAAAATAGTCCCTAGTCTGGCGAGCTGGGGTGGCTCTTGACATGCTATGTCTGAGCAATTCTTAAAAGACCTCCTGATCTTGCAGACCTTGGTCCAGAAATTAGCTGGATGTATCAATTGACATCCACTTTTATCAACCAGTTCAAATGACCGTTGGATGATTTCTGACACTTCTGTCACTTGGTGATGTGCTTTCTCCAAATGAGAGGCATGTTCAATATTCCCGTTTTCTTGATGCATGAATAATTCAATAACTTGTTCCTTGTATTCTTTATTTTCAGAGGAACTAGTTGAATCTTATTCTTGGGCATGCTTTTGATTACAAACAAATCTAGGTATCCATGGATGACCATGGGAAATAACATTGCATGAGACCTTTTTCGGCGGGATTTGCTGACTGGAGAGCACCGTGAAATGCAGTACTCCATGAACACCCAATCCTATGACATGAATTCTAGATGGGGCATTGGAAATTAAATGGCGCAACATTCATAGTGTGCCAAGGCATGAATGGTGAAGGGCTCTCTGCTGCTTTTCAACCTTCAGATATCAAGAGACTGATATAGATGCCAAGTCAATTTGGCGTTGTAATCCTTCTATTATATTAACATGATTTTCATATTCATCATAAGATAATACTTTCTTTTTCAACTAAAAAATAGTTTTCCATATGTTGAGACGAATATCATGAATTCCATCTTCCGTCAACATTTCTGGAATGTCATACTGAGATTCTGCCAGAGGACAAAACATGACGGACACTTCACCTTTCTCCAGTTGATTTCTCATGTTTAGCATTTTCTTTTTATCATTTGATGAAGATTATTCTACCTATTTTGACCAGAGCTGGTGCTTCCTTGTTGATTCATTGGATTCAACAGGATTGGTAGATAAATCACTGATTAAAATAGAATATGCATGAATTTTGGGTGGTTCAGAGAATGACCTACACCCTGGGCTATCTTATGATTGAGAAAGTATTTCACCTGTCAACGATGAAACATCAGACATGACTGGTTTCACATTTTCATGTGCCTCAAGATAAGAGGGATTTTGTGGCACTACATTTTCCACAAGAGCATTTTCCAGGCAATGTGCATCACTACTGTGGAGAGGACTTTCACTACAAAATTCATCATCCTGGGGAGGACCAACATGGTGGGTAACTGCAAAAGATGAGATCTCTTACTCCTTGGTCTTCTGGCCACACAGAGGGTTCTTGTGGCTCACATTTGAAGACGAGACTTTGAGATCGACCGAATTGCCATGAAGAAAGCCTTCATGAGGAAGTGTCTATTGATGACCTTCAGAATTAATGTTCCCACTATTGGGAAATGAGGGAGTAGAATCTTGAATTCCAATAGATAACGTTCTGAGGTCTTTACAAACTCCATCATCGAGCAAGGCCTTGTTACAGATTGGATCTTGATCTCTTGATTGTGATGGGCGGGTCTTTTTCATAGATTCCTTCTTACTCTCCTTGGAAACCACTTGTTGACGAAAGTGGCAGCTCTGAGCAGGTGTATGTAGCTAACTTGGTTGTCCGTATGATATGGGAGAACATGCCCCACAACCCTCTTGGACAGTAACAGATGTCTGTGTCTATTCCGGAGTGAACGTTTGATGTGTCACTCCACTGGTAGGGATAGATTTATGTGTCTTTCCCTGAGATTCCACTGCAGCTGTTGTAATATCCTGACAAGCATCCAGGATATGAGCAGGAATTTGATTCTCCTCTTTCACCATTGATAGAATATGCTTGGTGACTTTAGCTGCCGAAACGAGGATATATGTCCATTCCGTGCTTAGAGTAGGTGTATGTACCTGCTCCTGTCCTCCTTTTCCAATAAGTGAATCCCGACCATACTCAACTGTAGGGGCATAGAGTTGAGTCTGCCTCATGTTTATCGTCAGAGATATCCGACTGACTTCTCCTGATGCTACCAAGCGAGACTGTTGGTAGGCCTGATCAATACTAGAAGGTGTATGTGACTGCTGATTGCACTTCACCGAACGTGGTTGACGAGATCCATCATATGTTGTCAAACGAGCCTGCTGACTAGCCGGTGATGTTTAAAAATGTGTATGTTCCTACATATAGTACACTGCCAGAATTGCCTGGTGGGATTCGCATGATGCTCCAGACGAGTCTGTTGGACATCAGAATTAAAACGTACAGGTGTGTGAGTCGGCTCATTTTTTTCCACCAAGTTAGGTTGGTGGACTTCTCTATAGATGGTAAAGATGATATCCGGCTTAGTGTTAACCATAATTTGCCTATGGAGATTCATCTTGCTTGCTCGGGATTGAGGAAACTAAGCCGAACACCTGGAGTCGGTACACTCATCATGTTGAGGGCACACTGCCGCATGAGTCTGGCAGCGATTGTTGGTGGGAGATCTCGGGAAGGACCCCTGTCTACATGAATTAAGGCCCTGAAGGGACCTGCTCATTCACCTCCACAGAATAAGGGAAAAATGGTGATTGCGATCCAGTGATAATAACCCGAAACGGTTGGATACGGTGGTTAGAACCGCCTGATTCTTGATCACTATCCGTCGCTTTCCGGATGACCAGGGTGTGTTATTCACTTGGAGGGCTTCTCGGGCAGCGTCCAGAGTTGGAATGGTACCAGGTTGATGATACTCCTTAACAAGCGTGTTTGATACCCAGCATTGAAGATGTTTAGTAGGTGATATCGTCCTCAGAACGGACGACGATCCAGCAGGAGTAGCAGTAGTGTCATTCGTAGCAACGGTATTCACAGGTGTGAACATGAGGGAAGCCATTTCTTAGAATGTAGAAAATGATTGAAAATAGTGCCTGTTTGATATAACAGACATAATTAGGATAAATTCAGCCACAACATCATTTTTATGAGCACATATGTCAATGATTGTTTTTGTTGGCCCTCTCATTGAGTTTTAAATATGGGCCTAACAAATAAGAAAAACATCATTTTGACTTGGTTAAGGATTCGCGTTCAGTTCACCATTTTTTGTTCCCCATTGGAATTGGGGATGACCTCATTGATTTATGGTTCAAACATTCCAAGTGGTTTCTAACGGGTTTGTTTGTTGAACCAGAAACATCCAATGATTCCATGTCCATTTGAACTAACTTTCCTAAGGTAGGTGCTCATTAGTTGTGGACTGATGAGGCTTAGGAATTTGCATTGGTCGAGAGGATGGGAGGTCGGACTCAACACACCATTTTGAGGGGAAATATTGTCTACTCTAGGACTCTTTTTATAGATTTATGTTATGTTCGTGAATCCTTCTTACATTACGAAATATAAAATGGGCTTTCCTTTAGATCTGACAATCAATGATTTATATGTTGTAAATTTATATAATCCTTTATATGTATTCAAGGTTCTTCATCGATAGAGAATCATCTGTATTTGTTATATATTCTTAGTATATGGCATCCTTTTATACATAAAAGTCTCTTGGACATTATGATGACCATACTGGTTTTAAAGCCACTTAGTGGGGCACACGAAGTTTATTGTCATTCAGAATGACATTGATTATTTCAGAGTTGGGATCGTACCCGCAGATGGGCTACCTACGTATCCTTTGTTTTGGAAAAGGAATCAGAACCCACATAGTTTGAGTAAGGGAATATAATGTTTATGATTGATGGCTGAAAGAAAGATGTCATAATTACTTTTACACTCTAATATCACATAAGTCATTCTCGGTGTGAGAAACAAGAGGTATTGGTAAAACCAGATAGTTGTGCCATGAATGATGTAGTCATAAGAAATGATGTGGGGCTTATGTATGTACGACTGCCCAAATAGATGAAGATTAGGATTTACTTTAGGGATGAAATCCAGGAACATGGTCAATAAAGGTATATGTAATTTATAGTGATTTGGATACTCTAATTTGTGGAATAATCCTAAAAAAGGATACCAAAATTAGGAGAAGAATTATGATTGGGTTTTACTCCTGAGAAATAGATCCAGATCAAAAGTAAATTAGGATTGGTTAAGAGAAAATTAAGGGACTTGGGGCATACTCCTAAAGAGGATGCCCATATTTGAGAAAGGGGCTACTCCTGAAAAGGAGGCCCATGTTAATGAGGAAATGGGGCTTACTCGTTAGGATGATTCCTAAATTTTGGAATTTTAAGATTGGGTCTTACTCTTGAAAAGGATACCCAGATATGGGAATTAAGATTGGGGCATATTCCTGAAAAGGAGGCCCAGTTTAAGGGGTTCTCACAACATTATAGGATGAGGTTGAATGAATTACATCTCAATATTTAGTGGAAAAACGATGTGTAAATCACTAGGTTTTGAAAAATATTCCACAGAGTTCCTTTCAGATAATGAAGCCAAATCAAGAAATCATGCTGTAAATGGCTTTGAAGAGTGTCTTGAAGACTGAATCTTAAATAGGAGAGGTGGAACAGAATAAGAGGGGTTAAATGGGAAAGAAAAGCACCCAAAAAGGCAGGGGCGCACAAGTCCTGGCCGACGCACAAGTACTGCGTGGGAGCGCAAATCCTGGTCGCGTAGGTATACCTGCGCGACACATGGGTACTTGCACGTTTGTAAACCAACATGGTAATACTTGGGCGATCCTTGACAATTGCCTTTAGAATTATCCTGAGGTACTTCCAGAAGATAGGCACGCAAGTTTTGATGAGGAAGTAGAGCGGCGCGCAAGTATGTTCATTTCCCTTAAGGGTAAAACACCTTAAGCGCACAAGTGATAGTGAATTCTAACACTTAGACCTTACTACTCTTGTTTGGACCTTCCATTATTGGTAAAGAATTACCATAGAAGTGTTCGGATGACCTGAAGAAGAGACTTGGGCCTTCAGAGCTCTAAATCTGAATTCTGGAAAAATTCCTCCTTGAAATGGGGGGCACACATGGTCCATTTATAGGCTAGAAATGACCCCGATCGGTTATCACTTAGGGTGCACAAGTCCCTTGCGCGACTATTAGGCGGCGTGCAGGTATACGTGCGCGACAGTGAGGTAACTTGCGTGACACTTGTGCATTTGAAGCCTTGTTCACGCCTTTGTCAATTTTTGATGTTTTCTTCAAAGGCTGAATCAATTTGGACTTAAGGTATTTCACTTTCCATTCTTTTAGACAATTTGACGAAAAGGAGCGTCAACAACGATCAACAATTTTCCATATCATATCAATATTTCTTTGAGACTTTTGTAGTCCCATGAAAAATTCCATCGTAATATCATACCATTTCCACATTGGTATTGGAAGGGGTTGCATATCTCCTCCAAGTTGTTGTCTTCGTACATTCACCTTTTGACAAACCAAACATCTCAATACATAATCAACCATCTCCCTCATCATTTTTTCCCACAAAAAATGTTCATGGAGATCAATGTACATATTTGTGCTACCATGGTGTATAATGAAATTAGAGCTATGAGCATCATCCAATAGTTCCCTCTTTATCGCAGAAATATCGAGAACAATAATTCTCTTTTCAAATTTCAAAGTTCCACCTTCATATACGAATTCATTCAACTTCCCATAATTTATAGATTTAATTTTCTTTTGAAGATACTCATATTCAGCTTGATAAGTTTTTATCATTTCAGGTAAAGAAATATTTTCATCTCTTTTAAAAATTAATGATGTGTCACATTCCTTGATAATTACCATATCCATCTTTACTAGATCAAGGAAAATAGGATCCCTTTCTACTATCATATTTTATGTAATTCCATATTCTTTTATACTCAATGCATCTAACACCTTGTTTTCATACATGGGATGTTGTGTATTGTTCAATCATAATCTCTGAGTAGCTCAATTCATATCCTTTTTCTCCTATTGATTTCATTCTCTGAGAAGATATGTTTCAAAATCTTATGATCTGTAAATATCTTACATTTTCTCCATATAGGTACTATCTCTAAATCATCAGAGTAATGATTACCAATGCTAACTCAATATTATAATATTGATAGTTCTATTCATTAATTTTTAGCTGCCTAGATTCCTAGGAAATCACTCTATCATTCTGTATAAGGAAACACTCAAGTTCGTTCTTTGATGAGTCACTAAATATCACAAACCCTTCATTCCCTAATGGAAGAGTCAAGATTGGTGCATTGACTAATATTTTCTTCAATTCATTAAAAAATTCTTCACATTCTTTGTTCCATAGGAACAAAAATCCTTTTTGTGAAAGCTTGGTCTTTGGGTTGACTAAACATGAAATGTTCTGAATGAAACGTCGATAATAAACAACTAAACCAATACAACTACGTACCAAAATTATTTTTGTTGGAGTTGGACATTTTTTCAGAGCCTTTTTCTTCGGAAGATCTATATATATTATATCTTTAGATACAGTTTGGACATACAAGGAAACTGATTGAAGCCAAAATTCTGAATTTCAAAACATCCAATATAATTCATTACTCTTAAGAGTCTTCCGAATAGTGAACAAGAGATTTTCATGGCCATCCTAGTTTTTAGAGTATACCATGATATCATCAATAAACACCACTAAATATTCATGAAGATATTCCTTGAAAACTATATTCATTAAATCCAGGAAATCAGATGTTGAATTAGTTAGTCCAAAAGGCATTATAGTAAATTCGTAATGTCCATACCTGGTTCGGAATGATGTTTTTGTTAGGTCATCCTTCCTCACAAGTAACTGATGTTATCCAGATCAAAAATAAAACATTGAAAAATATTGGGATCCATGAATTTGATCAAATAAACCATCAATGTGAGGTAATGGATACTTGTTCATTATTTTTATATCATTGTTCTCCCTATAGTCAATGCACAACCTCATAGACCCATATTTCTCTTTAAAGAATAGAATAAAGGCTACACATAGTGAAACACTATGGAGAATAAATAATTTATCACTAAATTCCATTAGTTATTTCTTTAGTTTCAGTAACTCCGTAGTGTCCATTCTGTAGGAAGACATTGATATAGTCCTTGAACCAGGAATTGAGTCAATGGAAATCTCAATTTACCGTAATAGAGGATGACTAAGTAAATCCTCTAGAAATACGTCAATATAATGTTGTACAAGAGGTACATATTCTATATGAACATTCCTTTCTTCACCCATAGTTATTTCATTCCATTCCTTCGTAATAATTGGATTCAGTAGAGCTACAGGGGGTGGATCTATATTACAATTAGTGGAAATGTTTTTACTCTAATGATTATAGATTCTACACCATTCTCAAAAATTGTATGTTTCTTCTTCCTACTATAGATCTTCTCATCATAATTTGATAACCAATTCCTACCAATAATTATATAAATTTTAATCATTGGTATGATGATATGGTTAGAAACTAAATAATTTTTATGTGCCATTAGGGAGACGAATCGACACACCTTTGTTGCAATGATACATCTACTATGAGTTTTGATTGATAACTCATTTATTAAATTGAATTGGACATGTATAATTTATTTTTGATAATATAGGAATATATAAATGAATTTGATGATCCAAAATCAAATAAATAATTGGATAATATTTAGGGAATGATTAAATTACCTACCACCGCATCATTAGAAAGATCAATATCAGTAGTTGTGATAGCATAAGTTTTTCCCTGCTCTTTTGGCCTTTTATGTTGTATGTTTCCTCGATACGTTGGATAATCAATATTATAGTGACCCATCTCCAAAAAGTTATAGGATTTAACATTAATGGATTCATTATTTTCCTTAAAATCAAGAGCAACTTGTCTATTCTAATCAGATTTGAAATATACTCCTTTTCCTTTTAAATAAGAACCAATGGTTTTCCTTCTACAACTATCATAGGGTCGAAATTAATAACTTCCCTTCTTCCCCATTTCCATAATTTATATTACAGAGTTTTCTACAACCCTGTAATTCTCTTTCTACCCCATGAAAACATAACACTTAGATAGTACTTTTTCTCTCTGGATAGCATATGAAACTGTATCCTCATACAATGAAAAAGTATTTGAGTAATGTTACCAATCGGAGGAATGGAATTATTCCATTATGTAATCGATCAATATTTCTCATCATATTTCATATGTAGTCCACATAATGACTTTCTATCCATATGATGTATACTTCATACATTTCATCATTTTCATCTTCCATTGCCTTCAAATTTAGAAACTGCCTTTCTATAACACATCGTTGTTCATGAGGAATGAATTTATATAGGAAGATTTTTATAAAATACATCCATTACATTTATTCTATCTTTTCAGCCTATTTTGTGTTTTTTATTAACGACCACCACTAATCCATGTCTCTTGATAGATAATAAACTTCCATGATGGCATTCTCTATTTCATTACTTCCCAAAGCGAGAAATTTATTCTCAATGGAACTTATCCACTGATCAGCTAAAAATGGTGTTGTAATCCCAGAAAATGATAGAGGTTGTCATCTCATAATGAGATATAACAATGATCCTACATATGGTGGATTTTTATTTTCTATATTGGTAAGTTTTTTGTTCATAACCTCCATATGTGGTCCCAGTATATTTAAAAGATGCTCTGCACTAGTCGCATCACCATTGCCAACATCATTATCTTGCGTTAGAGGGCTATACCTACAAGGGATATGAGTGTTCATTCAGTTTCCATTCCATATAGTATTATCCATTTCCAAAGAATGGAATACACTAGATTATGTTATGAATCAAAATGTATAATATTTACATAGAACAATACTTGTCATAATTTCAAATTCAATGCATGGATAATCCCATTATCATAAACATGGATTCATTTAGGAATCGCTTACATTTAAATCCTTCATAATTGATTTTAAATAAAATTTGAATTACCCAAATCATATCCCCCATGGGTATCAATACCAAGAGTGCAGCAAGGCCTGTTGTCCTATACTCGTACACCCTGGTTCAAGCACGATACTCATTGTTTGAGTTTTCACTCATAGGTACATCTATTCCAGAGCCACCACTACCACTTTGTATCCAGACATGGATATATTTGTTAGAAATATCCACATAATCTATTCCTTACCATTATTCTAGGAAATTCTTGTATTTTTTCATCAAATAATTCATTACATATTTTTTTTTACTAAACTACATTTTCTAATCTAGTTTCCATGTTTTCTACTAAACTTAATCTGATAACAACTTTAAGGAACTGACTGCAGTTTCCTGGAGCCTGTGCCTTATATTATTAAATTAGAATAAAAACAAGGTATATTCATCCCAAAGGTCCAAGTAGTATAGTATGTTAAAGAATCAAAATACATCAATAAGTTCAAAATTAAATCATTAAATTAACAAAACACTTATTTAATCCATTAGAATCATCTCTACCTCTTAGTTTTTCTTTCATGTCAGTCATAATTTACTTCTTTGTATCCAAGGAAAATGAAACACAAGAATAGGGTGAGATCAAATTATTAGTAAGAGTAAGTAATCTAGTGGGAGATAACATAAGAATTAAACATGGTGAATAATTTATAACACATTCTTTAAAAAATAAACATGAACATAATATAGATGGAATATGAGCTGATTAAATACTGTAATAATATAACATAATCATGGGTATTATACTATTCGAATAACCATATGAACATTCAATTAATATATAAATAAATATGGAAGTGAATATATATAAACTTTTGAATCATATTGTCAAGGCCTCGTCCAAAACTTCTAAAAATGATTATGCCCTAGCAAAAACAGTATCTGAAATTATGTAAGGCCTCGACCTAGTCGACGTCTATTTTTCTTATGGGACTTACCGATGCATATAAGATCTATAACGTGCCCCACCCATCACATAATAAGTCCAATGAATTCTTTATAAGGGTAGAGATAAACAAAAAGTACATATAAATTCATATTTAATGTATCAAGTTAAATGTAAATAACTTTCCCCAAACATTATAAATAAACACTAACCATTCTAAGAAAATTTTGTGAATGATTCTTGTATAGATATTCCAAAATAAAACTAGTCATAAACAATCCAATAAAATATGGTAGATGAATTATAAATTATTAAACCAAATAATACATAAGAATCAACAAGATTTTAAAAATAGATGAATATAGTCTTATAAAATCATTTTGTAATTCTTGAGATAAATACACTTTTACTTTGAGAAGAAGAGTTCTTTTGGAAATGCCTTCATATAAAACCCGAACTGAAGTAAGGTATTATTATAAATATAAAATTAGTGATTTGAGAAATATAAAGGTTTATCAAAACATATTATAAATTTCTCAGGAAAATTGTTACGAATTTTAGTAATCCCCTTGATTTGCACTGGTATTTCGAAAATACTTTTTTATGTTTTTCTTAAAGATGTAACTCCCCATAAATTAAGGAAGGATTATTGATAGTAAATTTATATATAATTATCACCCAGATTTTATGAGTAGTATATACTAATACATAAGTATTTCATTTTTTTAATTAGACAATAAAATTATCCCGAATGAAAATGGGGGTTTAGGTGGAAATCACATACCATAAGTCCAAATGTGTTCCTCTCTTGAACACAAGATCCTGGAATATGAAATTATACTTATTAATATCTTTTATAAGAACCTATTATACTTGTATTTAGTTTATCAATATTATTTTTAGTTCATTTATGTCATTTTTGATAAGTGATAATATTGAATTTTGTCATTCCGGAGTGTTCTTTTTATTGATTATGATAATTGGTTCACATGTTTTTTAGTAATGGAGTTCATGTGGAATGGATGTAAACCTACACAATGCAAATTAAATATTATTTATGAACATCCCGAATTTTTAATGGTCATTTATATCATTAGGTTATAAGGAAATGGGATGAATCATTAAATGAAATTTTTTTGACATTCACTTAGATTTTTTAGGGGTATTTTTATTATTAAGAACTAGTTTGGTCATCAGATTTACTAATATGTATGTATACTAGATCCTTAATTTTAATTAGGTTATAATACATATATTAAAGTTTGGTTCAAGAATAAAACATGTTTCATGACTAGTAATGAAGGATAAATTGATGAACGAAACATCGTCGTCCATGAAAGTTATAAATTGGAACCTCATGGACGTTGATTTCGATTATAAAATATGTGTGACATATGGTAAAGATATTGATGATTTTTCATCGATTATAATGACATAATTCCACTATATATATTATATTGGATCTATCATGTCTATTTGAACAGAGGTGGTGATGAGAGTATAACAAAACAAGATAAATTGAAATGATACTAAATGAAAAAAGAAAGGTGCACCACCTCTTGAAATAACACCATTGATACCCTCTTTAAGGGAAGGGGTTTTGGACTTTTGGAATGACCAATAGCTTAATATATGTGGGGAATGACTACGGTAGGTTATTTGGGCCAAACCATTTATAGATTCAAGGGTTAGACGAGTTGAGAGAATAGAGAGTGAGGGGTGGTTTATAGTGTAGAAGATGAGGGTTTTCATTATTTTTAATCATTCATTTATTAATTTCCCTCAGGAATAAAAATAGTGATAATTTCACAACCATGAATAGTAATAAATTCATGTGAGTTTTAAATAGGTGGTATTACGTCACTAATGATGTATGAAATAGTGTTTTTAACTAATAATTTGTATATATCATAGTTTACAGTATTTCACTCTTCAATTTTTTTTTGAGTGTTTCAAGAAAATACAAAAAATTTACCCTATCCATTATTTGACATTTTGAATCATAAAATTATGTCCCTTTTTCAAAAATAATTTTTTAAATATGATTAATTTAATATTAAATTAAAATCATAATTTATTCTAAAAAATAATTTTCAAACATTTATTTACTTATTCTAAAACATAGCTATATCGTAATCCCACTTTTATTTTATTTATATACTATCATAGTTAAGGTTAATATTCATAAGGGAATGTCACTATTCATATGGGTATGTTACTATTCATAAGGGTAGGTTACTATTATCCAAATATTATGTTTTCTAATCAGACTCCAAAAAACATACTGACCACAACCGTGTAGGTCATTTTTTCAAAATTCATATCACTGAAGTGAAAAAATTATGTTTAACGGTCACCTATAATTTATTAGTTCATTTTGTTGTGATTTCATGTGATTGTGAAATATTTATAAGAAAAAAATTTCCATTTAAAAAATTACTAGGTCATTACAATTCATTTGAAGCCTGGCATCCCCCATATAACTAGTAGCATGACAGATACCTCAAAAGTCCATATAAACAAAATAATTCAAGACTAACTTATAGGTTTTTCTTTGTATTTTCATACACATCATAGTAGTCATCTCATTATTTATTAAACTCATATCCTGAGCCCATCCTTGACATTCCTATGTTGTAATTCAAGTATCACTACAGATGGAATATAAACCAACACCCTACTAGATGAATAATGATGGTTATTGTTAAATGGGGTCAACCAAATATATTAAAGGTATATCTGAGACTTATAAATTAGAAATAGATGACTCATTTAATCAAACCATTTTAGAATCAATTTATGTATATAAAACTATTGTATAAATGTTAAATCTATTTTATTTATCTTTATTATTAAAATATTTGATACATTCAAATAAAATATAATTTTTTCAATTCGTAATGTGTGTGGGTGGTTTATGAAATGGAATTGGGTGGAACATATAATTGAACCATTTTGAGAAACCTTAAATATTTAAATACATTCTTATTAATATTTGAAAGATTTTATTTTATTTTCTCTAAGATAAAGAGGTTTTGGTGAGATGGTAACTCCCAGTTACATTTAAATTATATATGAACATTATATATTGAGGGTGGTGACCCATAAAAACAAACCATATATTATAAGCCATATATCATAAAAATTCTTTAAATGTAATCTTTTTCGAAATTTTTAACATAAATATTTTTTCCCTTATTAATGATTGTAAACACTTTATTTTGGTCTAATAAGCCATATAGCTGAATTTCTAAATTCACAACTAGACCTAAATAGGTCAGTTGGAGATTTATTTTCTTATGAAAAAATATCATTATGTGTTCCTTAAAAAATTCCTAACATTTTATGATGATAGTGTAGCTTTTAGTAGAACGTATAATGACATAATTGGAACCTAGAAGGTTTCCTTTATTTTGATATATCGTAGTATTAAAACCCATGGGGTATTTTTGTGCTATATAAATATAGTTTTCTTAATAGTCCACTTAAATGGTGTCATATTACTAGAAAAGAGATATTTAATTAATAAGATTCCTATATTGTCTTTTGGGTTGTATTTATTTGAGAAATTAGTTAATTTAAAATCCAATTCCAACCTAAAGGATTTTTCCATTTATAGATTATAGTTATCATTAACATTAACCATGATAAATGTGAATTAACGAAAATAAATTAATTATGTTAAATTTGGTTTTATGAAATGAATAACCTAATCATGATGGAGTTTTATTAAAATAAGTCTCATTTTAAAAAGGGAGTTTAAATTTACACGATTTTTTCATTGTGAAGTGGTTTGAATTATTGATGTGATTCTTCCTTTCTTAAGTATTGTTAGTTTATCAAGGAATGTAGTCCAATAAATAATTGAATAATTGAATAATATTAGGTTTAATTCATTACAATTTAACCTTAAAAGATTTCATTAGTTTTTACCATCATGTAAGGGTATTTTTATTTATCTTATGCCTTCTTTTGAATAGAGTGTGAGTGTAATATATTGTATTCTTATACTTTAGTTGATTCAAAATAAAATTCCCCTTAAGCCTAGTTTCCATTTATAAGTGAGACCTAATTATTGGGTTGATGATTTATGCTTTGGTAGAGGGATACATTGTTTTTGGAATCACCCATAGATCATTAAATCCATTTCTAGTTGTTTACGTGTAGTTTCTATTATGAGGTATACTTTAGGTGTTGTTTTTTCCTCATAGAAATCGTATCTTATAAAAGTGACACTTTTTTCTTAATGGATGTTGATTCAATAATTTGAGCCTTTTTAAAGGCTCTAGCATCATTTCGTTATAATTAACATCAGGTATACATTCCTAGAGCATGGTCATCAACATAATGTGTCGGGTGACCCTTCTCTTCTTCCCCATCCATGTTGGAAAACTCGATATGTCTTTAGCCTTTTTTTCAATCCAGTATGCATGAGGGATGTTCTTTTACAAGCCATCAGATATGGTATCCATAGGGATAGTGAGCCAATTTATATTATCGGGGATGTGATGTTTTACTCCGGTAACCTTGGTGGTAGACATTGCTATATGCGATAACCATCGAGTTTTTTAATTGTGTATTGAACCATTTCAGATTGGTGGAAATATTTTCGTATTGGACTACCATGAATGATTCATGGTTTCTATCTATATTATATCTACCTAGCATCATGTGAAAGCATACACATCCCAATGATTAGGTTAACACTCCAAGAGAATCATGTTTTTTACATGCTGCTCACTCGTTCGGATTTTACAGATAATATTATGGTACATGTGGATGTAACTCCAATGGAGATCCATGTGTACACATCATTGTGAATATAATATAGTTCACTTAATATCTATTTTCTATCATTTTGGTTTAACAGTTTTTGAATCATGATTATTACTTAAACTCCCAATAGGAAGTGGTAGGTGGATCATACATCGTGGGATAAGATAAACTCTTCAGTAGAAATGATGACTAGGACAATTGTACTGTGGGGAGAATCATGTAGGAAGTGTCATTGTATGTACCCCAAGTAGAGGGTATGACATCGTGGAAGGACAATTTTGAACTGGTCGGTCATTCTTAAAATTCCCTTATGGATATAATCTCTTTCATATGTTTTTTCTTATTTGATATCACAAAACATCCATGGTTATATGTGTATGTATCATTGAAAAATAATATTATTTAGGGATGGACTTCATAGGTAGTTCATAAATGATAATTAAATGCCTCATATAATAAAATCATTATGGTTGTGTAATAACAATGATTTAGTGTGAGTATCTACAATTTTATAAGGTAGTCAACCTATGGTCACCCAAATTTCCTTCTCCTAGCATGGAGTCTTACAATTTTTTTATATTTTATCAGTCAATTAATTAAATTCAGTGGACGTGTCTCAGGTTCTTTTAAAAACCATTCAAATTCATTGAGTGTACCCTCAACTAACTGATAATAATTTCCAATATCTTGAACTCAGATGGGTATCCTAATAGATTATCGATATTACACCATGCTAAATATGAAAATTAATTAGAATAGTTGGGCGTTCATTATCATATTTTTCACACGGATCATTGTTTCCTTTAGTGACTTGGTTAGTTTTAATTGATACTTGGGTACCCAACTAGGAATAAAATTGTCTGAATAATTGAAACTAGTTGTTTCCCATTGATTTTATTTCTAGGAGGATTATTCTTTTAGATCAATCATTTTCCATGATATGTGTATGTTCATATTGGATCTGGCATCTCTCTAATGAACACCTTTTTTAGTTTTCCTTGGGAAAGCATTAATTGAACTCAAGTTGATGATTCTGAGAATATTGAAATGTCATTCAAGATATGAGAGGGGGTTTTCAACTTAAATATTATAATTTGTTTTATCATGTAATGTTCATATGTTCACATATAGGAAACATGGTTTTAATGGACGTCTTTTCTAGTGACCATATTAGAAGTAGGTTATAAACTTCAATTAGTGTGCATGGAGAAAATCCTCAGATACCTTTGTTCAAATGCATCATGTTTGTATTTCAAAATTAATTGTCTATATAATCCAAATGTTTTTAGTATATTTAGTTATTAGTGGCTTGAAATGTCTTCCTCTTCCATTATTAGATGGGACCAGTGAAGAGATGTTTCAGGCATTCCACCTTTTAGAGACATGTTTAATGTAAATGTAAATGTAGATTTTTGTGGAGAGGCTAGAATGATCACTTTAAAAGATGTTGGATTGGAATCTATCCATTGATCAAATAATTTATCATGTCATGGGCATCGTTGTAATTATATGGGAATATTTTGGAAAGAAAGATCTAAAAATAGAGATACTGTTATTTAGAAATAGAAACTAAATACAAGAACCTATTTTCGGGGAAACATATGTTGGATGGTTAATGAGATTATGATGTTATCAGGTCATGGGTAATACGTGATAGTGTAAACCCCATCCTGATGTTTTAGTTTTTATTTTGAGCATTTACACAAGTTATGATGGTATCTATGTTGAATCATTAATGTGATGCTTGGATAAACATTGGGTGTTTCAAAAGGTGATGCATCCATTTGACCCATACTTCATGACTCTGGTAGGTTAAATGATGTTTTATTCATTTACATAGGATTTATCAAGGATGATATGTTTTAAGGTGGTAATATTGAAATGTATAGTATTTTTAGACCAAATTAAATTCTAAGTGAATATGAATTGAGTTGTTTTGTGGATGATTCATTTTTTAAACCAAACATTGGAATTGAATTTTGAGAGTTGTAACACTTAAAATTGTTTTTTTTTGATTTGGTTCAAGGCCTGAGTGGATCCACATGTGTTTTATTGAGTTTCAGGAATGTTGGACCCTAAAAATATCACAATTGGAAGGATGAGTCATTGGATCATGGTTTTTTTGATGTCGTGAAATTCCCTAGGAAAACCATGTGGCATAAAACAGAGGAGGAAGAATTTCTGAATGGTTTGGTATAACTGTGATAATGAATTTTCATGAGATATAATTCAACTAATGATTTTTGAAAATGTTTATCTGCATCGCTTTTGTACGGTTAGAGAAATCATGTGACTTAATGAGGTGGGGTTCTACTTGGGTAGTTTTTTTTGACATAGTTGTCATATAGTTTGGCAAATCGTATGCCATATTCTATTTATGTGAAATAATTATTTTATCCTTAATAAAATTTGAAAACATGTCTTTATCATTCACTTTTCTTCATATCCACTTGTTTTACCCCTATACCACTCATGATCCACCCCTTCTCCACCTCATGTAATGGTGGTATCTCCCCAATCTATTTTCAGATTTGAGCATCATTGATACCTATGGATTCTTCTCAATAAGCTCCTCATTCTTCTTTATTTTTTCATCATTTATCATCCCTCTTATTGAAATATTTAGATTCATCCTCTCATTCACTATTTTATGGCATTCGTCAATTTTTTTTCTCATATCAGACTGAATTAGGCCATCATATTGGACGAGTTGGTTGATGTAGTCATTTATTAGGTTTTCAAAAATAGTTTCCCTCAAAATTATCAATTTTATGAAATGATGTTGTTTTTCGCACACCATGCATAATCTTTGATGGTTCAAAATAATAAATTTTCTTGATTTAAATTTCATAGGTTTGCTAATAATGTGTTTGGACAACCCTTTAGATAGTATGAGGTTATTACCTCAATCTTAACAACCCAGTTAGCATAAACATGTATAGATTTCCTTTAGAAATGTCTTCTACCTTAGTTGAATCCCATGCCTTTTTGAATTATTTTATTTACTTGTTAATATGTGATACGTGGTTAATTAATCAACCTTATAGGTTATTTTATAGTTTTCTTTTGGTGGTTTTAATTAATTTATAAAATTAATGAATTGTTTGAATATAATTTCATGTTTTCAAATAAAAACCCTCTATTGAGGTTCACTGTTTTCTAAGAAAAAAAAAATATATGTGTGTGTTTCTGTGTGTGTGTGTGTGTGCTTGTGTTTGTTACCTTGTTTGACCACATGACATGAGTGCTTATATCAGTATTTTATTGTGTAAAAATGGTTTCCTTCTTAACTATTTTCCATGAGTTATGTCATGCTTACATTATTGATTTTGTAATGTTTAATATAATTAATTAAATGAAAAAAAATTCCATGTGTGATACTTGGTTTACCATCCATGGAATTTTATGGAGGGGCTCATTGTACATGTGATTTGTATCTCTGATAGGTTGTGTATATGTTGTGGTCCATGCATGTAGGCTTGGACATGTAACCCATGCATTCCTCTTAATACATAATGAGAGATATACATTCCTTAGTGGAGATACATTAGAATGACTAGTTAGAAATATGGTTGTACTTGGCCATGAGTGACACTCATCCCTCTTTGTGAGATACCTTGTATGGTCTCATATTTTTTCCCATACTAGGATGAGGTTTATACTTAGGAGGCCATTAAGGGATCTCATTTGATGGGCTCCAACAAAAGTGAGCACTTATAGTTATCCTAGTGTGATACATGGTTTCCTTGTTCTATTTCACCTTATAAGGGAACATGATTCTTCATATTTAATTATGGTAGTTAATTTTATTAAAATGTATTTAGTTTCATAAATTTCACCCAAGGAACAAGTCCTTCAAACCAAATCACATGATTAGGTTTGGTTCATCCCATGATAAAATCTTTAACTAACTTTTTTCTTCTTCTCCCATATCTCAAATTAACATCTTACCTGTGGTTAAATTTTTTTCTAGATTAGGCTACGACAAGTATTGTTGGTCTATGTGTCCTTGAGTATCTTGAGACCGGATTGGTTGTTTATTTATCCTTCATTGCTTCTTTACCCTTATTATTCAAGCATGGTTATTATTTTTTTTTTGTAAAAAATCTATTTTTCTTTAGATTCCATTAGTGGTCGCCTAATATGTATATGTCACAGCCTTCTAAGGTCATTATTTCACTAGGGTACCCATGTATATATTATTGTTCATAGTTATATGGTTTTTTGGTTGATCTTTCAATTGTATATAGGAGTTAATAGAAAATGACTAAGTAGGTACTCTGGATGCTAATGGTGCTAGTCATTGGGAATTAATTATTTCAATGCATATTTTTTCTTACTGTATTTCTTTTTCTTGTCCTGGTATCTCTATCTAGACATGCATGAATAGTTTTATAATAGGTTTTGGGAACTTTATTCAATTATTATATTTATTCTTATCCAATTTTTCTTGTCATTTATTAATGATTCTTCTAATTTCTATTGTTTTTATTATTTTCCATAAGGAATACCATAGTGAGTCTCTGGTCATAAGTGTAAAATATACCAATTATCTCACCTTTAGACACTCTCTTATAGTTAGAACCCTCTTTCATATTGGGAGGCACGCTTGAGACCATGTGATGACTGGTCCGAATAAATGTTTAGTGTTCAGTCAGGTTGGGACACTAAAATGATGTCATATACTGTTTATTAGACTAATATATAAAAATAAAAAAGAATGAAAATATGTTTTATTTGTTATGGAATAACTACATAATATTAATAAATTGTTTTTTCATCATAGTATTCTTGTATAAACAATTAATTTCAAAACTATTTTTAACATTCATATAATTAATCGATTATTAAAATTTTATTACTAGAAACTTATTTATTTTTTAACCATGATATAATTAATTTATACTCATTGTTATGATAATTCAAATAAGGTGGTGATGAAATTAAAAATAAAATTTGTCATTCCATAGATGTGGTAGTCCACATCTATGTAATGATGGTGATTTTGTTTTCCATAAAATGAAGAAAATGAGTAAAATGATCTACCACTAAATAATATAAAATATTTATAAAATAACATCATTATATATTAAATTAACTATATGTAAAAACCTTTTATGATGGTTAAATACAATTAAACATGTTGGGTTATAGAGGCTATATTCCACACAATGCAAGATTCACGTTTTCATTTTTGTTAAATTAATTATGGAGAGTGGTTAATCCATATACAATCATTATAATATCATAATAGTTTAATAATGATACAGATGGTTTAATTAAGTTATTTTTAAATGAATATTTTCGGATAAAGAATTCATATAAAGAAATTGAATAGTGGAATATGGGTTATAAACTTGTACCTCACTTCTTGGAATATATCATTTGGCAAGGGGCTTAAAACCTTAGCGAATTTTATACTAAGAATATCATAAAATCATATTTGTTTATATGAGTGTTTTGGAAAATTTTAGACATTAATTATGGTGAAAATAGTTGTTTTATTTGTGGGGATATTAGGTGAGGATGTGTCTATATATATGTTAAAAAGGGATAGAATGTTTTTTAAAAACCAAGTTGTTTATAATAATTAAAAGTCTCCCTCACAAAAATGTGGCTCCAAAATTGATAAATAATAGATTTTATAAGAAATAAGGTCAGGACACTTCTCAAACACTGAATAAAAAAAAATAACATGATAGCCTCATTAACTCTTTGGGTAATCATTTTTACCATTTTGGTTTTCCCCACCTAAACTAATATCTACCATAGTAATTGATTATTAATGCTCAAAATTAAAATATCAAATATTATAAAATTATAGCCTAATGATTTTATTTTTAAATTATTTCTTTTCATTTTATATATTGACGAAAATTAATTTAGAAATATTTAATATATAGTTTATGAAATGTTTTTTCGAAACATAAAATAAGTTCAAAAATTTCAAATATAAATTTCTAAATTAAAAAAAATATAAATAAAATAAATTGGAAGTAGTAAAATAAATATTTTTTATATAAAAAGGTATATGCATTTTCTAAGTCATAAGTAAAAAATGATGACATAAAATTGTTTCTATTTGAAAAAAATCATTTTTACAATTCACCTAAAAATCAATTTTTTAAAAAATATCAAAACTTAATTCTAAGCTAATATTGAAATTTATAACACAAAAATGAATTCAGTGGTTTCAAATTAAAACTCTATAATATATAAATAATTATTTAAATGAGGAAATAATATATAAATAATAACTTATTTTGAGAGAATCCTTTTTAAACATGAAATAGTTTTAATATTAATTTAGAAAGATTTATAAATAACAGAATATTGATAAATTAGTTAGTAAAATTAAATATCTTATATTTTTTATAAATTTTAACTCTAATAAATTTAATTTATTATGTTAAAATTCAATTCAAATTTTATAATTTTTTCTTCAATGGAATTTATTTTAAAATATAAATCAATGTCACTGATGATATATAATTTTATTAATTTATTATTAACCTTTTTTCATTCAATTATTATATTATTTTTTACTTTTTATATTTCATTTATCATTTTAGTTAGTGGTTTCCATTATTTAAGGATTCATGTGAAACAATTTATTTTAGATAGAATTAATTAAAGGTATCCAAAATCATTGGTTGTTACATATGGTGTTACATTATGTATACCATGGATATCCTTCAAAATTATAATTATATTATGTATTTTATATAGTTTTTTGTGGTATTTTCCACTTTTTTTGGATTGGATTTATGGTGTTCATATAGGTCACTATAAGAGTAAAGAGGATATTTATTGTATTAATGTTCCCAATACTATGGTGTAAAGGAATGAATTAATTGGATCATGTTAGGAAAATACGTGAAATATAGGATTTCCTTGGGAAAATTTCTTTTTATCTTGAATCATCCAAATGAAACAAAATATTTTCGATGCGGGTTATTGGATGGACCTCATATTGGTTCTGTTGGCTAAGTTTTATTTAACTATAGATCCAATGGAAGTTAATTCTATAGGTTATAACTGGAGGATAAATGATTGAATAGAGGGTTTTTTAGTAAAATATTATGTTTTAGCACACATAATAGGAATTGTATACATTTTGTATTCATGTTTGGAAAATGAAAACATTAGTGGAGAAAGTTCATGATTATTCATTATCTATTGATGGTGTAATTCTTATTTTATTGGGTTTTTTTTAATTAATAATTTTCATGAGAATAGGTATACATTTGTCTAAGATATCAAATGATATAAATATTATTGAATTGAGTAAGGTGGTTTCTTATATATTTTAAATTATACCACATATTTATATGGGACACGAAATCTAAAGTGATGGTATATGGGTTTAATAATATCATAAAGAAGTAAAGTTAGTCACAAAGAGTTTGCTATGATATGTTAGAGTCTTCATGTTATGAATTATGTATGTAGAAAATGGTAGGCTGAAATTATAATTATATGATAGTTATGATGGAAAGAAGAACAAACCTTGTTCTCGCCACAAAGGCCATAATGTGATTAGGACTCTTGTAGTTAGTAATGAATGACATAGTTTGAGGTTTTGTGTGAGGGTTTACTATATCATTTTTGACACCTTGTTTAAAGTATCTAGAAACTATAAATCCTTCATGGTTATCGTGCAAAGGATTTGGGGTTCCCTTACTAAACATAAAACCCATTATTATGTTTTGAATTAGGTTTATATGGTTCCCTTAGGGAAAATTTACTTGTTTATGGAGAAGTATTTTTTATAAAAACTCATGGGTGTAGTGAGATTTATTAAGCACTCTATATTTGGTTAATATTTGATGAATATTACGTAATGTGTGATCATTATGTGTATAGGAGTTCTAAAATAGGTATATATTTACAAGTTTACTAGGGTGAGTTTTGGTCATGGTGAGGTTTGTCATGGTTATCCCATTTTTAGTGAAGGATTTATAGTTGGTAAATGTGTGTTGATATCCTTTGATCTCTTTCTGGTAATGTGTATGGAATGTGTTGAAAGTGGAATAGTGACATATTTTTCTTTTTGGTGATTTAGTGGGAACGAGATATGTTCCAAGGGGAATGATGTAAGTTCATTCTATCCTTTATGGTTGGATGATACCTTATAGGTTAGTTTTGAATAGGTGAGGCTCAATATGAGTGGTGAGCACAAATGAACCTAGTATGTCACTGAAGATATCAAGATATCAATTGGGGAAGTTGTGAAATCGATGTTTTATTTATGTGGGCCTTGTATAGTGATATAAATTAAGGTGATACATGATTAAAAATGTTATATTGTATTATATAGTTGTGCACTAGAAATAAATCAGGGTCATTATGTTTGATAGTTAGAATATTAATTCTTTCTAATTTTACTATACATGGTCTATAATTATTATCAGGTGGTTAATGAAGAAATTTGATATGTGTCCAAACCATGAGTTAGAGGGTATTAGAATTTAGTACCTTGGGAGGGAGGGAACCTTTCGTTGATTTCTTATGTGTACTATCCCTTAGAGATATTGTATACACCCATGATACCTTGAATGAGAGTGTTTGAATGTATAATTCAGTTTCTAGACCTCACACTGAGTAAGATGGTAGTTTTACATGACATAATATGTGATGTGTTATGTTACCTCTTCTAATATAACAGTTTGGGGGAATTATATGTGTTATGTGATGTGAAATGAGGACTCTTCCTTTGTGGAAAGATGATGAATTAAAACATTAAATGCGATTGTGATTTTTTATGTGACCCTACAACAAGTTAGAGGGTAGTAGTTCAGAATCTATTATTTTACCTTTATCAATATTATAGGGATTGGTATTGGTTATAATGAAAGAATAATAATTCCACTAGAAATATTTATAATTTCTGAGATCATGCATTTTGGTGGCTCGGTATGTAGATGATAACCATAATTGTATAATTTTTGTGTCTTTTATGTTCTCATACATAAATACAAAACAAAATATTTTAAATTTAAGGTACCTCTTTGGGGGTTACCTTTAGATATTTTTTCCAATATCATTCATTGGAAACATGATATGTGTGAAAATATTCATTTAGCAATTTTAGTTGACAGGTTTCATAGAGGATTTTGTTTGGGTAGTGTGATGGATAATTAAAAGTGTGTTCTAAGTAAAGACCTGAAAAAGAAATTTGAACCTCCCTTATATAATATGTTACCTTTATTATGAATTTTTTATCCTACTAAGATAACTGTAACACCCCAGGTAAATAAAGAATATGAAATTTTCATATTTTTCCATATTTTTGAATACAATATTAATATGACTTTAAAGGGGACGCTATACTCGATGGCATACCCAACATGCAACAACGAGTTTCATGGGAATCTTAAGTTTCACTCTAATAATAAAATAATATTATTTTAAATGGTAGTTAACATGTAGCCGTTGTATTGGCGGGAATGGATATAAATAACTAAAATATGATTATATATGTTTTTAAATGTTTTTACATTTATCCAATAAATGATAAATGCATAAAATACGAAAATAATTCAATTTTAGGCGTATATGCCCTAGTTTTCACTAAAGGTTCACTTATCGCCTTTTGATGGAGAACTGTCATTTAATATAGTTTTTTTCACTCTTATACATCCTTTTGGACCCAATAAAACTCTTCTTAAGAATTCGGACATCAAAATTTACTTTGTGTAAATTTTTGGTATCTTTCTGATAAAGTTCATTTTTTAATGAATAGTGTAAAATGTTGTATTTTAATTCAAAACCTTTTTTTAATGTAATTTATTTATATGATTAGATTATCTTTTTAATTGGTTTTAAAGTGAAATTAGAATATATTTTTACCACTAAATCTAATAGTGGTCGTTGGAATTAATTTCACTTTGAAATCAGACTTAAACTAGTGTCAATCTTTTGATACTTATTGTTTCAGAAAAACACGCTATTTGCTCTGACAGCGGGAATTAATTATTAAATTAATTAATGTGACATATATGTATTGAATTCTGTAAAATAGACTTCATTTTTGAATTTGGAATATCAAATATTTCTTAGGGTGAATTTTTGGGATTTTTCTGAAAAACTTCAATTTTTGATGAATAGTGAAACCACTAAGTGGTACTTATAAAAACTGATTTTTTCCGTTTAAATGAAAATTTTCCATCTTTGTGTTTTTAATTTCAAAAATCCGACATAAATGGTTGTCATTAAGAAGTAAAATGTGGTTCAATATGATAAAAATAATTTTTTGTTGAATAGTAACTTATTCTGTTTTTAATCGTGATTAGAGGTAATTAGTGTAGTTTAAGGTAAAAATAATGTTTTAATAATATGAAATGAACTTGACACATGTCCTAACCTCATTGGATCTGTCATGGCCTACCAAGACAACCCATGGGTCATCTAGGGGACCCCATTAAGCCACTTTGGTTGGAAAATGACATTAATATCTTTTTATTTAAAGTTAAAGTAAAAAATGAGACAAACATGAAACATTTTACGAAAACAATTTTTATATGGGGTTATACAAATCAGATTTTTGACTATAAATATTCATTGGAAATATAAAAATATTTCCTACATCATAGTATTTTTTTTATAATTTTTAGACATTAAATAAATTAAATTATTTTTGACATCATGATGATGCAGAGATGACCACATTATTTAATGATTTAAATAAAATGGAAAGATAATGTAATATATAAGACCTAAACATGTCCAATACCTATTGTATGAGTGTATTTATAACCCTTTTCACCTTATCCTCGAATCAAATCAATGTGGGACCTCTTAAATCCGAATACCATTTTAAAATAAATTATCTTTTCTTTACATTCCAAGAGTGCCCCTCCTCTCCTCTTATAAAAGGCCCCCACCTCTACCTCCTTACCCACACTCCCAAAGCCTTTGGATCGGCCAACCTCTGCCCATTTTGTCTCTCAACTTCCCTCTCTTACTCATTGAAGCATCACTTTGGGCAGAAGTCTTCCCAAGGAAGCCTTTTAGCTCAAACCAAAGGGAGTTACCCGATTTTAAGGTAATGTCTTCACTTGAGTCCTTTTGTTTTATTTTTCTTATCCCCCCCTAAAATCTTATTATTCATTTCTTTTGTAACAACTCCAGTATCTTCAATATACTATGATGTTTTTATAAGAAGGATTCGAGCTACACCTACACACACCTACATCTAGTGGTTAAAGAACATACTGTTTCCGTGAATGGTGAATTTTCTGTCTCACGAAACGATGATTGTTCAACACTCATATAACACCTTCAATGGTGGCCATTAAGATGTCAATATAATTATATATGATATATAATATGTTTATGTTTTACTTAATCTTCTGTATTTTTTATTTTTGTCTTACCTTTATGGCTTCCATTATGGGTATACGCGATATCTTCATTTTAGGAAGTGCGGACTACCGCCCCCTCAAAGTGATGTGATTCGTTAATGTAATATGTGGGATGTATAAAGGATGGATTTAATGTTATTATATATGATGTCATACTGGAATTATAATATACCTCTATATCATTAATATTCCATTCCATAAAAATATGAAATAGAAATGAAATTAGCGTTCATGCATACGTACGGCTTACCGTCTCCATGAACGGTACATTTCATTTCTTATCTCAAAATGTTATGTAATATTATAAGTACATATATATAATGGATATATATGTAATATATTACATCAAAATTATGGATATAATTCTGGAATTATAACATATATATATTTCTCTCATTTTGTTTTAATTACCTTAATATGACAAAAAATGAAAGTAGCGTTCATGCGTACGTACGGCATACCGTCTCCATGAACGGTGCTTTTCGTTTTTTATCTCCAAATGATATGGAATAGTATGAAATTAATATTTAATGGATATATATTATATTTTAATCATTAATACTATTATGTAAATTATTTACTTATAACTACATGGGCAATCTTTTTTCAAACAATTTCATTTTTGACTCATGTACCAAACATCGGCAAAAACGTCTGATATGAACTAACATTATTAAACAATTATTATAACATTATAATATGTGATATGAACTGAATAATAAACATTAAAGGAGGTACTTAGTCAATTATTAATTGACCAAAGTTTATTATTCAGGAATATAAAGAAACGAACAAGACAAGTTGGACTTGAGGTAAGGGATCATACTCCTCTCTTTCTTTTTAAGTACACTCTTTTATGTCATTCCTTCTAAGATCATATTTATTGTTATTGGGATGTTGTAATATATTAATCTTACTGTAATTTTTATGTTCATATGATGAGAGACCCTATTCTCTCTCATCAATCCATTTTGGAAGTTTTGAGTGGCGCTGTTAGGCTGCTGAATTTTTGTAAGAGATCTAACCTCTCTCTTTCTCTTTAAGTACTCTCCTTTATGCCACTTCTTTTAAGCTCCTCTTTGTTATGATGGGGGATGTAATTTTATATTCCTCTTTCTGTACATTTTATTGTAATGTGATGAGATACCCTATTAGATATCATCATTCCATTTTTGGAAGTTTTAAGTGCCGCCGTTAGGCTGCCGAGTTTTCGTAAGGGATTTTTCATCTCACTTTTATTCCTGTGAGATTTATACTACATTTTCCACAATTTCCTCTGAGTGGTGTATGTACTGACCATTATTTTACTCATTGTGTAATATTCTTTCATTTATGATTATTTACATCAATGTTTTATTGTCCTTCTTTCACGGGGCGTATGTTTCGAAAGATACCCATGTCGGTAAGGGAACCTTTCACCCTCCGCTTTTTAAAAGAATTCTTTTGTTAGGTCTTTTAATTTACCTATTTTTATGTGTGGATATGTTCTCATATATCCTTATTGATATAAAATTTATGTGACGCCATTAGGCTGTCAAGGGAACTTCTTAACCCAATTTCGATTTCTTTGGGTTCAACATGTAGTTATTGAATATGTCATCCTTTGAATATGTGTGAATGATATTTGATTATTTTACACTTAATATCCACTTATATTGGGTGTATTCATTTGTCACACATAATTATGTAATTGATTTATCCTTTAACCAATGATACTGTCTTTGTAAGGGACTTCATCTCAATCTCCTTTCATTGAGGCATATTTTGTTTTATACACAACCTTATTTTATACGGTGTATAAACCCCTTTTACTTTTACGTTTATCCAAAAAGAATTTTTTTATATGAAGCGTTTTACTAAACAACAAAAGGGAATGTTTTTGTCGTACGTATGCAGCGACAACGACTTCTCCGCCGCCATGACCGTTATTTGAGTTTCGGCTTCCACTACAAGCCATACCTTCTTTTTAAAAGAAAAATAAATACCATGTTTTAATTTTCTTTTATTTTTGTATTGAAAATGGTTTTCATAATGTTTTTATATCAATGTGTTGTATTGATATCTTGTGATTGAAAGTTGGAAATGTTATGTTTCCTTTATGCATGTTTTATGTGATATGATTATGTTGAGGTTCTTGGGCATTATTATGAAGACGGGTGGTTCCGTGATAAACTAAGGGCGGGTGAGCCCGATATAGCTCTCCAATGCATTGGGTAACATGAAGGAGTGAACCGTTAAGGTTTATCCGAAGAGATTTAGGGAATATACTGTGATGGGTATTCCAAAACATAACCAAGAGGGTTACTCCCTACGTAAGAATGTTATGAATGCCTCAAGTTACCTTTATGTCTTATGATTTCTATGATTTATTCATGGTTTGATGAGGTATGTTAAAGTTCCTATGTTTTATGGGTAAAGTATGATTTCATTCTTATGTATATATGAACTCATGTTTCCTTTTCATATTTTTATAACCCTTACCGAGCTTTTTATGCTCATCCTATGTTTTTGAAATGTTTTTCACAGGTCAAGGGAAAGGTACATGATGTGATGATAGTGTCAAGGATGTGTCAAGAAAGAATCATTGTTTTATTTTAAATATGTTTCCGTTGATGGGAAGAATGAATATTGTCTTTTATGTAACCACTTTGTTTAAATGTGGAATGTAATGCAAGTTTCATGATCTATTTATCTAAAACTCTAAACCTGAAAAGATCCACAATGTGTAATCTTGTAATAACTCAAGATTAAGTAAGGTTTAAGGCTGGGGCCTTATAGTTGGTATCAGAGGTCGGTTTAGATAACTTTAGAGGCTGGGGTATTCTTTAAGCATAAGTGACATTACCATAATGGTTAGGATTTCAGAAAGAGTCCTAGGTTTAGATAAAGTGAATGAGTAAGTATATCTTAGTGTTTACCTTCCTCATTAGTACATGATGGTTTTGTTGATATACTCACACTGACTTTTCTGTTTTTAGTGAATGGATGGATCTAGCAGGCACCACATTGACAACAGGTTTGAAGGAAACTGTGGTGGTTCTCTGATTAAGATACTAGATAAAATGGAGGATTCAATGAGGAAACTTGTGGTTTTTCTAAACCAAATATCAAGAAGTCATGATCAACCACATGAACCTTGGTATGTTCTGTAATTCATCATGTATGAGGTGACCAATTGATGTGGAAGTTCAGGTAATAATTATAAAGGTAACCATTAGAGTTTATATGATCCTTAATTTTGAGGAAATTATGGGTTATTATATGTTATGATGGAAATTGAAAGGCATGAGATAAACTTGAGGTTAAAATATGTTATATTTATTTTTGAATATTTTATCTCTTTTTGGGGAGTTATTTGAGAATTATATAGTTTTGGAAAAAGGACAACACGCAGACCGTGTGACTACACGTCGCGTCGGACAAAGTTGTGGAAATAGAACCCACAACCAAAGTCCGACTGGTATTTATCACCTACCACTAGACTACGTGAAGTCCCTGGTTAGTTTGACTGATTATTTTTAGTTATATGATATTATGAATTAAGAGTATGTTGACTTTGGGTTATTTATGAAAATGATTAACCTATCATGGAGGATATGTGATTAGGTTAATTACTTTTCAATACGAGACTTTAGGAGCAACTGATGTTGTTTGAAGATTAATGTTACGATTTAACTTGGAAGACTATGTGACTAAATCCTTAAAATATTTGGGATTAAATCTTATATTGGTTTACATTGAATAATTTTAGGGACAAATTGTTTATCGGATGGTCCTCTTTGAACTTTGGGTTTTGTTGGACAAATTTTGGAGATTAAGCATAGATTTTCTTTTTAATGGGGTATCCTTTTCTGGATTATCTGACCTTGTACTAACCTTTTTGGTTGTGGTTTTGGTTAAAGCCTAAAGACATGGGAAGTATATAGTCCTGTTTGGTGGATTATGTGATTCTCTAGAAGTTGATTATAGTACTCTTAATGCGAATAAGTCTCCCTAAATACTCGTCTTTTGGAAAAAATATGAGTTTGATTAAGGAATCAAGTAAAAGTTGAAAGTCAACATGATAAGTGATTATGTTCCCTTATGAATAAATTCCTCAATAAAAAGTAACTTAAAACAAAAATTTTGTCTATTTACTTTTCCTACTGGAGAATCGAATACCGTTTAACCCATCACAAGTTTGTGATTTTCTTATGGTTAACTTTCTCCTAGACATGTTTACTATCACTCTCCATCAGAACATGACCCTATGTTTTCTCCTCCATGTCCATGTTTTCATACATGGAATCCTAGTATAGGTTAAATCAGGTGACCACTGTACTTATCTTTCTTTATTTTAAAGTGATTGTTTTACCAACTCTTGTTCCGATGTGGGACTTTCAAGGATGTTTCCAAGCTCAATTTTAAAAAATGCGAGGACGCAATTCCCAAAAGTGGGGAAGGATGTAACACCCCAGGTAAATAAAGAATATGAAATTTTCATATTTATCCATATTTTTGAATAAAATATTAATATGACTTTCAAGGGGACGCTATGCTCGATGGCGTACCCAACACGCAACAACGAGTTTTTTGGGAATCTTACGTTGCACTCTAATAATAAAATAATATTATTTTAAATGGTAGATAACATGTAGCCGTTTTATTGGTGGGAATGGATAGAAATAACTAAAATATGATTATATATGTTTTTAAATGTTTTTACATTTATCCAATAAAAGTTAAAGGCATAAAATACGAAAATAATTTAATTTTATGCGTATATGCCCTAGTTTTCATTAAAGGTTCACTTATCGCCTTTTGATGGAGACTAGTCATTAAATACAGTTTTGTTCACTATTATACATCCTTTTGGACCAAATAAAACAATTCTTAAGAATTGGGACATCAAAATTTACTTTGTGTAAATTTTTGGTATCTTTCTGATAAAGCTCATTTTTAATGAATAGTGTAAAATGTTGTATTTTAATTCAAAAGCTCATTTTAATCTAATTTATTTATATTATTAGATTATCTTTTGAATTGTTTTTAAAGTGAAATTAGAATATATTTTTACCATTAAATACAATAGTGGTCGTTGAATTAATTTCACTTTGAAATCAGACTTAAACTAGTGTCAATCTTTTGATACTTATTGTTTCATAAAAACACGCTATTTTCTCTGACAGCAGGAATTAATTATTAAATTAATTAATTTGACTTATATGTTTTGAATTCTGTAAAATAGACTTCATTTTTGAATTCGGAATATCAAATATAGCTTGGGGTGAAATTTTGGGATTTTTCTGAAAAACTTCAATTTTTTATGAATAGTGAAACCACTAAGTGGTACTTATAAAAACTGATTTTTTCCGTTTAAATGAACTTTTTCCATCTTTGTGTTTTGAATTCCAAAAATCTGAGATACATGGTTGTCATTAAAAAGTAAAATGTGGTTCAATGGGATAAAAATAATTTTTTGGTGAATAGTAACTTATTAAGATTTTAATCGCGATTAGAGGTAATTAGTGTAGTTTAAGGTAAAAATAATATTTTAATAATATTAAATGAACTCGAAACATGTCCTAAACTCATTGGATGTGTCATGGCCGACCACGAAACCCCATGGGTCATCTTGGGGACCCCATGAATACACTTTGGTTGGAAAATGACATTAATATCTTTTTATTTAAAGTTAAAGTAAAAATGAGATGAATATGATATGTTTTACTAAAACAATTTTTACATGGGGTTATACAAATGAGATTTTTTACTATAAATATTAATTGGAAATATAAATAGATTTACTACATCATAGTATTTTTTTTATAATTTTTATACATTAAATAAATTAAAATATTTATGACATCATGATGATGCAGTGATGACCTCATTATTTAACGATTTAAATAAAATGGAAAGATAATGTAATATCTAAGACCTACAAATGTCAAAAACCTATTGGATGAGTAGATTTCTAACCCTTATCACCTTATCCTCGAAACACATCAATGTGGGACCTCTTAAATCCGAATACCATTTTAAAATAAATTAACTTTTCTTTACCTTCCAAGAGTGCCCCTCCTCTCCTCTTATAAAAGGCCCCCACCTCTACCTCCTTACCCACACTCCCAAAGCCTTTGGATCGGCCAACCTCTTCCCATTTTGTCTCTAAAATTCCCTCTCTTACTCCTTGAAGCCTCACTTTGGGAAGAAGTCTTCCCAAGGAAGCCTTTTAGCTCAATCCTAACGGAGTTACCTGATTTTAAAGTTATGTCTTCACTTGAGTCCTTTTGTTTTATTTTGCTTATCCCCCCCTAAACACTTTTTATTCATTTATTTTGTAACAAATCTTGTATCTTAAATAAACTAGGATTTTGTTATAAGAAGAATTCGAGATAAACTTACACACACCTACATCTAATGGTTAAAGAACATTATGTTTCCGTGGATGGCGAATTTTCTGCCTCACGAAACGATGATTGTTCAACACTCATATAACACCTTCAAAGGTGGCCATTAAGATGTAACTATAATTATATGTGATATATAATATGTTTATGTTTTACTTAATATTCTTTATTTTTTATTTGTGGATTACCTTTATGGCTTCCATTATGGGTATACGCGATATCTTCATTTTAGGAAGTACGGACTACCGCCCCCTCAATGTGATGTGATTCGATAATGCCATACATGGGACGTATAAAGGATGGATTTAATTTATTATATATGATGTTAAACTGGAATTATAATATACCTCTATATCATTAATATTCAATTCCATAAAAATATGAAATAGAAATGAAATTAGCGTTCATGCGTACGTACGGCTTACCGTCTCCATGAACGGTACATTTCATTTCTTATCTCAAAATGTTATGTAATTTTATAAGTACATATATATAATGGATATATATGTAATATATTACATAAAAATTATGGATATCATTCTGGAATTATAACATATATATATATCTCTCATTTTCTTTAATTCCCTTAATATGACAAAAAATGAAAGTAGTGTTCATGTGTACGTACGGCCTACCGTCTCCATGAACGGTGCTTTTCGTTTTTTAGCTACAAATGATATGGAGTAGTATGAAATGAATATTTACTGGATATATATGATATTTTAATCATTAGTACTATTCTGGATATTATTTATTTATAACTACATGGGCAATCTTTTTTCAAACAAGTTCATTTTTGACTCATGTACCAAACATCGGCAAAAACGTCTGATATGAACTAACATTATTAAACAATTATTATAACATTATAATATGTGATATGAACTGAATAATAATCTATAAAGGAGGTACATAAGCAATTATTAATTGGCCAAAGTTTATTATTCAGGAATATAAAGGAACGAACAAGACAAGTTGGACTTGAGGTAAGGGATCCTACTCCTCTCTTTCTTTTTAAGTACACAATTTTATGTCATTCCTTATAAGCGCATATTTCTTGTTATTGGGATGTTATATTATATTAATATTACTGTAATTTTTATTTTCATATGATGAGAGACCCTATTCTCTCTCATCAATCCATTTTTGAAGTTTTGAGTGGCGCTGTTAGGCTGCCGAATTTTTGCAAGAGATCTAACCTCTCTCTTTCTCTTTAAGTACTCTCCTTTATGTCACTTCTTTTAAGCTCCTCTTTGTTATGATGGGGGATGTTCATTTATATTCCGATTTCTATACATTTTATATTAATGTGATGAGATACCCTATTAGATATCATCATTCCATTTTTGGAAGTTTTAAGTGGCGCCGTTAGGCTGGCGAGTTTTCGTAAGGGATTTTTAATCTCACTTTTATTCCTGTGAGATTTATGCTACATTTTCCACAATTTCTTTTGAGTGGTGTATGTACTGACCATTATTTTACTCATTGTGTAATATTCTTTCATTTATGAGTATTTACATCAATTTTGTATTGTCCTTCTTTCACGGGGCGTATGTTTTGAATGATACCCATGTCGGTAAGGGAACCTCTCACCCTCCTCTTTTTAAAAGAATTCATTTGTTGGGTCTTTAAATTTACATAATGTTATGTGGTGATATGTTATCATATATCCTTATTGATATAAATTTTATGTCCAAGTGATGAGATACCCTTTTTTGATGTGACGCCGTTAGGCTGTCAAGGGAACTTCTTAACCCAATTTCGATTTCTTTGGGTTCAACTTGTAGTTATTGAATATGTCATCCTTTGAATATGTGTGAATGATATTTGATTATTTTACACTTAATATACAATTATATTTGGTTTAATCTTTTTTCACACATAATTATGTAATTGATTTATCCTTAAACCAAGGATATTATCTTTGTAAGGGACTTCGTCTCAATCTCCTTTCATTGAGGCATATTTTGTTTTATACACAACCTTCTTTTATACGGTGTATAAGACCGTTTGACTTTTACGTTTATCCAAAAGGAATATTTTTTATTTGAAACGTTTTACTAAACTACAAAAGGGAATGTTTTTGTCATATGTATGCGGAGACAATGACTTCTCCACCGCCATGACCGTTATTTGAGTTTCGGCTTCCTCTACAAGCCATACCTTCTTTTTAAAAGAAAAATAAATACCATGTTTTAATTTTCTTTTATTTTGGTATTGAAAATGGTTTTCATAATGTTTTTATATCAATGTGTTGTATTGATATCTTTTGATTGAAAGGTGGAAATGTTATGTTTCCTTTATGCATGTTTTATGTGATATGATTATGTTGAGGCTCTTGGGCATTATTATGAAGACGGGTGGTTTCGTGATAAAATAAGGGCGGGTGAGCCCGATATAGCTCTCGAATGCAGTGGGTAACGCGAAGGAGTGAGACGTTAAGGTTTTTTCGAAGAGATTTAGGGAATATACTGTGATGGGTATTCCAAAATGTAACCAAGAGGGTTACTCCCTACGTAAGAATTTTATGAATGCCTCAAGTTACCTTTATGTCTTATGATATCTATGATTTATTCATGGTTTGATGAGGTATGTTAAAGTGCCTATGTTTTATGGGTAAAGTATGATTTCATTATTATGTATATATGAACTCATGTTTCCTTTCCATATTTTTATAACCCTTACTGAGCTTTTTATGCTCATCACAAGTTTTTGAAATGTTTTTCACAGGTCAAGGGAAAGGTACATGATGTGATGATAGTGTCAAGGATGTGTCAAGAAAGAATCCGTGTTTTATTTTAAATATGTTTCCGTTGATGGGAAGAATTAATATTGTCTTTTATGTAACCACTTTTTTTAAATGTGGAATGTTATGGAAGTTTCATGATCTAATTCTCTAAAACTATAAACCTGAAAAGATCATCAATGTGTAATCTTGTAATAACTCAATATTAAGTAAGGTTTAAGGTTGGGGACTTATAATAACATTATAATGTGTGTATATGTATATTTTATATGGGTATTATACTATAATATCAAATTGATATTTATAATTTTTGATGATTTTCTATTTTCATAAATTAATACACTAACTCTGTTGTGTTTTTTCTTTCAGTTATTTGAATGTCATTTCATATGTCGATACTAATTATATAGTCATTCCATGTTTGTTATTGCCTCTTTTCACTAGTTTCCTTCGTCAATTTATCCATATATTCTTTCACGAATCGTGTAAATGTGTGTAATATTATAATTAAATATGTTCATTGCAGACTCATGACTAATGTATTTTGTATTAAATAACTCAATTAAATTAGAAAACCATTATCTATAGAGGAAGTAGAAAATAATTATTATAAAAAAACATACTCTAGAAATGATTAGAAGTCATCCATACTTCTACAAACACCAACAAGCAATATATTAAATGAAAATAAGAATAGTCTGAATGAAATAATGACTACTTTCACAGAAAACATGAATTTGATTAGTGTCATGGGGAATCTTGATAGAGGGAATCCACCCCACATGACTAAAAATATGAAATTATACGATAATTTAAATGTATTTGAAGATATTAAAAATCATTTTGAATAAAAATTCAAGATTTAATGTTTTCTTAAAATGATGATATCTGAGGAAGATCTAAGGATAATTAGTTTACTCAACATATATGGGCTTAAACCAATCTACTTCGATGAAATTAATCATTATGAGTTGAGACATGATAAATCATTTATTCAAAAGGGTGGAGTATTTAATGGGAAATACACAAACTTTATAACACCTAGATTAATAATAAATAAAAACAATTATCATGTAAATTCTAATGAGAATACTTTTTTTTCAATGTAAATATAGAGGGAATATTTTTCACCTTTATTAATAGAAAATGAAAAAAATTTCTTCAATTTTTTTTGATGGATATCCAAAATTTTAATATATAAAGAGAGAATAAATTTTATATTTTTATAAAAAGATTAAGATTTTGAAAAACATATTAGAAAAAGACTAAATGAGATTCACTCTTGTATAATTAGGTTCATAGTGGTATGTGTGGCCCTATATTAATTATTGAAATATGAGGAGAAAGATATATTATCATATTTTTAATGATTCTAGTAAATGATATATAATCATTATGACAACTAAAAAGGAAATGATGGAAAATATATATAAGATGTTCAATTTATTTGAGAATTAATAATGAATGGGGATCAAAATTGTAGGATAGGTTAATAGAATAGGATATACTTTTATTAATGTGTAAAATTGTTTATCTACTAAACCAATAGTTAAAAATTTACATAGTGTCTTAGAAAAATATTTGAATGATGTTATATCACTATAAAAGAATAAAATAATGTAATCATATATAAAAACTTATACTTTTAGTTAATTTTATTTTAAAAATATGATCATGGTGAAAATTAATTAGAAACAAAAAATTTAAAATATATATAGGATTTACAATTTTAATTATAGGAATAAGTTGGTGATATAGAGAGTAAAACACATACACAAAGGTGTAGATACAATGATTAAATCTATTTATGAAATAATAGTGGGTATATTTTTTCTCTAGCAAAAATTCAATTAGAAAAAATTAAAAGTTTGTATTTATTTACAAATCTATGAATAATTTATTGGATTAAGGATAATATATTCAAACACGGTATTTTTTATATGGTAAAATTATACTTATGTATAGTGATTTAGTAAAATGAGCTTAAGGGATATGACCATATTAATGGAATATATTTGGAGGAAAAGTTAATAATGGTATCAAGACTATTGTAGATTCGAATATTAGTGTTGGTAGAATATAATGTGGCATCTTGTTATTTCAAATGTATATGAAAATAAAATCTATCAATGTAGTACATAAATAGTTATACTATAAAAAATCACATATGGGATTTGAAATTGGTAATAATGAGTAAAAGGTATGTCACTTAAGGAAGGATATATAATTCTTATTGTAGTAAAAAACATCATGGAATTCTCAATTGAAAACTAATTTTTGGAATATTGAAAAAAAAAGTTGTTGTGGGTAAAAATTTCTCTGTGAAATTATCAATACAAGATTAATTTTCAATTAGTATTTACGTTTATTACGAATTGTTTTCTGGAAATAATATGATAATAGTTACAGAAATTGAAAAAATATTTTGATCTATAATATATATTTAATTTATTGGTCAAATCACTTGATTTATTATAATTGATAATAATATAATGGATAATTATTATTATATTTATCTTAAAAAATATTTAATGGGGATTCTGAAAAATGTAATCATATATGATTTCATGTTGGATTCAACACTAATAATGGTTGAAACAAATCCTTGTGATCATAAATATAGTAATATAGTATATCTAAATTAATAATATATAATTATTGGATGTTTTTATATGTTATAAAAAAGGATATACATTTTTTATATTATATCATAAGATAATAAGTTAATAATAAATAAAAAATAAGAACATCTCCCTAAATTATAAATAAATTTGAGTTACTTTTATGATAATAATGTTATTTGAATATTATTTTCATTAATAAAATTAATTATATATGTGATTTTGATTGAAAAAATGAATAAAACAATTTCATTTAGTAATAGAAGTAGAATATACTTTGGTGAAAAATACTTAGACTTAATACATGTATACAAAAATAGGGAAAAATTATGAAAATGAAAATGATTCCATATGGTTTTTAAAGTAACATATCAATTAATATTTTGAATAACTAAATATAAAATTCACACAAAATGATTATTTATATAACATATCAAAATTTTAATGAGAAGAATAAATAAAGATCTATTATGGTAAAATAGAGTTTAACACCTAAATCGGGGGGAGAGATATTCCTTAATTCGTTGTCTATAATTATGTTAGAGAAATATTGATTGATTCCGAGAGTTAAACCACTTTATAATGATTATTATTGATTAGTGTATCCCCTGATCAATAATTTATACAATATTTAACATATGTATTTATATATAAATGAACATTACTCTTTGGGTTTATTTTAAATGGAGAGAAATTATTAATATATTGAGAAAGTTAGAAAATATATGGAATTCAATAAGTGGACGGAGAGTATTTATCTCATATCTAAGGGAGAAATATTATCTTGATGTAGTGTTTTGAAACAAGTTATTATAATATTATTAATCACCAAGGATTTATCATGTTAAGTAGATGAATATGGGGGGAAGAATAAACATTTTAGGGGTATATAAGTGGTTAAATAGATACGGATGTTTATATTAATTATATAATAGTATATAACTATATTATTTATTATATTAATCATTTCTCAAATATATATGTAGTGATAGTTTATTTATATATATATAATTTCAATATAATTTATTCTTAAAATATCCAATGTCCCTTAGAATTTCATAAAATTTAAAAGATGTAATATTTTTTAACTGATTAAGAAATAAACTAATATCTCAAAATAGATGATTATTATAGAATTATCATTATATATTATAATTTTTAAATATAAAAAATTATATATATTACATTAATTCTATATCATATATGATGTTTTCAAATATTTGGATGGGATTTGGCGTAAATTTAATAATGAATAAAAATATCATGTCATAATTATTATGATCACACAATTTAAATGGTTGATGAATTTCAATGGATTATGGATTAATTAATTTCTTATGATGAAATAATGTAATTAAATTATATTATTATTGAATTAAAAGTGATTAAATTTTGGATTTTATTGTGATAGGTTCGAATCATAATTCTGTGTCATATTTAAAAAAAGTGATTTAAAAAACAAAAAACAAGTTTTAATGTTTTTATCTTATGTCGTGATACATTGAGTGATGGGAATGATGTGAATGAATGGTCATGGAATCATGATTCCAAAATCATTATTTTAATACAGAAGGATGACTACTAATTATGTCATATAACAATTCAACACTTGGACCATGTTATTAGTTAATGTAGGGTCTTTTAGTGAGATAGTTATGGCTCTATAGATTATGTCATGGGATTTCTGAAATATTAAAATTCCTAGTATGGTGAAAAATAAATTGTTTTTAGAGGGCATATACATTATACTATATTTATATTCCTAAAAAACATTTGATATATTAGGTTTCATGACATTGGGAGTTTAGAATTAATATTGGGTAATTATTTTATAGGGATCTAATAATACATCGGATTTAGACCACAATGTTCCATATCATACTCTAGTTTATTATATGATAGAAAAATCATATATTTATTGTATATTTTTTATGTGGTATTATTTATATGTATTTTTAATTATTTAATTATACCTTATAGAATGTCATGATGTCAATTTTAAAATTGAAACGTCTTGTTAGAATGCGGAATAATTTTAAAAAGGAATTTAATGGAATGAAAAATAATTCATTTTTTATGAAAAAAATATATATGAAATGTAACACAAATATATTATGAATAGATTATATTTTTTTATAATATATATCATTGTTGAATACAAGAAAAAATAATGGGGATTTTTTATAGATAATTATTAAAGGGGAAATATCTTAATATTCATATTGTTTCATATTTTCCTTCTATATTCCTTATTATTTACAAATTTTTGTTCTATTTTTAAATATATATAATTAATTTATAAGTGTATAATAATAAATAGGGAGTTTTTTATCGTTTTAGAATTTAGTGGAGAAATAAAATTAGAATCATGATAGTGTGCAGATGATTTCAAAAATACATTAACTCGTTTTCATTTAACAGTACTGGGAAATACACCTTTATTATGTGAACTAAGTAAAATCAAACATTCATTGTACTTTCATTTCATTTATTGTAATTTTGGATTTTTAATTTGTATTTAATTGTTCTAATTATTCTTTCTAAATATGGGAATGATTTTGTTTTTTAGAAAGAAATTTTATACCCAAATTCTCACTACCTCTTTGTGTTTTTCTATCTCGTTTATGATAATAAATTGCAATATTCGAATTAGTTTTAGGTGATAATATATATATATATATATCCAATTAAATATTAATATTGCCTGATTTTTGTTCTCGTAAAACTGATCATGGATTATCCACTAACTCAAAACAAAGGATACACATATGAATGAATAGTGTAAAGAACATTGTATGAGACAAATCATCACCTGTTCCCTTAATATATAGTTTATATAGTCCCTTTTCAGGTACCCAACACTATGAAACATTCCCTAAGACCTTAAAACCCCCCTCATAACCTCTACATCAATTTAAATTCCCAATAAACATAATTTCCAAGGGACATACCCCATTCTGAATATAATATTGCATTAAAAATTCACATTATAGATTATATAACAATTCATTTGTCAAAATTAAATGTAATATTTAAGTGTAAAACCTAAAAAAATCTTTGCGAAAAATATTTTATGTCAATATTAAAAAATTAAACACAAATATCAAAAACAGGGTGCTACAATTAACCCCAAAATATTGGTTCTCTCCATAAACATCATAACAATATTCTTTAAAAAAATTCTTTTTTTATCTCATATACATTCTTACATTTATATTTTTTGGTCAATAAATACTATAATAATACCAAAGACAAGGTAACATTGAGTTCTCTAATAGATTTCACTCGATAATTCAAAACTACAATATACAACTCCATATTATAAAATTTTGTGTATATAAAAACTATCTTCATGATATGTGTTTGGTTAGGAAGAAAATTATTTGGTTGATACAAAATATCTCAATGTTATCAAACATAATATAATATTGTTGAAATTATAGCAAAAAATATATCTCACAACTATACACTATGAAATTAATTGGCCTTACATATCTTTAAGACAATTTCCCGTTCTTTTTATGAAATTTGGGACCTATCATGAGAGGAACATTATATTATATAATATATCTAAAATTATTTCATAATCTACATTATTATCAATTAGAAAATTAATTCATCCAAATTTAGGTTGATATCACACACATATGAATCAATTTATATTTATTCATTATATCCCACAAAAAACATGATTCCCAGAAGGGTCCTATCACTAGTCTCAAAAAATACAATGTTGATTGTCATGGCCAAACATATATCATTTTAAATAATATATTTTAATTTATGAATGGATAAGATTTTTATAAAAAATCCTCCCATTGATGATAATATTTATAGTAACACATAAAATGATTAATAGTTAACTGAATCATTTCTTCTGAAATCTAAATATCAAGTATTATTTATCCATGTATTTATTTGTGATAAACCATACAGATTTTATACATGATCCCCAAATCACTACTTTGTACATTCAAGAATCTATATATAAACTAATAGTTCTTATTTATGAAAATTTAATATCAATACAGATGATGTCTAATGAATTCCATCATATGAGGCATACCATTAATATAAAATAATAATTTTTTTCATAATTGGAACAAATGAATTAATATTTTGATTCAATCCAGCACTACACATACATGATCATATTAGATGGGGATTTTTGAAACTAAATAATGACTTCAATTGGAATTATACTCCTTTAAAAATTTTATTTTAACATAAATAAAAAATGTTGAAGGATGACTGTATATGTTTAAGGGGATAAATTATTATTTAAAATAAGATAATAATATAACACATATAACATGTAATCATATGATAGAGAATTAAAATACATGGAAAAATTATATTTCTTCAGGGGATGGTCCAATGTGAGTTATTAATTATATTCTATAATTCCCATCATTCCATGTCTATGTGATTGATATATAAAAAGAATTGAGATGTTGACACCACTGAATGATATAAATGACAATATAATGATAATATTATGGCATTTAGGATATTTTATCAATCATATTGAAATAATACTCACGATGCTAATGTCTCAAATTCCCCATTGAATAAAAATATATACAAAAAAACTTCCCTATATTCAACCTATAGTTAAAAAATATTATAAAAATAAGATATGAATCAATTAGAAACCATCATTTTATATTTTGTATTCATCTTGAAAACCAAAATAATGTATATTTATAAATATTTAGCTGTGTTTATCTATAAAAAAATAATGGTGGCTCATTCTAATCCACTTTATATTAATCATAATGTTTTTGAGAAGAATGACTCTTATGGATAGCTATGTTATCTAGCCAATGAATTCCATGAATTCATTTTAAAAGGGAAGTACCATAAATTTCCTATAATAAAAAAACATATAAAAAAAGTAACAATTAGATGGAATGAGAAGTTGTGACATGTATTATTCTAACCGTTCATAATATTCGGAAAAACTATTTCATGTGGAATAATATTGGCCTAACACTTTTTTTAATTATCAAGAAAGTCCTAAAACCATGAGTAACATAATAGTTTGAATAGCCTTTATCAATTTTTTAGATGGTAGGTAAATCCAAAACAACTGTGTTGTAGGCATAATTTCAATACAAAATATGATAGTTAAATGCTTTAATTTCCCTATCGTGTATTTTAATATAAATTTTTATTATAGAAATGAAATATAAAGAGAAAATTATCAGTATTATTCTTATAAAAAGAATATATAAATTATAATTTTTATTTGTATTAATATATATATATATGGTACTCTATAATTTAATAATAAACTTTAATGGAGATATTATTTCATAAAATGAATAATTTTTCTCAAAAGGATCTATTGTTTATAATTTGAAATAATGGATTGAAAATGATATAAGTAACCATCCATTGATAGTATCACCATAATTTTTTATCATCCCAAATTATCATAAACTGAGAATATAAAATCCATATCTCCATTAATTATTCTATAAACATTGATATAAAATTGTGTTTTGAGAGAACCAAAATATGCATTATTCCCTCCACCTCTCTGATAATGTCGGATAAGAATATCATAAATTTCCATTAATCCTTAAAATCATTAACTGTCTACATAACAGTTGTAGTACTGAAATAATTTACCATCATATTTCATTTCCTTTATGAACACATAAAAATGAAATAAAAATATTAAATGAATTTTCACTAACCATCTTTTCTCACATAGCCTAAGGGATTCTAATTGAAACACCCCAAGACCACCTCCAATAGGCCACGAACTAGAAACCAGCACCGAGTAAAAATATCACAGACATGGAAGGACTTATCCTATGGTACTACACTCAGGTACACATCCCTCCATACCAATAAAATAATGATGGTTTAAACAACACAACTGATACCAGAATGCATGAACACTTCTTAATGAAACTATATGATTAAAACATGGTTGGATAAAAAACAAAATAATATCCCAGTGAAACAGAAAAAGAGTATAACCTACTAAGAAGGGTGAGGATACTATCAAATTCATCACCGGGTATGAACGGTAGTCTTTCTAGATAAACTATACTAATATTTTACTAGTCCTACAAGGAGTCCCCTATATGTATTTATATCTGCATAAGACAAGACATGTGTAGGAATAGTCCATGATGTTTTGAGAATAACATTACCTAGTAAGACACTCCAAAATCACAAAAATTAATTATAACGAGAGTGGTTAGTTAATCATCGCAATGGTACTTTAATAAAAATATAATACATAATAATATTAATAATGATATACCCAATATAGACACTATGTCTCATGTTAAGGTCACCACCACACTTATAACATTGGATTCTACTCGAGGTTTCAAAGAAACATCCATTTTTTCAAACTCTCTCCACAATCCTGATAACACTAATGGTGATAAAATAAGAGGTCATAATTTTCTTCCCCCAGAATCAAGAAGTATGCATTGATACTCAAAATATATTTATATGAAGATAGTGGATGTATCCTATGACCTGTGTAGTTTAATAATCCCAATCTATAATAATACTCTAAATATAATATTAATACATAGGTATGTTGGTCACATCGATTCCTTGATAACCCCACCCGTGGAAGAATATGGTAGAGGATAAAATATCAATCCCAACAGAGGTATTATGAAAAATATATCTAACACAGATCACATAGATGGGATCACACCCTATAATCAATATTTTTTACCTCAATATATCGTAATTGGGATGGATTGAGGGGGTGTAACATAAGGAACATGGTTGAAACTGATGAAAAAAGGGAATCAAACCACCCTTGAAAAATTTAATGCTATTTACTTGGAGTAAATTTCATGTCACACAATCTTTAAGTCTTCTAGTTTTATATGAAATGTTTTTTTCTATTTCAATCCATACCCATGTAATTCAATTCAAGCATGTGTACCCTAATTATGCCCTCTACGTAGAAATGTCTGAGTATTGGGTTACACTGATATACATTGTCCATTCTAATGTACCTATATGAGTCTTTTCTTGTTTACCCCAAGGATACATGCAACCCTATCTAGAATGGTTGAAAAATAATTTGGTATATCCCATAGGGTGTGTGATATTTTATTTTCCCTTAAACCCTTTCCATTATAGACAAGGTAGTAAATGAAATGTGTTATATGGACTAAATTTTTTATAGTTGGAATTTTTTAGAACCGATTGGTTATTAATTCATTTTCTTCTCATGCATAATAATCCTTTGTTACAGCCACATTTCTCATCATTAAATCTGGTTCTAATGTTGGCCAAGCCTTACAATAGTTGATGTCTAGATTCTATACACCCATTATAATTGGGAGAAACCATCATTTCACCACATAACCATAATTTCCAAATCATTTAAATTGAACATCCAATCCAACACATTAATTACCTATCATTATCAACATTTACATAATCATTCCATAAATCACATAATAACACCAATGAATATAATCTATTGCAGCAAGTATCAATTGAAACATGATCAATTTAGGGATATTTATTGAACCATAGGTCAAATGGGATATCAATAATTATAGAATTGCGAAATTATAGGGAAAATCACAACAATGAGTGGGGATTGAGAATAATTCATTGTTTAGGTTAGACTTCATTCCATTACTAGGATTGAGATGAACTCATGATAGAGTAACAATTTCATGAAGTAACATAAAACATTATTTCTTGGATTATAGTGAAAAAAATTAGTCAATCATCTATTAGTTAATAAATCGTGTTACTTTTATAGATTCGTGATCAACATGGGATAAAAAATGTATAATACAAATGGAACACATTATCTTCCATGAGGTTAGATCAATCGTTGATAAAGTAAAATTCTAGACAGTTATTGTTCGTCTGATCCCAAACTATAATGTTGGAGACATCATTGGAAAATTATTCTTGTATCCTTTGTCCAACATTCATCCCTGAAGTATCACTTTCATGATCTATCACATCTTTATGGTTTATATAGACAAACCTAGGGATATACAAAAATCATGATTATAAAGTGGATGATTGGTTTTGGTTTGTTAAAAAATAATATATATATATATTTATATTTATATTAAATTACTAATATTCCCACAACTTCACATAATCTAAACACCTGATGAACATAAATAAAATTAAACACCTATGGTGAAACCAATAGTCTAAATATAATGGCTGTCTTGGATTTCCAATAATACACACTATCTAGATTTTATTACATTGTTTAAAAATAAAAACATTCTTCTGATATAATACATTTAGTATTTTATTTATGTCAATACAACACCTCAATAAGCCCTATAATCTCTTGTTGACATTTCACCTAGCATTAAAAATGTTCATAAAATAGTTGAATGATTTTCAAGGAAATCATTATTTTAGAATTATCCACACCTCATAACATTTCTTGCAAGAAATATAAAAAATCCCTAGTAATGATTATGGTAATAGGCTCCTACCTGGTTCACCCATTCTAAGGTTCCCTCATTTTTATTCCCATACTACCACTACCACACACCAAATTAATCCCTCACTCATGAATAATATTCTCCTACAAATCCAAGATATATACCATGCACTCAACCAAGGTATATCTATCCTCGAATTCTAACTCACTCATGTTGATATAATTAGATGATGTGAACATGCCTCTTTAGCTACAACACAAGGAATACTTCATATACTTGGTCTAATTATCGTGGTAGGTATATGTTTTATTCCACCTCATATTCCCTATATAGTATCTAAAATTGAACAATTTACCATAGAGATATCATACTATAACAAAAAAATCATTGAAATCCTTTTTGAGGTGGGACCTTCAAGATTTAAAGATCTCCCTAGTTAAACACGAAAGGCCTCATCACTAGTATACATATGACTTATGACAAATTTGGTTAATCAACATTAACTCCTATATAACCTTCATATTCTCTATTATTCTATCCATAACTACTATAGTAAAAGTGCAGACTCTTATAAGTCATTCTAGTACAGTGGTGACCCTTATCGACTAACATAAAAGATACTGAATGGTCACATAGTAATGGTGTAATGGTGTCTATTTTTTATATAAATCATAAAAAGTTTAATTGATACATTCAACTATTTTGAATGTCCCCAAAAAATTTTTTTGAGCATATCCACTTGAACCATAATAGTATGCTCGGTTTGGTCATCATTATAGAGGTGAAACTCCATACCCAAATAAAATTGAGTCCCAAAGGATTACTTGAATAATATTTATATTCACGATTCCCATTTTTCATCACAGTCTAAAATGATATTCGATTGAACTACTTGAATATGGACTCTCTGGTACTTAAACTAATCTTAAGCAATTTTGAAAAATCTTCTCTCGTGCAGAAAAGAAGTGGGCCGACTATGTGATTTGATGTAGAATAACTTATATCACTTCATTTACTTTAGATGATCATGGTATTAAGATCATTAATTCCAAAGAGAAACTATCACACATCTATAACTATTCCACTAGGGTAAGGGATAAAACAACTCAAACATAGTACTCATTAATCACATTATTATGAGTGATGCCTAGGGGGATAAATTCCTCAACAAACATTTTAATTCCTGGATATTAGAACTAATGTAGAATGTCCTTATTCTAATTTTCCACACATGAATGATTCACTAGGTTGGTGTGAATTAAACTCCTATATAATACCATATCCCTCAACATTATAAGCACCACATTCCATTAATGATAAATGATGGAATTCTATGGACCTTCATAAAATCCATTAGATCATATTCAATGGATATCTAAACATCCAAGGTCTCTCAGTTGATATCTCATAGATATTCCTTCAAAACATGATACAAAACTAGAGGGATAAGAACCAATTGGTTGAGGTATACTTCATCATCCCCATCCACTAAGGACAATTGAAACAAGGTCACTACACTAATTCCACGCCCAATAAATATAATCAACATATTATATTAGGAGAATATAGTACCATGTTCCCCCTCTATATAGTGTATAATATCTTGAAGTCCTAATCATGGAAGATACTATATCCAAAGCCTTTATCAGATGTTGAGATAAATTTATAAAAATATATAATTGAGACTCGAGTGATCGAAATAAAAGATAAAACTCTCTCCCATAAGATAATATCTCGAAATCTTCTGGGAGATGACCAAAACTACCAGTTATAGATCTGTGGTCACATAATTTTGTTCATGTGAACTCAAATATCATGAAACATGTGAGGTAACTACCTTCGTATCCATAAAATAACATTTAAGCCATGATCCATATGAATCACAACACATAATGTACTCAACACCCCTTATGGATGTTTAAATATGGGGTCACTCCCAACATATTCTCCAACTCCAGAAAAGCATAATGTAAACTTTCAATTCACATGAAAGGTTGTATCTTATGTGTAAAATAAGTCATTAAATTTTTAGTCCTATAGAAATAAATTTTGAATCATCGATAGTATCTTATAAACATAAGAAATATCTATACTTCATCCATACTATTGGGTGGATCCCATGAAACCATTTACTCATCCTTCTCATGGCCCACCATTACTATCTCCAAAAAGATGACATATCCCAGGAAGGGAACATATCAAATATAGAACATAAACTCTAATAGATTCTTATAAATATTGTACACTATATATATCTCGTGACCATCGTCATGTTTCTCAAATGATCCTACATAGAAATTTAATACACCCTGGTTTTGTTGATGAAGTCCACCACGAACCACTATAATAATGTTGGAATGATTTAGTTAATGAACCTCATGATCACTTTTACAGTATTATTACTAACAAAGGGTATCACTAAGTACTCATATTGACAATCATTGCATCATAATTTCATCGTTATTATGTCATAGTTCTGAACTTTGTGTTGTTGATATCTCAACATTTGTCAAATAATTTAGTACCTCCTCTCCCCAATTAGATACCCCAAGAGTTTTTCCGTCATTGGTAGTGAATACTGGTTAATCACTATCCCCTTGTTCATGAGATAGTAATCTACACACAACCTCGAGCTCTTATCCAAGTTTTGGAGAACAAAAATAGGGATGCCTAGAGAAAACCTTGGGTTTGAAAAATCCCATCATACGTAACACCTCGAACTTCACCATCTGATAAAGAATATCTACAACAGTCATCTGATATGTTGAAATATATATCAATGAGTTTTAACAGAGTTAGTATATGAAGGAATCAGTCTCTTGTATGGGAGGTCAGTCCAAAAAAGATTTTAGGAATACATCACCATATTCCTCCACCACTTCAAGATGTTGGAAGCCTCTAGAATCTGATACTCCATGGGACATAATATAATACTGGTGAGTAATTGGTTGTATCAACTAATATATTATCTCATCCCACTCGGTTTAGGATTCCATATCACTAAATATGGATAATCTCATCCCATCTTCATGAGCACACATCATCCTTCACCTATTATTTAAAATCTGTTTATGAACGAAGTATAATTATTTCATACATAATATATCAATTTAATTGCTAATAACTAGTATAAAGATATCCAAAAATAAATATCCTTCCTCCATGATTAATGTAAAACTATTAAAAAATGTGTGTGGTCGCTGAATCTCCTCCTGTAGGGGTATCCAATCGTAAAGGATAAGATAATGTATCAACCGTAATCTCTAGGTCTCTAAAAAGGGATTCAATTTAAAGTATTGTATTTCACCTATGTATATCATAAAATCATATAAAATAGAAAAAGATATATATTTTTTCAATAATTATCCCTATAAGAATCTGTTCATTTCCCTTTCACATCCAGTATCATTCCTCATCCCTATCCACCAACTACTTGATCTTGACAAGGACCACCTAAGGGTTGTTGTGGAAATAGGAAAAAATTCATGAAATCAATTGTTTCTTTCCCTCAAACGATACCACATATTTATCTATACGAACCACATTATAAAAACTAGTGGCTCTTATTGGGGAAAATTTAATTCCTCTTTATCAGTTGTATGGAGATTCTGGTAATCCAGCATGAGTAGTCTCTAACCGTTGTAGCAGTAGCATCTCCTCACGCTACAATTATTAGAACTATCAAGAGTTAACATAACTAAAAACCCATTATAATGGGTCTAACTCTTTAATTAGATTACATGACCTAATCCATTTATCTACCATCGGATACCAACTACACAAGTCTCATCCTCTACAAGACAATTACCTGTACTAATTGGTGGTGTCAGCTTAGCCATAAATCTCTCCACTACCAAAGCATGTTCGAGAACTCCAAAATAAGTAGAAATGTAAAGAGGTTACCCAATTATTTAGATATCTATATATATATAATCGTGAAATGTTTTCTAATAATACTCATCTAAAACCATATCCATTGAGTATCATTAGTGGTTGAAGGCTCTCGATGAATACTCTACTACATTTATTGTGGACTATTGAAGTTGTAGAATCTCAAAGATATGCACCTCCCACAACCTATTTGGGGAGAACTATAATATAAGAAGTCACTAAAATTAGGTCAATTAAATATTCTCCTCCTCATATTTTAAAGCCACAAAAAACCACCATCACTCAATAGAGCCCTGAACCTGGCTCTCTACAAGCAAAACCATCTAGTTTGGAGGATTCCTGAAAATGAGAAAAACTCATGAAAGTTCCTCAATCCATCACTCAACTTCTTAGGTGTATGGTGGCGCCAAAACATGAGGTTTATTTAGAGTTCAAACTAAATATGTTTAATAATCATATTCCCCTCATACTCTAGTACTATTGGTATAAAATTATGCTCAACTATTGGGTATAAGACTAATAAAGCTCCTCTAGGATCCACCAACTAAAAAATTCATTGTATAAAAGCCTCAACCCTTAGAAGATCATCCTCAAGATCATTATATATAATAATATCTAGAAATCATAATTTGGGATTACTAAAATAGATAATATACATCATGGTCATGATTGTATCTAGGAAGCTGACTCAAGAAAAACATGGAATCTATAATCCATTCCTATATGATTCATCAACCAATGTTTTACCAAACATGAGTACCTATATGTACTGATTAAACATGCATGAAATCCAAGTCCTAGTGAATGGTTGTGTTGGCTACCACCCAACACTAGTTTACCTATCATGGGAGAAACAAATGGAATCACTTTAACATTGTATCCATAATTACCAAACCAAACCTCAAAAATAGAAAATATATAAACTATGGTACTTTGATGAAATATCTCTAATAATACACTCCCACAACCCAAGAAACTAGTTCTTGGATATATGGATGTATGTTTATTATTACACCCCAATCCAACCTCTATTAGTCTAGGGACTGGGAACCAACATTTAGTAGGCTTATCAATCTCCTTGGAGGACATAACTAATGGTACTAGTATACATAATCAAATCTCAATGTAAACAGACAAATGCAATATCAAAATAATTAATACTAATACCAGAATTCACAATCATCCAAATCCCACCCTCTGTGTACCACATAGTACTAAATGAAAAAGGGTCATATACAAGCCATACAATACTATAAAATTTTCCAATTTGTTATGAAGTTGAAGGATACGGTCTAAAGAAACACTTGATGTGATCGTTGGTATTTATAACTCAACTATGATGCATATTATTTTTCTCCATATAGGACCTCATTTAATTTCTTATCATAAGCATACATTATGAAATATGTGGGATGATCCCATGAAGGGGTTAGCATAACAATGGCACCCAAAAATAATGAGACATATTTCATCAATAGAGTAGTCATATCACCATTGTAATGGTAATACAATCATAATACGAGACCAAATAATATTTACCTTAATATACCCATGATAGACCATATGTATCATTGTAAGGAATCATCAACACTAATATTGTAGGATTCAAATTTAGGTTTCAATGTAATTCTTGTCCAAGTTAACTCACACCATGAGATTGATAATTCTAATGGAACCCCTCCAATTGGTTGTGCTCATAAAGAATATCTATGATGAATTATTTAATGTAAATCATAATATATGGATTCACATATCGGGGATCTCTCCCTGGACATCCGATTTATACCAGGACCTATATGTAATATCATGATTAGTTGGGGATCATTACCCTAGTTTATTGGTCATTTCAGTTCATAGAACTCCCCCACTGATGGGATGTGGTGATTGATAATCCCCTCACGGGCCAAAAAAATGGTATCCTAAAATATGATACATGACTAACCCTATATAGGTGATTATGTACTACACTCTAGAAATGATTCTTCACTCTTCCCCTACGGGGATGGACTGAGGGAACATATGAAAAGGAAACTTGTTCATACTAATGATAATAAATTCACCCAAACAACCATGGAAAAATTAATTGGTGTGTTCATTGATTATGTGGTGTGTCTTTACTACCCCGAGTCATCATGAGTGATTTATATCATGCCCATGTAATTCAAATTTTTCATTTATACTCTAGTTATTATCATGAACATGATTGTTTATTTGTTTCAGTCCATTAATGTGTACTCTAATCATTATTTTGTACCTTGTTGTGTACCTGCAAGTTTACTCGATAGTTATATTTAAATACATCTAGCATGGGTCATGTAGGATTTGGTATGTCCTATATGAAGTGTGATATTTTATTTGTATATAATACCTAGTCATCATAGTCAGGGTAATACAAAATATCTGTTCTTGGGACTATAATTTGTGTAGTTCAGATTTTCCTAAACCATTAGGTTGTTCACATATTTTTTTCCCATGCATCTTAATCCTTTGATTTAGCCAATATTCCCTCTATAGAATCTACATCTAATACAGGCTAAGCCTTTTTTTCCTTTATCCAGAATCTGGCCACCCAATTTTCTCGTGAACTATTAACACCACACCAAATCCCTAGAATAACGAATCCATGATTCTAAATATCTAGTATAACACCTGAATTTCCTATCATCTTCATCACACCATGATCATTCACCCGATATAAAACTTACTCTCATGAAAATAATACTTTTTAGAAAATATTTCATGTGAAATGATAAATTTCTATGTTGTTTTCAAACCATTAGCCATGCAGGATGCCGAAAATGGTCTATAGAAGAAATAAAAAAAACAATGGGAGGATTCAATATTCATAATTATTTGGGTTGGCCTTCATTTGATTACCATGAAAATGACCAACACACAAAGAAGAAATAATATATAACGAAACCTAAATTAATGTTTCCCTACATATAATCAAAAAATAATAATCAACCATTAATCAATTAATAAATTTTTTAATGTTAATTTATCCACAATGAACATGAGATAACAAAAATGGATTAATTAAAAAAACAATACCTCAAGGTTGGATCATTCATTGGTAAATAATACATAAGGTCCATTATTGATGATGAGATTCATGAACTATGTTGGTGTAGACAATCTTTGGAAAATTGGTCAAGGATCGCCACTCTTAATATCAAATTCCATGTCATTCTTCTATGATATCTCTCAATCCATAGGTTTAGGTTGATTAAACTATGTATTTTCTATAATGAGTTTTATAAAGGGGTGGATAAGGTTTATCAAATTAAAAATAAAAATTTAATAGATAAATTTATTAAATTGAAAATCAACACATTAGTACATATTATTTGAACACCTGATACACATAAACATTATGTCATTCCTAGGGTGAAAACCATATTCCATATTTAATGTTGGTCATAGATTTATGATATAATACCCCATTATAATGTTACCGCCATTATTATAGAGAACTATTCATGCATACAATAAAAAATTAAAAAAAATTATTATATTAATATAGAGACGGCCTAGGCCCTGAAATCTCAGGATGACTGAGATACAAACATTTAATGTATTCTATAACATATTTTAAATATTTAAAAGGATAAAAATAGTGTCATTGAATAATCTAAATTAAAATCTTATGACCTATTTTAACATTGAATTTATCTAAAAAAATATTTTGTTTCTAGATTTAAAACTTTGGACAAATTGTATTTATTTTTATTGATTCATACTAAGAAAAAATTATTATATTATTCCATGGATGTTCATTATTTTTGTTGTGCATTCCCACATTCCAAAGTTGTTCATCCTACAACCACTATAGAGATAATAACCACACCTTAACTAAAATGGAAGGAATAATTTTTAGAAATTACTTTATTAGGTTTAGTTTACCAGATTATGGTACCATCAAAGATTTAATAAATTACCATGTATTGTATTTATGATTCAATTTCATGCCGAAATCAGAATATTGCAACAATTTAATTCTTAATTAGGTGATCATAATGATATCAAACTAGATTAGTGTGTCAGATACATTTGGATTGAGAATATTTCATTACCTTCCACATGTATGGAAATGAAGGTGTCCTATTCTAATCAAATAATTTATCTTATGATAACATCCTACTGAATTAAAGGCTCATCACAAGAGGAATGTTATTCTCATCACATAATTCACCCATGGCTTGTCACTTAGGTTGTATTATACTCATCAAACAAGAAATAATGTGATCATCACATTGTGTATCCTAGGATAATCATCAAATTAATCCTAACCTCATCTTAGAAGTCATCTTAGGCTAGTCACTCAAGGAACCCTATGCTCATCTTATAGGGTTGTTTGAGGTTTTTTATGCATCAAAGAGGTGGGTCAAACAATTCACATTAAATAGGGAATATTATAGTAATTCTATAATTGAAGGAAGGGTTCCATCGTAATTGTTGGAAAAGAGTAACTGGTTTACTTTTTCTCTTCATATAAAGGCATACATAGTTTAATTTCCAATATGTATGAGCACTCACTTTCTCGTCATGTATGGTAGGGAACATATACATTCTACTAGAGATAAATCCTCACAATATGACTACACATGTGTTCGTAGAATTTATATCTAAATGAGGATGAATAATGATAAGAATATCACATATCGGTGTGTCCAATTTATTTGTCTATGGGGAAAAATTATCATACAATCATCATGTAAGGATTTTCATGGTTTATAGTCTACTGAGGATGCTTTGGGGAATAAACTATCACAGGTTTTCACTCTATAAGGCGTGCCTCTTCTTAATAAGGTGGTTATGTTGTAGGGGGTTTTAATTTGTAGAATGTTAGATATGATGGTAATAATTATGGTATGTCATGATTAAACAACTATGATTCACTCTATACATCTAGTTTATTTTTGAATCGAAACACACATAGATTAAGATGTATCATTTATGTTCATGTGATAGAAGTATTCTATGGTTTTCAATGTCATGTTGTAAGGTGAATGTACTATGAAAGGGATGACATCAGGGGGCATATTTGGTCATTAAAATGGGAACAAGATGATTCTTAATAACTAGTGGGATGAGTGAAGGTGGGATTAATATGGTTCCAATACGTGGAATAAGGTAGTAATGAAGTATTCCACCTAAAATATGTTTAGTCGAAAATGTATTGGATACTTCCTATCACTACCATCCTAGAATGTGGATGGGTTTTATGGAACAAATATAGTTTTTTTTCAGGGACTAAGGAAATATTAGGCCAAATATTGTTTTTGTATATCCTATGAACCATAAACTCTCATTATGGTACAATTTGAAGAAGATTAATGAAAAGTATATAAATACACTATTTTACATAGCATTGGAGTTTCAGAATACATTAATATGTCTAAGAAGTTGTTATACAATTTGAAAATTGTATGTTATTAAAGGTAGTTTCACGAGACCATATCAAATAAATTATAATAATTTTGTTGTTATATAATAGGAAAATATAATATGTTTCCCACAAAAAAATTCATTAAATTTTTTTAATATAGGAAGATTAAAATATTGATTTTGGGGGGTTGAGATATTCATATTCCCCGAAATTAAAAATAAAAATTCTAAACCATCAAAATAGAAATGTGAGATATAGTTTTAGTCTAACATATCATGAAATTGTCTCTATATTGAAATAGTAAAGTGGTAACACAATATTATTCTTTTATTATTAATTTATATTTAATTCATGTGTATAATTCCTATGTTTAGAACATTTTGGATAGATGGGGAATTAATTTCTATAAATTGAAAACTCATTTCCTAATAGAACATATCCCTTATTCGACATTATTTTATCTCAAAATAATTTCCTCTTATATCATTGTTGGATTCATATATTCAGTATCCATAAAACCTATCTCCACGAAAAAACTATTCTGATAAAGATTAGAATGATTAAATTCTATGGAAAACAATAAAAAAAATAATTTTATCCTTTGGGTTTTTATAAATAGGGTCACCCACATTCATATATATAAGGTAGGGTATTATATTGGGGAATATGAGCTCTTCATGATAATTGAATATTTTTTTCATTAGTTGTAACTCATTTATTTTAAAAAAATTTATTATCAAAATCCTTTTATTTAGATATGTTCATATTCTATGTGAAAATACTTATACGATAAATAATTTTACATAATTAACTTCAATATTCATCAACCAACATTTTCATAAGTTAATTTATATAAACTAAATGTGACTCATTATTTATTAACTAATTAAATTGGTCCAATAAGAGAAATAAATGGAAATCCTTATAGTAGTAAAGGGACATAGAGAAATTGGATCATATCATGAAAGTGGGTCTAATCTATTCACGAATATCCTTTAAACATACATAAAAAATAATTAATAGTATAAATTACATGGATGTAATATCAATTGTATGGTTTTTCCTTCATAATGATTCTAGATTTTAAGATTTCATCCTTGACACTCCCAGCCATTATTTTATGTTTAATCATGATACATGAGATGAAACATTTATATCACCTTCTATCATGTAATTGACCATTTCACATTGAAATTAATAGTTCAATGGAATCTGATTTGAAAAATAGATAGTGAGATAACAGTTACAAAAGTGTCTCCTCGATAATATTAAATTATCTTGTAGACTAGTATAATAGATGTGCATTGAGGTTGTATGTATGAGTAGGACTTGCAGTTTGGTGGAAGCTTCATCGATGAGTGTGTGTGGGACCACAGGGTCTGGCATACATGTCACAAGTACTGAGATCTAATTCATGGGTTTAAACTACAAATGGAAGTGTAGAGCTGATATATTTATTTCTATCATAATATAAATACATTTTACTTTCATTATAGTGAGGTAAAAATTAGTTATTGGATCCAATATATTATTGTATGGATACTTATATACTGTGGGATATATAATATGTTCTTACAAGTGATTATTATATGGGATGGATTAGATAATCTCTCCTTGTTTTAAATATAATTATATATGAAATTATGGGATTCATAGATTTAATAGACTTTCCACTATCAAGAAATATCTTTCATGGAATTTTTAAAGATTTTCCTCAACATGAATTGAAGTAAAATCCCATAGTAGACAAATGAGTGTCTAGGAATCCAAGATTAAGGAATACTCAGGTCATAAAGGATTCATTTGAATTAAGGAATTTAAAATTAATGGAAATTATGTATGATGAAATGAATTCTATAGTAGATAATATCTTGATTTTTAATAGGCATCCATAGTAGAATGTTAATGATAGTTATATATATTCGCATATAGGTGTGGTTGAGCATGATTATGATGGAATTTATAGAAATCATAGGAGAAAAAATTGAAACATTAAAATACAATTCTCGCTGACATATATTGATTTCTGAAGCATATCATCTAAGGAATCTCTCTACTATGAATATGTAATCCATTCATGTTTTTATATGGATGGGTTTCCTCAAACATCGAGGCCATTAAAATGTAAACATCGAGCACAAAAAAATAATTTTTTGGGCATGGCCAACAAATCTGTTTTTCATAAAAAATGAATAATAAATGATTTCCACAATAAAATCATAATAAATAGGGAAATTAATTAATTTATTAATTTACATGAATACTTGAACCATATGAGGAGGATCATAAAATGTTATTCATAATTAATTTATAATAATATCTAGAAAAACCATAACTTGTAATTACTTATTCATTTATTATATGTTTGATTCTATTTCAACATAAAAACATTGATTTGTAGGATCTAAGTACATAATAATGCTAGTGTTGACCTATATATGAACCCCAATCTATAAACATCTACATAGATTTATTAGGTGATACCATGGTAAATTATGATATAAAACACCAATCATGGTTGATCAGAGTAATGGCTTGAGAGATGAGGGGAAGATAGACCTCTCTAGATCTCTATAAATATCTCTAGGGTTTATGAATTCTCATTTACATCCATTGTGAAAAAACAATCATACAGAAAAATGGTGTTATGGTATTTATATATTACAAAATGTTCACATTTTTTTATTTTAATATATGCCCATTTTTTAATACCCAAATTTATAGTGAACCTAATTTAATAAAAATAATATAATTACTATTTACTAGACATTGGTATTTCTTAATAATAAATTAATTACATTTCTAATAAAACAATTAAACACCATCATCTTATCCTTCATGATATTTATCGAACCTATAATAATGAATATGTATTTAAAAAATAAATATCAATATACATTCCATTGATAGATTAAAAAATTTTATATTTTCCAAATAATGAATAAATGGTTATTTAACACACATTATATTTATTATAAATTTTGTTTAATTCCTAACGATCTTCAAAACCTAGATAATTATTAAACTACAAAGGAAGAATATCAATTATTATAGAATGTTTAATTCATCATTTAATATAACCATGATTTTATATATGATTACTATGTGACCCAATATAAAAAATTCTTGGTCAAATATTGTTGGCGATTCTTGGATTCCAATGATAGAATATGAGAACACCCCAAAAACCATAAAGAAATAATACAATTTCTTAAGAACAGATAATCTCATAAAACATATTGTGTAATATAAATCTTCTAAATATATCTCTAATAAATAATGTTTCATATTTTATATATTTACAGTTTTTATCTATGTTTGATTCTATGAATATATATAAATGAACTTTGTGAAAAACATCATGTCTATGTATTTATCAAGGAAGATCCATTCCCATAAATGTTTCAATACATCAACATTTATTCGTGGATATAATGGATAAAAACTTTATCACATTACCCACTAATGAATTATCATCCAATACATAGTTGACATATCATACTTCTGTTGGATCATATTTCATACCATTTTTCATAATCAAATCAAATTACATGACTTATTTTTGGGATGGAATCCCTCAATGTATCATTGACTCATTTTTGGGTTGATTGTGTGTTTTTTTTAAAGTGGGTTTCCTTTGTATGTTGTGGAGTGAGGAGATATTTTTAGAATGGATCAATGGATATAGATTGGATTCCCTAGAAGTGGTACATAAAATTTCATACACAAGTGGACGTTGTTAGCCAATGTTTTCCAAATTTTTTGGGTTCCAAGATATGGAGTATGTATAGCATCACAAAAATATTATTTACATGATTTCATTATGAAAAAATTATAATGGAATGGTTTTTATGAATATGGGATTTGATTTGAGTGTTTCATGAAAGATCGTAAAATTTGGATGGTGATCTATGTGACAACGATGAGGATGGAGAATAATGAAGGTGAGGAGCATCACAAGCGATGCGTCGCTGTAGATTATTGATTTTCAAAGTGATCTATAAAAAAATTAGGGGAATTGAGGACATAGAATTTTCCTATAGATTTTTTTAAAAATGTATCATTGTAGTATGAAATAGAGAGCATTATAAAATGGGGATGATGTGTCTCGAATGTTTTGGAATCTATGGAAATGCCTATAAATAGGCCTCTACCCCTCCATAAAATGTATCAAGACATAATAATGATCATATGGCTACGGAATTGAAAAAGTGGTTCATGAAAGTGATTATTGAAAGTGTTTCGTGCGAAGAAGTTTTCAAAGTCTATAAAATCCAATCAAATGTTTTGAGCATAGAAAAAGTAGTAATTTTTTGATGGTTGTAAAAATCATAATAAAACTGTAGAGATTTGGGATGTCTATGAAAGCTTCACGAAAAAAAGAGAACTGCCTAGGCTACTTGAGATTCAGGAAATAGGTTTTATTTTTTAAGGATAAGTTAGATTCATGAATTGAAAGGCCTTCGAAAAAAGTATTTCAGCATTTCAAAAGATGATATTCATGAAGGTAGTGAGAATTGTGAATGCTTTTCCGAAGGAATTAACCTGTAAATCTATGGTAATGTGGTATTCATTAGTTCAATAAAATTAGAACCTAAATAGATCATTTATCTACTACTAAGGATTTATTAATTATTGATAATGAAGGGAACTACAATTCTATAAAATGTGGTTGAATCCCTTCAAAGAGTATTGATCAATGAAATAGGAAGAAGGTTATATTTTCCACTAGATGAGATCTAGACAAAGTAACAAAGGGAGTAACCCATCAGAAATCAGTGAGATTACCATGTTTTATATAAGGTAATTGAGAATTTAAATATAGTTTATATATCCCAAACAAAATTTTGGTATTGATCGTTAGTGTATTTGGAACCTCCTAACATTCCCATTATTTGTACCTTGGATGTAACCTAGTGAGGGTGAACCAAGTAAAACTCTATGTGTATGTCCACTTGATTTCCTATAATACATTCGACGGATCCTCATCAGATAAAAAAGGATATATTAATATCATCATTAAAAATTATGTGAAAATAAAGTGACCCTCATAATAATGAGGACATTTCCAATGGGGAAGGACTAGTTTTGAAAAGAATATTGATACCCAGATTCATGCCCCCACCTTTTAGGGTATCTACGTCACTTTGGGACCTCGACCATATGGTATTCAATAAGGATAATGTTAATGTATAATTATAAAAAAAAAACACATTTAATAATAATCAAATCCAATAAAACATATAAATATTGATTTTCAATTTGTGGGTCGTGTTCTCAAAAAATCCTGCTCTGGAAATTACAAAGGGTGCACACTATGAGAAATTATTTTAATGTCTTATGAGTCTCCACCCTTGGTAAGATATACTGTTTTGTCCCATAATATGATATCGTCATGTTATTGAATATATATTCAATAATATATTCATTTCACCTCCAATTCCTCATTTTTGTTGGTAAATACTATATCCTTTTAGTGTGAGAGATATTCTTAGTACATTATCACATTTTATGTTATATAGAGAAACAATCCGACTATGTGAAGATAAATTAATAATATACATGAAAATAAATTCATTTAACAATCATATACTTAGTTTTTTGTTTTAGTCCATCTACCCCAATATACTCCCACATATAGTAGATTTATCTATTTACAATATTCATTCCATTAGATCTAAAATGATATTCATGAATGTATTGAGATAGAGGCTCCTTCTTGGGGGCCTCCTTATTTTCTTCTATATATATTCTACTCAACTATAATTTCCCTCATTTATAAAATTCCATCACTAGATGAAACATAATATGTATGCTATTTTTTATATGACATTGGCTCTTAGAAGAGAGCCACTAATATTGTGTAATAACTAGAAATTATTGAAGGATCTTGATTTCTTGACACCAAAACACGCACTTTGAAAAAAAATTAATCTATAAAACATATATAGCTACATCATAATCTACAATATATTAAGAAATAATTTTATTATAGGTGAAAAATAGAATAATTAAAATCTATATTCTCGTAAATCCTCTGTTGAGATAGAAGAAATATCCAAAATATAATTTTAGATCATTATGACCTATATTTATGATAGCAACAATAAAACATCTAGTGAGTAGCTCCTCATCACATCCATACTCCTAGCATATATCTATATTTAACCAAAAAATATATGATTATAGCCTTAAAATTTATCTAATTATGCTCAATTTGATCCTTTTTATATCTTAATACCATTATCAAAATATTGAAAACATAAAGACTCATATATAAAAATTTTTACATGATAAATATTATTCTATTTTCATGTGTGATCTAATTTATAATATCACAACCCTACCATGTTTTTAGTAACATATTCTTAGAAATATGTATACATTGTGAAACTGAAAAAATATCCTCTTGGATTGTATTATAATTATTCTTTTCAATATATGGTCATATTATGTATATTTATTTAATGTCCCATACCAGGTGCCACACCCTAGATCCCTTTTCAAGTTGGCCACATGACCTTAAGTATGCATCCTCATACCCAAATGATTCCAACTAGAAATGAGGGTCTAATATATTGATCATTTTGAGACTGTACCTACTATTATAATAGAAATATCCCAGGTGAAATAATAAATAATATTGTAATAACAAATAACCTTGAACTATACAAAATTCTAATGAAAAATAAAAATAAAAATATAATATCGAAACTATAACCAGAAATATTACATGTCAATCTTATTTCGTGTATCTAAAATGAAACACAAAATAAAGTGATTGGAGACTCTCTAAGTAGGTCTCAATCCACATCTGGTTCACTCATCCAATCTCTATCACCCCTCAGCCATCTATCTCTGCTACTTTTCCCTTAACATACATTGAAAATTGAAATTAAATTCAGGTGTAGAATAGGAAGCCCGAGTAGGGTGTGAGAACTACATAGTTGGTCACCAATAATATGGTCTAAAACAATATATAGTCAATTAATAATGTAATCAGTTTTATAAATAAGATAGTCACAATTCTAAAAGACTCGTAATATTCAAGGAAATTTTTTTTCTTAATTTTTTTTGGAATTTTACAAGGACAATGCTTCTAATGGCACCTAATTCCAAGGCCCGGTGTGCCCAGAATCATTTTTCCGAAGTTTTTCTTGGGTACGTTCAGTGAACGAACGTGCAGGTTTTTCTAACTTTTGAACCGATGCTCGGAATCGAATTTCGAGGGCAGCAATGGAATCGCAGCACCGGTACTTGCTTAGAAACGTATCTTCTGGAGTTGTGTTTCCTCAGTTTTGGTTTTTAATTTTTGGGGTTTAAGTTAAGAAATAAAATAAAGTCGTGCGAAAATTTTATTTTTATTTCATTTAAAGTCACCTAAAGACCACTTCAAGCAATTTAAGCTGAGTTGATGCAGATAGGGTACTATCCAAAAATATCCTACCCACTTGGTAGGATATTTGTGAGGTGGGGCCTGCACGAGCCCCACCGTTTCTTTTCCCCTAAGTAACGCACCCGCGAAAACCAATTTTTATGAAAGTCAACTGATGCATTTTCTTAAATTCGTAATGCACCATTTAATTTGGCGGTTTTATTCATTGAATTAATTCCATGAATTAATGGGTCATTACTTATCTCTTTTTCGTTTGTTGGCATGTTAATAAAATAAGACCAATGCTTTTTCTCCTTAAGTGTTGTTCGTTGAGAGGATTTGATAAATCTCATGTTCTTCATCCTTCTTCGTGAAGAACGCGAAGAACGCGAAGAACTCCGGCCTTCGACGAAGGGCGACGAAGAACTTTGAGCCCTCGGAGATCGACGACGCGACACCAAGTATCGTGACGCCGACGGTTCTTCTTCCGCGACGTTCTTCCACGACAATCCAACCCCGCGACAACCTTCGATCGACAACGACAAGTTAGGGGGTTGCGCTTCTTTTAAATCTCTTTGTGGGTTATAACAACATCACATATTTAATTATTATTAATTAAATCTGATGTTTCTTGATCATCGAAGATCGTCGACGTGACACCCTTCCGCGACGACGCGACGCCCTTCCGCGACGACGCGACGCCCTTCCGCGACGCGACGCTCCACTTGTTTCGCGACAGTCAATTCAGCGAAGAACGCGTGTGCGACGACTTGACGAGGTAGGGGTTTGAATGTTTCTAAGTTGGTGATTTCTTTACTTCGAATAAGAATGATATATCTGACGGGAATGTTCCGATGTTTATTTAAATTAAAAATTGTGAAGGTTAAATGTTTTACGTTTAGGCCAACTGCTATCGAGATAACGGGAGGAGATCGGTCCACACAAACACGGCCCATACCCCTCCCCCTTTTTTTATATTCTTCGTTTTGATTAGCGAAGATGGTAATGCATCATTGCACCACGCTTGAGCAAAAGGAGACGTGAATGATGCGGGCCACGACGAAGAAATGCGACGCAGTCGCGCTGCATCAAGGGTACAAACGAAGCCGCGGCCGGAGTCGGGCTGCGGCGGAAGGACGCGGCGTCGTCACGCCGCGCTGGACGAATTTGCAGCCATCCTGGAAGTAGCGGTCGGAAAAAAACCACCCACCAGAGAATTTGAAGAAGGCGGCCGGAAATCCAGCCGCCGGCGCCGGAAGGCGCGGGACCACAGGGTCCCGCGGCGAGAAACCAGTCGGCCCTGCGCTGGCCGGCCGTTACAGGGGAAAAGCCGGGGGGTTACACCCCCCGGGTTGCACACATGGCGCGACCCCTTAAAGGGGGCCACCGTTTGGAAATAAAGGAGGGGCGTAGCCCCTCTGGCGCACTCGCGCAGCCCGCTGGCCGCGCTGGCCGCGCCGCCAGCCGGGCCAGGCTTCCGGGCCGGGCCCAGACCCCCTAATTTCGAACTACTTTTGGTGAAATGCACATATCTTAGGCTACGGACCTCCGATCGATGCATTTTAAGTTGCGTAGCGATCCTGGTAATGAGACAGTTCTTTCGGTATATCGCACTCAAGGTTTCGGAATACATTGAGTTTGGCCGGGTTGGTTCGTACACGAATCCAATCGGGCCCTCGGAGCGGAAACACTCATATCTTGAGTTTCGGACGTCCGATCGATGTTCCGTCGACTTCGTTGAATTCCTCTAAGTGAGACGGAAATTTGTCATATTACGACCGAGGTTTGGATGTAGGTGGAGTAAGTTCGGGTTGGTTTTGCCTTAAAAATCAACCGGGCCCCTCGGACGAAAAAACCAATAACTCTCAGACCAGGCGTCCGATTGACGGGCCGTCTGCGACGTTGAGTTCCTTTTGACGATACAGAACTTCTGGATACATCAACTCTAGACTTTGTGTCAGTTGATGTATCAGCCTCTCAGCTCGTGGAGCGGACCCTCCAGAACGAGCATGCTGTGTGCGGGAACCCTAGTGCTGGCTGCGACTTCGACGACGACGACTGTGCAGAGATCCTCAGTGGACTGCGACGATAAAGAGTGCTGGTCTTGTATCCTATGTGGGTCCCAGCATAGATGAATCAATGAAGAGTGCTGGTCTTGTATCCTATGTGGGTCCCAGCTGTGCTGGTCTTGTATCTTATGTGGGTCCCAGCATAGATGATTCAGTGCTGGTCTTGTATCCTATGTGGGTCCCAACATAGATGAATCAATGAAGAGTGCTGGTCTTGTATCCTATGTGGGTCCCATCTGTGCTGGTCTTGTATCCTAAGTGGGTCCCAGCTTAGATGATTCAGTGCTAGTCTTGAATCCTATGTGGGTCCCAGCTATGCTGGTCTTGTCTCCTATGTGGGTCCCAGCTTAGATGATTCAGTGAAGACAGCTGGTCTTGCATCCTCAGTGGGTCCCAGCTTAGATGATTCATTATCTTTATTTGATCATCCCTTTCACCTTTTCGACGAAGTATACTTGTGTGAGCCGAATCCTATTTACTCTCCTTTTTGGATTGTGTTGAACTATCCTGTGTGGATTTACTGTTTACTCTCCTTTGTTGATTGTGTTGAACTATCCTGTGTGGATTTACTGTTTACTCTCCTTTGTGGATTGTGTTGAACTATCCTGGGTGGATTTACTGTTTACTTTCCTTTGTGGATTGTGTTGATCTATCCTATGTGGATTACTTTTTCTCTCCTTCATGGATTGTGTTGTGCTATTCTGTGTGAGTATACGTTATGCTTTCCTGTGTGGATTGGGTTGTGCTTGGGCTCGAATGTTGGAGTCGAACGAGAATTGATGACTTAGGTATATGTATGGGAATATACCTAAGCAGTGTCGGTTGTTACTTCATGATTGTATTTTTTCTTTGAGGTTTATCCTTTGTGGATTTCGGGAGACCTTCGGGGGTCTCAGGGTCCCTACTGAGTAGCTTATACTCACCCCTGCACGGGCTATGCCCGCACTTCGTTGTGTTGGTTGCAGACGACAGACAATGATGATCGTGGTGGAGGATTGTGGTGTAGGAATGTACCTAAAGGTGGACCACTGGGCGGGACGTACTCGGATTGGACGGCTGGACCGAGGAGCTGTGGAGGCTATCTGTGCTCTCCCTTCAGGTGGGACTTCCAGAGGACGGCTCGACGCTACAGATTTTTTTTCAGTTGCTGTTTTCCCCTTTCAGTTGTACTTTACAGTTGGGCTTGTATTTCCGGCCCCTTTTTCTTTCAGCACAGCTTGTTACAATTTTTACATAGTGTTTACTCTTTCCACTTGCTTACCCAGTGATGGTTTTTTACATTACAAAGGCAATGCCTTCCCTTTTTATCGGTATTTATGCCTTTGTGCTAGTCACCACCCCCTGGCCTATGGAAGGCGGGCTTGGGGTAGTTACGACACGGGCCCTGAGGACGGGTCGTGACAAATTGGTATAAGAGGAGTACGGTTCTACCGCATACTCTGATCTTTCGTCCATGTGAAGAAATAGTGTTCAACGTATTGGGTGTGGTTATCAGTACAGGGAGTCCAGTGTTGGTGCGGCGGCCGACATATCTGTACACCAGGACCCTGAATTCAGATTTCCGACTTAATGCACGAAAAAATTAATTTCATGTGTATTCATGTTTTCTTTGTGATTACATGTGTCAGCTCACCAGGTATACATTTCTGACCGTGGAGCACCTGTTTCTTTTCAAGATGGCCCCATGATGGCAGCCAGCTAGGGTTCCAAGAATGGAGCGTGATGAAAGTCCGCCGAGCGACGAGGCCTCGGTGCAAGGCTCCTTGTCAGCAGAGGCACCGGCGATACCTTTACCCGCCGAGCCACCGATGCTACCAGCCCCAGTCTCTGACGATTCACATCGCCTTTGTGCACTGCATGAGTTCCAGCGCCAACGACCACCCAGGTTCCATGGGGAGACGGACCCTCAGGCTGCCGAGGACTTGCTGGAGGCAGTTGTACGGGTTTTAAGATTAGTGAGGAGACCAACAGACCTCATGGTGATCCTCGCAGCGATCCTCCAGCACGCGGCCGCAGGCAGATGGTGGATCTTGATTCTCCAGGTGTAGGATGAGACATCTCTCCTCTGGACGGACTTTGAGATCATCTTCTCCTCCGAGTTCATCCCAGCCACCTTCCGTGCAGTGCGCATCCAAGAGCTGCTACAGCTACGGCAGGGCAACATGACAGTGGCCCAGTACTCGGCGAGATTTACTGATCTCTTGCACTACTCCACAGATATGGTACGAGACCAGTTCTTCTGGGCTCGGACCTTCGAGCAGGGACCGAGGCATGAGATCAGGGCTTCGATGATCTCCCTCAACATTCCGACACAGGCAGAGGTGTTGGAGAGAGCCCTTCTAGTGGAGAGTTTTCTCGCCGAGCAGGCTCTAGTGATAGGGCCCTTTGCAGGATGGCCCGTAGCAGGGACTTCGGCAGCTGGCAGTAGACAGGTGACACAGAGGTCCAAACGGGCCAGACCATCAGATGGGCAGTCTTATGATGAAGATTCGGTTGTGCGGGGAACCCTAAGGAGAGCCATCTACACGAGGGGAAATCATTGCTACGCATGCAGTGGGCGAGGTCACATGGCTCGAGACTGCCCGACTCGTCTTATAGATGAGCAGAAGGTGGTAGAGGGACCTCCCAGAAAGAGGTTCGACCACTGTGGTCTGCAGGGTGTAGGCGGATGAGGCAGAGGATCTGGCCGAGTAGCAGATGGTGGGCGACACTTCGAGGTGTTTCCACCTCCACCACCAGGAGGTCCACCCCGACCGTAGGGAGTTGGTTGACATGCGAGAGATCAACTGCAGGCAGTTGAGGCCTTCGATCATGGAGCACTGAGAGCAGATGGACAGGAGGGGAACTAGTGGATACGTCCTTTGTACTTCAAGTTCCTTGTTGTTGTTGTGTGGTGTCTTTGTATTATGAGCTGCAATAGTAAAAGATGCTTACCTTTGTGATGTTTTCATCCCTGTCCTCTTTTGTGTTGTTACTAAGCGGTTCCAGTTTAGACTGTTCACTTGACCCTCACTTGTGAGACATCTACTGGAGGAGACCCTGTTACCACACACTGATGCCGACAGTGTGACTCAACCCTTGGAGGCGAGAGTAATGGTTGGATCTCTTAGTAGTAGCGTCGGGGCCTTACAACGTCATCTTTGGTTTGGATTAGTAACATCTATGTCGGGATTGACTGTATTAGGCAAAGGAAGTGGTTCATCCAGGGGATGAGACCGGATTTTTCTTATCGGCAAAGAAGAAATCTTAGCAGTTCTTGTGGGATCGGAGATGGTCCAGGTAATCTAGGAGCGGATGAGTATAGCTCAGAGCCTACAGAAGTCCTATGCTGATAGGAGGCGGAGGCCACTTGAGTTTGAGGATGGCCACCACGTCTTCATGCAGGTCTCACCTCGACGGGGATTACGGAGGTTTGCCAAAGCGGCGAGTTGTCTCCACGCTTCATCAGACCCTTCCCGGTCCTCAGCAGGATTGGAAAGGTGGCTTATCGCCTGGCTCTACCACCACAGTTGCGTTGGGTGCACGACGTCTTCCACGTATCTCAGCAGAGGAGAAACGTGCACCACCCGATGCAAATCTTTCACCTTGGAGAGCTGGTCTTTGATGATGGGGCGACTTTTGCGGAGGTCCTAATTGAGATCGAGGATCGACATGAGCGGGTCCTTCGTGGATGGTCGATTCCTCTAGTGCGCTTCAGATGGCAGCTCGAGAACCTCCAGGAGAGCTCTTGGTAGCGGGAGGCTCAGATGCGTGCTCAGTACCACCTTTGTATCCCTAAGTTTGTGGTGAAGCTTTACGGGGACGTAAAGCCCTGTGGTGGGAGTAATGTAAAGAGTAGTAAATTTCATGGAAATTTTTTTTCATAATTTTCTTTGGAATTTTACAAGAACGCAGCATCTAACGGCACTTGATTCCGAGGCCTGGTTTGCCCGGAATCATTTTTCCGAAGATTGGCTCGGGTACGTTCAGTGAACGAATGAGCGAGTTTTTCTAACTTTTTAATCGGTGCTCGTAATCGAATTCCGAGGGAACCGATGGAATCACAACACCGGTATTTTCTTAGAAACGCCTCTTCCAGAGTTGCATTTTCTCGGTTGTGGTTTATAATTTTTGGGTTTTAAGTTAAGAAATAAAATAAAGTTGTGCGACAATTTTATTTTTATTTCACTTAAAGCTTCTTAAAGACCACTTCAAGCTGTATAAGCTGAGTTGATTAGGATAGAGTGCTATCCAAAAATATCCTACCCTCTTGGTAGGATATTTGTGTGGTGGGGCCCGCACGAGCCCCACCGTTTCTTTTCCCCTAAGTAACGCACCCGCGAAAACCCGTTTTTATGAAAGTCAACTGACGCATTTTCTTAAATTCTTAACGCACCATTTAGTTGGGCGGTTTTATTCGTTGAATTAATTCCATGAATTAATGGGTCGTTACTTATCTCTTTTTCTTTTGTTGGAATGTTACTAAAATAAGGCAAACGCTTTTTCTCCTTAAGTGTTTTTCGTTGAGAGGATTTGATAAACCTCAAGTTCTTCATCCTTCTTCGTGAAGAACGTGAAGAACGCGAAGAACACGAAGAACGCCGGCCTTCGACGAAGGGCGACGAAGAATGTCGAGCCCTCGGAGATCGACGACGCGACGCCAAGTACGGCGACACCGACGGTTCTTCTTCCGCGACGTTCTTCCGTGACAATCCAACCACGCGACAACCTTCGATCGACAACGACAAGGTAGGGGGTTGCGCTTCTTTTAAATCTCTTTGTGGGTTATAACAACATTACAGATTTAATTATTATTAATTAATTCTATTGTTTCTTGGTCCTCGGAGATCATCGATGCGACGCCCTTCCGTAACGACGCGACGCCCTTCCGTGACGACGCGACACCCTTCCGCGACGCGACACTCCACTTGTTCCGCGACAGTCAATTCTGCGAAGAACGCGCATGCGATGACTTGACGAGGTAGGGGTTTGAATCATTTTATGTTGGTGATTTCTTTCTTTCGAATAAGAATGATAAATCTGACGGCCTTATTCCAATTTTTATTTAAATTCAAAATTGTGATGGTTAAAGGTTTTACGTTTCGGCCAACTGCTATCGAGATAGCGGGAGGGGATCGGTCCGCACAAACATGGTCGATACCACTCCCCCCTTTTTTTCTATTCTTCATTTTGTTTAGCGAAGATGGTAATGCATCATTGCACCGCGCTTGAGCGAAAGGGGACGTGAAGGATGCGGGCCACGAAAAAGAAACATGACGCCGTCGCGCTGCGTCAAGGGTACGAATGAGGCCGCGGCCGGAGTCGGGCCGCGGCAGAAGGACGCAACGTCGTCACGCCACACCGGACAAATTTGCCGCCATCCTGGAAGTAGCGGTCGGAAAAAAAACCACCCACCAGAGAATTCAAAGAAGGCAGCCGGAACTACGGCCACCGACGCCGGATGGCGCGGGACCACGGGGTCCCACGGCGAGAAACCGGCCGGCCCAGCGTTGGCCGGCCGTTACAGGGGAAAATCTGGGGGTTACACCCCCGGGTTGCACACGTGGTGCGACCCCTTAAAGGGGGCCGCCGTTTTGAAATAAAGGAGGGGTGTAGCCCCTCCCTTGGGCACGCTCGCGCGGCCCGCTGGTCGCGCTGGCCGCGCCGCCGCGTCGCCGCGCCGGTCGCGCCGCCTGCCGGGCCGGGCCGGGTCGTCGGGTCGGGTCGCCGCCCGGGTCGGGTTGACCCGATTTGGCCGACCCAGGGGGTACTGGGTCAGGCCGGGTCGGGCCCAGACCCCCTAATTTCGGACTACTTTTGGTCAAATGCCCATATCTTGGGCTACAGACCTCCGATCGATGCACCGTCAGTTGCGTCGCAATCCTTGGAACGAGATGGTCGTTTCGGTATATCGCAATCAAGGTTTCAGAATACTTTGAGTTCGGCCGGGTTGGTTTGTACACGAAACCAACCGGGCCCTCGGAGTGGAAACACACATATCTTAAGCTTCGGACGTCCGATCGACGTGTCGTCGACTTCGTTAAATTCCTCTAAGTGAGACGGAACTTTTGGCATACTCCACACGAGGTTTGGACGCAGGTGGTGTACAGTCGGGTAGGTTTTGCCTTAAAAACCAACCGGGCCCCTGGGACGAAAAAGCCAATAACTCTCAGACCAGGCGTCCGATTGACGCACCGTTTGCGACGTTGAGTTCCTATTGACGATATGAAACATTTGGATACATCAACTCTGGACTTTGTGTCAGTTGATGTATCAGCCTCTCGGCTCGTGGAGCGGACCCTCCCGAACGAGCTTGCTGTGTGCGGGAACCCTAGTGCTGGCTGCGACTTCGATGACGACGATTGTGCAGAGATCCTCAGTGGATTGCGACGATAAAGAGTGCTGGTCTTGTATCATATGTGGGTCCCAGCTGTTCTGTTCTTGTATCCTATGTGGGTCCCAGCTTAGATGATTCAGTGCTGGTCTTGTATCCTATATGGGTCCCAGCATAGATGAATCAATGAAGAGTGCTGGACTTGTATCCTATGTGGGTCCCAGTTGTGCTGGTCTTGTATCCTATGTGGGTCCCAACAAAGATGATTCAGTGCTGGTCTTGTATCCTATGTGGGTCCCAACTTAGACGATTCAATGAAGAGTGATGGTCTTGTATCCTATGTGGGTCCCAACTGTGCTGGTCTTGTATCCTATGTGGGTCCCAGCTTAAATGATTCAGTGCTGGTCTTGTATACTATGTGGGTCCCAGCATAGATGAATCAATGAAGAGTTCTAGTCTTGTATCCTATGTGGGTCCCAGCTGTGCCGGCCTTGTATCCTATGTGGGTCCCAGCTTAGATGATTCAATAAAGACAGCTGGTCTTGCATCCTTAGTGGGTCCCAGCTTAGATGATTCAATATCTTTATCTGATCATCCCTTTCACCTTTTCGACGAAGTATACCTGTGTGAGATGAATCCAGTTTACTCTCCTTTGTGGATTCTGTTGAACTATCCTGTGTGGATTTACTGTTTACTCTCCTTTGTGAATTGTGTTGAACTATCCTGTGTGGATTTACAGTTACTCTCCTTTGTGGATTGTGTTGAACTATCCTAGGTGGATTTACTGTTTACTTTCCTTTGTGGATTGTGTTGAGCTATCCTATGTGGATTACTTTTTCTCTCCTTCATGGATTGTGTTGTGCTATTCCGTGTGAGTATACGTTTTTCTTTCTTGTGTGGATTGGGTTGTGCATGGGACCGGATGTTGGAGCTGAACGAGAATTGATGACTTAGGTATATGTATGGGTATATACCTAAGCACTGTCGGTTGTTACTTCGTGATTGTATTTTTCCTTTGTGGTTTATTCTTTCTGAATTTCGGCAGACCTTCAAGGGTCTCGGGGTCCCTACTGAGTAGCTTATAGTCACCCCTGCACAGGCTATGCCCGCACTTCGTTGTGTTGGTTGCAGATGACGGACATCGATGATCGTGGTGGAGGCTTGCGGAGTAGGACAATACCTGGAGGTGGACCACTGGGTGGGACGTACTCAGAGCGGACGGCTGGACCGAGGATTTGTGGAGGCTATATGTGCTCGCCCTTCAGGTGGGACTTCCAGAGGACGTCTCGACGCTGTGGATTTTCTTTTCAGTTGTTGTTTTTCCCTTTCATTTTTACTTTACAGTTGGTCTTGTTTTTCCGGCCCCTTTTTCTTTTAGCAAAGCTTCTTACAGTTTTTAATTAGTGTTTACTCTTTCTGCTTGCTTACTCTGTGATGGTTGTTTACTTTAAAAAGGTAATGCCTTCCCTGTTTATCGGGATTTACACCTTGGTTCTAGTCGCCAGCCCCTGGCCTATGGAAGGCGGGCTTGGGGTAGTCAAGACATGGGCCCCGAGGACGGGTCGTGACACAATTAATAATTAAATTGTTTTCAAATTATAAATTAATATATATTCAACCACAAAACCCAGAGGTTCCTATATACAATCGTACATAAATACATGCATAGACTCATGTTGGAGCCCAATTAATTTCCAGAAGAATTATTATTTCAAAATCCATTTGTTAACGCAATCAAATTCATTAAAGAATGCCCATATTACTATTCTCAAATTGCGCAATAAAATTAAAATGTTCTCATTCATTAATCCACAACTAAATTACCATGATATAATTAATACCATACTAATTATAATGATCTTGTTACCATTCTGCAATTCACAAATAAATTACAATGTCACTTTTCATAACATATACATTATAATTTCCATATTACCTTTCTATAATTTAAAAATAAATGACCATGTTACCATTCATCACAAAATTACTCAAACAAAAAATTACCCACTAAAATTTTATTACTAATTCAAAATTTATTTAAATACAAGAATTCATTACTAAAATCAACAATTAACTAATCAGTTATATTGCCTTAATTAATTCCCCATTTAATTAAGAATATCAATTGCATTAATTAATTCCCCAAATAATTAATCAATAAACCCAACTCAAAATCCCATAATTAATTCAACAATTAATTATCTCAATTCACAATATCAATACCTCATAGTTAAATCATCAACTAATTATCTCAAATCAATATCTATATATATCATAATTAATTTTACAACTAATTATCTCCAAATCCATAATTCTCAAAATACCTAATTCACATCACATCAACTAATTAATCAAGAAAATTAATTAATTAAAATCAAGATCATAGATTCTACATATATAATATAAATAATATAATATAATAAAAAAATTTAAATAAAAAATATAGGATTTGAATTATAAACCACCTACCACAATTTATTGAATCAGGAAGAAAAGATGTCATGAATGCTTGGAATCTCTCTGGGGGGCTTGAAAATCATGAAATACCACCTATGGTATAATGTTGTTGAATATAATCTCAAATGGGTGTTTAGGTAATAAAAAACTATTCTTTAAGTGACTTTAAATTTTGTGCAAGGTTTGCTGGGAAAGGGTTCATAGATTTTCATAACCATGCTCCTAAACTGTGAATCTATTTCATAGGGGGGCACAATAACTCATAATAAGATGAACATTTAGAGGAACCTTGTGCCAACCATGAAAATATACTCAGTCTAGGTTTGCATGCTTTGTTGTTCTGTGGACAGAGTTTTCCCTAACCATTCATCAACCATGCATTTCCCTATTTCATTCACTTCTCTCAAATTTCCACAAAAAAATTCATCAAGTTATAACCCAAAATAAAAGTATTCAACATAAGTAAAAATTTTACCTAAAATGGATACTGAGAGATATCTAGAAAATCTAAGTATATTAAAATACAAAAACTTTATAATATCTCTTCATTGAGCTTCACTCCCATGAATATCTTAGATTTTGAGCCAAAAAATGGGTGGTCCACTAAGACCTCGTATATACCTTTGTTTACCATGTTACCACTTAATAACAAATAGGTTTCCAAAATAAATGAAATATTATCATTATCTTTCCATGAAACACATTCTCACTATGACACAACACTCATACTAGATGCTTCTCAAAAGACACATCTAACTCTGTATAAACATCATCCACATAAATCACATGATAAGGGACATTTTGGTACTGAAATAGTTGTGACATTTGGGAAACATCAGGTATAGGACATTATTGTTTAGAAGAGACAATTTGTATGTCACTAGCCTGATTATCTCCACCGCGTCAAATGGACCAACGAACCAAGGTGCCAACATGGCCAGTCATCATATCCTATAGTGACCCAACCTAGGAAATTCCTTAAGGAATACACGATCACTATCCGTAAACTCTATTTGTCATCTACATCTATCAACATATGAATTTTGTCTACTCTAATCCATATCCATATATTTCCAAGTCATCTATTAATGCTATAATGACTCCAACATGAGACTCGATCCCAACCAACTCAGACTAACCTTCTTCTATCTATCACAAAGTTGATATGAATTTCCTACTATAAAATCCCTCTTATAGTTCCATTTATATAATTTCATAAAAATTATTTTTTTATTCAAACAATATTATATACATGTTCTTCCCCCAAGAGTCATTAAAGTCTAGAACATATGCTCATATCATATCCTCAAGCACCATTATAGTATGATGTATTTCCTAATATTATTTTTCTATAATCGATATCAAAAGTGGTTAATCCAAAAAAACTAACACCATAATCATCTTATCCTCACTCTCCTAACCAACAAGGTTTATCTCATCTACTAAAGTTATCATATTCCACTCAAAAATAGAATCTTAAATATCCTGAGTTTGAGTTATCCTATTATGAGCATCATTAAATTTTTTTCCCTTTTCATGCAAATATGATATCTCAAAAACAATTGAATTCATATACTCAACCCATATCCATAGTAGGAATATCATTTCTTATGGTGAAAATATTTAATTTATGCTCATGTAAACATGATACATAGTAAACCTATCACTCAAAATATACAACCTATGACAATTTAAGCCATGAACTACTACATCCTACATGAGTTCATGCATAGGGTAGTTTCATTCATGAGGCCTGAACTACTGAGACATATACACTGTAACTCGATCTCCATGCATCATCACATCTCCATGTCTAATCACATAAAAATCATATTATGCTAGGTGATCGTGACCTGTATCAGTTAGTATCAATATTGGTGCCATTTTCAAATGATTCTTCAACTCTTGAAATAAATCCCCATGAGATTCTGACCATTAAACGTTTATACCCTTTTTAGTCAATCAAAAAAAAAGTACTAACAATTGGAAATGTCCATGATGAATATCTTGTAATATCTAGAAAATCCCAAAAATCATTTTATATCAGACACATTCTTAGGCGGCACTCAATGAACCACTGCATGAACCTTGTCTGGTTCTACAAACATGCCTTCCTCCAAGAGGATGTTACTCAAGAAGTGTACCTTAATGAACAAAAACTATAAATTAGATATCTTTGAGTATAGATGATTCTCACATAGTGTATTCAAGAAACTATCAGGATGTTGGGAAGGATCATCATCAGTATTGGAGTACCCAATGATTATATCCAGAAATCTAAAAAAAATTGATCTACGTTTATATGATGTATTTTTATTCATGAAGGCCATAAAATCTATTGGGGCATTCATCAATCGAAATGGGATTATGATGAAATTTTTAAGTCCATACCAGCTTCTAAATGTATTCCTCGGTATATCAAATATATGAACTCTAAACTAATGATAACCCTATATCAATTGAATCTTGGAGAATACAAAAGAACCTCTCAAATGGTAAAATACATCATTGATATGTAGAACATGATACATATTCTACACAATAATCCCATTCAAACTCCAGTAATAAACACATAAATGAAAACTCTCATCATCCTTATTTCCCAACAACATAGGTTAACCCAATAGTGTTGTACTCGGATGGATAAATCATTAATACTATAACACCTAAAATTAATTATTCAACCCTTGATGCTCTATTAGTCCCATTTAATATGGTGAAATATAAATCAGCTCCTCCCTAGTAATGAGATTGTTGGGGAATTTCACATTTCTCTCAGGTGTCAGCCCAGAGAAGTCATTATGAAATACATCCTGAAACTACTCTAATATAGGTATAATGACATACTTCTCAAAAACTCTATCATCCAGTAATAGTATAGAAACCTAGGAAATGAGTTCTCTCATATGATGAGTAATTAGTCCTTCTCAGCATGCTTGGATATCCAACTCCCCTTGTTGAATATAGTTTTCACGATTGAGAGATGTAAAAATCATGATCCTCTGGTAAACCCCATGTTGGATCATTATTCTACAAACCAGTACAAGTCTAGGATTAGGTCAAAGCCCAAAATTTCTTGTATGTAGATTTCCTACATAAAATAAAACACAAAGACCTTGAGAGAACACCCCATGCATAAATATATGTCTCGATATTTTTCACCTAATGGTAAATCTGTAGTCATAACCCCACTCAAAAACTCTGCCTCTTGGCTCAAACAATTAACATTTTATCAAAATAATGTAATGAGGGGTTCCAAAATCAAATAAGGCACTAGATAAAGTATATTCTACATGAATTTTACCTCTAACTATCAGTGGCCCAACCTCTCTATCAACAATTGTAGGTTTTACCACATGAAACATTCCAAACCCCTCTCCTCTATTATGCAATCTCACTCCCCTATGCAGCACAACAATGATGAAATATGCACTCTTTCCCCAATTCTCCTCATTCACTCCATCTACCTCCTTTTCCGTTATAACTCCCACTACAAAACTGATATGGTAGAATATACCCCTTACCTCACCCTAATCGTTCCTACCAACACCCTCCTTCCGATCATTCGCTGGGTCCGGCAAAACCTCTATAGATGTCCCATATTTCATAGAGAATTAATCACAACTAGTGTTTACGGTAACTATATCTGAATGTGTCCAAACCATTCACACTTGTGATAGACAACTCAATCATGGACTTTTGTGTCTTATCCATCTGTCCGGGTTCTGTATTTCACAATATCCTATCAGACGATGTCATAGCGATAACTCCTATTCTTGGAATTTGTACCGTAAAACTTTCCATCATGAACAATATATCCAATATTTTAAGTATCTACCAGGTTCCCCTAGGCTATGAGATCTTGTTCCACCACATTTTAATACTTATTCAATCAAAAATTGTTAACCTAGTACTTAATATCACATTTAAACTCATCCTATAAATTACTCACCATAGCTATCTCGTCCCCTTCCACTACTAAAAAGACATCACAAATCTATAAAATTTATATCATTGTCTATCACAGAAATTCCACCCAGATTCATCCTCGTGAACTCAATATTTATCTCTTACCTTTACAAATTTGGATATAATTTGTCCAATAACTTCTCCAAGAAAACCTTCCATAACATTCCATCTTCTTGTCTTGCCTGAGACTGACCATGCCACAAGTGCTTCATTGATACTCATATAATGTAAGAATACGACATGAACCTTGTTGGTAATAGAGTCTGTAATTGGTTAACTAAAATCTTGATGGACTCATCCATGAATTCATCTCCTTCATGTCCACCCTATCTTGTAAAATTCAAAGGGTGATTCAGCTGAAACTCCCTTTCCAGATTATCCATACTCATTACAACCATCCCTAAGTCTCTTACCATAAATTTAATTATGCTAGAAAAGTTATTTGGGATCTTCTCTTGGACATTTTCACCCATCAAAACTGGTGCTTCATGTCCCATTACTAGAGGTTCATCCATAGAAATGTCATATAGTCATCCTATCAAAAACCATTATCGATGAGCCATACAATATATAATTCCTATCCTAAACAATAGGGTGCGGTTCAAAAAAACCTTTTTAGGTAATAGGAAAAAATAAACAGACACAATAAGTCTTTTCCCAATACCTAACTATAGAACCACATGCTTCTACAGTATTTTTCTCTTTGAATAATACAATAGCATGTGTTATACGCAACTTCGAGTTCTAACACACCACAACCAATCAAACTAGCCATTATGAATAGTAATACCCACATTTTTTAATTTTAATAAATTTTATCATTCAAAATGGACTTCATTTTTGGATTCAGAATATCAAAATTATCTTAGGGTGAATTTGTTTTTTAAAACATTCAAATTTTTTTGAACAGTGAAAAACACTAAGTTATAGTTTAAAACTGAATTTTTATTTAAATAATAATTTATTTTATTTAAATTTATTTTATATCAAAATAAATACATAATTTCCACATAATTTCTATGTAATTCATTGGATTCAGTTTATAATAATTTTAGATATATAAAAATTTTGTTGAACTTTTCAACGTATTTTACCCACCTCCTATGAGAATTTGCATCTTCACATAAAAAATAATTTTATTTCTTCTGTGAGTGTAATTTCGAAAATCCAAGATACACTATTGATATAAGCAATAAAAATGTTGTTCAATAAGATGAAAATAATTTTTGATAAATAGATACTGTTTGCTTTTATTTACCACGATTAAAAGTAAATAGGGTAATTAAGGGTAAAAATGACATTATTATCACCCTAACATATTTCCAAATTATATTAGATAATATTAATTAGACCAAAAAATAATTAGGAATAAATTATGATCCTTTATGTCCACATGGATTAGATTAGAACACTTATTATTATTTTATTTATAGAAGAGTTAAAAGAGTAAAAATCAATGTTTAATAACTAAACAATTTTTAATATAGGGTTACACGTAAGATAAATTCGACAATAAATATTCATTATAAATCTAAATATACTTTATAGATAATGGTATTTTATTTATATTTTTTAGACATTTAATAATGTAATTTATTTATGACATAATTATGATGCAGTAATTACCTCATTAATGAAATTTTATATTAATTGATATTATAAATATCCAAATAAATTTGATTTGAGACTTTTTATGAATTAGAATTATTTTCAATGTTAATACGACATGTTGGGGTTAGTTAGATAAATTTTGATCGAAGTAATAATGCTGTAATGAATTGAGAAAAAACAAAATACAAAATAGTGTCAAAGTTGACATAAAAGAGTTTTTAAAACAAATATTATATTATTAATTGATATTATATTCCTAAAAATATAAGGTTCATCCAATGGAAATATATAATTATACATGTATCATTAATCAACCACTTTAGGTTCACATGAAGGTATATAGTAAGTTTATTAACCATATAATATATAAATACAAAGAGGCATGGTAAATGTCAAACTATTTAACTAAGTGTCAAATCTAAAAGATAAAGTTAATATAGTGACCCAAACCTATCTAAAACCTATTGGTTGAGTGGTTTTAGACCTATCCCCACCGTATACATTAAATAATCAATTTTTGAGCCAATAGAAAGCTAAAATTATTTTATTAAAAAATAATATTTCTAACGTTTTCTAAGGTTCCCATCACCCCTCTTATAAAAGGGCACTCCCCCTTCTCTCTAATTCACACCTTCAAATCCAATTTACTCAGTACAAACCTACCAAAATACCCTCTTAACTATACTATATTTATCCTATTTCCTTTATTTAGTTTAAATTTCATCCTACAAATCCCTTTGGATCAAATCAAAAGGAAGAACCCAAAGAAGAGGTAAATATCTCACCACTTTTTTCAAGTTCCATTCATCTTCCACTTCATTTTTCATTGTTGTTTCCTTTATAAAATAAAAAATATAGTATAATATATATAATATTTTTTTTATAACTATTGTACAACCAAATTCATTAGTCTATCCATCCTTTTAATGACATTTCACCATTCGTGTGTACGTACGACTTAACGTCTCAACATCATGGTGTAATTGTTATTCACTACATTATTATTTGGATGGGTATAATAATGATGTGAAATAGATATAAATAATATATATAAAATTATAATGATTATTTATATATGATATACCATACAATTATATGTTATTTTAATATCAAAAGAATGATATTGTCACTCATGCATACGTACGGATTACCGTCTCCACGAACGCGATGAGATTCAAGCCCCATCGTATCCATTCAAGACTAATTTTTATTTTATTATTAAAACTAATATAAAAGACTTTATATCCTTATGGATATGAATTAGATATATCCCATCCATTAAAAATAAGACACACATAACAAATAATATAAAGGATAACAAATCCGTTATCACCCAAAATGACGATAATACAAATATATTATTATCAAATAAATCTTAAAAGATCATATACAATATCATATAAATTAATATGATTCTTGTATAATTTAATAATAATTATTTCACCATTATACAGGAGGTTAATGTACCCTAAACCATGGAAAAGTACAAGGTAATGGTTATTTTCACAATCACTTTATTATTCGAGGTTGTTTTTTCGTAGGTATCTGCTAGGACCTCTTTATCATCCACATCGAGGTTTCTTAAAATTGTATTTCAAAACATTTTTAATATTTAATAGAAATTGGTTTAAATTAATTTAAAGCCTTATTTGACCATATATTATTATGAAATAAATCATTCTATCATTTTCCAAACAAATTTACTTTTTGACCTTTTTGAAAAATTTATGGTAAGAAATTTTTTTTATATTATATGGAAGGTGTGGCTATTTTCCACCATTATAACATCGTTGAAGCATATCATACAATATTATAAGAATATTTTCAAACTAAATGTTTTCTTTATAATTATGTGACATATAAATAACTTCAAAATAGAAAGAGATATTTCTCTAAAAAAGGTTTTTATTTCTTCTATGTGAACATCCTTTGATAGATTTTAAACTTATTTGAAGTTGATTTATTATGACACAAAACTTCAATATTGTATTGAAGGTTTTGTGATATGTTTTATTGTGGATATTTTATTTCATACGATTCATATTTTATGGATGAATTATTGAAATCTTCTATGCTAGTTTTAATATTAATGATTATGTTATGTTTTAACATTTCCATTTGAGGAATGCATTGGACATAGTATGTGATGGGTGGATCCCCCTATAGCACCTCGATGCATCGGTAGGTCTCATGAGACAAATTAGTGTCTTGGAACAAGGCCATGAAAAAAATCTTATTTGTAGTCTTGGTACAAGGCCTTTCGTATGTGGTTTTGAATGTCTGCATTATACATTCCATCATTATGAATGGGGAAATTAATATTTCTTGTGATTATTCAACTAGTAGAATATCCATGTGAGTATGTAAATGGAATTATTTGATTTTATCTTTTCTATATTATGCTTATGTTCATGTTTAATGTCTTTAATTTTATAGTTATACATTGCCTTAAATGTTTATGCTTATTTGTGAAAGATTCCACTATAATCTTAACCTTACCGACCATCTGAGCTCACACACTTCTATGTTTTATTTTTCCCAGGATACAGAGAAGTATTTTATTACTAACATGTAGGGATATTTTTATGGGATAAGAGTGTGGTCTATGGAAACAATTTTGTCGTACTTTTTCATTTTATGATGAATTTTAATCCTTATGAATGTATCTAGTACATCCAAGGATACTAAACTAATTGGTCTTTATATACTTGATCTTTTGTGATCTTGAAAATGTTATGAGATAATGCACTGACTCTGGGTAACTGGGGTCGGGGCGTTATAGTTTGTATCAGAGGAATAGTAGTAATATCATTGGAAACAAGATTTAGATAAAATATTATTAGAGAACATTACCCTGAAATAGACATTGAGGATTACTATAGGAGAACATACTATAATTTTTCTATTGTATAGATTTTGTGAGTTTTCGAAGCAATACATCAATGTCTAGATGTGATCACATATTTGCGGCTCTGGGACAGATGTGCCTAGGGGTAAAACTAGAAATCACCGCTTTGAGCTAGACTCGAATGGGAACTGGTGTACCACAATGGGCATTACTACACCCTTGGGTATGACACTCCCAGGGGATATGCATATGATAATTCTCATTTTCTTTAAATACAATTATAAAGGGTTTATGGGTATATAAGTCTTCAAAGAATTATATTTAGGATTATAGATTATATTTATAAACTTTTCAATTTATGTTAAGTGTTTTACAAGATTGAATTTATGTATAGAGATTCGTAAACTAAACCAGTTTACGCCATTCTATAGAAATGGATCCTATTGGAAGGAATGGAAACTGTATCAATGCATGCACTCCATGTAGGGATTTCCATCCTACTCAAGTTAATTATAGTTTAGTTGGTGATTCCCCTGGTGCTGATCAGCTAATCACCATAATAGGACAACTCACTGAGGTTATGAATAATAACATTATTCGTATTGAGCATCCTGATCAGCAGCGTGGAGGATCAATGTTAGATTGCTTCATGAGAAAACAAAAACCAACATTAAATTTGGGTACAAATCCACGAGTATCCGAGCAATGAATAAATTCCTAAGAGAAAATATTCCATGCCGTGGGGAGTAGAAAATGAGAAACAATTATCATGGCAGTTTACCGTCTCACTAGATATACTAATCAATATTGGTAATTGATTCGAAACACAAAGGAAGATGATGACGTATCAAATATGGAATGGAGGGAGTTTAAATAAATTTTCATAGAAAAATACGTTCCTCATGACCTACAAGTGGATATGGAATGACAATTTCTATGTCTAAGTCAAAATAAGGATGAGAATGTCGTAAAGTATGAAGCTACCATTACAAGGTTAGCGATGCATGCATCAGATAATATATGTATCCCATGAAGTATGATTGATCGTATCCTTGATTGCTTAAAACCATTTCTCCTTCTATCATTAGTCTCACAATCCTTCTCATCGTATGACAATCTTTTCTAATGTGCTATCAAGACAGAAAAAGAATTCTCTATGTCTTCTGACATTAAAGAAAATAAACAGAAGAAGAGACATGTCGAACACTCTAGAAATTGAAATAATTAGAAGAAGCGAAATGTTGAATATCCATCTTCCAGTAAGCGTGGGAAAAAACACCTTGTTAATTTCCTGAAGGGAATGGGAGTCTGTTACTAGTGTGGTGAAAATGGCCACCAAGCTTGTGATTTCAAGGGGAAGAAAGAGGTTGTCAATGTTGATTGATAAAATTGTAGATAAATTGGGAATTATGAGAATAAATTTGCTATGATACTGGGGAATTTACCTCAGAAAATTCCAAGGGATCAAGGCCAAGATTATGGTATCACTACTGCTGAGGTTGAAGCTCTGAAACATGTGGTGGGAGGTAATTTAATTGTTTCCTCATGTTTAGAAAATGCTTAATTGATTCTGGATCATCACATTCTTTCATATCTTTCTAGTTCTCTAAGACAATTAGATATTTCCAATTTGATTTAGCATGTGAGTTTTCAGTCTAAACTCACTAGGGAAGTGTCATTGCAACAAAGTTCTTTGAATCGGTACCCATTAGGGAATATAATTGTTCTTTATCTATTGATATCATCATCATACCTATGATTGAATTTGATATAATCCTCAGTATAGATTGGATTTCATACCATGATGAAAAAATTTATTATAAGAAGAAGGAGGATACTAATTTTTTTGATGATGATAAAGAACACCTTATCATTAGAGCAGAATCATCACCTACCAATTCTTATCTAGATCCACCCCCAATAGCTCAAAAAAATTTAATTATTGGGGAGGAAGAGAATGAAATAACTGTGGGTTAGGAAAATAATGTTCAAAAATATTATGTACCTATGTTGAAATAATATGATGACGTGTTTCCAAAATATTTCCCTAGAAATCCTCCAGAATGAGAAATTGAGTTTTGCATTGATTTAATTCATGGTTCAAGGCACATATCGAAGACCCTTAAGATAATATCCTCAATGGAATTAGTGGAACTAAAGAGACAACTTGAGTAATTGAGAATAAGGTATTTATTCACCCTAGTGTTTTTCCATGGGGAGCCCCTGTCCTTTTTGTAAAGAAGAATGATGGATCTATGTGTTTTTTCATTGACTATAGAAAGATCAATGCTATAACAATAAAGAAAAAGTATCCATTACCTCGCATTGATGATTTATTTGACCAACTTAATTTAGCTCAATACTTTTCAATGATTGACCTTCAATCTGGATATTATCAGTTGTGTGTGAAGAAGGTAGGCATTCTGAAAACAGCATTTCTAACTAGGTATGGGCATGACGAGTTTATAGTATTGCCTTTTGGATTGACTAATTTACCCTCTGTCTTCATGGATATAATGAATAGAGTTCTCAAGGAATATATTGATGAATTTTTAGTGGTATTTATTGATGATATCTTGGCATTCTCTAAAAGATACAAAGATCATGAAAAAAAATTCAGTGTTATCCTAAAGACTCTTAAAAAAATTTGAATTATATGGGATGTTTAGAAAGTGTGAATTCTAGCTTCAGGAGATTTCATTTCTTGGACATATTGTTTCTAAGAATGGAATCTCTGTTGATCCTTCTAAGACCAAGGAAATACAGGAATGGCCAACACAAATGTGTATAATCGAGGTACACATATTTATTTGTTTAGCAGGTTATTATCGACGTTTCATCCTGATTTTTTTCCGGTTGGCCAACCCACTAATAAATCTCACACAAAAACTGGTTAAATTTGTTTGGACAAAATATTGAAAATAATGTTTTGAATAACTGAATAGAATTTTAGTCAATTCTCTTATATTGACTCTACCATCGGGGAATGATGAGTTTGTTATTTATAGTGATGCTTATATGAATGGTCTTGGTTGTGTCCTTATGAAAAATGATAGGGTTATTGTCTATGCATCATGACGGCTAAAAATTCATGAGAAAAACTATCCTTCTAATGATCTTGAGTTAGTAGCTATAGTATTTGCTTTGATGATTTGGAGACACATTCTATATGGTGAAAAATATGTGATATATACCGATCAGAATAGTTTGAAGTATATTTTCTCACAAAAAGAACTAAATATCAGGCAAAGGAGATGGCTTGAACTACTCAATCTTTTTTATTTCAATATACACTACCACCAGGAAAAGGAAAATATGGTGCCAGATGCTTTGATTTGAAAGGATGATAGAGTATTGTACTAGATGAGAGTTCAAAAGGGTCTTATATACATGGATCTAGTAAATATTCATATAGGAATAACCATAGAAGGGGAAACATAAATTCTTTTTCAAATGGATTCAAAACCATATTTACAAGAAAGGATAAATATTTCTCAGGTTGATGATGAAGTGTTTCAAAATAAGTTTACAGCTCTGAATGATGGGAGATTGAGTGACATCGTATATGAAGATGAAATTTTGAAATTAGGGAAGATACATTGTGTTCCCGATATACCTTATATAAAAAGAGATTTTTTGGATGGTGATCATAGCTCTAAATTAGCTATACAGCTTGGGAGCACCAACATGTATAGAGATTTGAAGGAACATTTTTCGTAAAACAACATGAAGAGGGAGATTGTTGATTTTGTGTCAAGATGTATGGTTTCTCAACAAGTGAAAGCTGGAAGGCAATAGCCTGGATGAGTCATGCAACCACTTCCCATACCTGAGTGGAAATTGGATAATATTACGATGGACTTTTTCATGGGACAACCAAATACTCCTAGAAGGAACGATGCAATATGGGTCATTGTTGATAGTATTACCATATTAGCACATTTTCTTTCTATAATAGATGTTTTACGACTTGAACGTCCAGCAAGACTATACATTAATGATTTTGTGAGACGTCATGGAATACCCCTATCGATTGTTTCAGACTGTGATCCCTGTTTTACATAAAGATTCTAGAAAAGTATTTAGAATTCCCAGGATACTAATCTTCATTTGGGAACTACCTACCACCCCCAAACTGATGGACAATCAGAACAGACTATTCAAACCATATAAGACATGTTGAGATCATTCTCACTTGACTTTCAATGTATGTTAGACCAATATTTACCTCTGGTAGAATTTTCCTATAGCAATACATTCCATTCGACTATTAAGATGGCACCATTTGGAGTGTTATATGGAAATAGATGTCGCACACCATCTTGTTGGGATGATGTTGGTGAAAGAAAACTCATATGCCAAGAACTTGTGGAGGAAATGATCGAAAAGGGTAGGATAATCCAAACCCACATCAAAGCAGCTCAAAGTAGACTAAAGATCTATGCTGATAACCGAAAGAAGGATCTTTAATTTCAGGTGGGAGATCATGTTTTCATGATGGTATCTCCATGGAAGGGTGTTATACATTTCGGTAAGAAGGGTAAATTGTGTCCCAGGTATATTGGACCATTCGGAATTCTAGAACAAATTGTGGTTGTGGCTTACCATTTGGAAATACCGCCAAGTCTCTCCAAAGTTCAATATGTGATCCACATATCACTGTTGAGAAAATACATGCCTAACCCAACGCCTGTACTCATCTATGTGGAATTAGAACTGGAACCTGATCTGTCTTATTGAGAAGAGCCTATCAAGATTCATTATACAAGATAACAAGTGCTGATAAACTAGACGATTCGTCTGGTAAAAGTTCTATGGTGAAACCATAATATAGAAGAGGCAACGCGGGAACCTGAGGAACATATGATGTAGAACCAAACAAGTCTTTTTTTTCAGTAACACTCTATAAATTTTGAGGATGAAATTATTTGAAGGAGGGGAGAATTTAACATCCCAAGCTTCCATGATACGTTTCTCTTTGAATAATATAGTAGCCTATGTTGTACGCAACGTCGAGTTATAACACACCACAACCAATCAAACTACCCGTAATGAATAGAAATACATACTTTTTTAAAAAATTTATAAATTTTATCATTCAAAATGGAGTTAATTTTTGGATTTGGAATATCAAAATTTTTTTAGGGTGAATTTTAGGTATTTTTCTGAAAACATTCAATTTTTGATGTATAGTAAAAAACACTGAGTTATAGTTTAATACCGAATAGTTATTTAAATACTTATTTATTTTATTTAAGTTTATTTTAAGTCAAAATAGATACATTATACCTATATAAGTTCAATTTAAATAATTGGATTCACTTTATAATAATTGTCGATATATAAAAACTTTAGTGAACATTTTAACGTCTTTTACCCACCTCATAGGAGAATTAAAAAATTCACATAAAATATAATTTTATTGCATATGTGAGTGGAATTTCAAAAATCCGAGAGACACAGATGATATTTGTAAGAATATTGTGGTTTAATAAAATGAAAATAATTTTTGGTGAATAATAACTTTTTACTATTATTATCCACAGTTAAAAGTAAATAGGATATTAAGGGTTAAAATGATATTATAATTTCCCTAAAACATTTCATAATTCTATTGTATAAGTTTAATTAGACAAAAACAACATTAGGAATAAAATATGAGCCATTAGGTCATCATGGATTAGATTAGGGCACTTATTGTTATTTTATTTAATGAAGAGTTAAAAGAGTTAAAATCAATGTTTAATAACAAAACCATTTTTAATATAGGGTTACACAAAAGATTAATTCAACTATAAATATTAATTTTAAATAAAAAAACATTTCCAATATAATTTTATTTTATTTATATTTTTTAGAAAATTAATAATTTAATTTATATATGACACATTGATGATGCAGTAATTACCTTATTAATGAAATATTAAAATAATTGATATTATAAATATATAAATAAATGTAATTTTAGACTTTTTATTAATTAAACTAATTTTCTAGATTAATAAGACTTTTTGGGGTTAGTTAGATGAATTTTGTAGGAACTAATATGTTTTTATGTATGTTACAAAAAGAAAATTCCAAATAGTATCAAAATTGACATAAAAGGGTTTTTAAAAAAAATATTCTATAATTAATTAATATTTTATTCCAAAAAATATAAGTATCGGTAAAAGGACTTATAATGATAGGTGTATCATTATTTAACAACTTGGGATTCTCTTGTAAGTATGTAGTATGTTTATTAACCATATAATATAAAAATACAAAGAGACGTGGTAAATGTCAAACTATTTAACTAATAGTCAAAATTAAAAGTTATAGTTAACATAGTGACCCAAACCTGTCTTAAACTTATTGGTTGAGTGTTTTTTGACCTATCCCCTCTTTATAATTTAAATAATAAATTTTGGAGCCATTAGAAACCGAAAATTAATTTATTATAAAATAATATTTCAATCTTTTCCTAAGGTTCCCCTCACCCCTCTTAGGAAAGGTCACTTCACATTCTCTCTAATTCACACCTTAAAATCCATTATTATCGGACAAATCCTTCCCAAATACCCTCTAAACTTTCCTCCCTTCATCCTAGAGTCATTAATTTAGTCATAAATCAAACCTAAGGACCGCTTTAGATCAAACCAAAAGGACGAACCTGAAGAAGAGGTAAATATCTCACCACCTCTTTCAAGTTCCTTTCATCTTCCACTTCCAATTTCTTTGTTGTTTCCATTCTAAAATAATAACTCCAGTATCTTATATATACTATGATGTTATTATAAATATGGTACAACCAAATTCATTATTCTATCCATCATTTGAATGACATGTCACCATATGTGCGTATGTACGGCTTACCATCTCCATGTCATGGTGAAATTGTTATTCAATACATTATTATTTAGATGGATATAATAATGATGTGTAATTGATTTAAATAATAAATATAATATGATAATGATTCTGTATATTTTATATACCTTCCAAATATACATATTTTTAATACCAAAAGAATGATATTGTCGTTCGTGTGTACGTATGTATTACCATCTCCACAAACGCTATGAGATTCATTCTCAATCGTATCCATTCAAAAGTAAATTTCATTTGATGATTAAAAATAATATTTAAATAATTTACATCATTATGGATATAAATTAGATATATCCCATCCATAAAAAATAATGCTCACATAATAAATAATATAAAGGAAAATGAAACTGTTAACACCCAAAACGACGATAATACTAAGATATTAGTAAAAATGAAATGTTAAAATATCATATTGGATATAAAATTAATGCGTATGATTCAAGTATAATTTAATAAAAATTATTTCACAGTTATACATGATGTTAACATATACTCGACCAAGGAATCGTACAAGGTAAGGGTTAATTTCATAATCTCTTTATTATCTAAGGTTGTTTTTACAAAAGTATCTATTGGGACCTCTTTATCATCCACATCCATGTTTCCTAATAATGTATTTCAAAACACTTTTACCATTTAATATAAAATGGGTTAAATTCATTTATACCCTTATTTGACCTTATATGTTTGAAATGAATATTTACGTCGTTTTCCAAACAAGGTACTTTTTGACCTTTTTGAAAAATTTAAGGTAAGAATATTTTTTGAACGTATATGGAGGTTGAAACTATTTTCCAATGTTATAATATCGTTGAAACATACCTTACAATATTATAAGAATATTATCAAAATAAATGTTTTCTTCATAACTATCTGACTATTAAATGATTTCAAAATAGAAATAGATATTTCTCCAAAAAAAGGATTTTATTTCATATTTTTCATCATCATTTGATGGATTTTAAGATTATTTGAAGATGGTTTATTATGACACAAAACATCGATATAGTATTGAATGTTTTGTGATATGTTTAACTGTGGATGTTTTATTTCATAGAATTCATAGATTATGGATAAATTATTGACAATACATATGCTATTTTTAATTCGAATGTTAATGTTATGTTTAAACCTTTTCATATGAGGAATGCATTGGTCTTAGTAAGTGATGGGTGGAGCCCGCAATAGCTGCTCGATGCATCGGTAGGTCTCATGAGACAAACTAGTGTCTTGGATCAAGTCCTTGACAAAAAACTTATTTGTATTCTTGGCACAAGTCCTTGACTATGTGGTTATGAAAGTCTGGCATTATGCATTACATCATTATAAAAGTGGCTATTGATATTGCATGTGATTATTCGACTAGTTGAATATCCATGTGAGTAATTAAATAGAATGGTTTGATTTTATATTTTTCATATTATGCAGAAGTTGAAGTTTACAATGCTTTTGTTTTAACCTTATTCATTGCCTTAAATTTTTATTCTGATTTATGAACGTTTCCGCTCTATTGTTATCCTTACTGAGCATCTGAGGTCACGCTTTTATATGATCTATTTTTTCCAGGATGGGAAGAATTATTTTATAACTGACCTAGTGGGATAGTCTAAGGGGATATTAGTGTTGTCTATGGAAACAATGTTGTTGTAGTTTTTCATTTTATGTTGAAATTTAAACCTTATTAATGTATCTAGTACTTCCCAGAAAACTAAACTAATCAGTATTTCGAGACATGATCTTTTTTGATCATGTCAATGTTATGTAATAATGCACCGACTCCGGGTAACTGGGATAGTGGCATTACACTCACAATGCAGTCAAAATTATGGTGCTATCACTAGCACTAAACATCCTACACCTGGGTCCTAGTTGAAAATGTTAAACACATTCTCTTTATTCTAGTTTCTCATTTAGACAAACATTTATTCATAGGTTTCTTAATTTTTTTTAATTTTTTTCAATTACATGTTAGGAACCATTTTCATTTCAACTTCACAATAATGGGAAAATAGTTCCATATCAATAGCATATGCATAACTCATTTTCCGGGGCATGCCAAATATTATTCATGTACCAATATCATGGATTGCCTTGAATGATTCATGTAAACTCAACTCTCATGCTATAACCATCCACAAGTCAAATATAAAAAAATAAACACATATAATAATAGAACAAAAAAAGTGTGCCACCCAAGGTGAAATAATATTCAACCTTAACATTAAACAATAATAACAATAGTCTCAACCCTAGGTACTTGGGTTCTCCCCCATACATGGGTTAGCTACTCCCCTAAACTAGCTCATATCCAAGACCCAAATCATCATAGTATCTTGTCAAAATTTACAATACATTAATACAAACTAAAAAAGAAAATCAAACTACATTTATATCACTTCTGACATCCCTTACCAGGTACCAAACATAGTTTCCCCAATCTGTTCGTTCATATGACAATTAGCAGGTCAAGTCTTACACTTAAGGTTGCTGACAAGCAGTGAGGGTCTGATATATCGATCGGGGAGAGATTATACCCTCTATTATTATATTAATAACCTTGCATAAATAAAAATAATAGACTAATAACTTATAACCATGAACAATACCAATACCTCAATATTAAAAAAATTGAAATATAGTATCAAAAATAAAATAGAAAATATTCAATGTCATTGTATGAGTCAAGTAGCCAAAAAGAAACCTGAAATAAAGACACCAATAACACCCCAATTGGGTCTCAATCCAGGTTTGGTTCTCACATCAATGATCCACGCCCACTCATCCATATATCTGTGGTACTATCTCATTAAGATATCTAGAAAATACAAGATCTATTCCAGTATTGATCATTCATATCAAGTTGGTTATGCGTGAAACTCATTAGGCCACCACCAACTACTTATAAAAAAAACTAGTAAAATAATAGTGTATTCATTTTTGTAAAGAAGAAAATTAAATTGAATAAGTAAAAAAATTATTTTTATTAATTTATCATTATTTAACCACATATCCCCTAGGTTCCCATAGACACGCATACCTCAAAACCTGTTTTGGTTCATGCCGAAGCCTAATATATTCCCAGTTGATATCTTATTTTAAAATTCATTTGATACAATTCATTTTTTTATACAAGAATTACCATGTTATGATTCATTCATTACATAATATAATGACCATATTCCAATTATTTATTCACAACTAAATGACCATGTTATAATTCACACCTAGCACATTTGATTAAATATTTTACTATTATTCAATTCATAAAAATTTCCCATGTTACCTTTCATACCATATACATTATAAAGACCAATTTTTCATTATTAATTCACAAAAATATATCCATGTTACCATTCATTACATACATAATTCAACAAATAATTATCCAAATAAATTCCATTAACAATTAATAATTCATTTAAATAAAATATTTCCATTTGATAAATAAAAAATTACCTTTTCACTTAAACCACCTTATTTAATTCTCCAATTAATTAAGAATGTCAAACCCATTATTTAACTCATCAATTAATTAATTAATCACCACAACTAGAAATCCCATTATTAATTCCACATTTAATTAACAAATGAATCGATATCAATAACTCATAATTAATTCAATAATTAATTATCTCCAAAAAAAATCTCTATAAGTTATTATTTATTCTAAAATTAATTTTCAGTAAATCAATAATTCTCAAAATCCCCAATTCACATATCCTAAATTAATTAATTAACCAAAATAGTGAATTTAAATGAATACAAAAATTTTGACATATCTAGCCACAATCCTTAGATTAAATACACATAATTTCAATAAATACTATAGAATTTTAATTATAGACCTACTAACTCAATCCGTTGATGAATGATCATCCAATAAAAATCCCCAAAACATGAGCAACATAACAATGTAGAATAAGATCCATATCAGAAAACCTAAATCATGATTAAAAAAGAATATCTCTATGATCTAGATATATATCTTAAAAACATCCAAATCTATATCTAATAAAAATAATAGGAACCTTCCATTTCTAAAATAGTTGAATAATGAAGAAGGAACAAGAAACGAAGAGGGATGAAATCCTCTTTCCATGAGGTGTGATGATCTTTGATCTAGGATTTTTATCATGAATAATTGATGTATAGAAGTCCTGGAATCCATCAACAAGCTTCATAAACTATGAAATACCACATACGGTTGAATGGGGGTTGAGTAAGAGTTAGAATAGGGAATCATGAAATTTAAAAACTAATTTTTTGGAAGACGTTAAATCATGTGGATGGTTTTTTGGGAAAGGGAACATGGTTTTCGCTAACTATGCACCTAAACTGGGAAACTCATTCATAGGGGTGTGGGGTAACTATTAATAGGGTGAAATATTAGGAAACCCATGCTGTAACCATGAAAATCTCTATTTTCTTGGGTTTCACAGATTTCTAGGTTGGGTTGCACAATTTTCCCAAACATTGTTTCAACCTTACACATCCCTCTTTATTTCATTTGTTCAAATTCCCAAGAAAAAAAATCTACATTTTATAACCCCCAAAAATTACTCAACATAACGAAAAAATATACCTGTAATGAATCCGGAGACATATTTATAAAACTTTAGGATCTTACAACTAATTCCTAGAATCCTAATTGATCGACCAGGTATGATCATGATCCCTAAAAAATAGGCTTATTCACCTAAGACCTTAATAAATAATTACTTTCACATACATTAATTTACCACTCAAAAGATGATATCTCATTTACAATTAGTATTATGACATGAACATATACTACTATGGAAATAAATATAATCACAATAAAATCCTTATAATCCCATAGAGCACATTCATTCATAAGGAATCTAAATTCATTAATTTATTTATAGAACAAAATGATCATTGAACTAGATGATTTATTTAATCCATATATATATCCTTATAACATGGATAACATTCTTTAATTTTCTATTGTCTTTGGTCGTTCTGGTTGTGTCACAAACACAGTGCAATAAAAGCTTCCATTGAGGAAAAAATATTTCACATACATCTAAAAAATTTCACAGTCATGGAAAGCTATTATGAAATGTGTAATTGAAATGGATTTACAAATGGTGATTAGATAAATTGTTCAATCCTAGAGTAATCCATAGAATTATCTAAATATTTCATCAAATTTTATTTCTTTATTTTTACTAATTGTTCCTTCCATGTCTATCATTCTCTTGAATACCCATCTTTACACATTGATATTTACATCAACTTGTATATTAACCTAAATATCTTCACAGTTTTGATATGTGTAATACTTCTCAAAATTTATGAATTTTTACCATTTGTAGCTTTTGAGCTATATACTACCCCAATAGGATAAATGGTCTTTATTTTAACCAAAATGTAGTCAAAATATTTTACGACTAGAAAACTATATATTTTTTTCTATTATCCACTATTTTTTGTATATTTCATACTTATATTTCAATAACTATAACTTCTATAGTGACCTATAATTTTTTTATAGTCCCCAAGCATGTGTATGTTAGGAATCAACTTCCTGGAATTATATCTTGAACCAATTATCATTCTTAAATATTTGATTCCTATAAAGGAATACAATTTCTGTAAAATAATAAACTTTTTATTTAATAAATCACATTGATAAAATCCCCTCATTTATTTATGGTAAGATATAAATATACACATTATGCATCATGGTGTTAGTTTTTTTCTTGATCAGGCCTCCACAAATTCCTCACATCCCCATGCATGAATATTTCACAAACAATGTTCATTAAACACCATAACTCAATGGGAATATCATTCATTACATTGGTTGGTTATCAGTTCCGTGTATATGATTACATGTGTAATTCATATCCCCAAAATGATAATGAATGACTTATATGAATCCTCATCATCCTTACCATTTCCAGTAAGGTATAGTTATTCCATTCACTAACTCTATTCCATTATAACATTTATGGGGATTTGTGTGAGACCAAATTGGATACTGTTTTTGAAATTAAATAAACTGTTTGATTATATACTCATATCCTTGAACATATCAATGATTCTTTTTCATATTACCATGTTGATTATCAAATTCATTCTTGACCACCATGAACATATCAAAGGATTATAAATAATACCCCATCACTTAGACATACTCGTATGTACTCAAATTGTCAGTAAAATTCATAAATCATGATAATACACCTCCAACATTGACATGATATGATTCAAAAGGATAAATGTGTACCAATTATAGATTTTATATGTTCCTTTCCCCGTGACAACCTAAGGGTTTTTTGGTCGCTTTCCTTGTAAATCTATTTAAAAATATAATGTTCTTTATGTTCTAAAGTGTCAAACTAGCCATATTGATAGATCTTTTTGAAACCCATATCATTTATATGGCCAAGAAATTGATGTCAGAATGTTGTGTTAAATAATTCAATTGAATTTTATTTAATTTCAATTAACAATATATGGTTTTTATAATTTAATACATAATGATCAATATTCAACTATGCTATAAAATAACATATATTATCCATATAAAAGCAGAAACTTTTATTTCCAAAATTAAAAATAAATCCATCCATATCTAAAAAAGAAAAAAATATTCTATTATTATTAAAACAAAGAACAAAATAATATTTTTTTAGAAACAAAATCATTCACATTGAAAATATAATGTTTTATTTTTCAATGAATATATCTTCCAACCTCATTCTATTGGAATCCACTATATCCACCTAGACTCTCAAAACCTTTATTAATATTATTTGTTCTTGCATTTTGATATAAATTTGAGCAACACATGTGGTGTCAATTAAAAAATATTTTTACATGGAAATTTGAAAGTACATAATAAATTCATTAGAATCATCATGTTTCTTCTATGGTTTTTTCACTTCTTCTTCTAGTGGGCTTCATTGGCACACAAAAATCACACTACATTCTTATCCATTATATACCACTAGATCTTCTTCTTCTTTGAATGATGGTAATTAGGATCCCTATAAATTGAATGAATCATTGGATTCATTATATAGTGCATCTTCTAATATTCACCATATAGATTGTGGGTTTCTCATGACCAGTTTTTTTAATATCTTATAATGTAATAGTAACTTGTTTGTGAAGAATATTCTTACTATTGCACATATTATAATTCATATTTAAACTAGGGACGGTTTTTGGTAGTGAGATAGAAATTATATTATTACAGAAATCATCAGAAATCATAAATACCATGATGTAAAGAAAATAATGAATAGATAATCCTCTTGAAAACATCAGGCCCACATATCATTGACTCCCCATGATTCCATGTTAACATTGCATTGGAGATCTCATATCTCAACTTGTCTCTCCTTCTACTAATAATAGTCAAAATGATGAGATGTGATTTAATAAACATCCTTATCCATATATTCCTTTATTATCTCACAAGACAGGGTGAATATCATAAAACATAATAAATCAATTGATATTCTTCATGTTTTAGGTAGAGATACTTAATCCTCACTAGCATCTTCAGCAAGAAACATGGGAGGTTGGGTTTCTAGTATGTATAATTTCAATTAATGGTGTAGTATAATGAGTAAGAATCTATACCATTCTTGGCAATTGAAACTGGTGATAAGTTTATCTATATATAGTATATATCATAGTGATATGATAAATGTTTTATGGTATTATATAGTTATAGAATTAAGATTATACTATATGTACATACCTGTTTTCCAAATAGATTAACAAATTTAAATTTTATTAATCTAATATTATGTTTTAAAAAACAATCATCCCTCATCATTTGTATTCAAATATCCTAAAACCTTGATTTTCTATTATCAAGTACCAATATTCACCTTTACATAAAACTGATGTGGATCTGATAAGTAAATTGAAGGATTTCAAGAATGTATAACGTGCCAAATATCGTAACCCAAAGGTCCATGATTTGTTGTGCGGACTCCCCAATGCTAAAATACTGGATAAATATTTATTGAACCATTTCCCATAAGTTATAGATCTTTATACATATGAAATCAGTACATGATGTGAACCACGAGAACTCCACATTATATTTCAAGCTAAAAGTTCCTTAATAATCGAAACAATGCCAACTCAAGTTGGTCAAGAAGATTGAACTATTGATCAGATTCTAACATAAGGATTTGAAGTCTATACAAACATAATATTGATGTTCATTTATTTTTATTGTTATTAATAAATGCCCAGTTTAATCACAGAACATAACTTGTTAATATTATATGGATTATCATAAGTTATTAATCATGTATGAAAAAATTAACACATATTCTAGATTTAATTTATTCCATCATGAATTCTTATAAATTCATTTACTTTGTGACCATGTAGCATAAAAATTTATTAATAATCAAACATACAATTAAAAAAAGTATAGGTTGTATGATCATGAGGTTATCAAATGGTTCATTTATAAGGAGAATGATAAACTAACCCTTATGCCAAAGGAAAAAACGTTGAATCATAAAATGAATCATGTTGTAGAATTTCCTATACGATCTTATGTATTTCTATGATAGGTTTTTCCTCGGCTTAAAAATGTGTACTTCCTCCTCTGGCATGAGATCATATTCTATTATATTCATTTACTTAGAAATAGTTAACGGTATCTAATAGATCGTAAAATGGTGGTTTCATTATAGAAACAAAGGGAAAGCATGTCCATAAATAATAATTATGAATATATGACTCATAAGACATCATTTAAATTTAGTAATAATAAATTTATAGGAAAATAATCAAATTCCTAGATCTGACCAAGGCTTATGATCATTTGTATAGCATGAAATAGAAACACATTTGATATTTGTTATTCAATTATATAGATTTTATGTTTAACTAAGATAATACCTAATGAATTAATATATTTAATTCGATTTAACTTAATTACATCAAATTATCCTTGAATTAAAATTCTCCATAATTTTAAACAAAATAAATAAATAAATTCTATTTCAAGTAAGTAAAGTACAAAATAGTACTATGAATCAATAAAATATACTCATCCAGAAGAGTGGTGTGATCATTGATCATGTTAATTGCCTAGGAAACTAATATATATTACATGGTTTGTAATTATATGGCATTTAATTTCAAAAAAATTACACATAGAACACATTAGAATCACAATTCATGTGATTAACTTCATTCACATAGAGTACAATATAATAAAAGACCATAAAAAATGTAGTTTAGAATTTTACATTAAAATTAATTTAATATATAGAGAATAAATTTATGACAAATAATATAACATTAAAAAAATTAAACCCATAATAAATATGAATAAAATTTATTAAATATTTAATTCTTCTATCAATATTACATTAGGAACACTGGATTTTTACTACTACATGTTTTGTACTAGGTTACAAGGTGTGTGATATCTTCTTCCCATGTCTACGAAACATGCATAGAGACTAGAAATTCATGTCTTCCACTAATTTGTATGAGGTATACAATGTGTAATATTCTTACATGCCATGTAATCAAAAAAATTAACATTTTTTCAGCCCCATGTCTTATATTAGTTACATGTCATGCTTTGACCTATTTTTTATTCAATATTAGGGAACAAGGATGACACATTGTAAACATGAGTTACATGGTAAGAAGTTATTCCTACATCATGCCTTCTAGTCTAGATCTACACAGACATGATTTTATAAGATCTAGTCTGATTTTATCAATCTAATTTGATAAAAATTTGAGATTAATGAAAGATTAATGATAACATTGTGTTTACGATTTTGTTATATGACTAGAAATATTGGAATCTCTATATGGTATTTATATATGTTTATTTGTTTGTATTTAAACCATTAATTTTTATTTTATTAATAAAAAATGAAATGTATGAAAAAATGATCTTTAAATTCATAGAATTAATAGATCAAATGTAAAATAAATTTTGAACATATACAATTCAATCAATGACTAATGAAAAACTATTAAATAACCATGTCGCCACATTGATACTATATATAAGTTCTGAGTGTAGTGGAATTTTCTGTTTTAAATAGAAAACAATATTTTTTTCAAAATAATTGAATATTATGAAATGTTAAAAATTAATATCATGAAATAAATATTAATTTTTGGATTAATTGATAATAATAATAGAACTAGAATAGAATTATCATTACATGGAATTTATAATTAAATTTTAGGAATATGTTGAATTTCTTAAAGTTTTTATTCATTCCTTATTGATGATCCATTAACACATTTTCATCATGAAATAATTGTTTTCTAATATATAAGAACAAAATTTTTACAGAAGTGATCCACATTTTCAAAACAATATTAAAAAAATATTATATAATCCCCGGGTGTTAGAATGGTCGATCTCGATCTCGATCACTTGTCTCATTCTTGGTTGATCACCTCATAAATATCATTGACAGCGATAAATGGTTAGAATTGTCTTCTTTTTTAGAGAGAAAGATGATATAGGACACTATATATCTCAAGATATCTATCAATGGTTTATGAAAACTTCACACCCTTTGTTTTTAAAAACAAATCTATCTTTATAAAAAGATATAAAATGATACATATTAATAAATCATTAAGGTTTCCTATCGAGACACAAAACCCCTTACCAATTATGTAATTCATAGAGATCCCCATGCCCAAATAATTATATAATTATTATTCACATGATGCATAAATAAATGAAGAATAAACGAATATAAATTATATCATTTCCAATTGTACCTTTAGACATGGTTATTTAATCTTCCTTGACATTTAGAGGACCCTGAATAATGACTATTTATTTCATAAATAAATGTCCAAGTATTATAAACTAATAAATATAATAAATAATATATTTTCTAAACGAGTAAACTAAATGTTTATTGTAATTGTACTCATGTATTATGTTAAATATGATTTGATACAATATTGGTGATCAACCAAACTCAAATAATTAAAAATCCACAATGAATGAAGAATATTTATTCAATCATGTTTGATTATATATTGAATTTAACTGTGATTATGGATATACATATTATATGACCCTATAGGACTCTTTCACAATATAAATTGATGGATATTCTAAAAGGCCATGATTAGAATACTACAACAGTCCATATCACTCAATGTAAAATATGATATTGATATTATGATACACAAACTCTTAAATAATATTTGATGTGAATAAAATTCCTTTTATAATTATATCATTAATCATGTTGGTTGTATACTGGCGTCATTAAACAATGTGTTCAATATCTCATTCTTTGACTTTTTGAAAATAAACTTCACCAAAGAATCATCATATCAATTTATTTACCAGGTAGTTTTATTTCCATCAAAGGCCCTAAGATATCAAAATTCAAAAATAAACATAATAGATTAATCATTTCTTTCATTATCCGTTAATGGAATATCATTCATGGAACCTTAATGTATCATACTACTCTATGAGCATATTTCATCCTAGTTTTCAACAATACATCAAATTAATGGAATTTTTTATTCATTAATGATAATATTAAAGTCGATGGATCAATTTCCATGTCTATAGATAAGAATATCCAATGTTATATATAAATATGTATTTTTTAATAACATTAATTGTTTTCATAATATGTTTCTCAAAAAAATTATAAGGTTTTGAAAATTGAGAAGGTTCCTCAGAGTCAAATGTGTACCAAGCTCTAATGTCATGTATCATTGGATTTCAATAAAAGGATATAATCGAGTTGCATAAATATATATTCAGGAGTAATATTTTGGCTCCTCTACATTCTCATCATAACATAGAATTGAAATAAAATTTCAGTGTGATAGATATTATTATGACATTATCACATACCATGTCATACATAGGAACAATTATTATGTGATATGAAATGACATTAATATTCAATACAATGAATACATGTGATCTTCATGTACTTAGAAGTTTGTTTTAGGAAACTAAATAAAATAAAACATTTTAAATAAAATACCCTTGATATTAACAATAGGAACATATTTCAAAATATCTATAGGATCTGGCCACATTATTTCAGTGAATACATGTGGATGAAATGATGGTAGTGCACTAGATGTTAATTTTTTCTCAGTTGACACAAAATATAAAGAAAAATCGAATAGATTGTGGAGTATCATAAAATATAGGTCTTGTCCTATTCCCTTGAAAGGTGGGGTGTTAGTTTAATATAATGAAGAAAACAACATTTTTTAATCATAAATACCATAATATATTTCAGGTTAGTTAAACTATGAATCTATTGCCAACAAATGTTTTTATATGTATGGGATTCCCCAAACAATGGGTTCATAAATATTTGGTCCTTATAACCTCTATATGCTGACATTAAGCCCCCATTACTCAACAACTATATGATATGTCCTCTACCAATCAATTGAACTGATGTGTCCCTTATGATTAATATAGAGGAGTAGTTTATTTTTATCCTCTTCAACACATTAGTTATTGAATCCATGGTTGAATTCAATGGAATAAATAATCATTGGTCATTCATGATGGCCTTAAAAGGTGTTTTTTATTTTAAAATGTCAATAATAATAAATATTTTCCATCATACACCCCATACTAGATTTCATGTAAATTTCATTACCTTCAAAAATTGATACCAATGGGTTATACTAGAGTTTATCAAGAACACCACCACATTTTTAGGAAACTCTTGGGTATTTATTCCTGGAATTAAATTGGTGAATGCTTTGTAATACATGAAATAAATAATGAAATTAATTTACTCAATGAATAATAATGACAATGTACCATAACATATCCTTACAAACTGTTCTGGTAGTCAATGCTTTGGTATATCCATCTTGAATGATCCCATATGTTCTCAGTTCGAGGATATTCTACAATAATGTAATCTCTTCAGTTTAAGTGATGATATATTATCAATGTAAGGGTGTCTTATAAGGGTACTCTATGTAATAATACACAGCACCAAAAGGAATCATCATGGGTATAACACTTATATACTAAAAATAAAATAAGAGAAATAATAGTTTTTAGGGGTATTCTAAAAAAACTAATGATTTGTTTGGAATCAATAGTGTAAAAAAGGATTTTAACTTTATTTATTAAGGTTTTTCACATCATTTTTAGGGTGACGTTATGGTAGGAAATGTAAAAACTCATATTTTTAATGTCGTTTATATTAATAGACATTTAAATTTTAATTTTTAATGTTTTTCACATACTTTATTTAACAATAGACATTAATGATGCTTCAATAAAGGTTTTTATGTTGGTTACTTAAATAACTAACCTAAAAACCATCCTGCCACATTGGTTTTATAAAAACTGATGTGGAAAACCCTGACCTGATGCAATTTTCATGCCTGTTAGTAAATAATCAACAATAAAAATATTTTTATCAAATTGGTTATTAAATAACCATAATAAAAAATAATATACCACTTTGGTTATAAAAAACCAACATAGAAACTAGATTTCTTTATGTTTTAACATAAGTTAATAAATAAATGATATAAAAACTAATTTATTTATATAAATTTTGAAACCTTGTCCTCTATACTAGAGAACTAGACAAAAAAAACTAGAACCAGCCCACAAACAAGACCAGAAACATGAAAAAACTAACCCAAAATAAACAAAACCTAGAGAAAAATTACACATTCACATTTTAGACATTAAAAAATTATAATTTTCCCAAAAAAACCTATATCCATCCCAAAAAACAACAAAATAGTCATTTATAATTATATCATTCGAAATTAAAATATTCACTAAAAATAAAACCTTTAAAATTATTTTACAATTCCACTTGTAAGTGTTTGAACTCTTGGGCACTATTAGGTTGATGGTCTTCAAATATATAAAAATTAATAAAGAATGTAGTTAATATGTATAATGAATAAAAAATGAAATATTACAGAATAATTTATAAGGAAATCTAGCCCAATCAAATATCGTAAATATTTCTGTTGTAATTATATCATACATAATTCTTAACATGTAATAATCATATCCAATGAACCCTTTTTTATGGTAATTCTATTTAAATAATATTTTCGATTCAAAATATAATATTTATGTAATCTAAAATACACTATTTATAAAACGATATTCTCATTTACTTTTATATATTCGATCTTGGAAATCTTTTTCTTTGTAGATCATAGAAATAAATCCCATCCTCTGTTATAAAATAAAATTAATGAAATAAATTTATATTTAATTATAATATTAATAGCTATTAAAAAATTAAAACTTACTTTTCCTACATGTTCATAAAATTTCGTTGTACATTTCCAAGGACATAGGATATCCAATAAAGTGTTTTCTCCCTTGGAAAAAAATATCTAACATCCATTGGTCACTGACATAAATGAAAATTTAATGTTAGTGGTTATTATGTAAAAATATAAATAATAAGTTTTGAGACATATATTTTACACCTCTTTGCCAAAAGGAAACATCAAACACTACATAATTATATTCTATTTAAATCATTCTGTAATATATACTGCCTTTTGTTCTTAATCTAATTCATGCCTTTTATCTGAAATAATCTATGGGCCTATGAACTTATATACATTTTTATACTCATTAATCTCACAAATTTTAAAAATATACTAAATAAAAAATAAATAATTATAAATTTTCATTAAATTTAACACATGAAATGATTTGAGTTATGAAGTACATGGAAATAAATCTCACCACATTGATGCCCAACTTTTCTCTAGTATCAAGCATGATGATATCATTTTTCAGAATACCCGCATCTATTTCACATCCACAAACAATAGCTTTCACTGGAAATGTATAATGACCAACCAAAAAATATGAATATCTGGAAAAATTTCAAGACTAGTACAATATAAATATGATTCCATAGCCCTTGTCCATGTGGTTTTCTAATGATTATTTCTTTAAATTTAAAGTATTCATATAAATAAATAGAAAAATATATTAACATTCAAAAGGTAAAATAATAATTCAGAAATTAAATAAAAGATATAACTTACACATACCACTATGGTAATGGGTCGCATAAGTCTAGATGGCCTAACAAGAAGTCGATGATACTTTTCCAACTATCGCCACATCATATGTAGGTAACCACACTCTAGAATATATCTCTATAATATCTGGTACAATGTCCATATTCTTCTCTACCTATAATGATTGACGATGAATTGTATCTCCTATATAATATATCATCCCATATACAACTATATGATAGTGAGGACCATCAACATACAACTCATAGTAACTAGGTATCTGTGGAGGGGGTGTGGGAGTAGGATAAAAAATTTGGTATTCAGGTTAAGGTTGAGGATAAATAATGGGGTCTTTAGGCATAGGTTTTTTTATAAATAAAGGGGTCTTCAGGTGGTGGTAGGGTAGTGGGATTTCCTGGAAGGGGTAGAGTAAGAGCTGCAGTCAATAAATGTTATTTAATGTCTGAAAACATAGACTATAACTATGGTCCAATCATTTCCTAAATCATTGCATTAATATTGTGAACTTTAGCCTCCAAAGATGAATTTTTTTATTTATACCCTCCATTGAAGATGCAGAAGAAATTGTAACACATTTCTTAACGATACACCCACTGAGTATCCTTCTACATGACATGGCTGTTTGGGATTTTCCAAAACCATAGATAATATAAGATGCATCCCATCATCTATAAATACCCATTATTTTCTCTTCTCCTCAATAGAATCATGTATGAGTTATTTGAACAATTATTTAATTATTACTATTTTATAAATAATTTAACTGACTTATATAAATAAAATAAACAACTAACAATCCTTTTGTCTACGACCATAAATTATTCTATATAACATTTCTTTTTTTTTTATTCATCTGAGCCCACTTCCACTTTTTTCTGGGCGAGATTGAGGGGATGGAGGGGTAAGCTCTTTAGAGCTCAAAAATTAGCACTATGTTTTTTGAAAATTTTCATCTATCATTTTTTCTTAAAATATAGTATACCCTCCCCAATATAAACTATGTCGGAATACTTATCTAGAATAAATCTCTTGATGAGATATCCATAATTCTTGTAAATTTACAATAAAAAACATTAATAAGTCATTAATAATATCCTTAATGTAATAAAAATTCTAAACTCTTACATTGAACTTAATAAAAATTATTCTTATATTATAATTTAAAAAAAATCAATGTGTCTTCATTTATAAAAGGAAATATATAACATGGACTTTCATGTTGCCTATCCCCATAAATGAAATCGTATATGAGGGTTGATTTGTAATCCCTCCATTTCCTAGCAGTCATCGATAAACATTTCCTCCTAACTCTTGAAGTGTTATTTATATCAAATTTCATCTAATAAAGAAGAGGGAAAACATATTATATGATAAAAATATCAAGATAAGTCAAACAATAAATGAATAGGTTTCCAAAATTTTCTCCCACAACATAGATAGTGTTGTTTTTACAACACTTGTACAATTATTAAAAAATGATGAAAATGCTTTTAAACTGAGATGAAACAAATATCTAAAACTATTTTGTATTGGTACCTCTTGGAACATCATTATCATTAATGTCTACAACTATCCTCCAGTACTGAAAATGAATTATTATTAATTCAGGTAAACATGTGTTTCCACATTTACTAAACCTCTAACTCTTATTTTCCATTGTGGGAGTATATGAAGATGATTGAGGATCATCATGAGAAGTATGTAGATGTTCCTCCCTAGAGGTATGATCATGACACTCATACACATATGTTTGTGGTTAATTATCTGATTGATCTGTCATTTTCCTTCTAATCATAGATAAAAACATTTAGTACACATTATATAAAAATTCACATTTTATAATTCTAACGTAAAAACAATAAAAATTACGAATCACATAAGTTAACTAAATCTTAACACATTATTATTCATATTTGTATTGTTAAATAAAACTCTAATAATATAAATGATATATGAAATATCATTAAAATGAATGAAAACAAATCCAAAATTAGTATAGGACTATTTGAAATGGTCCAACTTAATAAATAAATTTTTACACAAAAAATAATATTTTTTAACATATAGATTTAAAATAATTTTCATTCGAAAAATTAATAAATATACAAGTTACGTAATGGTAGACCTGGTAAAATAAATAAAACAAGAATAATATAACCAATCATTTTTACTGATTCGTTTTAATACATGATTCAATAAATAAATAAAATACAATATAACATTTTATGATATTAATAAAACTAAATGAGAAATAAAGACATGAAACTAGTAATATTATGAATGTACTAATCGATTGCTTTCCCAAATTCCTTTTTCATGATTGTTACTTATGGCAGAAACCATGTTTACATCATGCTCATCATTATTATCTATTAATATTTCTATAGAAGTTGGGATATTTTATAAATTGGATTCTTCATTTAGTTGATCATCAGCAATATTATTTTCTATGTAAAAAAAGAGAACACTATATATCAGATTGATCAGGAACATAGAATTTATTTCATGTGTTTGTATTATAAAATAACCATTTGTGTCTTCCAATCTATTTATATTAACATGTGTCGTTCCAAATACATCATGTCTGACAATTTTGTTACTGATAAACAGATTTTTTCAAACATAGGGACATTAATTTTAAAGTAATATACGTCCCATATTTCTTCAATGACTCCATAATATGAACTTGATGAAAAAATGGGGATTTTTTTATAACTTGAAATAGGAATTTCTTCTTTGAACACCAAAATAAAACTATTTTGAATTGCACTTTGGTTGTAATGATCATTCTGATAAAATGTATATCCATTAATGACAAACCCATACCAAGTTATCCAATTTAAAAATGGACCAACCACTATCCGTCTTAATGTATCAAATTAATCAAATATACCAATAAAGGTCTTTTTAAACCGTGGGAAAAAATTCTGTTACACTCATTCAACATCCAAATTTATTTCTTATATGGGTGAAATTTTTGAACTCATTAATATGAAATTTTATATATTGTTTGGCATCAACCATGTTAGTAAATATATATAATTTTACCTTCTTCATTTTTTCACCTGAAAATGATTTGAATTTCACGCCACAAATCCCCTTCCCATCATTATTTACTCAATCATAGCAATATTGTGGCAAACAAATATGCTCTTATGTGGATAAGTAGCTCATACAAAACTCCACAACCTCCTCGGAAATATAGTTTTCAACAATGGAGGATTCAGGATGATATGGATTCTTATCTTACCCCTAAAATATCATTATATACCTTTCAAAAGGTTACATACACTTTAGATATAAAAGAGTACAATTCATTATCCCTCAAACTAAATGAACCATTGATGTTGTTTTTACTCCATCCATGACTCGTCTTCAGGTTAATCTATCATATCATCGACGTTAAAACCATAAAATATGTACAACAAGTAAATAATTGTATTTCATCATCACCATATAGACACTCAATTGTTTGTTCTTTAACAATTTGTTCTACTTCAATTTCAAAAAACATTTCATCAGTTTCATCAAATTTACCTTCTTACAATGCATCATCATCAAAAGATCGGAATTTCTACCATGTTCCAACATGAAAAATCCAAGGGATGTAACATGTATTAAAACCATGTCAAATTAAATTACATTTGATCTCTTTAATTTTCAAGTTCTTTATATTTTTACATTTCAGGCATGGATAGAAAAACATGTATTGGTTTGGAACATTTCATTTAGAAAATTCCAAAAAATCAGAAACCCCTTCCTCATATTCATTACACATTTGATGTTCCATAGTCCAACATTGACTCATTATAACCTATAAAAAATATCAAAATTATACATCATATTAAGATAAGAAAAATTTATATATACTAAAAATATGTCATAATTTTACAGTAACACAATATTAAAATATGAAACAAATATACACATGATTGAAATGTATAACTAAAAATTATACAAAATAAGGGAAGATAAATTTATATACAACTAATAAATCATAAAAATATATGAATGAAAATAATTTTAAAAAGAAAATATTGTTAGATTTTATAATTATATGAAATATTCCATATTTTTAATGTACCAAAATTTTGAAATATAAAATTGATATATGCTAATTTGAAAATTATAATGATATTATTCTTCTGAAATAATAAATAAAGACACTACATTGAAAAACACAATCCTCTTCTGTGATATATTATTAGCCCATCACAATATGAGTTTTTTTAATTAATTTTATATTCTAATTATATATAAAATTAAATTAACTGGTCTTAAGATTGTATTGAACAAGAAACTTTTCTTTATTTCAGGTAATTCTGAGGGTATAATTTATGTTTTTTAACATTATTATTTTGTATGATATGTAAAAATGTATTTTGTAAATGGACTTGTGAAAAAATATTTTGTTGGAAAATTTCTTCTGGATAATAGTATTGAGGAAAAAGGCCATTTGTACTTTCCTTAAAAGGATCCTAGACTGTCTTGGTAAGGTAATGAAAAATTTCCATTAAGAATAAGATGTTTTAATGACATCATTATCAAGATGTGAAATTGTTATCTAGTATCTCAATGTTTGTATCATCAATTTATAACATATAAGTATACATAAAGAATATAGATTCGGTGACATGCTATGAATATCTATTGAAAATCCAGATTTAATTTTATCAACCAAAATTAATCATTGGAAATAATGAAATTAACAAAAGGGAAAATGTCGATGAATAAAAATTTCAGGGTACCAATGATAAAACAATATCAGGGTACAATACCACCTTCGATAATTAATAGTGAAATACATGATTAACAAAATAAAAGTACATAGATTTAGGGGATCTGTGAACGACCAATGGTTTATAACAAGGTTTATGGGTTGGATCTTAGACATGGGGCCAACATGAGATTATTCATTACATCAGTCCATAAACTATTTTTATGCTCTTTAATATAAAAAACACACACATTGAAAATATTTCATAGAATTTTTGAGTATTTTTAAATAATAAAAATCGTTCCTAACACCCAACATTTCTTAAAAACCCAAATATTGAAATAAAACCAATCATTTCCTTTTTGAAAAATATCATATACAAAATTCACCATTAAATTTATATATGAAAAATGAAATAATATTAATATAATAAAAATGAAACACAACAAGGAACTATAGAATCAATGTAATAAAGCAAATAAACAATATACCATGGTTCCAAAAAATCCAATAAAACTATAGAATTTGACAAAAATAATTATGGTAAACCATTATAATTTCATCAACCATCACTAAGTATTAGGGGAAACTAAATTTCACCTAAAGTGTGATTGTCATAGAAAGTAAAAATACAATATGTAGATTGCAGTGAATTTTTTTTTCTGAACTGAAACAAAAACTATAAATCTAGTCCACAATATCATTACTGGGACCCCTAGCCCTGGTATCACATAAATATGGGAACTATAACTTTTCCACACTGAACTACTATAGAATAAAACAGGACCACTATCTTTGTTATTAAGATTCCAATATATGTAAAAAAAGTGGATATTTGATAATAATGAATCATTAAATTAGAATGTAAACTAAAAATAATTTTATATATAGAATTATCATATCACCCCTAATTCCCTTGATGACAACTTTTCCAATCAACCACGTTGAAATTTTAAAAAAACTACATCCCCCAAAGGGACCATAATTTATATCAGGTATAAAAAATTATGATTGCCAAAAAAGGGTCTAGTATTCAATATGAAATCACTCTTCTAAAGTTCAAAACGAGCCTTTACCAAAATGAAATCGGAATTTCAATTAATTCCCACCATTTAAGATAACAATTTTAAATTTTCCAATAAAACAAAGCCATTGTAAACCACATATAAAACTATTTAATGTGTAAAACCTATTAATATTAAATCATTTTAAAAAAATCCATTTTATTATTTTCAATTAAATCAATGAAAACCTTATATTTTATATACCATTTACCAAAATGAGTTTAAACTGTTCAAAATAGAAATCTCAATTTGAAGAAAAACATATATAGATTTTTAAAAACACATTTCATTTCAAACATCTCTCAAAAAAAAAACAAAATAATTAAAAATTGATTAAACCAAGTGACGAAATAGTAAAATTATGATGACATGAATTTTTACTAACACATATAGATTTAACATAACTAACATGTAATTATAAAACATATATAATTAAATTACTTGTATATTAATGGAATAATACCAAAACCCTCTAACTATATCATATATAAATAATGATGCAGAAAGTCTCCTATAATGATGAATCTCAATAAATCAAATGTGGTCCTTCCATAACTCCAAATCACAAAATAATCTCAAATTTAGAACCATTACTAAACCCTATTCACATCCACATACTAAATATCGTTTATATGGATAGATATACCAAGAATGAATTGGATTATGCAAGATTATAGATGATGAAATATAATAAAAAGTAGATTTACAATAAGAATATTCATGAGAGTTTCCCATCAATAAGATAGAGGTTCCATGGGGAAAACAAGATGAATGAACCATTTCAAACAATTTTGGAGGATAGAAGATTGATGATTCAAATATAGGGTTTCCGCACGAGAGAGACTGAGTCGTTGTTTCCCAAAAGAAAAAATGTGGAATAACATGAAACGAGGCTTCATAAAATTTTTAATATATTTTTCATGACTATTATTATATAACGGACGTGATAAAAAAAATTTATCGCATCAGTTATTATATAACTGATGATATAAGTTGCCTTTATAAAATAGGTTATAAAATATCAGACATTATAAAGAGAAATCTTTGATTTATCATGTATGTTATTTTATAACCAATGTGATAAATCAAGAAAATTCACCTTTTAGGTCGGTTATAGTATAACCGACGTGATAAATAAATTATTTAGGCTTTGCATGTTGGTTATGGGATGTGATGCCTTATGGTGCAATAAACTATGTACGGGTTGTGGTGGGACTGAGGAATTACATGGATACTATCTAGAGATATGGTGATGGATTGTTGATAAAGATATGATGTGATGAACATGGTCCATGGTATCATACAGTTTTCATTGATTCATTAGGAAATATAATTTATTTTACATGTATATGGATTAGGTTGTGTGATATTGGGGAAGAGTTGAACTGTAATGGGGATGTGGTTGTGGGGAACCTTTTTCAAATATATTGGATATTATATGTTTAATTTTACATGATAGTTTTAGTGAAAACAATGGTGAGGTTAGAAACGTAGCATACATGTTTAGCTAATGAGTTATTTTCACTTTTTATTCACCGGTATTTAGTATGATTACACTATCTTTTACATGAGTGGCTCTAGGGAGGATCCTAATGAATATACATTTTATACTCACCCAACATATATATTAACTTTTTCCCAGCACCACCTGAGCTTTCTGGTGGTTCAGTAGGACATTAATATCTCTTGGAGTGGTTCATTAATTTTTGGTGCTTCACGTTCTTTGTTGATTTTTCCCGTTATTTGCTTCTACTTTCCTTAACAAAGTACTTTTTATTGTGTGAAACTGAATTCTTGTATAGGTATATCTTAAATTTTTTCATGAGCAGGATTTGTTCTGTGGTTGATCATACCTACCCTTCATCTTATTCTTCTTATATGGCAATGACTTCCATTTTGGTGTCTGATATACCCCCAGTGCTCGTGTCTAACCCTTTTCCTATTAAAGGTGGGATTCAAGAGTCATTATCCCCATTATCACATTATAAACCTAGGATGGGTACCTTTGGGGGGAGGGGTTCATGATATGTCAATTATAGAAGAAGGTGGTAAGGGTCTGATGTCTTTGGATGTGCTCATATTGGAGACTTGTGTGTCAATATATATCCCATAAATAGAAATCAACACATAGTTATGTGAAGTTGGTATGATATCTGAACAATAATAACATCCCAAAAATTTATATTAAAAGAATTTTATACCCAATAAAATTCTTAACATGAACCATCATGATTTAAATTAATTGTGATATGCAATACATATCTTATTATTTACATATGTTTTTTTATAAGATAGAATTTGATTTTATGAGTATGAATATGATTAAAAAAATTAAAAATATATGTATAATGTTCTTACAAAGTAAAAATGTATTGATTATTTCTTATAAAATAAGTACGCTATTTTTAGTGAGGTCTTTTTATGCTTTTAAATAAATTTCAAAAATAATTATTATATAAATTTTTATTTCAAATTTATAATTAATTTCCACTTGTCATCAGAATTATAATTTATAAAAAGAATTTAGAACATCACATAAAAATTCACGTAATGAAATTTTTTATAATTTTTGGATATTATTATTTTACATTTAGTAGTAAAAAATAAAATTTTTATATAAAACAAGATGTTCCATTAAAGTATTTAAAAAAAATTAATTTATTTTAAAATTTTATAATATTCTTTTGATTAATTATTATCAAATTAATTTCATCGGAACTAAATTTGAGATTACTTTTTTGAAAATAAAATTACAATTAAAAATAAATTTTTATTAAATAACATTTTTCACCATGTTTTAAAGGATTATTTAAAAAGTAATTTCCTCCACTTATATTTAATCAATTTAAAAAAATGGATTCCAAATATAGATTCCTAATTTTAATTTTTTTTATAATATGTCATCTTTTTTTGTTATTATGAATAACAATTGGGGATAATATCTGACATCATGGTAAGTGTAAAATGGGTTAAACATGGTTAATAATATGAAATATGATTTAAAATCATTCATACACTTACATATATTTTATTATAGTAGTGTTGTTATATCACCGCATTCATATTATTGAAAATATATCATTTTGTTCAATTATTGTTTGATAAATACTGTTGATATATTTTATGTAAATGAAAATTACAAATTACCACTCTCTTGGTTTATATTTTTCATCCATGTATACATAGTGAGAAGAAGATTTCACGAATGAATATAAAAGAATTTTTTTAAAAATTACATTATTATTATGATTTTTATTTATTTTTAATAATTTATTGATGATATAATTAACTTAAATGCTTACATAATGTTGAAATAGTGTTTTAGGAATGTAGTATAAAATAATTAAATGATTATAAAATAATCAAAATGAATAAATTTTAGATGTATAGTGGTTTTGTGAATATTATATGGTCAATAATAATTTATAATTGACGTATAATTTGTTTATAACGAAATTCCATACCCTTATTTATGTCTTTAAAATCAAAATATGTTAATATTTCATAAAATCAATTTAATGGAAATTTTTGTTAAATATTATAAGATTAAATTATTTAAAAATAATATAAATACATGAACATATAGAAAGAGGATGGGATATGATATTAAACTTCATACCATGACAATTTGTGAGCCAACTTTTACCTTTGAGGTAAATTTAAAACCCTTTATTTTCTAAAATGATTTTTTCCATGGTTAAAGACAAAATTAGTTATATAAAAGGTGAAACAAAATTTATGGTTTAAAATTTGAGATAAACGTATCCAAATGTTTTAGTTGTGGAATTATACCATAATCTATGTTATATTTTATTTTTTTCAGCATTGTGTCGTATTCACCTAAGGAAAAATGTATTATATTTATATCTCTCATGTAATTCATAGTATATCATTTCTTTCTATATAAAAGGTCACCATCTATTCTCTTTTAATAACTCCATATTCATTCACATATCATGAAAAAAACCTTACATAACCTCTTATAAGCATCCTTGTAGATTTTTTTTATGTATTTATATTATTCCAAAACCTTCTCTATGGAGTATACAGAGATATCCAAAGGAGGTTCTTTAAAGATGCTATAATCCTATTAACATAGAGTTTTCCCTTTATTTATTATTCTACCCTCTTTAAATTTTGTAATAACCCTTAAAATATAATAAAATCAATATAAATAATATACTGATATATTATTATTTTAAATCAATATTAATATTTGTTTTCTTTTATTAGAAATTTTAAATTAAATATTCACTTGTGCGTACATGTGGACTTCCACCACTATGATGTGATACAATTAATTTTCCATAATTTTTTCACATGGATGTGCATAGTGATGGATTTTATAAATATATATGTTATTTATTATATTATTATATTTATGTAAAGGGTATATTTTATTTAATTTTCTTTTTTAAATCCATTGAAAAGTAGAAACATCACTGGCATGTATGTATGGAACATTGTCTATAAGAAGTTATATAATTCATTTTTCATCATCTCATTATATGAAGCATTATAAAAGTGTAGAAATAATTAAATATGATAATAATAGTTTCTTTAAAATTGTGTATATCATTACACTTTTATCAAATTACAATTATCGAGAATTATAAATAGAAACATGCTTGAAAAAACGAAGTTGTTATCACCCAAAATAACGACTTTAATAAAGAATTATTAATTAATATGTGATAAGATGTAATATTTCAACACTATGTAGTATTCTATATATATTATTATGGTTAATAAATTAATTTATAATAAATATATATTCATTATATAATATTTTTAATGCATACATATAAAAAAATACATAATGAAATTGTTCTTCATCTAAATATTGTTTTATTGAGATGTGTTTGTTGTAATGAAACTATTTATGCATATGAGGTTATTATACTTGAAAAATGTCATGTTATATAATTAATATATTTATATTAATTGTTTTTAATGGTTCATTTGAAGTAATTTATTACAAAATGGTTATGATTCAAAACCTACCAAAGAAGAAATGGGTTTCGGTTACAAAATCATTTCTTTTATAATATTGAAAATGATAAAAATTTGTTGAGGGGAATTTATATATATTATTATTCAAATTTTTTTCTTCTCTTATATTTATTATTTCATTTTTATGTATTACTTCTATTTTCCTCTCATTTTTACTAAAAATTACCAAAAAATTATTTTTAATGATTAGTCTACCTTATTTCCCCTTTAGTTTTTGATCGTTTAATTCCATGTAAATACTCCTAATTTTTTTATAGAATTACATACCTATACATGAAATTTTATGAAAATTGTAATTTTATAAAAAATTGATTTTTTTTAAAATGGTTTAGAAGTTATTATTTTTAAAAAATAGTTTGTTATAAATTTATTTTTTACTTTTACAATGGTGTGAAAGTAATTTTTTTCATTTAAAATTTATGATATGAATGAATTTCCCCGCGAAATGAACCTTATATATTATAAAAAATTAAAACCTTCCTTATTTGTTTTCAAATATAATTCTTTCTCTATATTCTACTGTTTTTTAAAATTTTGTAAAAAGAAAAGGACAATTTTATTATTTTTTATATAATGGTTTGAATTTTTATTTAGAGGTGTTTTAAATCTAAGATTATATCCATTAAGTATTGTTATGTTTTATTTGGAATATGATCTTATAGTGGAATAAAAATTTATTAATTGAATATGATGATGATTATTATATGAAACCCATTTTTTCCAATGAGTTAAGTTATATATAATGAGATATTTATTACACCCAAATATTTTTAATGTGTTATGATATGTTAAAATTTTAATGTATTATAATATTATGGAACAAAAATGTTTAGTTTGAATTATGTGGTGGTTGGGTTCATAATATACCTCAATTTGATTGTGTATAACCATATCTATCGTGAGATAATTATGGTAATTGTGTTGATGTGCTAAATCAACAATGTTAAAATGGGAATGGATTCCTGATCAACATTGATATGAGAATCATGTTGGGATGCATGATCCACCATAATAAAAGAAATTGGTAGTGATGCCTAATATACTATGATATGATGGTCTCAATAGTTAACCTTGATATGTGGTATTTTTTATGTCTATTATGGTTCAAAACTCATATGATATATTGATATGCATATATTTTGAATTCATGGATCATGATTGGATTCTTATAATTCATCAATCATTGAGATAATAATTTTTAAGTTTGTATGATTCATGATCGTGACCGATGAATTTTGGGGTATAATATTATATTAATAATCACATGTTCTCACACCCTTATTCTCATAGAAATATTATATATGATCATTTATTGATATCTCCCATGTTTTCCCATCTTCAAAATCGGAGATCACCCCTTCTTCTGTAAAAATATCTTCAATGATACAAGGAAGGGTACTATGTATCATGATTATTTAAGGGTAAATTTTATATATATTGATGTTATAAAAGATAATGATGATTGTACTAAAATAATTTCATTATGTGGGATGCATTTAATTAAAATAAATCTTCAATGTTCATAGGTATATTTTTTGGAGATTTATATTTAATATACTGATAAAATGTTGTATCATTAGTGTTTTTTATTCTTAGGTCACATATTTTGTTATCAGAGCGGGGTTTAATTATTTCAGAGAATATAATTAACTAAAATTTATAAAAATCCAATGTATATGAAAAATTATAGTAAACAATCTTATGTTATGTTAAATAATGGACTTGAGTATTCCTAGAAAATACATCCCCTCTTATATATTGGAATGATGATGTGTTTTTGGAGAAGATACACCTATAATTAATACATATAAGAGGATATATTTGGTAATTAAACAGATTTTCATTAGTTTAAGATGAGTGTTCCTATAAAACACATCTATCTATAGACTCTTGAGGGATATTATTAGGTTATTTTATATTTTCTACATGATTAGTTGTGAATGATTAGAATAGATTATGACTATGGATGGCCTAGGGTTAATTTAGGGTGTTATTAATGAAAAAAATGTGTCATGATTTAGAAATACTATGAATTATTTTTCATGAAAATATAAATTATTAAAATGATTTTTTTGTTCTCACAATTATTTTTTTGACAATTTCTGGAGTAAGAATCATTTCTGTTAATAATGAATGAGCTGAAATTGAACTAATTATGGGAAACATTGTGATTAGGCATAATACCCTATTTAATTGTATGATTAAAAACCTAAAATTTTTTTGAGTTTCCTATCAGAAGAAATTATATGAAAATGAATTTTTAGGGGATTTTTATTAGTTATGGTCATTTAGGGAATAAAATTCATCTTTTTACATGTCATATATGTCAGAAGAATCACATAGGGGGATGCTTTAATAGAATGAAAAGATTATTTATATATGGAAAATAAGGTCACAAAACATGTTTTTACTGAGGAAAATTTAATATTTTGATTGTGGGAAATGAATTTAATCTTATGTTGTCATTTATAATTTAATGTCTTATATGTGGATAACATGGGAATTATTCTAGACAATGAATAATCTAAGATCTAACTACTAGACCATGGAAGGTCCTATGTTATTCAAATCATTGATGTGTGATGATTAGTGGTTATGTATTTGGATTCAAGAATGTTTTTATACAAGTATTATATAAATGATATTCATGTAATGAAAATCATGAAACATCTTATGATAATTCTCCTAATGTATTGTATTACGGATTTACAAGCATTGGATGAATAATACTAATATTCTAGAAAACTCATTTAGTGGCATGGTGATATTTTATAGATTTAAAATGATAGAGTGAAAGAAAAAAATTAAAATGTTATTAATGTTTTTATAGAAGTGTTTATATGAGATAAATAGATTATTAGGAATGGTATAGTATTTTTGACTTGGATTTTGGTAATTGATTTGATTGAAATTTTATTTTTGTCACCTTTGATAAAGTTTATTGCAGATATAGATTTATATAATATATTGGATGTTGTTATTTTATGGAAGAATATATGTTTTCATTGAATTATTATGGGTGATTCTAGTAATTTTTTTAATGGATTAATGTGTTCTAAGTGAATATATAATCATTGTTGTCACATGTTTTTGGTGTTACCATATGAGACGCTTTATACTTTTTGGTTTTTAAAGTTATGATGATTTTGACTATTTCATGTACTTATTCTTATTACATTGTTTTGACTATGGGAAGAAATATTTTGGAGCTTTACTGTGAATTACATATGGTGTGGTTTCTATTAATCATTAAGTGTTATTGTTTTGGTTATAGAGTTGAAACTATTAATTTATCATATGAATGTTTATCCATATTAGGTATCTTGGGGTATACATTTTAGTAAATATATAAAAAAGAATGAAGAACTTATCATTAAATTAAGGATCTCATGATCTATTAATATATATATTTATCTATTTAGGAATGAAAAATACATATTTAATATTATTTTCCTTGAGTAATAGATAATGTTGAAATTAATCCAAGTACAACCAACAGAATGAAATTGTGAATATTAAATGAAATAAAATCAAGTAGTTATATTTTATAATGTTCACATTAATGATATTATAATAATACATCATCTTTAGGAAGATTATCCTAAAATAGAATTGTATTATATTACCTTCATTTCTGATGAATTGATGGTCTTTTCACCACTCAATGATTTATGGTTTATTGGTTATTAACATTATCATGACCATGTTCTCTATCACTCTATATTATTCCTTATATATTAGTTTCCTCCTCTATTTTGATATTTTAACTTCTTTGGAATTTTATAATTATCTAGGAACACTATTATATGTTATCTCATAGGTCCTTTATGTTAATCACTCATCCTTTTCAAAAGATGTTTTATTATGAATGATGTGGGTTTTCAAAAAGGTAACTTTTTATAATTGAACCACTCATGACCAAGATAAAATAAAAATGAATAAATTAATTTTATGGGGAGATGATATTACACATCAAAAAATTGTTTCAATGAAATATATTCTCTATTACTTTCTTATTACACAACATCGATATTTATGTGAGTTGTGATATACTATAACGATATTATTAATTAAATGTTAGTGTTGTAACCTAGTCAATGAGTTGGTGTGTAAGAATATGAGTAAAACATTTATAAAATATATCTATATTATTTTTATTCAATAAAAATTTATTTATTAATTCTTATGAAATAAGAACTCATTTTTTCATGAAGCCGTTTTATTCTACGAAAATTCATTTTCTTCAATAATATTTTTATAAAATTATGGGAATCATAATTTTTAAAAATGTATTCAACATTAATAAATAATATTTTATAAAACTATTTTTTTTTTGAATTCATCATATTAAAATAATCTTATGGTGATATTTTTGGTAATTTCCAAAAGAGATTAATTTTTCTGTGAATAGTAAAAAATAAATATTTTATGGAAAAATATTTTATCCAATAATGATTTTAAAAAGTCTAATTTTATTTTGAATGTATATTAAAATATAATTAGATACATTTTATTACTTATAATCCAATTAGTGTCATTATAATACAAAAAATTTATAATTTTTGTATAAAAATATTTTTATAAATAAAAATGTATTTTCATAGAAAACTATTTTCATCTCATTTTGTAGGATTATTTTAACAGTAATAAATTTTAATTACAGTTATTTATTATGATTAAATTTATTACATATTTTGAATCATAATATAAAAAATTTTAAAAGAAAATTGTTTTATTTTTTATTATTATAAATAGTAATTGTGGTAAATATCTGTCACCATGGTCAGGGTAAAACGGGTATAAAAAAATTAAAACTATGATATAAGGCTTAATGAACTTCATTAAATTTGAATATATATAATTATATGAGAGTAACTATATAAAACACATAAAATGAAATAAAATATGTCATTTTGGATCTATTATTCTTTGATAATGACTTTGATATATATTAAGTAGAGCAGAATTCTAATATATCAGTCTATTGATTTTAATTTCACGTACATGTTTAAAAATCGATAAAATGATGTTATTAATGAGTATAAAAATTTATTTTGAATATATTTACTTTAATTTTATCATTTTTATTTATTGTAATATTTTTATTTATTATTAATAAAATTTAAATACTTACACAATGAGGACACATTGCACTTTCATGCAGAAGAAAAATCAATGTAAAGGATTTTGAAAGGGTCAAAAAATTATTTTTCAGATGAATTTTGGTTTCACACGAATATTATAGTAAATAATACATTATAATTTATTTTTAAATACATTATAGTCAAATTCAATTCCCATATTTATTTCATTGAATACAAAATATATTAATAGTTCTTCAAATGAATAAAATGGTATTTTATTAGAATATAATATTATTAAATAATTTTAAATCCTAAAATCTTGAATGAATTTATGGGTGATAGGATATTATAATAAATTAAATCCCTCTACAATATTTGATTCAATATAAACATTATATGTAAATTTATAACACACTGTCTTTGAAAATGTTGTTACAATGATTTGGGATAAAATTGGTTAATGAAGGCGTTAAACAAAAAGGAAAGGTATAAAATGTGACATAACACAATCCAAATTTTATTGTATGAAGCTATCTAATACCTATTATATATTATAATATTAATTTCTCCACTTTAATTCACTATCATATGGAAAAAATTAATTATATTTAAATGTATTATGTAATTCTAAGTGTGTTCTTTCATTCACTATAAAAGGACACCATATCTATTTTGTTATTCACTTCACCATGAGACACATATCATAATCAAAACATGAAAAAACATATTATAAACATTGTTATTGATTTAATTGATATTTTTGTCTTCTTAAAATAGCTTTTATAGTTTCCTTATTAAAAAAATCCAATGGAACTTTTTCGAAGAGGACGTAATCGCCTCAATTGAGTGTTTTCATTTTAATTCTTCTTCATCATCCTTAAATTATATAATAACCATTAAAACATTGTAAATTTAGTATATCTAATATAATAATATTTTATTATTCTAATGGATTATACTTATTCATATCCTATTCCTTCAAATAGGAAATGAAATTATCACAAGAGCGTAAATGTAGACATCCACCTCCACAAAATGATACGATTCATTTTCTAAAACCACATCACATAAATATTTAAAATAATTTATATAATAAATATATATATAATATTTATAATGTTATCATATTTATATAATGGTGAATTATTATTCAATTTTCCTTTTTCCATCCATCAAAAGTGGAAAAATCACTCGCACATACGTGTGGAATATCATCTCCATGAAGAGATGTAATTCATACTTCATTACTACATTATATGAATATCTATATATGTGTATGTAACAATTAAATATTATCTTCATGAAATTAATAATATTCTATAAATAACTGAAACATGATTAATGTACACATATCATGTGTTATTAGTAAATTTAAAAAATGTATATATTCATTCTATGGGATTTTTTTATTTTTTATAATGAAGATATTGACATAAGGTAAGGGTTCTTCATCTCAATTTTGTTTTGTTGAGACATATTTGATGTTATGTAACTATTTTTTGCATATGATTTCTATATAGTACCCATTTTATATGTTAAATAATAAATATAATTAAATTAACTGTAATGAATATTTACTTTAAATTTATTTCATTCAATGGGGTTATGATTCAAAAGTTTCCAAAGTAGTATGGAGTGTATTTTAAAACCTCATTACATTTCTAGAATATTTATGTCAAAATTATATTAAAGGAAATTTTATTTATCATATACATTAAAACCCATATATTTTATTCTCTTATATTTATTCAAATATAATTTTTATATTAGTAGCATTTCCACTCTTCTTTATGAAAAACGATCAAGATACTTTTTATAAACAAAATTCGACTTTATTTCCTCTTTGGATGATTAAATTTTACGTCTAAGAACAAAACATTAAAAACGTTTTTGAAATTTCATACCAATAGTGGGTGTGTTTGAAAAAAATTAAATTTCGTTGTTTTTTTATTATATTCAAATGTTTAAAAAGTGATATTTTTTATATTTTTTTAATGATGTCATATTTTACATTTTACAAAGAAGTATAAGGAATTTTTTCTTTTTATATATAAATAATGAAAATATTTTCTCATAGACATAGCCAATATTTTCATTTCTAGTATCCTTCAAAAGATTCCATGGTTATCTTCAAATAAAAGTATTTTCTAAATTTTTTTGATTTTGTTGTAATTTTTTTAAAATAAATTGATATTTATTTAAAATCAATTAAATAATTCTTTCTTATTTATTTTAAAATTATTTTCCATCTATGAAAACATCTTCTAAGAATTGTTGTGTTTTATTTATTGTATGATTTTATAATTAAATATACTTTTCTAGATGACATATGATGATTCTGATTATATGAAACCCATTTATTTCCCACAAGTCAATTAACTTATGATGAGGTATTTATGAAACCCATTTATTTCAAATGGGTTATGATTTGTTGAAATGATGAATGGTTTATGATCTTAGAGAACAAATTAGTTTAGTTTTAATTACGTGATAGTTGGGTCTATTATAGACCTTAAATTCCATAGGTATATATAATTATCTCATTAGGTAATTATGGTAAATAAATTGATATACTCGACCCACTCAGGGAAATAGGTAGTGATTCCAAATCCATTATGATATGGGAAATAGGCGGTGATGCCTAATCCAATATAATATGGTAAACCTGTTTTGATTACTGATTTTATATGATATAATGGTCTTATTTGTTATTCATGGAAATGATATGTTTTTTTGTCTCTAATGCTACCACACTCTTTTGACATGTTGATATGCTTATGACTTGAAATCAGGGATAATGATGGTTTTTTGATGAATCTCTAATCAAGTGAAAAAATAATGTTTTATGACATAACTTTTTATTATGATCGATGAATTATTGTCTTATATTTTTTATTGATAATAAACTGTTATGATAGAATTATACACGTTATATCCATACATATAATGATTGATATATATCTCCAATATTTTCCATTATTGATAATCCGATCTCACCCATTTTTTATGTTTAGTTTTCCACCATGTTATTTATTTCGGTACTATGTATGATGTGTCTAGATGGTTACTATATATAAATAAAGAAGTTATAAGTTATTATTATTATAACTAAATAATATTTTTATGTATCTGGTCTCAAATTACACTAATCCTTTACTATTATAGGTCTTGTTTATTTTGGATATATAGTGAATATTCATAAAAATATCTAATAACATTGTATGTTATATGTGAGGCACTCATTAACACGAAATTAAATGGGTGAGTCTTCTGAGGGGAGGACACCATCCTAATATTTTATTGTATGAATCATATAGATTGATGACATCTACATAGTTTACTTTCATAAATATAAGACCCAAGATTTTTTAGTTTAATTTCATGTTGAAATTATAAGGATGGTATTGTTTAACATCTTATAATGAGGATTATATACTATAATGTTTTGATTTAGGATGTTATGACATTCATTCCATGTAGTTTATGTTCCAGTCATGAGAATTAATTACATGTAATTTAGAGTCCAAAAAATTGACTATGTATGAAAATTTTATGTTCATATGATATGTACCAAAATTTTTAAGCAGTATTATTTATTCATTCAAGAATATTACATTATTTAGTCTACCTTCCTATGATGTTTACATGTTAAAATTTGTTTATATCCATCCATAATATAAATTTATAAGGAATAATAATGTAATTTGGAGAGGTCTGTAGGAACATAATGTTAATTTATAAAAAGTACTCTTCATGTAACCTCACATATGTGGAGGGGATAATGTGATCTCCATCCATGGTGATCACCAAATATACACTATTGGAAAACACATTATTAATTTTGAAGGGGGTCTCTCTTTTGGGCCTCATCATCGGTAGTTTTCTTCTAGTTATCATTTATTCACATTGCTAACACTAAATCACACTAAATTAATGAAAAATTAAAAACATTATTATTGAATTATCTAGCTCAAAAATACTTGGTTCCTTTTGACATGTTCAAAATAGACATACAAACTATCTAGAGTGTTGGTAGTTAGACATCAATGGGTAAAAATACTTTTATTCCTTGCAATCAAGAGTAAGGGGTCTTCTTTTTAGAAATTATATTCCTGTTCCGATATTTGCATATTGAATTTATGATATTATCAGGATAGTTATTATTTTTTAATCCATTAGGTTATATAAAATTTTAAATAGTTCTTATTTTTTATTCATTAAAGTTTACTTTCACTCGTATATGATAGTTGAATGTATTATTTGACCAGATAAAATACATAGTATAATGATTCATCATCTCAAATGTGTAAACTCTATTTTTTGTCTTTGATAACGTTTTAAGGGATTTATATTTGATGAATGATATGGAATTTCACAAACATTATCATAGGCTTGGTATAGTCATTATTTAGTGGAAAAACATTCTCCCACTTTGAAAAAAATTATTATGAATAACAAATAACAAATGTTTCATTTTTAGTGGGTAGGGACAGAAGACAATAATTTGAAACATTTAAAAGGGTTAAAAAACTTGGGAGTATATAGAATATCTAAATGATAAAGCATGAAGTTGGTTACAACATTAAATGTATAAAACAGTATAGATAATTCCATGTAGTCTCAAACCATATTTAGTCAAAAATATCTCAATAATTAGTTCTAGTGGTAGAACTCCAATATTTTTTGATGATATCAAAATATACCAATTTGAAACATCTTCCTGAAAAGAGGAATTTTCTTCCCTTGGATACAGTGTAGATGTATTCCATCATGGTTTTGTTTATTGAGGATCGTCTCTTACTTAGTGTTGTTATATAGGGAAAAAAATTTGTATGATAAACTATGTGTTCTGACTCTGCTAGAATTGATGTTAATATTCCATGATGGTGGTAATCAATGTGTGGAGGATCCCTGTTGCTGTGGCGTTATGCGTTTCGTGGCTCCTCTCTGGCTGTGGAGATGCACAATGGACGTCGGTGGTTTTTGGTTCAGATCTGCGGGTGTAAGACTGGTCTTCGTCGACGGCATACTCTCCGGAGCGCTCTTGGTGCTGTTCGATGCAGCTTGCTGTTGTCCTCCGGTGAGTTTCTCAGCGGTTGAGGTCTGCGCTCATGCACCAGCGATTTGGGGGTCCCGAATCTTCTCAGGTGAGTGCGGGGGGTTCTGTTGTACCTGATGCGGTCGATCTAGTCGGTGGCGGCGGGATTTTTTGTATCAGGGTGTTGATCGTTGTGCTTTCGTTCGCGGTGTGATTCGGTTCTTGGTGAAACTTCTTCTGTTTTCGTTGTTCTGGTTGTGTTTGGTTCGTTTTAGGGTTTTTTCTTTTCCCTGATGGATTTTGAGTTCTGCCCTCCATGTGGCGGTGATGCTGTATGATTTGTGTGGTTTTTCGTGGTTTTGCGAATGGATGAATGTCTGTGGGGTTGTGATACTGAAGTTGATGCTGAATGGGAGTATGGTGGGCCCTTCCGTCTTGAATATGTTGGAATGGTGAAGGTGGCGTTTTCTGGTGAAGTCGATGATGGTTTTCTTGGAACCTCCTGCGATGGTGCTCCGGCGACGACGGTGAGGTGCTCTGGTGACGACGACCGTGGTGGTAGTTTCGAGGAGCATGATGATGTTGGGGACTGGATGTTGACTAGATGATGTTTTTGACGTCGGCACGATTTGCGGTGGGTGCGCGATTTCTACGCTCGTGTCTCGAGGTGGCTCTTCGGAAATGATGTCGAGCGATACGCGGACTGAAAACTGGAAAGCGGTCTAAGTTCGGGTTTTTTGAATTTGAAATACTTTGCTATGGAGATGGCGGGATGTGTGTTTTTGAAACTTGTGTTGTAGGGTTCCCACTTTTCCTTATAGTGGTTATTTGAAAATACCAAAAAATGGATTTGGCCCCCCAAACAAAATGTGTGGAATTATCTGATTTAGTTTTTCTTGTATCTTTATGTCATTTGAGGGATCTACTGAGGATGATATGGTCCTTAGTTGGTCTACCTCTTTATACTCTTCATCATGGTTTTTGTTATTTAGCAATATACAGAAATCCATATTAAATATTATCTATTTAGTTTTTAGGGTGATAATGCATGTGAAAAGGTTCACTAGGAATGTTTCCCTAACATTATCATTCTATGGAACAAGAGACACAATCAAATCATTGGTAAATCAATCCTTCACTTCATTGGTGTTTTCTATAAGGGGAACAACTTATTGATTCATAAAAGATCAGGAACATATAATTTTGTAGATGATACGCTCAAAGACTCCCTTCATGTGTAACTGGGGGAGATCAATATTGAGGGATTATTCAACATCAATGATGAGGGCATGGAGTTTGGCCTGATTATTGCATAAAACATTTAGTAGGAGGAATGTGTTTAAAACGTGTTCATTTAGTTGAGTGATACTGAAAAATATAAGGTTAACCATACTAAGACAAGGGTTATTTACACTTCTCCTTGCTCAAATTCTAGAGAATCTGTCAATATAAATATTATAGTATGGTGTTTTGTCATCGATGGTTAAAATTGGCTAAATAAGAAAACTCAATATCCATGTGATACTTATTAGGTGTTAGTTGTGAGGAATATAAATTTTTCTATTTGTGTAATTGACAACCTTAAAAGGTATGAAACTAATGTCAATATAACAATGGATCACTACTCCTAATAGAATTCATCCCTAGAATATGGTAATACTGAGGATGTACATCATTAGGTTAGTGTGGGAGGTGAATTGTACCTTGGGATTCCCTAAATAATAATACAACTACTATGCCTCAATAACCCTAACTTGGAAGTTATTCTAAATAGAATAATATATCACCTCTACGTATATAGTCCCATGACCATAACATGATCAAGGACATACATATTGTTCTATTTACCCTCATTATTTTTCATGTTTATCATACCATCTAATGATCACTCCAAGTCCATCACATAGTGGACTCGTGATTTTACCAATACAAGAAAATTCAGGAGAAGGGTGTTTTATAAGTACTACTCAATTTCATCAAATATTATTGTAATTATTTATCACATAGGTTGGTAGAACTAGTAAATATCATATTAGAAAAATCTATACAATTTACCACTATGTTGGTGACAAAACGCCTAGATGTAGGCCATATAAACTAGAAACACGTGCATCTATCACATATTGTTTGGTGGAGAATTTAGATAATGTACTTTTTTGACATTTGATTGATTTTGATGACTCTGTAGTAAACATTGAAATTGTTGAATTTTATATAGGATTAACTAAATGAAAATTTTATGGGATTCATATACAAATTATAGGTGTAGATTATTCCAAACAGTTTCTCAAGATCATTTATATAGTATTCGTATTCTAAATATTACACCACTATATCATCAACAAAGAACATCATTATTATTCTGAGGTGAGGTTTGATGATGTCAATCATGTCCCATTAGTAGGTTGCTCTAACATAATTCAGGATAGAGGAATCACCAAGAACCAATACATTACCGAGGGTTTCTAGAGTGTATTGGAATATTCATCATCTTGGTCCCTAGATATATGATTATATTTGGATTATAAATCTATGATAAAGATCAATTAGATTATAATGGCTACATGGAGTGGAAATTTTGTAACTAGGACGAGGATTCCAATCTTAGGGTAGTGGTAGTTGAGGCCTTTGGAGTCTTTGTAAAATATCATTGGTTCATTCTACTTCATGACTGGGAATATTCATGAAAACTACTATGGGAACAATACATCCAAATGAAGTTGTATATCATCAGTTTATCAACATATTTTGTTATGTATCTGATCTGTATTCCACCTAATGGTTCCTCGTACCCAGTAGGTAAAATGACCTCAAGAACATTTTCCCAAATGCAAGAGGATACTGACTAGCAGCGAGGACCAATGCCTTATAATGGGGAAACTATGCCCTCATTGGAAGTGTATACAAAATAGAATCAATAAAGAAAAAAACAATAAAATAGTGGAAGACTGATTGTAAAAAAAAACAGGGGCATGTATATAAAAATATATAAATGGTACTTCTCGCATATTTCTATGAATTTATTAAAAATAGGTTCCAAATTGTAATACAATATAATTCAATACAGAAGAAAATCACGTGAACTCCAACAGCATCGTATGTCTGAACTGGGTCCCATTCCCTCTAGCTCCAATAATAATCGAGTACCTGATAAAGAAGGGAACATTCCCTTATCTATACCTATAATCATATAATCTATTTTTGTCTAAACTCATGACCCAAAAAGGTTGTGAGATGAATCCCAGAAGGCCACCACCAAAAGATCAATGCCTAACTATCAGTGAATATATCTATAGTAGGTAATGTGCAATTATTAAGAAATAAACAAGGAAGTAATCAAAGTTAAACAATAATACAATTTCAATTACATTAATTTAATAATTAAAATCATCCATTGAATCATTTAACCCTAGGATATAGCCTATGTTATGTATCCCCCATGTAAAGTAACCAAAATAGACATCTCATAGGACCATCTAAACTATCAAGTAAGACTGAATCCCTATTTGTGCTTTGTCTTGGAAGACACGTCACAATCATTTAACTATTCACAAAGAACCCTCTATGAATGCTCTCATAGTCGAACCCCCTTGGTCACACATATAATCAATTCAAAAAATAATAACCCTCTGTTAATGCTCTCATGGTCTAACCACTTTTTTCTCATATAGCATCAATTAAAAAACTAATGACCCTCTAGGAATGCTCTCATGGTTTAGTCTCTTTTTGTCTATCATCTACACCCAATCTCTCATAGTATTGTGAAAATAATCTGGAAATTACATTACTTAACCTTGACCAAGGAACTCATGGTACATTGGAAACATATAGTTGCATACATATCATTTAAAAGAAAATAATATGGATGTCCATTTAGTAATTCAGGTCTAAGGATCTCATGGTCCATTTGAAAAACCATGCACATATTATATCAAAGAAACTCATTTAATCTGAAACTACTACATGGATAAACATTCAAAATGATTATCACAAGCATTTCATATAATCAATAACACTCTACCCTAATCAATCATGTCATGGAAAACAAGGAATTCGTCATAGGTAACCTAGAAAAAAGGGCCATAAACAATCAATAAATGGGAAATTCACCCATATGGCATAACTTTCAGCATATATAATACAAATAAAAACAATTAAGGGCACAAACCACCTACCTCTATGTTTTATTATGATATACTTGAACTTCGGCCATTGAATCGACCTAAAATGCTATAGATCTACCAAAATTTGAAAATACCTGATCATTAATAACTCACAAGAGATGATGAATCAAAAAAAGGCTCAAAACGGTTTGGAAACTCATCAGTTGAATTCCAAAGCAACCGAAAATTACTTGATCGGTGCTCAGAAGTAGAATTGGGAGATCAAACTTTGTTCATCATTTTGGAGCACTGTTGTATGAAACATTGGATGAAGTATGTTTGTTCAGCCACGCAATGCGACCCCGCTACCATATATCAAAAAAAGAAAATTGTATGTATATTAAAACTGCACAACATGTATTATCATCAACCGACCCCAACATATGCTGGAGTGCAAGGTCACCACATGACCATGAACACTATGGTTACACGGTCGATATGATACGGTACATGGAAAGATAGGTACACACTGTGTACTCAGAAGTACATATAGTGTACATAGAATATCCCTTTTTCATCCTTTGTCCTCAAAACAACATGAAAACACGATCCATACCAGAAAATTTGATATGGATTCTTACAAAATTCCCCCCTTAAAAAATTCTTCCCAAAATTTTACATCCAAGGGTGGTGAAGAAAATATTCCAACAACTCTGGACACTGCGATCGCACATCGACCTCCCTCTCCCAAGTATCATATTGCACTTTCCTATGCTACCATAGAACCAATAAAAGAGGATCATAATAGAGACAATGAACCTTCATGCTGTATTACACAATCTGAATAGGGTTCTCATCGAAGGATGCATCAACCTCCATCTCTTCCACCACAGGTTGAAAAAAATTATACATGTCTGAAAAGTAACATCATAGATGAGAAACATGAAAAACATATTTCCATTACCGATACCTTGGGGGTAAATCCAACTGATAGGAAACCAGACAAACTCTCTCCAAAACCCCAAACGACACAACATATCTTGGTGAAGGCTTCCCCTATTTATTAATCCTCTTATCTCCCAACCTCGGTGCGACATGTAGGAAAACCTGATCTCCGACCTCGAACCCCAGTGGTCTTCTCCATCAATAATCATAAGATTTTGGGAGAGAGAATGTAGTATTATTCCACATAAAAATCAACTCCACCTACTAAGTGGTCTTGGTGAAATGACTTGGTCCCGAAATACCTTCTTGTCCTACCTCTATCCAACATATGGGTGATTGGTATGGCCAACCATACAAATCCTCATAAAGAGTCATGTGAATCTTTTCCTGAAAACTATTATTGTTTAAAAAATTACAATATGGGTTTGTGAATCTTCCAAGACCTCCCTAAATTTTGGACACATGTTCGATTCATGTCCTCAAAAACCTAAATTGTGCACTCGGACTCGACATCCATTGGGGGAAGGAATGTCATACTCAGAAGTACATGTGTACCCAAAGCCCTATATAGACCATAACAGATGCGAGAAAGAAAATGGGCATCCCTGTCTGAAATTATATAGCTTTTAACTCTTTGAAAACGTACTATCACATAGATATAAAACATTCCAATCTCATCAACACAAAACGTTTCTGTGATCGGTAGGAAATGTGAAACCATTTTGAGTATTTCCACAAAATCCCATAAAGCATCATTTAATAAAGGAGATATTGGTAGACCCATCATGAAATTAATAGCGACATCATTCGACTTTTAGTCGATAGTGGGTATCAGATGTAATAGTTATTTTGGTCTCTGATTCTCGTCCTTCGCCTACAGATAGGTGGAACATGTCATAAAAAAACTATCAACATGCCTCTCATTTCTTGGCCACCAATACTGATGATGTAGATCTTGATAAATCTTAGTGAAACAAGGATGAGCATCCCATTCTATGGCATGAAAATCTCACAAAAACTCCTCGCATATGTTCATAGACCCCCATACAGGCCTATTAAAACAAAAAACCTAATCCTCACATATAGTCCACCCATGAGTAGGTTCCTCTCCATACAAACTCTCTCATAGGACTAGGCCTTCATAATCTGATAGCTACCTCATTCACACTCAATCTAGAAGAGTGGATGTAACCACTATATAAGAAATAAATGTCTTCCCCTATTTGTTTTGCACCACCAAATGCAACTAAAAGAATAGATCCATAAGATACCACTTAGTGCTAGCTCCTGAAATTCATACATCTGAGTTCTCTTAATTAATGAAACAGCCACTACTTTGCCTTTCCCATGAATTTAGGAATGATCAAAGTCAAAATTTTCATAGAACTCAACCCACCTCCATTGTCTCAAATTCATATCATGCTGAGTGATGATATACTTGATGATTTTGTGGGTAGTGTACACCACAAATTGATCTCCTAAAAGATAATGCCTTCAACAATGTAAGGCATGCAGAACTGCAGCTAACTCGAAATAATGCATTGGGTAGTTCCACTCTTGTGGACACAACTACTGAGACCCATACACAAATACTACTCCCCCCTGTATAATAACTTCTTCTAGAAGAATACCTAATGAATCATAGTAAATAGTGTTACTCTTATCCAGTTCATGTTAAATCATTATCGGTGTTGATGTTGATCACCCTTTTAGCTCCTGAAAGGCAGATTCAAAGGAATATATCAACAAGTAATTCACATCCTTCTTATTCATGCCAGTCAGTGGTGCTGCTAAGAATAAAGAGTCTTGAATAAATAATTTTTAGTAACCAACCATCCTATGAAAACTCCTTACCTCAATGATATTTTTTATATTCTCCCAGGAAACTACATCTCTCAGTATCTCTGGGTCTACTGATACTCCTGTCTCTAAGATGATGTGACTGGGATGTGAATCTAATCCATCCAGAAGATTCATATTATGATCATACCCTATAAATGATTCTATCTTAGTGTATTCAATATGATCTCAAGATAGATGGAATGGTCATGTCAAGTGTGGGACTGCACTAATATAACTTCCATAAAGACTACCACAAAAGAATCCATGTATGGATGGAATACTCGATTTATCATTTCCAAGAAAACTGTCAGTGCATACATGAGACCGAAGGGAATGAGAAAATTCTAGTATATAGCTTACCTTCTCTGAAAGGATATAAGAGGTATATATGATGGTCTAATGCACAAATTTTGACCACTGTATCTCAAGTAAATATTTTAGAATACATGATCTTTTCAAAGCTGATCAAAGAGGTCATCTATCATTACTAACAGATATTGATCCATCACCATCATCATGTTCTGATTCTGATAATCCTCACAAAGTATCACAGTATCATTCCCCTTATTACAAAAAGTACTAGAGAAACTAAATGATAAGTATTTCATCAGATAAAACCACTCTTCAAAACTCCTCTAACTACATATAATGTTCTATGAATTCTGATGTAGCCATCCTATAAGGAGGAATAGACACTGGTTCTGCTCCTGGAACAAGTTCAATAGAGAAATTCACCTCTCTCTCAGATGGTAAACCTAAAAAGTCTTCTTAAAATATATATCTAAAATTATACAATACTAGAGGAAATTATTTCTGTGAAGTTCCCTTGTTATATAGATATAAACACGATATATTAATTGTGATTCATCCCAACCCATTATTCTTAGGTCCATCTCTGGTCACCTAGACATCTCATTAACCCTCATATTGAAATGATTCACCCTATGGTTAAGTGAAACACACCCTACAAAGAAATATATAAAAAATGTTTTGAAAAAGGAACAACTAGTCCATTCTGGAAATGAAATCGAATCCAATCATCTCATATATATATAGGTACCATAAGAAGTGACATCCACCAATCTCAAGAGGTCACTCCTTGCAATGAAATAATCTATCCATCCTAATCCCCAACAGAGTTTCTAGCATCATAACATCATAATAGGTAGACATAATGATTTTATGGATTTCTACAATGGAAAAAGTTATTAATCTATGAGAATCCCATATATCAAAAAGAGAAGAAGATATTATAGAGGAAAATAAAATGGTACATAAAATTGTTGAGGTTCTGGGATCCGGCTCCTATTAGGTATGTTCCATCGCAAAAGTCATACTTATACTACAGTCGTGCAAACCTACCTTGATTCTCTAAGCTTATCCACCCTACTTTCACTGAAATCCAATCATCTTGTTACAACAGCCACAACCACCTCCTCATCTGGAATGGCCTGAAAAATATAAATTCTCTGACTCATGAAGAACTGGTGCCCCACCCCTATACATGAAGTCCTAACAGATCCATTATCACTAGTTGATGGTGATACCATCATACAAAAACAATGAATATGTACCATATTTCTACAAGATAAGCACTTAATTGGGACTCTTGATAATTATGATCTTCTGTTCCCACTCTTCTCGCACTAGTAGAACCTCACATGGATACATGAAGATGCATCCCTTATACTGAAATCACCGCACAAGGCCTCCATATAGTTCTTTCGGCTATCGATCAAAGGAGTACTAGCCCTGGATAATGAATCACCCTTGATCATTGCTCCATCTCCCTTAGATTGTTCATGGAAATCAGCACATGGTTTACTATAGCAGTCATCGAATTCAACATGAAAAACCTTACCTGTGATCAGATGTCATACTTGAAACCATCTTCAAATTGCCTATCCAGGGATAACTCGTCACACCCAAGAACATGTGCGAAGCGCTGAAGCAGTGTAAATCAATAAGATTAACCCATCACTAAAATAGAGACCTCTCCAAATGAATAACAACTTGGATATGACATCCCTCGACATCTTAGTGTAGAAGTAATAATAGAGGGTTCTGTGAAACTCTTCTTTAACCATCTCCTGATGTGGTCCCACCTGTGATACAACATGCCACAATCTATCGGAGGAATCACATAGCATGTATGTCGAGAGAATCAACATCCTATCAGGATTTGTCTCAAGATGATCAATGATAGAAAGCATGGCCTCCAACCACGAAATTGCAGCATGTGGTCCTCCATCCCCTAAAAATGTGAGAGGATGTTGCGGCTGGATCAACCGCGTCAACTCTTCCATAGTCAGGGCAGGATGCAATGATCCCTAAAAGTTCCGAATCATCCTTTAAATCCTTTAAATAAATATGAATACACACTTGCATCTTGTATAATATGTTTTTCCAAGAAGGTCATGGTGGGTGATCTTATGGTAGTCCATGATCTACTATCTTCTGGATAGAATTCATGTTTCTCTAAATAGGTTTACAAAGAGTGTATAACAAGTACATGATGTGCTTCTTTTACCCATAACATGGGTGTGTACCTTATCCCACTTGTTCATGTAACACCTCATGCACACGACACATTCCTCTTGAGACCCGACAGGTACTTTAATATTACCTTCTACCCAGGTACTTCGGCATGTCTATAACTACATGGTTTTACTGGTGTAACACTACATGATGTCATAAATCTAAAAATATAATATAAAAAAAATTCCATTCACCTTTTTTGTTAGTCACATGGTCGGATACATGGTCGATTACATTATACCGTGTACTCTGAGTACACAATGTGTTCTACCAATAGTTAATAGACCCTATGTATCTACTCACACAATCAGTCACATAGTCAAAAACTACCAGGTGTGTATATACGGTACATTTCATGTACATAATAGAAGTAATTTCTTCAAGAATAAAAGAACGAATCGTTTGTGTTCATAACATCACACAACGTGTTTTCTGGGTTTTCCAGACAGTAAGCCTCTAAAACATCTCTGGAACCCAAAAAATAGTGAAATTTGGTCAAGAAATTGCAAGTTCCAATCCATGAGAGCCCATACTCTCCATTATTCAATGTTTACCATCAATATTCATATTACATCCTAACAAAATTACAATTAGATTTCAAAAAATATCTGCCAAATTCCGTTCTAAGAGGGCCCATAACTACTCAGGTACCAAAGCATGGAATCCATACAAAAGAAACATTATATATACCAATACCATCTAAAAATAGTAGGTATCCTATCACAGCATCTATCACAATAGAATGAATATATGGCATGACATCCATCATAGAAGAATGCAGTAATGCTCTAAAAATGGCATGAAAAGAATGCATAGAATGTGATTTTGAAAAAGTGCCTATATGATACATGAGATGGAATAACCTCATCTCATCAAGATGCAAAAAAATAGAACACAAATGATATCAATACTAATAGAACATATCAACTATGTCACCCAGCAGTGATATCGAGTCAAATGGAATTGTTCAAAATTAAAAAATTACAATTCAATTCAAGGTAATATGGTTTTCACCTTTTCAAGAGATATCTAGTCCCAAGCACAACTAATTACCAAAATCCATTTTCTTATTATCCCGTTCTAATATCTCCATATATTAAGAAAAAATAGTAAAAAACCCCTATGATACCAATTTGTAATGTCTTGGATCTATATGCAACCCAATGTTTCCCCATTCCATGTTGGTAATAAGACCTCTGGTGCATTTTCCCAAATTTCAGAGGATTCCAACTAGAAGCAAAGGCCATGGCCTGATAATTGGGAAACACTATAATGACCCAAAATTTTCTTACATTACTATTACATCATTTTAAAGATAAAAAAATGTAATATTATTGCACAAAGAGGATCCAACATTTTAGTGTCTTAGGAAAACTAGGACCACACATAAAAAATTACAACATTGAGAAAAAACATATTTTTTTTATTTTCTTCTTCTCTTGCTTCTTATTGGTACTTGGTCAATCCTTAGTACATGTAGTCACCTGAGGATATAAATCAATATTGGTGTGATAAAATCCAATTAAGAGGATATATAAGAACAATATATCCTTGGGTGTGTGTAATCATAACATAGGAAAAATATCATAAACGTGAGGGGAATCATAAATAAAAGATTTTGAATGAGGCAATGCAAAAAAAGGAAACCACGTGTCTTAGAGGTTAACTACCACACATACTGGTGAACAAAGATAGCATCTTTTTCACACATAATTTCACATTAACTCATGATATTCGTCACTTTAACTAATGCATTGGAGTGCTGTATAATTTTGGGTGCACCCATCCCATTGAAACATTAATATTACCCAATATAATTCCGGGCGAACCTATCACATTATAACATTACCATTTTTCATGCATGCCACAATGGAAATATATAATAAATGAACATAACGTACCCATGAAAATAAATGGGTATCATCTCATAAGAACACATTCATAAACATTGGGTTCTCAAAACAAAGAGTGAATAACATACAATTGACAAGAACCATCAACCTTAAATGAGAAGTAAAATGCATGTTATTAAAAGAAGAGTTGTTTTGGAAAACAATCGGTTTGACATAAATACCAATGAAAAACATGTATTTCTTAGAAATGGAAATTCAACAATGAAAAAATGATTTTTAAGGAGTAACCATATCAAAAATAAGTGAAAGAGGGAGAACATGAAGGATGGATGTTGTGTTAAAGAATTTACCCTTACCTTATATCTGAATGCTCCCTTCGATTCTATGTCCTGTATAATGACATTATATTCATAATTAAAAATTAAATAACCTTTTATACATTAATATGGGTAATTTTGGTTTCATTATGTTATTTAATAGTCCTTTTAATTAGTTATAGAATTTAAAAATAGTATTTGGGAATGTTCATTTTTATGGTTTTCTTGATCGTTTCACATGTATTCATGAATTTATTTTCATGTAGAACATGGATAATCATCCAGAACATAAATTAGCTATTATTAATGATATTATATAAGTTAAAATGATATTATAATGAATTACATTTTATACCATGTGGATGAATCATTTTATAATATTTAAATGATTACTGTTTGACTTAATTTGAGCCGATTTTCAACCACAATGAACTAGTTTTGATAAATCATTCAGTAATATGAACATAAGTTATTTTAAGAACATTAAATAGGGCATAATTTATAATACATATTCTGTTTAAACCATAAAAATTGTTTCATTTCCATATCTGATTGTACAAATGAAAAAAAGAAAACATGTCATTCTTGAAGGTGAGATATTAACACCTCACAAACAACAATTTATTTTATAAACTAAAATGAAGAGAATAAGGGGGATGGATGGTGTATTATCCCATTATTATCATAAATATCAAGTATATGTATGATACTGGAGTTACCAAAACATTGGTACAAACATATTTGGAGAGATAACCAGGAAAGCACTTGAAATTGGAAGGGAATTAATGGACAAGAGTGAGAGAAATCACCTCTTGAATCCTCCCCTTGAGATCCTCCTTAAGGGGCCTAGGCTTGGTCTTTTGATGAGACCATAAGATATTTGAAATTGTTGAGAGTCTAGGGAAGACTCTTGGGATTAAATTAGAAAAGTCTTGAAGCTTGAGATGTTTGAGGAAATGAGGGTGTCAAAGATGGTATTTATAGTTGAGCAGAAAGCAGATTTCATAATATAAAATCCACTAATATATTATTTCCCAACAAGACAAGGAATAATGAGTCTTACATGACCAAAAATAGTAATTTTATAATGTGATATTGAACCTGGTGGGCTTACATCAGTTGAACATCATACATTACTCTATAATTAACTTATTTAGGTTATTTTGTAAATTATGGTATTTCACTATTCATCAAGAAATCAAGTATTTCAGGAAAATTCCAAAAATTAACCCCTACCATTTTTAGATATTTAGAATCTAAAAATTCATTCCATTTTTTATAAAATAATTTTCTATTTATGATTAATTTAAAATTTAATTAAATCCACAATTTACTTGAAAAAACATTTTTTAAAATTCAAACTGATTTTATAATGATTTTAAAAATTAATTGAGGTCTATTAAACTTATCTTAAATCAAAAAGTCATTGCTTTGTTAATTTATGAACACATTTTTAGAATATACATTAATTAATTAATTATAATTAAATATTTATGTCTTATAAAAATTACCAATACTTTTACTATGTTCACACTTTCACATATAAGATGCTTTAATTTTAATTAATTAATCATGGGTGAGGTTACTATTATTATAACATATTTTATATTCAAAAAGTGTAATATTACTATTAATAAGGGTATGTTACTATTCATAAGGGTATGTTACTATTCATAAAAAAAATATCTTTTTTCAGTATATTCCAAAAATCATCTTGAACACAACCGTGTTTGACGGATTTTTGAAATTCAAAACTTATAAGTGAAAAAATAATGTTTTATGTTCACATAATATTTATTATAATTTTATATCATTGTGAATCATAATGGGATTATACTATAAGAAATAATTATAAGAATGTAATTCCATTGATAAAACTTTGGGTCGTTACATTCTTCCCCCCTTATGAAATTTCACCCTCAAAATATCATTTTACACAAATAGGTGAAGGTACTTCTATTTCATCACCCCCTTTATTTCCCATGTAGCTTTATCACACTTATGGTTCCTCTATAACAATTTGACAAGGTGGTTAGTCTTTTTGTGTAGAACCTTATCTTTTCGATCCAAAATCTGTACTGGCTGCTCCTAATAAAAGAGATCTTCTTCCAGTTGTTCCACCATTGAGTTCAGTACATGTGAGAGATTAAAAATTTTGTTTATCTAGAGTGATACATGAAAAAAATCATGTACTTGATCCATATATAGTGGATGTGCGTGCTGATAGGCCACATCTCATATGCGTTCAAGGATCTCAAAGAGGCCAATGTACCGTGGGCATAACTTCACTTTGTTTCTAAACTGCTTGACTCTCTTCCATGATGATATCTGAAGGAAGACATTATCTCCAAAAATGAACTCCAATTCCCATTGATGGTTGTCAGTGTATCTTTTTTTCCAACTCTGTTGTGATTTGATGTGTTTCTGGATGACTTGAACCTTCTCTATCATCTCACCAACAAGATCGGGTCCAAATAGTTTTCTTCCTCCAACAACATCCCAACTGGTTAGAGTTCTACATCTATTTCTATACAAAGACTTTTATGGATCCATAAGAATATTTGAGTTGAAGAAATTGTTATATTAGATCTCAACCAATGGAATATACAGATCCCATCCACCAATGAATTCTATAGTGCATGCTCTTAGAATATCTTCCAGTGTCTGAATAGTATTTTTATATTAGTAATCAGTTTGGAGGTTATAGGTCATGCTGAAATTTTATTCAGTAATCAATGCATGTTGAAGGGTCCTTTAGAATTTATATGTGAACCTTGGATCAAAATAAGATACAATCGATAGTGGAACTCCATGAATTCTCAAAACTTCCTTCACATAAATCTTTTCAAGTAGTTCAAGTTATTGGTCCTCCTGAATAGCGATAAAATGGAAAATCTTGGTGATTCGGTCGACCACAACCCATATCACATTAATTCCTATAGACGTATTCAGGAGGCCAGTTACAAATTCCATAGTAAAATCCTCCCATTTTCACATGTGTATAGGCAATTGCTGCATTATCACTTTGGACTTTTGACATTATACATTAACTTTCTGACATACCAAGCACCTTGAGATACATTTCGAGATCTACTTTTTCATATTATCCGATTAGAAGTGTTCTTGAAGATCACGGTACATTTTGGTACTCCCATGATGGATAGAGAATGTTGAGCAATGTGCATTGTCCAGTAGCTCCTTCATTAACCCGGTTGATGAAGGAACACAAAGTCCAGTTCGTAACAGAATCACACCATCATCATCGATATGGAAATCTTGAAACTTCTATTCATTTATTACATTCACCCTTTTTTGTATCTCCACATCATCCCTTTTTTTCTTCCATAAACATCTCTTCGATTGATGGTTGCGCAATCATTTGGTAAAGGTTGGATGTATCCCAGTCCCATATGATTTGTAAATCCATTTAGTGCATATCCAATAAGATAGGGTCATTCTAAATCCTTAACATGGATATAGTAGCATGTTATTTTCTACATAGAGCATCAACTACCATGTTCTCCATTCCAGGATGATAGTTAATAGAGAAATTATAATCCTTGATTTTCTCTATCCATATCCTTTGATGCATGTTGAGATCCTTTTGTGTGAATATATAGTTTAGGCTCTTATGGTCGGTGTATATGTCACACTTCTATACATAAAGGTAGTGTTGCAAGATTTTCAAGTCCAAAATCACAACTGTCATATCTATATCATGTGTTGGGTAGTTCTACTCATTGATCTTCAACTGTCATGAGGCATGGTCTATCATATTATCATTTTGCATGATTACACAACCATATAATTTCATTGAAACATCACTGTATATCACAAAGCATTCCCCAATTTTTGGTATTGTGAGTATAGGTGCAGTGATCATCCACCACTTTAGCTCCTTGATGATTCACTCACATTCTTCCATCTAGACATACTTTACCCCTTTCATTGTTAACATAGTTAGTGTGCTTGAAAATCATGAAATGTTTCTCACAAAACGTCGGTAGTACCCAGATAATCAAAGAAAACTACGGATTTTTGTGACAATAGAGGGTCTGGTCCATTCATCAATAACCATTGTTTTTGAATGATCCATAGAAATTCCTTCACTTGAGATCACATGTCCCATGAAAGTGACTTTCATTATCCAAAATTTACACTTACTTAACCTAGCATACAACTTCGCTTATATCAATGTTTTCTACAATAGTCATAGAAGTTATTCATATTCCTCCTTGCTCTTTCAGTAGATGATAATATCATCAATAAACAATAACAAACAAATTTCGAGGTAATGTCTAAAGTCTCCATTCATCAAATCCATTAATATTGTAGGGGAATTATTATGTCCGGAGGGCATACCCAGAAACTCATAGTGCCCATACCTTGTACGGAATGCAGTCTTTTGAATATCTCACTTCTTCGCCTTTAGTTGATGATATCCAGAATGAAGATCCACCTTTTAGATGTATTGATCTCTTCTTAATAGTTCAAAAAAGTCGTCAATCCTTGGAAAAGGATACTTGTTCATTATAGTGATCATGTTGAGATCTCGATAATTGATATACAACCACAATATTCCATCCTTCTTCTTTACAAAGAGCACTGGTGTGCCCCATGGTGATGCACTAGGGCGTATGAACCCTTTGTCCAGATGCTCTTGCAGCTACTTATATAACTACTCCATTTTGATAGTAGTTATCCTATATGGACTCATTGATAGAGTAGTATCTCACGGTATGAGTTCAATTGAGAACTCTACCTCACGATCTAAGGGAATTTCAGGTAACTCTTCAAGAAATACATCACAACATTCTCTCACGATGGGAATTTCCACAAGGTTGGAAATTTCCTTTGATCCAACCATTAGGGAGAGGTATTCTTATTCATAGAGAATCAACTCCCACACCACTGATTGATTTCTCAAAGGATATTAATGATCTTCCATGCATTTGTAGAGGATCATGGGATGGTTCAGAATATGAAAATATATTTCCTTTTCCTGACAGTTGATATGTGCTATATATAACGAGATCCAATCAATTCCCATTATAGCGCAGAATTCCACCAAAGGAAGTATTGCATGATTTCGTGGAAGAATCATTCCACATACGCCAATAAGAGAAGAGTCGAACACTTGGGTTGAAATGATTTCACCACGTGGTGTTTTTACAGATATATATACTTCGATGTTTCGAGGAATCAATTCTATATTTAGAAAAAACATTCATGAAATAAATGAATTTCTAGAACCATAATAAAATAAGTCTTTTTCCATTATTGAGTGAATATGATGTGTAGCTTGTCTGAATTCATTATCTTTCTCTTAATTCGTAGTATTAATGGCATAATCCTTCCCTTGTTCCTTTGGATTTTGTGACTGCTAATGCTGATTAACCTCGAGAACTCGAGTTTTAGTTAACTAGTTTTCATAGTGCCCTAGCTCCCTAGAGTTGTAGCATTAAACCACTGGTTGTTCTTTCCCTTCATCGGCTACATTTTCATTCCTTTCATTTCTTTTCAACACTCTTGAGCATGGTGTCGTTCTTTCCAACAAATGATTCACTTTATCATCCATTTAATGTATTTTCAATGGTCCAACATCTCTCATTTTTCCCATGTGGGTCATTGACTTTTCTTCCCACCTTTTTCTTTAGATCCACCAGCTTAAAACTCCACATTTTGTTTCGTATCACCATATCCATTGGACCATTCTCCAAACTCTATCTCCACATTAAGAGCACACCGAACTACTTATTCATAACTCTAAATGTATTGTATTACAAGATCCTTTCAATGGAGTGGTTTTAATCCACTAAATAATCTAACAATTTTTCTATCATAGTTGATAACAAAACACGAAGAGTACCTTTCAATCCTTGTGAAATTCACTATATAGGTTGTGACATATTCTCCTTCTTTTTTTCTTGAGAATTATTAATTACCTCTCAATATATTTACGAAGAGTTCATGGGAATTACTTATTAATAATCATGATCTTAAATTCTTACCATTTCATCTCTTCAATTTCCACCCTTGGCTTGGTGTTCTTAATCAAATCCCACCATTGATCAGCCACTCCATCTAGATGATAAATTTCTATAGTCACTTCCTCCATCTCAGAACAGTGATGCATAGATAATATATTCTCCATGGAGTTGACCCACTTCACTTGAACTAGTTGATCGAAAGATGCACTAAACGTCAGTGGTCGTTTCCTCATAAAACATTTGATAGGAAGTTTCTACCTATTTGGTAAAAGAGGACATTTCCCATTAATATTGTTATTGTTCATAACCTAAAATAGTTGGTTATGCATCTCCATGAAGTTCTGACCTACACTTCCCAAATCATTGGGTATGTCGTTCGGGTAATCGTTTCATTGGACCTCGCACAAGTTGTTGGCCCAGTTTCTCTTAGTTCCTACTATTTTCTAAAATATAGAATGGTAGAACAAATCATAAGTAAACAAGTCATGAATAACTTAATCATTAGAAAAAATTTCACTAAAATAATAACTTATGGAATTCCTATTTAAATATTATTCTGTGCATATCTGTACTAAGTCTCATGCTAGATGTTTTCTCTAGGGTTCACCAATCCTAATTCCCAAATTAACTATACCTTCTCTCTGATGCCACCTATAGCTACCCATCTATTTAATCCATTACTATTACATATTTTTAAATATAATAATCATAATAGTATTACACATAGATTATCCAATGGTTTAGTGTCTTGGGAAAACTAGGACCATATATAACAAATTACAGAATCGAGGAAAACACATTTTTTTTATTTTGTTCTACTCTTTCTTCTTATTGGTACTTGAACCATCCATAGAACATGGAGTCAACTAAGGATATACATAAAATGTGGTGAGATAAAATCCAAGTAATAGGATATATATGAAAAATATAAGTATGGGTGAGCATAATCATAACATCACAAAAGATCATGAACGCGAAGGGTATCATTAATAAAATACTTGAAATGTGGAAATGCCTAAAAACGAAACATCAAGTCTTAGTGGTTAACTAAAACAGATATATTTTCTCAACAGTAGCATCATGTTCGAAAATACATTCAAATTAACTCATGAGATTCATCACTTTACCCATTTCATTGGAGCGCTGTATAATTTTGGGCACAACCGTCACATTGAATCATTCATATTGTGCTATATAATTTCGGGCACACCCGTCACATAATAACATTATAATTTATCATGAATTCCCCCAATGGAAATATATCAAAAATGTATATAACTAAACTATAAAAAGGAATGGTTTTAATCTCATAAGAACACATTCATAAAAATTGGGTTCCAAAAAGGAAGAGGAAATAACATACAATTTACAAGAATCGTCAACATTGAATGAGAAGTAAAAGGTGTGTTGTTAAAAGAAGAGTTCTTTTGGAAAACATTTGGATTGAAATAAATACCAGTGAAAACCATTTATATCCTAGAAAAGTAAAGACAATTACGAAAACATATTTGTAAGGTTTAACAATATCAAAAATGAGTGAAAGTGGGAGAACCCAAAGGATGAAAGTTGGGTTTGAGAGTTTTCCCTTACCTTATATCCAAAACCTTCTTTCGCATTAATGAACTATATAATGATATAATATTAATTAATTAAAAAATCCTGGACATTTTATACATTAATAGGGAAATTTTGGTTTAATTATGTAATTTTATGGGCCTTTTTATGAGTTGTTGCGATTAAAAACATTGTTCGTGAATGTTCGTATTTATGGTTTTCTTTAGCATTTCACATGTATTCATGAATTGAAGTTCGTGTAGAACATGGAAAAATATTCAGAACATATATTACATGTTATAAATGATATTCTAGAAGAGAAAATGATCATATAATTAATTACATTGAATTCCATGTGGATGAATCATTACATAAAAATTAAATGATGATTGTTTGAGTTAATTTGGGCATTTTTTCGACCACAACGAACTTGTTTTGATTAATAATTTACTAAAATGTACATAAGTTAGTTGAAAAACATTAAAAAGGATACAATAAATATAACATATAATGGTTAAACCATAATAATGTTTTCATGACTAGATCTGAAGGTTGAAATGAAGAAAAAAACATGTCATTTTTGAAGGTGATAGATTAACACCTCACGAACAACATTTTCTTTTATAAAATAAAAGGAATAGGAGAAGGGGTTTTATTTTATAATCATCCATTAGTATCATAAAATTATAGTATATTTATGTTACAAATGTTACCATACCATTTGTAAAAATATAGTTTGGGAGAGAACAATGAAAGAACTTGAAATTGAAATGGAATTAATTGAAAAGAGGGAGAGAAATTACCTCTTGAATCCTTCTCTTGGGATCCCCCTTAAGGTACATAGGAATAGTATTTTGATGATTCCAAAAGCTCTTGTACATGGGGGATGGGATTGGGATGTTTTTTGTTCAGAGTATAGACATGTCTTGAGGCTTGAGAGGTGTAAGGTAATGAGGGTATGAAGGGTGGTATTTATTGTAAACGAAATAGGGGATTTCTTAATATAAGATTCATTAATTTATTATTTCCCCACAAGACAAGGAATAGTGAGTCATACATGACCAAGAATAGTAATTTTATAATTTGATCCCGAACCAAGTGGTATTACATCAGAAAAACATCATACATGACTCTATAATTAGCTTATTTAGATTATTTAGTAAATTATGGTATTTCACTATTCATCATGAAAATTAGTAATTCATAAAAATCCCAAAAATTCAGCCCTATCATTTTTCGACGTGTAGAATCCAAAAATGATGTCCATTTTTAAAAAAATAAATTTTTATATATGATTAAGTAAATATATAATTAAAATAACAATTTATTTAAAAAGAGTTTTTAAAATTAAAACTGATTTTATAATGCTTTCCAAAATTAAATGAGGTCTAATAAAATTATAAAAAATCTATAAGACATATTTTTTTTAATTTATAAACACTTTTTATGTAAATAAATAAATTAAATATTTATAATTATTTATTTATGGCTTACAAAAATACCAATAATTTTACTATGTTCAAATTGTCACTTATAAGATGCCTTAATATTATTTAATTATTAATGGGTAAGGTTAATATTATTTTGGACGATTTACTTATCATAAGGGCCACATTACTATTTATAAGGGTTGGTTACTATTCATAAGGTTATTTTATTATTAAAAAAATATTATTTTTTTATTATTAAACTCCAAAAATAATCTTGACCACAACCGTGTATGTCGGATTTTCGAAATCCAAAACATAGAAGTGGAAAAATAATGTTTATTGGTCACATAATATTTTGTATAATTATATTTCATTGTGATTCCTAATGTGATTATACTATAAGGAATAATTTTAAGAAGGGAATTCCAATGATAAATTTTTGGGTCGTTACAAACAATGCCCTCATCGGCAGAGTATACACAACGGAATAAATAAATAAATAATAGAAATAAACAGTGGAATACTAATAGTAATTAAACAATTGCAGCCTGTATATATTTTAATGATGAATCTCACATGTGTCTATGAAAGAAAACAAAATAGGTTCCAAAGATATATGTATAATTCAATTTAATACAAAGGAAAATAATGTGAACTCCAACAAAATCGCTTGGATGAGCTTGGGCACGTGCTCTCTAGCTCCAATAGAATTCAATTACCTAGTGAAGAAGGGCCCTTCACCTTATATTTACCTGTAGTAAAATAATCTTCATCAGTTCAAAAGCATGACCCAAGAAACTTGTGCGATGAATCCCAGTAGGTAACCAAAAAAATATTTTACCTAACTATCATAGAATATATATATAACATGTAATATGAAATGATGAAGCAAACAACAAGGAATTACTCAAAAGTAACAATCCTATAGTTTTCAATTACATTCCTTTTAAAATTAAATTCATCTTTTGAATCATTTAACCCAAGGATATATCCTTATATTTGAATACCCAATGTAATGGAACCAAAATAGACGTTTCATAAGACCATATAGACTATCAAGTAAGACTGAATCCTATATTATGCTTTGACTTGGCAGGCATGTCATAATCATTGTAGTATTCACAAAAAACCCTTTGGTAATGCTCTCACAGTGTAACCCCCCTTGGTCCCATATTACTTAAATTTAATAAATAATTACCCTCTTGGAAAGGCCTCATAGACTTACCCCTTTGGTCCCACATATCATCAAATAAATAAAATAACCCTCAGCAAAAGCTCTAATGTTCTACTCCCTTCTAGTCAATCATCTAAGCCCAGGATCTCACAATCATGGGTAAATAATATAAACTTCCCTGTAGTCATCCTGGTCCAAACCTCTCATGGTCCATTAGAAAAATATAGTATTTCTAATATCATATCAAAGAGAATAATCTAGAATCCCCTTAAGTCTTCCTGATCCAAGGCTCTCATGGTCCATTGAAAAAACAGTGCACATATTATATCAAAGCATCTAATGTAATCTAAAACTACTACATGCCTAAACATTCACAATGAATTTCAAAAGTATTTTATATTATAAATAAAACATTAACCTTATCAAAAAAACCCATGGAAAACAAGGTATTACTCATTAGAAACATGGACCAAATAACCATAAAAAATCAATCTAGGGGAAACTCACCCATGGGGTGTCCCTTAGACAATGTATCTAACCTTATGAATAAGAACAATAATTAATCAATCAAAAAACCATATCATGTAAAAATTGGGTTAAATTCGAAGCCAAGAAATATCTAAAACGTTGGCATGAAGAACTTTTATGAAATAACATCTAGTTAAAAACATCAAAAGGAAGAAACAACCTACCTTGGTGTCGTACGATCCATATACATGAACATCGACTCTTTAATAGGCCTTAAATAATGTAGATCTTCAAAAAGGTTAAAACACCCATCCTTGAACAACTCACAAAGGAGGATGATTACAAAGAAGTTCTCATGAGGGTTTGACAACTCACCGGTGGGATTCTAACGCAACCAATGGTGTCTCGATTAGAGATCAGATATAGAATTGGGAGATTAGACTTCAATCATTGTTCCTGAATTATCTTGTATGAAACACAAATATAATTAGGTGTTTCCATACATGAGACATGACCCCGCTCCGATATATCAAATAAGAAGAAAATTACATGGGTTGTTCTTGAAAAATGCATTTCGTGTAATAGCCTCCATCAGCCACAAACTTATGTTTGTCCTTTGAAGTCACCACACGGCCATGTACTCGATCATTACATGGTCCAAATGTGGTTGTACATGGAATGTTTGGTACAAATTGTGTACTCAAAAGAACACAGAGTGTACATAGAAAATCCTATTTTCCCTTATTCCCTCAAAACAACTCAAAAACAAGATCCATACCAAAAAAAGATCCATGTATATATATTGACCATGTCACTTTAGGATGAATTCACTCTCTCAGTTACATGTGGGTGTCCATAATAGGAAATAGAAAGAACGATATTGTGGACAAATACCTTTGGATCTGGCCATATATTCTTCTCTTAATATCATGTGAATACTTTATGATGATGTTTCAATATTTCAAAATACAAATAAAATTCAACAGTATAACTTTCTCAGTAGTGATTTTAACCTACAATGGATCATTGACAGTAATAGAAAGTCAATTATCAATGGTAAGATTTGATTTATATAGATATTCCTTGTTATAAGATTTATGTTTCGATGGAGGTTATTAATCATCAGGAATTCCTAAATTAATGTTTGAATTATCTTTTGAATGTGGTACATATTTTCATAATTAGAATTATGTCCTTTTATATTATCTATGTCCATGCGAGAGTGTCTCATCACCAATTGAGAAACCACTTCTATATTCCACCTACCATGTTGAAGCGTTATAGTTTTATTAATCTCCAATTAGACATCCATGGTCTCTATTGTATATGGTAGAGGTTTCGATTGAAGGGAATAATGTAAAATAATCGATGTAAAATTGAAGATGGATTCCCTATATTTAATCATACGTTTTTATAATATGAGTGGTGGGTGATTGAGGGGCCATCCATCTATTCTTAAGGAGGGAAATTTGTTTTTAGCTCTTGGGATTTTTCTTCCCGATAGTAGATATTTAGTAGGAATATTCTCTTCTTCTCATACGAGGTGTCTATCAATGAGGATGTAATGTCAATGGAAATATGGGAACACTCATTTCATTTGAACTTGGGAATATTTCCACAAATATTTTAGTATTTTGAAGCATTGTAATGTGTTACAAATTACTCAAATTAGCTGGAATATATATGTATCACCTCTACATGACTACTGAGAGAGTATTTAAGGAATTTTTTATATGATGTAGGGATAACTAAATGTATCTTAATCCAAGGAAATCCCAAAAATGATTTAATTGATGATTCTTTGAGAAAACCATGAATTTAGGATTTGATATGATGATAAAAAAGTAAATATTTAGTTATATCTCTTCAAATAACTACTAGTCACTATTTTCATATACTTGAAACACTATGTTTTATGAGGATAGATCGATCGATTTGTACCCCAACTTATAGACAACATAATTAGGTTTAGATTTATTCTAGAACCATTGTGTACAAATAATTAGCATTTGATTATTCAATTGATAATTGATAATAGGTATAGGGGTCATATATGAAGTTCTATAACTGTGACCTCTTCATCTAGGGAGACGCATATAATATAATTTTGGTTTTTCTGTTTTCTTTACTCTTCATAGTTGTTATCTTTTTTAATCATTCCAACACAATCTCAAGATAGTTCTTCGATTCCATGATGAGGTATTCTCATGTTAATTTATATTGGTGGATATTTCTATGGATTTTGATTTTGTTTAGGTTGTTTAAATTGTTATTTAACATGTTATACATTGGTTTTATGGGAATTTTTATTCCCCTTAGGGGTTTCTCCTTAACATGAACTTAGTAGGGTCCAACTATCTAAAGTAGAATTACATAGTGGGGAAAAATAAAGCTAGGTTGTGAATTCTATGTATATATATAATCTAATAAATAAAAAAATTAAATTTGTCATATAGTTGTACTAAAGAATGATTCCTTGGATATTATCCCAACCAAGTGAAGAGAAATACTCATATTCTTATCTAAGAAATATAGATAAATATATTAGGGATCCCACCCTATTAACTGTTATTACTATAGAAACACTTCCCTAGGATCTATAATTTTTACAATAACTTCATGCACACATTAGCAAACAATATTTTCCTATGGGTTTTATATAGTGTTCAAATAACTTGATTATGGTTTGAGTAGATAATTGCTTCCCATAAATAAACTAATCCTCCAATATCACATTATTCATGACTCCTCATTCATGGTATGGTGGAATGATGTCCATGAGTGTGTAATGAGTATTTTGAAGTGGTAAAGGCTCCTATATTTCCTTACATAGTTGGTTCTAGTTCAATCATAGTTTTATTGGATGTGAAGATAGTATGATTAAACAATCCAATCCAACTAGGGAGGGTTTTAATTGATGAAGTTACACAAAAATTATCCCATGGGAATGTGAGATTTTCATTCATTCTATATATTAGTAAAAATTATACATTACATAACTTAGAACCTTCTCTCATTCCACTAAATCATTATCATTATCGAATGTAGTGGATATTCTTGTAATAATCATCATAGGATCTCGAACATCCAATATAAAATGATCTAACATGCCTAAGATACACTCATAGAATACAAAGAACACTTAGAAGCTATATTCAAGGAAACTGTGGTTGGTGATATAGTATGGATAATTTTTCAAACCACCCTATTATGTCTTCTAAATGTCCTGAATCCTAAGAACGTTTTTCTCTATAGAACACATAATGAAGTTAAGGAGTTACTCATTTCTAAAGAAGTAGACCATATCTACTTATCAGTGAATGTTCTATCATATTCCTCATGATTGTGGCTATGCTAAAATCATTATACATGATTAAGTGTCTGATATGAAATGTTGTGTGTTGATTGAAGAAGATATATTTCCTAAGAACAGACAAACCTTATCAAATTAGTATTTTATGATCATCTAGAATATCAAAAATATTAATGTAGTACTTGAGGATACCATTTTTGGATAATTATGAGGATCCCTCAATTTTTTTCTATAATTGGTCTCTAAAAATATATCTAGTATCTTCTAGGAGACGAACATTTGGACAAGATTGTCCTAGAAGAACTCTATACAAATCCACAACAATTAATCCTTGGGAATTTGGATTTCGGTGGGGTATGTTTGATACTTTCCCTAAATGATAAACTAGGAAAACATAATTTTTATACTATAAGTAATTTCAGAGGATAGTGAACCTCATCATATAGAAGGAGGAGATGACATAATAGAGGATGTATTGGAGAATATCCCTTCAATGAGAGATTTATTTTTCTGAGGGATTTTTCTACTTGATAATACAAGTCCTTACAATGTATAAAATAAACATTAAAATTTGGATACCACCTGATTCTATAAGGACCAAAAAAATTCTAAATAATATTGTGATGTGCATGAAGTGATTATATAAATCAACCACCCCTTTGAAAATGGGGAATATCGGATGTCCAAAAATTTTGCGTGGAAGATGTGGTCTAGCCACTACTGTTATGGATTCCCTTTATGATGAATAGTGGCCAACGGAGTCTAAGTAAAATCTAGAAAAGTTGGGTGGGAACTAATATGTTCATTATTTGGGGAATCACCATGTGTTTACCAACTAGATGGATAAAATACTCATGAAATGGAGAAATTATTATCTATTAGTTGAAAGAAATATTGATATTATAAATATAGATCCTCAACATATATTAGACCATGTATCAGCTAGTAGAAACAACTAAACATAGTCAATGCTAATCGACGAAGGAATGCCATTATATTAGGATCCTTGTAAAATGTGACAAGGTAATCTCAAAGAGCCCCATAGTCAAAATGATATACTCATATGAGCTTGGGGTTGACATGTTAATTAGCCCCATGATTTTATATTCATGGATAGATTTTTCATCTCAATTAGATTCCCCAACACCTAGTGAAATAATGGAAGGATTAATTACACACTTTTTTTAAGGTTTGAGTCGGTATATGAAAGTGGTAGGTTGGTGGAATTCCCAAGACCCATGTAATGTCAATGATGATGGGTATGATCACTTATAGACATATTTACCTATCATGGTTGATCTTCAATATTAAAATTATGATGTGTCATCATTGAACCACCATCCCAGGTGATGTTCCACATGGATTCAGGTATGTATACACCTACATAAAAGGACACTAAACAATAAAGATGAACTAATATATAAAATTGGGAGACTATTCCCCTGAATAATAATCATAAAACATAGAATAAAAATGATAACATACGCCATATGTAAATCATAGTTGAATAATATTATAAAATAGAATGCTATAAAGAATGTAACATATGGAATACAAAAAACTAATTGTTTTACAACATACATAGATATCCCACTAGTATTGTCTTATATATATTATAAAAAACATAAACCTAGTAATTTATAGTCACACCAGAACAACAGTCATCCTTGTGCATCAACACATCCTATCTCAAAATACCCATGAGATTCTTCTGGCCGATCCACTATACATCATGTGCAAAACCTGAAAATAGACATAAGATTTTTACATGAAATGGGGGAACATACACATTGTGATAAATATATCTGAGTATGGTCTCACTAGGTTCCACAAATATATTAAATTATATGTGTGCATGCATAATGAAATAAATAAATTTTTTACACAAGTTCATAAGACATATTTTACAAACTATGCCCCAACGACTCCCTATGTGTGGGGTTACCATGTTCTATCTAGGAAGACACGGAACCTAATCATATCTATTTAAATTCCATGTTGTAATTCCAATCATCATATCAGGTCATTATCACATAATCCATCCTAATCCCAAGGATTTAGGGTAGTGTATTGTTCAAGTCACGACTACTAGATGAAGGGGACGCGAATGTTATTGTGTCTATGAATTAGAATCAACATTTCACTCAACGTAGAATCCCATAAGATACTCAAAATATATTTCCTCACTCATTGATGGTTCCATCAATCCAATTTCATATAACGTCTAGACCATATTATACACATGCTAACCCCATCATCCCGTCTAGCATCACATCAATTAATAGACATCATCTCATTCAAGGTTTAACATTATTTAATCCTACCATAGCACATAATGTGCATGTACAAACCATCCCATATCATTCATGCAGATTCTGAAAGGTCTCAAGATACACCATATCACTCATTGTCAACAAAAAAAATCATTCATGGTGTGGAATCCATCTAACTCTTGGTCGTCTATCTAATTTTATCTCAATTATAGTTTTTCAATTCCTTGGGATCTATTACCCAGACTCTATATCTTCGCAAATCATAATAACAAGCACTCACATACATAATAAATTTCATATTTGGACCACATTCCATCACATCAGTTACATGATTATCCTACTGATCTTTTACCTTAGAACATTTCCCCTTATCGTCAGCATGTATAATATCACCCATTAGTGAGTCAACTAGGTCCTCCAAATTATCCATGAAATTTTGTCACTAATAAATGCTTAGAAACTCACCTCTTGGTGACACAAAATCCCATTGGATCATATCGAACCAAAAACCAAGGCTCAATCAATCCTCACTCTTCCAAATCCCTCATCACATGGACTATACCATGTAATCTAAATATATTCCCTTTGGCATCCGGATTCCTTGTTTCAAAAGAATACCACAACCTATACCTTGGTTTTATATCACAATGTACATGGAAGATATTCCAAACCAAATTTTAGAGGAATCCCCAATTTAATACACCCTATCTAAACCTGAAGCAATCATCCCACTCGTATCTATAATTAAGACTCATACAATCTTCAAGAGGGTGTCAGTCACTTGGCATGATATGTATTACTATATCACCTATCATTATAGGACCAAAGACTATTAAACATACTCAAACATACCTAATTAAAATATTTTATTCTACCCATACCACATTCCTCATTCAAATAACAACTCTAGGTCTCTAAATGACTCTAATGATACCCTCACCCTTTGGATACAGTGTCTTAATGTGATCCAAAAAAATCAATGTTATAATGAGGACTTTTCATGAATATTAGAGGTCTAATAAAATCTTATATTTTTTCCCAACCACAAAACCCTATATCTAAACCCATGAAATATGAAATCAGTAAGAAATATTGTATATAAATGGATTTCATTAAAAGGACAACTTACGTCCATCAATAAGAAATTATCCTTGACGTTCTCTACTGATACCCGTCCAAGTCCCTCTCTTACTAATCCATTATCATGCCACCATCTGAGCATCAATCCCACATCATTTTATTTAAATAATTAATTTTACAAAACTAAAATTATGTATTTTTATAATATTTTTAGTATAACAATCTAAAACAAATCAATAATTTTTTATTCACGGATATCACAACCAACTGTGTGAGGTCAATATATTGGGACTTCAAATATATAAAATGTGAATATTTCCCATCATCATATCCTAATTAAACAATTATATGGTGTAATTAGGATCAAATATATAGTTAGAGTCACTCAATAATTATTGCGTAATTATGGGATGAAATATTATAGGATGAAACAAAGAAACAACTCAAATCCCCTTAAGAAACATATCAAGAACAATTCACTGGTCAAGGAGAAAATTTTGAAGGAGTATATGGGGTGGTGTTGGTATAGTGTCCTCATACAAATGCATGTTTCAACTAGAATCAATTAATGGAATCACCCAAAATGATTGTATTTTTTCACATAAAAATATAATCTATATACCATCTCCATGGTAATAGGGGGCTTAGGTCATGAATCTAAACCATCTGGTAATTTCATAGACTATTCTTTGGTTTAGGAAAATACTTTCCAATTTATGAGCAACCCCCTCCTTGTAAAAACCACATTCTTGGTGTGAACTAGTGTTCATGTCCTGAATATCTATGTGATTTTCCCTGAAAAATAGAATACATGTCTTTATCTCATTGTGAATGAACCATTCAATGAGTGAGATTCTATCATAAGGTTCATATCCCTATGGAAATGTATTTCATAATGTTGATTAATCCTTCAAATCGGTAATGGTTTGGTACGGTAAAATTTCAACAAAAAAAGCCACTGATACACTTTTACAATTCCCAAGCGAGAACCTTTACCACCAATTGTGCCATTTATCACATCTAAAATAACAATTATGGTCCTCAAAACCATCAGAATCCCAAACTCAAAACTCAATTCATGAAATAACACATCCATGGGAAAAAAATTAAATTCCCTTATGTATTCACAACATGTATGGATTTGTTTCAGTAAATAAATCCAACCATATGTATTCTTATAGTTTTGAATAATCAAGTAATAATATATATACTACTAATACCTATTTTGATTATTAGTTCTATATGAGACCAACACATTCACTTTTGTAGTGCTAAATGTGATTCTAATCTGAAACTCTACCACCAAGACCATGACCACAATAATTTCTTCCATATTACATGATTTAATTACCATATTGCCTCATCCATGACCCAAAAAACACTCCTAACATGGTTCCTTACTAAAAACATTTAATCCTAGATAAAATAATTCATCAATCCTTTTCTAGTCGAGTTCTCTTATAAATACATATCCACACCTATTGATGTTCCACCAACAACCCAATCCTGACTCACATACCCCTCAAGAAATCCTGATGTCATCCAAACATCTACAACAAATTAAGAACCCCACTCCAAGTGTGATTCCATGGTTAGATCACAAGCCCTCTACTTTGGTTATCATTCTTACACCATGAGCATGAGTGAACCTCTGATCTCACTAACTACCATATCAGAAAAACAATACGATCTCTATGTAAATTCACTGAATCAATATACCACCACATTTATATCTTGATTCTAGTATTATATAATGAACCATATTACATTAGATCATATCATCTATTGATATCCAATCACCACCTCAACCAACCACAAATAGTTCTCATTTCTCCCACAACCCTTCCAACATGAGGGGTATTTATTGTCAACCAATATAATGATTCGCACAATTGAATAATTGCTATATTAGAATTATGAACTCAAATTCCCATTTTGGAATCCCACACCATGCCTATTACAACATGCACTGATTAGACATGACCATCATACTCATACCCAATCCCCTACACTAATCACCAACCATCACCCATTTCTAGTAGAATAAGAATTACCTCATCTAGAATCAAATAGTAAACTCCCCCATTATAGAATCCCTTGATCCAATCCTTGAGAAGCTACCCAAATGGTTCCCCACATAATGCGTCCATGATATCCCTCATGATAAGGACATGAACCAAGTGACATCATGCATGTCGGCATCATGCCACCACACTATCTTCACATCCCAACTCATGTGAATATACAACCCAAACAATTATCAAGGAACCCATACACGACATGATCACTAATCTTCAATAAAAATGGAAATCACATATACCCAACACAAACCATCCCTTAGACACTAATATTTTCCATGAAAATCCTCTCCAACACTCACTCTCAGATAAAAAAAGGTGGATTCATCCCCCAAGATCCATATCATAGGTTATTTCCAATTATATTACCTTAGTATCACATGAACCCAATGGTTTCCCTCTTCCATTGAACATGATCTCAAAACCAAACTCATGCTTCCATGACTCTTGATTCTCTTAACTTTGGAACACATGCCTAACCCACTAAACATGTTTCACTTGATGTCAGTCACATTTAATAGACCAATAAATTTTACTCATGATAAAGATAATTATATGATCACTTGTATAATGAGCACCATTTTTATGTCATGAAAGCCTACCCATACTCAAAAATACTAGATCATGACAAATAGGGTCAGTGCTCTCCAAACTAGTGAAAATCACACCAATCCCAAAAACCTTGCATCCTACCAATATTACCATATGAAATAAGCCTTGATAACCTATAATCCTCCAATGCATTATTTCACAACCAAAGTAATTTTAGTCATTCCTTTATTCATATCCCACTCAGGGATCCTGTATCCACCCAGTCTGTTTATGTAAATAGTAACTAATTAGAAATATGGGAAAACACCATATGCTATATTATTGAAACTTTATTTATAGAAAAACATTAATAACAACATGGGTTACATATCCCCAGGGAAACCGAAGAACATTCTAACAAATCCTAACAAACATTCCATTCCAAAAATGAGTAATAATTATGGAATCAAAAGATCAAAATAACACACTAAGGATATATATATATGCCTTATTGAAGGGACTAAAATTATATAATGGGATAATTTCCTACACCAGGATCTGCATGAATTGCAATAAAAAAAAGCATCAAGGGATCAATTTTGTAGAATAACACAAATATTTCGTACAGTATAAAGCTATAAACATCATTGTGGAAAATATAAAAAACTCAACCATTTCATTATACAATACAATAACACAAAAGTGGTTGTATTTTATGTGATTATTTTATGACCAAAATTATGAATAAACTCTTGAAACATTCCAAGAGGAATAGAGTGAAATACATAAATAAAATTTAGGATAAAGACACCTGATTTAATAAAATTATAATCTGTAACCTCACAAACAAATAAAAAAAATCCTATCACCCTCACTAAACCATAATTATTACTATAATTGAGTTCATGAATCTTTAGTTTTAGGATCATCAAAATTTCTTACAAATTTCAAGGCCACTTGTCTATAATTTCCTAAAATAGTAAAATAAATAAGTTTAAATACAAATTTGTGATGTCTTAACCCATAACGACATTCAAAGATGATATACCACATGGAAAAAAGTATGACTCATGGTATTCAAGATGTCTTGGATTTTTGGTGAGGGACTAATCCATAAAATGAAGATTCCATTATATTGACGTAGTTTCATAAAAAACAAAAATAACAAAAATAATATCATGGATATCATAGAATACATTATCAAATAATATAAATTCCTATAAAAAATAGTCCATGAAGAATCCATATAGACTCACTATCATACAATATACAGTGACCAACCATCTGGTCGATCCCATAAACAAAAGGGGAAAAACTAGATACAGAACAATATTAATAGTCATACTTCCATCCATGGGACTCAACATGCCCTATCTTTTAATACCATTGAGTTTATCCATCCCCATCCACTCCATGACCAGTACTCCACCTGAAATTAGACACATAGTCTTCACATGAACTAGGGTGCCTATGTGGTGTATTAAATATAGGTCTTAGAAGGGTATCATCATGTTTGTATAGTATATGTTGTTAAATATGTGTATAACATATCAAATATTTCACTCAAGAATAATAGACGATATGTGAAAACTGGGCCACCATGACTCCATGTAGGTCAATTCATACTATAGAAAATAGGTCACAACATCACCCAATCCAACCTAATTCAATTCCATTCATTAATTACCATCTTCATCTATATTCATTTTCTCATAACCCAGCCCATAATTGAGGAATTAAGCCAGCACATCGTATAAGTCATTACCACTACCTGAAGGGGTTGGGTAAGGTTTTATATCCAATCCCCAAACTCACCATCTCACACAAGGTAGCCCAACTTCCCTTTTCCAACACTCAACCTCCACTATCTCACTCATTTTAGGGACCATCCATCTATGTGTATATCACATCCAGGCCATATGTTACTCATAGTGGTCCCATTGTGATGTCTCAAAACACAACAAAACGTGAACTCCATCTCACTCGTGGTTGTCTATCCTACAATCTCATCACATCACATCAAGAACCCATTAAAACTCATGGAGGGTTGGCCACTACCATATCAATCAGGGTAGGTATTGACCACCCCATCTCAATCATAGTGTATCCAAAAATTCATCATGCCGCACATTCTTACTCATGGTTGGCACAAACTTATTTTATATTGAGGACTCCATATCACTAATGGAATTATGACTATTGTTATCTTAATCATAGTAGTACAAGGCCTCTGGATCCATTACCCACACCAATGTTGTCCTAGTAAATAATAACATCATCACACAATCATATGAAACACATGAATCATGGAACCCATCAAACTAATCACTCGATGATCCTAGTGATTTGGTTGCTAAAGACCTAGACCATAATATTTATTACTTTCTTTCTCTCCCATAAATGCATATTTTGGATCCTCTTGACCCACCATGATCATTAATCATTCATACTAAATCACATTTGTTAACTATCGGTGACACCATAGACCATATGATCTTCCTGAAGCAAACCTACATGAATTTTCCAACCACCCCACTCTGAATCTAGCTCCCTAAGACAGTCCTATGCTATTGCGTTCTGATCCCCTTGTTATTACAATACTATTTTCCAAAAAATTACACAACCCCCACCAATTTCTCACCTCACACTAGTCTCAAAATATTTCTTAAACACAAACATGGATGAAACCCAACATTTTCAAGCACCATCTGATCCGAGAGGATATTCCTCACTCATAACACTCACAAATTCTCATACCACCCTTAGGAGTGTTTTACTAGCAATGTGTAAGGAGTAAATTAGTATCACCTTTTATCATTAGGCTTAATCTGTTATCGCCTAACCATATAGACAATTAGAATGCATCTATGTTGTTTGGCATAAATTTTTTTATCTCAATAAAACCCTTTTCCTCTTGAGACTGTAGTCGTTGGGTGATAAAAAATAGTCAATCCGATAAAGGGAACTTTTCTTGTACATTAGAGGTTGAAAAGCATCGTATCTATGTCCCCCATCCCCTAATCCATCCACCTAATCCTAGAAAAAATTCATGCAATTAGAGGTCATGAATAAAAATAACCATGATATTTATTAAGGGGACCAACTACCTCCATCAGGTAGTTCACATCCATGAAAAGCTCTGTCAAGCATCAACTAAGGTCATCAATGCCACATCAAAGATAATAGTTCCACCTGAGCTCTAATATCATTCCATAAAATTAATTAATAAATTATAAAAAATTATAATTTATTATTTAATTTCCTCAAAGAATGAATAACATTCAGAAACACATTGAGAATCACCGCTTCACCAAAATCACACCAATCATTGCGTGTTAAACATCATGGGATTTCCCCTATACAAACTGAACAATATACCCATCATCCTCGCAAGATTCTAGAATTATATGGTTGAATCGACCCAAAATCTCAAACCAAAATCACACATAAATTATAATGCGTCGGAGGGAAGAAATATTGGTGGAAGAAACATAGGGAATACCCTAGGTATTTAGCTAGATTACACCATGAACCATCCACATATCAAGTCAATGAAAGTGGAAGAAGAGGTGGGGGATCATGAAAAATGGGATTTAAAAGTTCCTAGTGCGACCAAACATAAAGATGGGTTAACCCCAAAAAATGAGTCTTCCCCTCATAGAACACCACTATAGAAACTATTCACACCATGCACATGGATTCATGTGGTGAATCTATACAACTAGAGAATTTCATGGCTTGAACCATGGTTTATAACCTAATATTCTCTAGGATGTGGGACCCGTTTATTGGGTAAACCTCATTCACATTGTGAACCAATGTTCATAATAAGAATTGATATGTAATGGTATCTCCCCACCAGTGAAAATGTCAATTTCCTAGCATGAATTACCTATTCATGGGATAAAACTCCTACACAAGGGTATTGGAATTTTTTAAATTTCATTCATTGTTTGAATGACTTCTTCATACCATAAGATTCCTACACATGAAAAATAGAGGAATCCTAGCCAAAATGCACTTATTTTTCACTCACATGAGCTCCTAAACCAAAAAATGAGTCTCGTCCCACATCCAAAAATATCATTTCTAAACATTAACACACCTAGAATCCAAAATCATTGTCTTAATTCGTAAACTTGTATGTTACGGTTTCCTAGAACCAATTTGTTGTACTTTGAGTACATAGAAAATTAATGTATTTAAATATTAAACATCATATTATATAATGATAATTGATCTTAATGACTATGATTTATTGATGTCCTAGATTATTTTTTGCAATGATAAGGTCATGGAACTTCCCCACTATGATGAGAACCATGAAATTCAATAAAAATATTCTTAAATATAGTTCCATGATTGGATGGCATTCTATGATGGGACACATAGCGTGCATATTATGAGGTGTGAGTACTCGTAAGCAGATGAGACTTCCTATCATGAAGTTATCACTTGGTAATTTTCAAGACATATGATTAAGAAAACAGACCTGCGAGTAGCTATTCTTCTTGGTTTGATGTCATCAAAAAAATTTATATGTGAGCGTGTGTAATGATAGTTAGAATTTAATATTATCATTAATACGTGTCACGACTTGCGCACATTGATTTACTAACATAAACCATCATGACGATATTTGGAATGAAATATGCTATATTAGGTGCGTCACTAGGGGCATGTTATTAATGGATAAGTCATGGAAGGATTTGTCCCTACTATTTGTGAAATATTATATCTTAGCCCTTTGATTGAAATAGATCCATCGCGAGAAATTCCATGTCCATAGTGTAACGATGAGTTTTATTTCAGGTTGTTAGAGAATGATGTATCAATCATAAATGTTGATGACAATATCATGAAATCTTCTTAATGAGATATTGTGAAAACGAGATTATATTACACAGTGAGCATTCGTATATGGATGTCATCGTTGCGACTTTAAGTTATTCTTCTTGGGTTCCTTGACCCATTTCTAGACAGTACTCTAGGACATTATGAAAACCTACATAATTACAATGAGAATGAATCCTAGAAGGTCACACACATAGTGTTTCTGGTGGTCTTGGTTATATTTTATTTGAATTTATTTAATAAATATTATATTTAACACAATGTAATAATTTTATTCACCATAAAATGATAACATAAATTAAATAAATATTTATTCAATTGATTTTGGATAAAATATATTTAATTATTTTATTGAACATATAATAAATATTTATTTACTAGTTTTAAATAAAATAATTATTTAAGAGAATAAATAATTTATTTATTTATTAGATTGTTCAATATATTGAAGTTGATTTTGAGCAGAACAAGGATGGTCCAATAGTAATATAATTATTTTCAAGATGATAAATAATTATATTACTAGTAAGAACAAATTAAAATAATGCTGCTATTATTTATTGGCGTGGAATATTATTTATAACTTTTTATTCTTAGGCTGGCGCACCACAAATAATGATGCGGTATTATAATTAAAACAATGGGTTTTCTCTAAGGTTATAAATTTATTTAATTTTGGTTAAACAAATAAATTTTTTTTACTGAAGCCCCATATAATGAAATCGACACATATTTCTATTATTCCTTGTACCAAACTACACACCTTGTGAATTGATAATTGTTGGCCTGAACAATTTCTCTCTCAAATCCACTTCCAGCCCTCCCATGAATGAGAGATGTTCTTCAAGGCCGAAGAACAAGCAATCAAGAATTATTGACACAAAACACTTGATTCGCCGCTCAAGCACCAGAAAAATGAGAGGTGTCGATCAGAGGCCTTCAGAGCATTTGTGGATCACCATTAGAGGGATTCTACTTTGTATCATTGCAGGAACAAAAAGATAATCCAGAAGGCTGATTGTGGACGATCAATATCATCAACGAATAAAATACTGGTTATCCAGATATTATTTTCATTATGAAATTAATTAAATTAATTGTAAACATGATGTTCAAGATCCTCTCTAAATGTTTCATGAATCTTAATTATTTACCTAAATAGTGGATTCAATTCTATGGATAACGAAATTCATCATCAGATTAATCCTCGAATAATCATTGATCATTATAAAAATCAATGTTGGGTTATGTCCCAACCACACGTTCGCTATGCCCGAAACCTTCAAATTGTATCAGAGGGGTTACATCATAGTTTATAATTTATTTAAATATTTATTTGATGATTTAAGCATTTAATTATTTAGTTCTTTCAATTCATGTTAGTCATTTTGCAAAACTACATCTCGATATCTGTTACTTCACTTTCATTTATTATTCACCTTAGAGAAATTATAATGTCTTTTATTTTTGATTTCAATAAAACACTTGATGTCATCTGGAGGTGTCAAAGGTTCCGGGATGTAAAACACAATAACACACGACGTGTATTCAGTAGTACAAGACATGTATCCAAGGTTCAATGCACCGGGTCTAGTCCAACAAACCAAGACGTGTCATTGGATTTTGTCTAAGTCTTAATGACTCTTTGTGTTGAACTGGTTCAGGTGGCACATTGTTACCATATTACATGCCATGTGGAACACTGGACATGATTTGTAGTCCCTTTGGGTTATGGTTGGACCGTATACCCCGTATATGGCTTTACCGGATGGAGACCATGTAATGTGGAACTACACGACGTGTGTCATATTGGACATGCTAGGTACTCTGATGATTTCCAATGTACACTCACACACAGTTTCACCATTTGAGTACTTCAGATAGACAATACAAAATAGTACACTCCTTGTAGTTGTTACTACACAACGTGTACTCATCCCAATTACTCAAATTTGTTAGAATTTATTATTATATTATAATAACCCTGGATATGTGTACCATCTTGCTGGCGTAAAGTTGAGGCACAACACACGTTAGGTGTTTTATATATGTGTGTTTAATTTAACACTTGTGTAATGTTCATTTCTACTCATTGGATAGTTATTAATAGGAATTCACTGGGTTTCCTCCAAGGTATAAGTTATGTACAATGATGATTTAAAATGAATTTATTTATTTAAAATTATGATTGTTGATAATCTCAAGGAAATTCATAAAAGGTTTTATGAAACAAGGATTGATTAATTAAATATGATAATTAATTTATTCGAGATTGATTTATCATAAACAAGAATTATTAAAGAATTTAAGGATTGTTTTATTTATGGGTAAATATCATTTCATGTATGTATGATCTTGAGCTAGACAAAAACCTATTTATGTGGATGGAATCTATTAATTTATTTTTTTAAATGAAATTTGTATGTTTGTGAGACTTATCCTTATTAATAAGTAGGGCCTACATTCCAATGGATTCTTTAATGTAAAACACAGTTTACCCCTAGCCAATGTGTGAGTTAAAAAATTGCATAGGTAATAGTGGACATAGTTCAAGCTAGAGCCATGATGCAACCAATCATAAGAGATTCTTAGGTGGAAATGTGGAAAGCTATAAAAACAAACACAAATGGTAAAAGATGTTTATTCCCTTGGTCACAGTTAGGTTATCATCTACTAGATAAAATAATCATTAAAAAAGATCATGATCATTCTCTTTATTTTATTTCTATCAGTTTCATGGTTTATCATTATGGATGTGTTGTCACGATCACATTATTGATGAATTAAACAAGCATACGAGATAGAACTAAAATAATAAATACTTATGCGTAAATATTATCAAGACATGGTTAATAACTCAAGTATGATCCTCTAAACATTAAAATTCATTTGATAATGATAATATGTAATTAATGAATAAGATATTAAAATCACTCAAATGAAATATTAAGTCAGACCAACAAATCCATTAGTTGATTAAGGGAAAAAATTAATAAAACTATGTGTTTGACCAACCCGTGTTGGGACACATTCGAATCCATAATGAAAGGTTTCAGTTTGAATTAATTATATTTCAATAGTAGTAGTATCCCTTGATAGACATGGTGTAATATTAGAGGCAAGAGTTGAGGATATATATAGTTATGATTTCAGGATTGGGGAGTCCACCCAACATATCAAGGAGCAGAAATCCCCCAATTGGATAAGACATTCCTACCTAAATACCTTTTAAATTCTTGAACAACCCTTGTTTTGCTTATGTGAAGGTGAATATGGATCCTTTCCACTAGAATGTCAAAGAAACTAGGGAATTATGAGTTCAATGGTGAGGTCCATTGGGACTTGATAAAATAGTGGGAGACATAATAAAAATTTATTTTATTCTCATAAAATATAATAAATAATGTACTAATTATCTTTCCTTTTAATTGTAGAATATAAATGACAAGCTCTTCAACCACACTATCACTACTATCAATTATTGATAAAGACAACATCGTCACTAACAGTAATATCTAGGAATGGTTTAGATGCCTTCGGGTGATCCTATTCTATGAACAGAAGTCTTACGTGATGGATTCATCATTACGTATTCTTCCATAAAAAGCGGCATGTGATGAGGATTTCTTGGTCTATGTGAAATATATGAATTATGCGGTCTACATTGAATGTTTGATGATTACATCAATGTCTAGTGAGCTAATGATGTACCATGAAAACATGTATGCTTATAGAATTCTCGAGCAACTTTTTCTTTTGTACCATGAGAGAGAATGACAGGAAAGGTTTGAGATCTCTAAGGAACTCTTTTAGAGTATTCTCGGAGAAGGTGGACCATCTAAACCTCATGTAGGAAGGATCATTTACAATATTGAGGTTTGGGAGGTAGTAGGGTTTAAACTCCCTGAAGAACTGGGTACATATCTTTTTATCGCATAACTCCCTCAGTGATTCTCTATCAATGATGTCATTTTCAAAATGAAAAACATTGAGAAGACTCTATCTGATCTATTTATCTTCATTCTTCATGTGGACAATGATATGAAGCGTGAAAAGCATTATATACTTATGGTGAATAAGGGGGAAGGGAAAGTGATGTTATTTAAACCCAAAGATTTTACATGACCTTCTAATAAAATGAAGATCAAATGGGAGGCATGGGAACAATATGTTTTTTCTTTCGTATGTGGAATGAAGGACGACTGGAAGAAGAACTGAACCCATCCTATGAAGGAAGGGGAATCCTCAAGTGTATTTTTTATTGAATGTAATATATCTTTTCCTACAAATTGGTTATTATATATAGTTTTTGGTGCTCAAAATTGTATCCAAACATAGGAACCATGTAGATTCAGGAATATTGACCAAGGGGAGGTAGATCTGTGAGTTTCCAATGGAGCCAGACTTGCTGTTGTTGCAATTGGGGACTACAACATCACGCTTCCAAATGGGATGATCTTAGTGTTAAAGGATTGTAATTCTGTATCATCGTTTACTAAAATAATTATTTCAATATCCAAATTATATATATATGGATTTTTTTTCATGATTATAAATGAATTTTACTTCTTTTAAAAATATAGCATTTCATTGGCTATAACACATTTATATAATGTTCTTTACGTGTTGGATTACACCAACCATTTAATATCAATCGATAATAATGATAATTCACATGATTCATTCAACTCCCAACTTTGGCATCACTATCTAGGCCATTTAAATGATAAATGCTTGACAATGTTTCAACAATAAGGATATCTATATTATTTCTAAATAAGACCACATGGTGTATGTCATGGATGTTTGAAAGAAAAAATTACCAAAGCCCCATTTAGTGGGAAAGGTGAAAGGGCTAAATAACTTCTTGATTAGTTCATACAGATGTGTGTAGACCATTTCCAGTTAAATCAAGGGGAGGGAACTCATTCTTTATTACTTGTACTGATGATTTCAGTAGATATGAATATATCTACTTAATGAGGTATAAGTCGGATTCTTTTGATAAGTTAAATGAATAGAAGAATGAAGTTAAGAACCCACTTGGTAAGAAGATTAAGAAACTCTGCTCAAAATGAGGATGATAATATCTAAATCAAGGAATCCTTGATTATATAGGGGGGTTCGGGATCCTATCCCAACTCACACCTACAAACTCACCCCAGTGGAATGGTGTGAGAGAAAGGAGGAACTGCACACTGTTGCACTTGGTGAGATCAATGATGAGTCATGTGAGTCTTACTTTATCATTTTGGGGATATGAATGGAAAACAGTGGTACACATACTAAACCACATAAAAACTAAATTGATAAATGGTATTCCATATGAGTTATAGAGTGGAATGAAATCCAAATTATCATATTTACATATTTGTGGAAGTGATGCATTTTTTAAAGCCTCTTCAGGGAATAATCATACACCCCAAGGTACAATGCTTACCATTACAGGATACCCCAAGTAAGAAAGGGGATATTTCTTATACAACCACTCAGACAAGAAGGATATTGGGGAAAGACACACCATATTCCTTGAGATGGATCACATCTCCAAAATACATAGTGGGGTGAGATACAGTTCGACGATGGTGAGGTTCATGGTACACAAGTGTTGGTATAGGAACCGATTCCACAAAGCCCCATGGAACAAAGAACTGTTCCATGGATAGAAGAGTTGTGTAAGAGTAAAAGAGAGGTTAGAGAACTAGAAAGGTATAGCTTTCAAGTTAACAAGGATGGTAACTCATTATTACTTGATAATAATGAACCTCTAACATAAAATTAAGTATTAAGTGGCATAGATTTACCCGAGTGGAAAGAATCCATGAATTCTAAAATGGATTCCATGTACCAAAACCAAGCCTGAAATTTGGTAGATCCCCTCATTGATGTAAATCATGTTGGTTTTAAATGGGTATTCAAGAAGAAACTGGTCATGGAAGGACAAGTCATCACATATAAGCCACAACTGGTTGCATACGGGTTCAAACGACATCAATTCATTGACTATGATGAAACCTTTTCATCATTCACAATGCTGAAATCCATTATAATTCAATTGTCTTTTTTTTCTTACCATTATTAGGTGAATTGTTAAATGGATATCAAAACAACATTCCTTAATGGGAACCTTGATGAAGATGTCTAAATTACACCAACATAAGGGTTTGTGACTCCAAAGGAAGCCAATATGATATGAAAGTTGTATAAATCCTTTTATGGATTAAATCAAGCATCAAGTTCATAGAACAATCAATTCGATGAAGCCATAAAAAAATTTGGTTTTATCAAGGATGAATGTGAGCATCGTTTCAACAAATGATTTAGTGGGAGTGAAAACACTTTACTAATATTATATGTTGATGACATATTACTTATTTGAAATGAGATACTTGTCTTAAAGTCTGATACGACATGTTTGAATCATTTCATATCTACGAAGGACATGGGAATGCCAATATATATTCATTGGATCAATATCCATCATGATAGATCCATAAGATTGTTGGGAATACGTCAAAGTACATACATTGATAATATACTTAAGAGATTCTATATGGAACAATTCAAGAAGGTGTTTTTCCATCATCACATGTCATTAATCATTCCCAGAAAATCTGTCTTTAGACAGAAGAGGAAAGAATGATAATGGCAAGGACTCCATACACATCAGCGATTGGGTCAATCAAGTATGTCATGCTATGTAATAGGCTGGATGTCTCCAAGAAATTGTGTGCCACAAGGATACATAAAGCTAACCCAGGTGACCACCATTGGATGGCAGTCAAGACAATCAAAATGTATCGGAGGCGTACTAAGGGGATGTTTCTAATTTTTTGGGGAAATGATAATCTTTTCATCAGAGGATATGAAGATGACAGTTTCAAGACTGATAAAGATGACATGAAGTCACAAACAGGATACATCTCCACTATAAAGGGAAGTGTAGTGAGCTAGAAGAGTGAAAAGCAGTGTGTGGTGGTAGATTCTATACTATATTCCATGTATATCGAAGCTTCTAAGGCAGTGAATGATGAAGTTTGGTTGCGAAGCATTGTCCAGGATCTGGATGTGATTCCTAGAAGTAAAGTTCCCATCACATTGTATTGTGATAATTCTACAGCGTTGGATCTCGCAAAAGATCCAAGGTCACATCAGTAGACAAAGCACATATTTCAGAAGTATCATCCCTTGAGGGATTTTTCTTATAGATTTTATGTTTCAGTGATAAGTATTTCCATGAAAGACAACGAGGTGGAAGCCTTTACTAAATCCTTGGCTCAGAAGCAACATGATCACCAAGTGAGGTCTAGCAGACTGAATGTCGTAGGTAGATGGCTATAGTCCAAGTAGACGTTTGTAGGAGTTGGTATTATAGAACTAACTGGTTGTAGATTGATTACATGGAAATTTAATTTATTTATATCATAAACATATTATTACATATTGTTCATTATTTTACATTACTATGATGTAATATCATTCTAGAGTATTTGTTTCATAGATAAGTTCTTGTCAGTTCCACGCTATGATGAGAACCTTGAAATGCTTTTACAGTATTCATAAATATAGATATAAAGTTGGATGAAATACTATAATTAGACACATATCATGAATATCATCAAGTGTGTGTACTTGTATGCATATTAGACTTCTTCTCATGAAGTTCTCAATTTTTATTTTCCAAGACTTGAGAATATGATAACAGACCCTCCAATAGGAATTCAACATGTTTGGTGTCATCAGATATTTCTATCTATGAGCATGTGTAATGATCCATAGACTTTAAGATTATGTTTAATATGTGTCACAACTCATACACTTTTATTTAGTAACGAAAACCACCACTCATATAGTTGGTTGGATGTAGGGTTTGTTGGGTGTTTCACGAGTGACATGTTATTAATGGATAAGCTGAGGAAGGTATTGTCCCTCCCATTTATGGAACTTGATATCTTGTCTGTTTGATTGAAATAGAACCATCGCAAAAAATTCCTCGGCCATTATGTTCCAATGATATTATTTCAGGTAGTCTATGAACGATATATCATGCATAAAAGATGATGACACTATAATGAAACTTGCTTGATGTTATATTTCAACTAAGAGATTATATTATATAGTTAGCATTCGTATGTGGATGTCATTATTGCGACTTTATGTTCTTTCTCTTGGGTCCCCTGACCGTTTCTAGACAGTACTCTTGGACTTTAGTAAAATATTCCTAATTCCAATGAGAATAAATCATAGAGGGTCACAAAATATGTTTTTCTGGTGGTCTTGGTCAAATTAAATTTGAATTTAATTAATAAATATTATTCATATGACAATGAAATAATTTTATTCAATTTAAAATGATTTCATAAATTAAATAAAAAATTATTAATCGGATTGTGGGTAAAATATATTTATTTATTTTATTGAACATTTAATAAATATTTAGTTACAAGTTTGTAAATAAATTATTTATTTAAGAGTATAAAAAATTTACTTATTTAATCGGGTGGTCAATAAATTGAAGTGGAGTTCGATCGGACCAAAACCAGTCTAGGAATAGAATAATTATTTATTAGACGATTAATAATTATATAATTAGTTGGAACAAATTAAAATAACGCTGCTATTATTTTGTGACAAAGATTTATATTTATAATTCTGTTTGGTGCAAGATGGCACCCCATAAATAATGACACAATATTATTAATAATATCATGGATTTTATCTATGGTTATAAATTTATTTAATTTCTATTACGCAATTAAATATTGTAACTGTAGGACCATTTAATAAATAGACTCATACGTCTATTGTGCCATGTACCGAACCGCACACCCGGTGAAATAAGAATTTTTTCACTGAATAATTTTTCACTCAAATTCTCTTACCGCCTCTCCCATGAATGAGAGATGTTATTCAAGGCTGAAAAACAAGCTATCATGAATGACCGACACAAAAAACTCACTTTTCCACTCTAGCACCCCAAAGAATGGGCGGTTTCTCTCAGATGTCATCGAAGCACGTGTGGATCACTGTTAGAGGGATTCTACTTTGGATCCTTTCATGCTCAACATGATAATCTGGAAGGTTCATTCTGGACGATCATCACTATCATTGAATAAAATACTGAAGATCGAGGTATTATTTTCTTTATAAAATTAATTAAATTATTTATAAACATTATGTGCAAGATCCTCTCTAATTTTTTTGATTATATTCCTTATTTATCTTAATCATTGATTCTATTCTCTGGATACTGGAGTTAATGATCATATTGATCCTAGAATAATCATTGATCATTGTAAAAATAATAGTTTGTATCCATCCCACCCACGCTTCTGCTATGCCCAAATCCTTTATAACTAACCCCGCAACGGGTCAAAAATTAAAATTTCATGTGGAATTCATGACCCATAATGACATGATCCAATACAGGAATCTTCTTCACCTATCGGCACATCAGTAACACACTCCTACATGTAGAGGGGTCAATGGTAATGAAAATTACCCCATCTATGTTTGGTGGGGTCAAGTTACTCATATCATCAGACATGCAGACTTTGAGGGTTTTTTTCATCATCCTATTAGAATGAACTATCGAGAAACAAATTTCCCTAGCCTTTTACTTTACCATAGAGCATTGCCTCAACAAAATTCAAATAGTTCCCTGATACTTATTTTTTAATCACTTGATAAATGGTTTCATAGAATCCACCCAATTTTGGATTCTCCATCATCTGAAGCGCTGCTCGTTTATCAATTTGGCATTGCTAGTTATGGGATGGAACGTGTTGAGAGATCCTATGATAGTGCAACTGGTGACTGCTAAGGATGTTGAATGCCAAAAAACATTTCAGAGGTATTCATGTATATTATTGTGAGAAACATAGGGATAGAGAAATATAGGATCCCAAACTGCCAAAATATGATTACATGTTTTCAAGTGGCCTGAGATTCCCATTGGCCATCATCTTCCACTTTTTATCACAAATGGGAAACCTTTCACCATGATGGTGAGTTGGAGGGATTTCAAAGGAGGGAGTAATGGAGATATATTTATCTGAGAATCCCTGACTAGGATCACTGTTGATTGATACACACATTTATAGGTAATGAAGGCCTCCTTTTGATATTAGAAGCATGTGTCAACATCACTCACATAATTATGTGTTTTATAAAAATGAATAATTGGGGAACAATAAACCAGTGTTGCATTAATCATGTTTCTGGTAACTCTGCAACAATCTAATACTTTATCCACATTTTAAAACATGTTCCTAGATGATTTGATTAAATAAATATTTTTTAAAATTTTATTCACCACAACACCGACGGTTTTATTATTTATGGGTTTAGAAAAAATTATTGAAAATTGACAGGGTTTGAGAAAATTTTAAAAATGGGTCTCTAAATTCGTGAACCCCATTCAAGAATCATTGGCATGGAGAGATGCGTTTACAGGGTCACACATCCTACCCCAATTTGATAAATGATGTGTGGACCCCGTTCACGCATCTCTCCATGCTAAAGATGCGTGAATGTGGTTCAGGCATCCAATATAAAGTTTAAAAAAATCATATTTTTTTAGATGAAAACATTTCTTATGTATTTTATTAATTCAATTACTCCCCCTTTATATTCAATATTTATTTGTTAACAAAAGAAGAGAGATTTAGAAAAACATTCATCTTTCAAGAATTTAATATTTCTTCATTTACCTCCCCTTAAAAAGAAACACACATAAACATCATTTTTGAATGTGTATATAAATTCACCAATGATGATATTCATCTATACATATTCTTTGATATGATAAGAAATTATTAACCCTCTCAAGGATTGATTCATATTATAAAAGCATATAAAATCAATCATTTTTATCCTTTCAATAATTAAATCACATTATGGAGGTATTTTAACTGTAAAATCTTCCAGTGAAAATTGTGTACTAGTAGAACATGTGTCCTTTTATAAATATTGAAAATGTATTTTCCCAAAATTTTCTATATGAACATCTAATTACATACAACTCATATTGTGTATTTTTTTATCTTCAATCATAATCATCTACTCTTCACAATTATTCATTATTCATTGAAATTATTATTCCTGAAATTTAAATTTTTTTAAACAATGAATCATGTTCATGATTATTGGATTCAAATCATTGAGATGAATAATATTTTTCAAGATTTCATAATATTCATGGATCTTTTCGTCCAGAGTATCTATATTTATTAATGAATATGAAATAGAAATTCTTTATTTTGGAAGATAATTTCATGATAGTAACACTCTTATTTTAAAAAGGTAGAAATCTATAAATGATAGTAGTAATGCACATACATAATGTATCATAAATCAAGAATAAACCTAATCTACACCCCTAGTGTGGATGATCTTCTGTACCAGAGCTATGTGTATACTAGACGCGTCCATGCCATGTTCGTCTCTGTCTGCACTCTGGGGTACGCTGCACATCATCTTCTGCAGCCACCACCACATCCTTCTGTGTGACATGCAATGGATGTACAGTGTCAATGTATGTACCATTCCCTACATCTAATGATTGTGGAAGATGGATATAACTATCACTAACATGGAAATTAGATGGCTTCTATTTCATAGAAGTCATTAATAAAGAATCCAGCTAATCCCAGTCAACATCGGTGTATACCTATGGCTGAGCCTGAGATGCTAGAGGAGTATATGACCGGTCATGCCGAACACCCTCATAACGTGGTAGACCAACATCTGACTGATCTAACTAAAAGTCCTTCTCAGGTGGAACAAAAATATCCATAAATTGGTTCATCACCCCCAGGAACATCTATATGAGCCCCATAAGGTTCGGCAGGCTCCACCGCATCCCCATCATGTTGTGGGTCAATGAAAATGCCATGATAAATCTCATTGACCGAAGGATGTGACTGTGTTATTAGGATGTGAACAATATGTTTGGTCAAATACTGTGCTATATAATGGATCATACATGTGGGGTTGATTACCTATAAAATAATCCTGAAAAAACAAATCTCGTTGTTAAGTAATATGAATAAATATTTTACCGAACAGTGGATGGAACTATGTATACCTTCTCACAAAAGACTTGTCCAAGTTGTGTCAGAAATATAACTGTGGACCATTAGTACCAAGACACTTAATCCATATGATTTACCCAATGAAAACATATTTCCCATGCTGGTCACAGTGAGAACTCAAGCCGTCTGTCACATAAATCAATATATCTGGCATGGAATCTCCTACAATCAAAATCTCTCTTACCAGAAATCTTCACGGAATGCATTGAATCTAATTGGATGGGCGGTTCAAGAACAGGATGAAATAATCTAAACTAACTCATAACATTTTCGGCCTGATGCCACTCGACTATATGAAAATGAATCAATGGAACCCTGCAGGAGCCGATAGCAAGAATCGTCGTACCAAATGGTGGAAGTCTCCTGATAATTGCATCTCTATATGGAATCTATAAAACCAGATAGAAAAAATAAATAATCAATTAATAATTGAATACATGTACAATAATGTATAAATATATAACAATATAAATAATAATCATTTACATCGTATGGTCGAATGTTATCCAACATAATTCTGTTGTTGTGGACGTTGTGTCTGGGGGAATCTTAATGTCGATATTCCTGAACCCACCTGTAGATAATACTGTGATATTTATATTTCATAATAGAATTTTATAAAATTACGTTAGATAGTATATGGAAGTAATAGCATACCAATGTCCCCGTGGAGCCTCTGCTACAATATTTGCTAGAAATGGCACATGAGCATGTGGATCTAAATGAGGGATGTGTACCAATACCCACATTGGTAGAAGAACCATGAATCCCATGATCTAGATCTTATCGATGCGACATGATTTGAAAAATTCCCTTTATGTACATGATAGGCAAGAAGTCCCCCATCTATACCAACCTACATTTTCCAAATCCTCCAAAAAAGATAAATACATCAAATGTACAAAATTAGTGGAGTGAACAACAACAATGTTTCACTGATCAGCCTCAAAATATATGCACGTGAAAATCACAGCAGAGTGATCTCATCAGCATCCTCTACTAACTATGTGAAGTGCTGGCCTAACCAAGGAATGCGTAATCTACCACCAACTATGGTCTTTCCATCATCAGGTAATTTTAGGCCAAGTAGTCTATGAACAATCTCCGGTAAATCTTCTCCTTCTCGTCATGTCATAGTTGCACCATCAATGGGGAGGCCCAACATAATGACCACATCCTGCAGGGTAATAGTCATCTACCCCTCCCTAAAATAGAATGTATGTGACTCTGGCCTCCATCTCTCTATCAGTGCAGCAAGGAGCTGATGACCGAGAATGGTGAAGTCACAAATCGCTACACCATAGAATCTATCATGACAAAGATGAAGGATGATAGAGGGCGGTGGTGTGGTATGATGTAAATGGTGAGATTAGCATACACTCAATAGAGGCAATGGACGTTCCTCCAAAATCAGTCATTATACATGTGTAGCCTGAGATATGAGCAATGGAAAATCGTCCCTCTTCACAATTGATATCATCGTTACATTATTATATTGAATTCAATAAACATTTCTAATTATTATTTAAATAAATTTTTAACAATAAAATGAAAAATGATTATGTTAGTATTTATGATTTATACAGGTTCTTTTCTGTGTGGATGAGTTTCTTTGATACATTTAGAAGTATGATACATTCATTTTCGTTCTATGTGATTTTCTTGAATAGATTGAGTATCACAATATTTTTTATTAGGGACTAAAAAACCAAGACAAACCAAAATTGAAACATGTTACAAATGGATAAATTCAGAAATAAAAGGATTCAATATTGAAACTTTTACATGAAAAACAAAATATAAATTTTTGTGATACAATACACAAACTCAATCATGGATGACAGGATGAGGACCTCTATTTTGACACTTGGGGACATCTCCTACAAGTAGGACTGTCTTCATGACAAATAATGCATCATATTCTCCCTCATCCTTGTCAAGCCCAATCCACTAAATTTCTGATTCGACTTGATTTTGGTCTCCCTTGGGGCTGTAACCTAGTAGTATGAAGCCAATAATTTAAAAAATGACAGACAATCCAAAAATCCTAAACAGGCTCCCATGATATATTTACTAAATCACTAGCTGCGATAACATGTGAACATGGACATCTAAATGCCTAAAAGATTCCTCAATCACAATGATTTTTAACTAACATCACTATAAACACCCGAACACTAGTGCATGTAGCCCTGTCGAAGCACAATCTTACGTGAAAGCTCATATTTTCCCTAACAAAGGCTAGAACACTCCATCTTGAATCCTCATTCAACATCTAATCTATATAACTTTCAAAATTCTGCGTAAAACGCATGCCGTTTTCTGTTATTTTGTCTGACTTTTGGGACCATTCACTAATGTAGTGAACACATCTATAAAATGTATCTTTCACAAACCCTATGATCAAGAGTTTTCGCACAACCTTGAAGACCCCATTTATGCACTCCACTATATTAGTGGTCATATAGGCTAATCTTCTACCACCATCATATGACAATAACCATTTTTTCTTTTGAAATTTTTCTCATATATTCATACACAACTTCATTAACATTTCAGATCTCTTCAAGGTGTTGATTAAACATATATTTTTGGGGCTCATATGCTGAAACTGTAAGAGAATGATGTATTAAAATTGAAAATAATTTCTTTTAAAAAAATTAATTTTATAAAAATAACATACACAACTTGAGGATCTCCTTCTTGATGGAATCATCTATGTAATTATTATGCACAATTCATGGAATATGTCAAATATGATAACGATTATAAAAATTTAGCTCAGTCCCTGAAATTTCGATCAATGTGGTTTTGATTTATAACATTTTTCAAGGCCGATTTACTTTCAGACTCTTTCCCAACATAGATGGAATTATCATTTGATGCAGACTAATTCCTAATTTTTCTAGGGAATTCAGAAGCTGGGGTAATGACATCCCAATAAAAATGTTGTTCACGAGACATTCCTTTTAGTATGAAACTCAATACTAAAGGATGATTACCACTAGCCGGAGGATGTCGTGGATGAATGTGTCTAAAAAGAACCTCAGAAGGATCATTTCCCACATCAACCTCACCTACATCTCTCAAAGGAAACTCATAAGGTTCATTCATTACAGCACCCTCACCCACATCATATTCTAACATCTCCCAAAATTCTTCTTCCTTATATAAACATTCATTCACTATATCAGCACACAACGTTATTCCAACTAAATATAATTCAAAATTTGGATCATTTTCTTCATAATTAGCTTCATTACTGGAGTTATATGAGACAGAGTCAATTCAAAAGATAGATGTGAAGGACCTACTTCTATAGAGCTCACAAAATATGGTTCTGTATTAGTCACTTGCACCACATCTATATCCAAAATCACCACATTCAACTCCATAAAACCACTAACATAATGTTTTCAAAATTAGGAAGATGCATCCATCCAATCATCATCATCTACCAAAGGGTACTAGTTGTGCCATAAAAATTCCAGACGTTGTAGATATCAATATTTGATTGAAGAAATGGACTGATTTACCCTCAATTTTAACCGATTACAAATCTTATTTGGAACTACATCAAATTTCATACAACCATGAAGATTTACCCCTATGAAATGTGTCAAACTATTGCTTAATCCATGCTTTATATAAATCTTCTCACCACTGCAATATATTTTCTCAGTCATCAATACCTATAAAAATAATTAATAAAATATTATATACTACATAAATATTTTATATTATTTAATTTTTTTCAATAATTAACATTATCTGGAGAATTTTTATTTATTTATTTTTTACTATTGAGGTATAGTTATAATGAAAATATTACCAATGAAAATTTAATATAACCATATATAATTTAATTAATTATGAATAAATAATTATGACATGATCATAAGACGTATGATTAGTTTATCATTCTTTGAAAAACTAACCAAAACCTATCGGTAAACTCATGGAGTCTCAATTAACATATATTTTAGCAATCGTCAGTATCCATTCAAAAATAAATGCCTCATGTCTAACACTTATTATCGAACACCTTTTTGGGGACTCCACTCTGAGGACGCCTCTTAGGGGATGCCACTTGTTGATTTCTTTTTAATTACAAATTTACTCACATGCATGTGAGGGGGTCTGAGGGTCTAAAATACATAAATTATTTTAAGAGAACATGAAGTAACATACATACGTAGACAGAGAGGACTCACATGTCACCATTAAAGAAAAATATATTCAATTATTAAAAATTAAATAACCACATTCAAAAAAAATACATGAAATTTCAATTATGCATCGGTCTGTCATCTTAAGATCATTCATCACAAAAATAACTATGTTTTTTTGGTATACATGTTATATCTATTACTAAATGAAATAAAAATTAAATATCTAAATCTCTATTATATTTAATGAATTTAATTATAAATAATATAATTTAAAACATTTATTTATAAAAAATTATTTCGATAGCGTTTAAAAAAACGTATTCTAAATATTTTTTAATAAATTTAAATATGATATACATAACTAATATATTATTCACAAATTAAACAAATAGTGTATAAAATATTTTAATTTAAATTAATATAACGTTCAAATTAAATTTTTTATAACATTTTTTTATTTTCATAAACATTAAATACGAATTCATACATAAATTTAGACATGACATAATTAATTTTCCTAAAAATTCAATATGAATTAAAACAACAAACACATCTTTCAAAAATTAAATCTTACACAAGACACTAATTTAAACATCAATACATATGAAATAAATAAACCGTACACACCAAAAATAATTTATATATATCACACATACAATAAATAAATCATAAAAATGAAATAAATAAACAAAATAAAACAATTGAAAATTTAAATTGAAAATTTACCATCTTAAAAGTAGCAAAAAATTGTTGAAAATGAAAATCTGCAGGGCTTCAATGAAAAATCCAAAAGAGAATAAATAATTGGGGGGGGGGGGGGAGACCCCTCATGTATTTTTTTAGTCGAAGGCATGAATGAGGTTCACGTATCCTTTATCCCATCTTTGAAGGATGCGTGATCCCCTTTCACTCATATAGTGAGGAATTTTTTAAAAAAATTCAAATCCTATACCGTTTTTTATAAAAACAATTTAAACCCATAATAAAAAGATCCAACACCAATCATGTAGCCTTTGCATACATGTTGACCCCACTCCTAACTACCACAGACAAACCAATGTTTTTCTCCTACTCACTGATACGTCCCCACCACCAACCAATATATTAAATTGAAACGCCGCGTGACTTTAACCTATTTCACAAAAGAATCGTTGTAACACCTCGACCCTTCCTCATGTCCACTGATATGCCCCTACCATTTTATATTTTTATTTATATATTAATATACATAAATTTATATTTATATTAATATATAAATTATTGTATGTAAACTTGTTTGTATATTTATATTAATATATATATAACTTAATAATAATATAAATATAAATTTATATATATTAATTCATATATTAATGATCATTTATTTATTTACAATTAATATATATATATATATACACTATTTTTAATGATATGTGATACCATTATATAATTAATATTATCAATATGTTTCTATATATAAATATATTAATGCATATATATATATATAAATCAATTTGTATGAATATATGAATATATATATATAATTTAATGATATGTTATTCATTTACTATTAATTAATTAATGGTGTTGTATAACATTTCATTTTTCATGTTTATATTTATGCCAGTATATGTTTATTAATTTTAAATAAATATCATTAATTTTTAAAAAATATAATATAATAATATATTTAATGATGTTATTATGTTTATATGTATATATTTTTTCACCCAGAGTTTCAGGTACATGACCCTTGATTTATTTATTTTATGTATATAAAGTGAATGAGTTATGTTTTTGGAGGTTTGTATGCATTTTGACATGTTATTGGGGGCTTTTCTCGTAGTGCACATTTTGAGTGCATTATGTTGAAATCATGGAACACCTCTTAAGAAATCACACTTCTAAAACAGTGGGCACTTGGTAGCCATAGAGTATTGGAAAAATAGTGCAGTTTTCCAAGAGAAACCCTGAAAGGTTTGGTATTGCAGTTTAACACGGTTGGCGCATGGGTTTTTTAACCCTGTGATCCAATAATATGATGTGTGTTTTGAAGGTATTTGATGGTGAATTATTTGTGCATAGTTTTCCTAACAGTGTGCCCTAAATGTGCACTGATAAAAATTAGATCCATATTTTATTTATCTATATTCATTTACCCTCAAATTCAAACATTTTTTCATCATGCATAACATACCTTGTATTCATCTTGGTTCGAGAGTGATTATTAAGATAATGTAGATGCTTTAGAAGTCAAATTTGATGGTAAGGGCCTGTTCATAGTTGTTTTCCATAGATAAAATCATCTTACCTCTCTTTGAATCATAGATTTAATATGTTGGTGATATATCTTTATTTTTTATTGTCAATCATGGCTTGTTATGGTTTGGTTGGTTGATGGAACAAAATGTAAGGTTTAATCCTAAATAACAAAGGTGGGTTTTTTTATGTATTTTTGACCATTATTCTTTTTCAATTATGTTTGTCTGGTAGGTGACATCTCTATCTACTCCTCTTGATAAGATCACGACGTATTGATTTTAAATTAATTGAATTTCATGAATTTAATATTGTAATTGATTTGTGATTCATGGTGGGAAACCTCTTCAGATATGGTTTTGTGAAATGATGAAATTGGATGGTTTTATGGAAAGTGTTTTGGTTTATGATTTTAATATGATGGATTTAAAATTATGGTATGCTTTTAATAGATGAGGAAAAATATTTGTCTAATTGTTTTAAATAGAATAAATTATTAAATGAAACGATTTGGAATGGGTTTTGGCATACATAGTTGATGTGTTCCCATTTTCATTTGAGAAGAATAAGTGCATGATACTTCCCCCATCAAAAATGGTACTGATAAAAGCATGAATTTTCTCCCATCAAAATGGTTAATCAAGTGATGATTTGGTGAAATGTTGGCTCACCACTCATGAGTATAGGGAGGTACATGGATGAAATTTATGTGTGGATGTGTGTTTTTGTTTGGAAATGAATGGGTATTCCATAATAGAATTTGGGAAATGGTTTTAATGAATTTTTTGGATTCTTTCCATGTATATATCTATTGTTTGGAAGAGTTTTTTGGCATTGATATAAACCATTATAAATTGTTTAAAACTATTTTATATAAATCTGCTAACATGTTCAATCATATTAGAGTGAATTGGAAATTAATTTGAGAAATACTACAGAATATTATATTCACCCTTACGTGAGAACTATGGTGCATTTGCAGATATTTTATATTAAGACATAGGTAAAGGAAAGAATTATCATTTATTTAGTGATGCATTGTGATACATCGGAATGGCTTATGTATTTTGACCATGGAGGTCAATGTATTTTTTGAGTATATATCTTCTTTATCTTTTATTTTTGTAGGTCTTAATTTCCACATTGTACTCTGATGTAGTTTTTGTTAGTTTTCATTGAGTGGTATTTTAGTACTCATGCATAATTTAGTTGTTGGTTGTTTCATCTTTTGGTTTAGAAGTTTTAATTTCAAATGGAAATTTATCACTCAATTATTTATGAATTACATGGAAGTTATTGTCACTGTTTTGTGTTTTGGGGATTTCAATAAGGAATAGTGTAATAATCATCACTTATCAATCCAATGTGATGTGGGAGGATGTAACAAATGGTATCAACCATATCCATTCTATCTTTCATTTTGGAAAAAATGGTATCAGTTTGTTCAATCCTTGAGTTGAAAATAATCCTTGTTTTTTACTTCAGTGGGGTTATTTACAAGAAGTATAAATTTCAAAACATGAAATGTAGAGCATAAAATTTCATAGCTAACCTATTTATATCAAAAATCATGTTACCAGGAATTTTTTGTATATGTATAATTTGAGATAGTTCTAGGAGTTGTTACCTCACTGTCGTCAGTTTATGAAAATAGAATATCATGAAATTAATTGATAGAAATTAATTCCCACTTGAAGTACATAATTAATTTTTGAGTAATGATTTATGATTTTGATAAATGTGTCGACTTTTTAAAAAGTTGAATATGGTTTGATATTAAAAAACCATTGTGGAATATTAAAAATTGATTTGAAAGCACAAATTGTAGAATTTTGGAAATCCTTTTTGTGATATGTCTGATGTGGTAAATTTAAAATATCAATGACTTTAGTTTCTAGAGAGTCAGACTAAATGATATTTTTTGGTTATAGAATAAGACACCTGGTAGGCATCATAAAAACCAACCAGAGGTGGATACTGAGAATGCAGTTTCACCGAAGCCATAGGTTAACCAAAAATTGTTCAGAGGATTTTCAAGGATTTCAGGTCATGGATTGGTGAAAAGTAAGGTTGAAAAATGCCATGTGGACTATTCTGTTTATTTCCAAAAGCATAATCCATCCAACATTCAGGGTTATTCACAACTACAAAAAGATGAAGTGTAGCTGAATAAGTGGAATTGAGACATTGATTACATATACCTAACAATTGTGTTGAATATGAATTTGGTAATGCACATCCTAGAAAAACTATAATTCCATTGGTGAGATTTAGTAGATCATTCTAAATTAGACTGTTAAATTATATTTGTGGATTTTGAAGAAATTTTCCATAAAAAAATTTATCTTCACACATTCAGAATTGATAGAATGAAGGAATTATCCAGTTTTAAACTAGATAATCTATTTTTAATATTTTATGTATTTCAATTCATGATGTTTGTCTTCTATGGACCCAAAGATTCTACATGTGTGTCCTTGATGGAAAAAATCATTTAATCAGGGTTAAAGGTAGATATTCACTTAATAATTTCCATTCCTTGGACAACATATTACATAGAGATATTCAATACACCGATGGTAGAAGAACAATACATATTATGAATTATTGGTGGAGGATGCATGTTGATACCTAAGAGAAATGGTGTGAACTCCCATACTAGGAATAAGAAGAATAGGGAAACCTATATCAATGGTGGTGGTATGAATCATAATAATATGTTGGGATGGATGAATCTTCCTCATAAACCAATGTGTATGATGAGATGTTTTCAATGAGATTATTTGGATCATATGAAGCGGGATTGTATGAAACCACCTATAGCACGTAATGATTTTAACCATATTGTACATCATTGGCGCTATTGTCGCAGTGCTACCAGTTCGGGTGCTAGTGACACATCTCTTGTTTTGTATATTTTGTATGCTTTTATTGGATTTGGGAAGTGTAATAATATTCATCATTAGAACCAAGGAATCCATGGTGATTCTACGAAAACCATGACTATTCAACAAATTCCCTCTCATTAGTGTAACAAAGACCAAATTTTTGTGAGTGTGGAAATTTATAGTGCTGTGAAAATAACTATGAATCATCTATATGGATCATTGATGATGAGAGTTACAATTATTTTGAATTATACCCTTATATAATAATTTTTTTATAGAGTGCATCATATTCATTAATTCCATCTCATTTGGTTGATATTTTTTTGTTTTCATGTTGTGATGACTCATTATATTTTGAATCATCCAATTCCTCTGGGAAAAGAGAATTTCAATCCTTTATGTCTTTAGCATGTTCTATAACTATCAATGGGTAGAGTTGATTTGGTATTTCTCTATGATTGAGATGGATTTTCCTAGAAAATACTATTTATGTATTATTTGATAATTTTTAAGATAACAATGACTCTTATACTTTAAGGGAAGGTTTTATTGCTCATGATGGCCTCAAGAATCTCTTTAAAGGAGAAAGTAATCTGAAAGAAAGCGCATTTTTATTTTTGCCCTGAGTGGTTAGACTATCCCATACTAGATTATATATCTGACCTTGTAATCAATGAATGAGATTTATAATAGTATATTTCCAAAAATTATGGACTAGTTTCAAGAGGGTTTTCCAGATAATTTATTATGGTTGCCACCAAAATGTGAAGGACATTTTATGAAAAATCAGTTACCAAAGACAAGTCTTATCATACGTCTTTATTATTGGATGGAAAAAACCTAGAATATGGAATTTAATGTTGAGTGGGAAGATCTATAAAAAATGGTTTATCCGGACAAGTAAAACTCTATGGGAAACACAATTGTTGTTTGAAAAAAATCTGTATGGAACTCTTTGGATTTTTTTATATTATCATAAGTTTAACCATGTAATTATAATGTATTAAAATCTTCTTCCTTGAATTTATTAACTATTTGATCAGTTGAGGGAATCCCATTTGTTCTATGAAATTTAATCTCATTCAGGATATCACCAATTACCGGTTAGATTGGAGGATATTCTAAAGATATCATTCTGGAGTTGATATATCAGTTACATGTATGTGGTAATCCCTTTTTGTCATAAAAACCCACATTTCAATATGGTATTTATTAATCGTATATTTCGATGGAATTTTTTTAAATTTTTGGTTGTGTTTTTGGATTAAATACTATTATATTTAGGAAAAAATTGTAAGCATCAGAAACACATAGTGATAGTGTTAGGAATCTTGCAGGATTATCTCTTGTATGATAAACATTCAAAGTGTGATTTTTGGATAAGTGTGATATGTTTCATTGGCCATTTTATCTCTAAAAATCTGTTTATGTGGATTTAAATAAGATAAAGGTTTTTATGGTAACCATAAAAGTATGTCATTGAGATGCATAGTATCCTTGTACTTTCAAGTCATACCAATGTTTTTATCATGATTTTTCATGCCTATATTCACCAATGACAACATTTTCAAGGAAAAATGCTCCATTCTGAAGGAACCATGAAAGTCAAAAGTATTTTCATGTGTTTAATTTTCTCCATAAATCATCACCAATATTGATATTACTTATTTCAAAACGAAGCTATGTGGTTTATATTGATGCTTCCTAATTCTTTCTTGGGTGTGTTCTCATTCACAGAAACCATGTTGTTGGTTATGGCTCACAATGATTATGGTTCCATGAGAAAAACTACATAGCACATGATTTTGAATTTTATTTTAACTATATGATTTGAACAATTGGATTCATTACCTATGTGGTGAGAAATGTTATTATGTTTACTGATAATAAGTTCTTGAAATAAATATTCTCAAAAAGATATTTAAAGTAGAGAAAAATTATATGGATGAAGTATCATCAAATGACCAACATTTACATATTCTATATACCTAGAAAAAGAAATTAAGTGGTGGATATATTTAGTAATAATTCAAACGGATAGATAGTGAAATAAGCATAATATAAATGGTTTATGATGTAAATGATAGAAGACATGTACTTAGATTACAATGTACGAGGTAGAGATTCAATTTTCATTTAATTTTCTTATGTTTATGGTTTGTTTGAGAAGGTAAAGTGGAACAATCATCTGATTCAGAATGTGTTTTTATGAGGTAACAACACTATGGTGGGGTGACTATTGAGGGTTGGAAGCTTTAAACAGGATTTGTGTTGGGTTTTCTAGATTAGATAGTTGTACCAATAGGTTTTCCAGAATAATTTCTTCATGATTACCGCCATTATAATATGGATGTTCATCCATGATAACAAAACATATATAAGTAACTAAATCAATATATTTGGTGTGATTATTTTTTAAGAAAATTGGATTAGCTTGTTATGAGATACCTAACCTATCAACAAGTTAAGTCAGAGCACCAATGGCTAGAAGGTATGTTGAAGACGTTACCTATTACTGTTTGAAAATAGTACAAGATAGTTATGGAATCTATAATATTTCTATGATGGATGGTATAGAAACATTATTCCATATGGGCGATAGTGGATCACCGCACAATGTCATCCCACTTCATTCCTATTTTTGAATCTACTATGTTGGAATACATATAATAAATCTATATCTGATAAGTGGTAAAAAGTAATGTCTTTCCTTTTTCAATAGTATCAATCCAAGATATGAGGTTTACATATCGTTTATAGAAGTCATTGCAGTAATCTCATAGGACTCAGTTGACTATGAGAATGGTGTATCATTCTCAAATAGATGTTTAACATGAAAGTATTCTACAAATGTTAGAAGAAATTTTTATGGAATGTATAATGGATTTTGGGGGCTCATTGGAGGAGAGCATACCATTAGTGGATTTCGTATACAACAATAGTTTTGAGTTATCGATTCATATGGATCCTTTTTAGGAATTGTATGGGAATCCTTTTCGGTCTCAACTTAGTTCAGTGGAAATAATAGATACTTTACTAGTTGGATTAAGCCTTGTGCAATAGATAATATAGAATATATAATTTATTAGAAAGTGTATGGATACAGTACAGAGTAATCATAAATCATATTAATACCATAATCAATATATTTTTTTATTCAGTGTGTTTGGTCATGTGTTATTAAGAATCTCTCCAAGAATTGGGAATCATCATTTTAGTATGAATTTCATGTTATCTCTTCAATACATAGACCCTTTTAGATACGTGAACTTGTTGGTGATGTGGAATATTATTCATATTTTCCATGAATGTTTAGTTCATCGAATTATGTGTTTTATCTATCTCAATTGATGAAGTATCTCCAGGTCCTAACCATGTGATTTGATAGGATCACATTGACCTAAATATGGATTCTATGATGGATCATGTGCCAGTGTGGATTGTGGATAATCACGAAGAAGTCAGGCATGGTAAAAGAATCGTTATAGTTCATGTTTTGTGGAAACAACATTAAATTTAATATGAAACATGGGAACATGAAAAATAAATGGAAGAGTAGTTTGTGGATAACTTTTTGGACTACTGTGTTTTTATACATTCTATATATTGAAATACTAATGGTGGGTAAAATGTATCACCCCTGTTTTCAGGTACCTGACACTTGATTTATGATTTTTTTGTATAAAAATTCATTGGGTTATGTTGTGGGAATTTAAAAGAAGTTTTTTTAAATTTAAGGGGGGATTTTTAGGATTTTCATTGTTTGAAAATGATCAGTAGAAACCACGAAACATCTTATAGGAAACCATGAAACTGAAAAAGTGGGAACTTGGTTAGCACATGGTTAGGGGCATGGTATGTCCAAACTATATTTCTGCCCAGGAAATATTGTGCAATGTTGGGTAGTTGGCTTTATCAAAATTGGAAAAAGGTTTGTCTAGTCAAGTTATCCAAATGTACAATGTGTGTTTGGATTCGGTGGCAAGCAGATGATTTTCCTAACCATGCACACTAAGCTTGCACCATTAAAATTTAGATCAGTATGTTATAAATCCAATTTTATTTACACCCTAATCTGCCCCCCCAATTAGACTATAACATGAATTCCATTTCATATGTAAGTAATAGAGATTGTTCCACTTGTTCTATAAGATATTTCTAGGTGATTCTAAGCGTGTTGGAGTTCATATTTGTTGGTGTGTTCCAATTATTTGTGGTTTTAATTAGATGTCCTCTTCATAATAACCTCAGAATCATAGATCTAATACATTGGGGATATATCTATGTTTTTTGATATACATAATGATGTGTTGTTGTTATTTTGGATGAATGAATAATGATCTATGGTTTAATCACGAATACCTATGCTTTATTTTTATTGTTGTTGGAGCATTATTCATTTTCACCTAGGTTTTAGTGTTAGGTGGATTCACTCCCAACTCCAATAAATACGAACTTGAAGGATTGAATTTAAATTAATTGATTATATATAATTTAATAGTGAAATTTATTTATGATTATTGGTTGAAAATCACTTTTGTGATGGATTTGTGAAATTTTGAAATTGGATGGTTTTGTGGAATGTTTTTTTTATGATTTTAAAATGATGAATTTAAAATTATGGCATGTTTTTAATTCCTGGAAAAAATTATTGCAGAATATTTTTCAATAAAAGAAATTATTTATTGAAATGGATTGGTATTGGTTTTGGAATATATGGTGGGTGTGTGATCATGTTCATCTATGATGACTATGTTTATGACGTTTCCCCCATCGATTTGGTAAGGATATTGGCATGAATTTTCCACCATCAAAATCATTCACCAAGTGATGACTTGGGGAAAGCATTACTCAACATTCATGTGTATAGGGAGGTCCATGGATGACATGCAATTTTTTTATTTTTCGGTTTTTTTATATTAGAGAATGAATGGGTATCCCAAATTGTAATTTAAGAAATAGTTTTAAAGACCTGTTTGGTTGGTTTCCATAAAAACTATTTTGTTAGTAAAACTATTGGGAGTTGATTTATAAAATTAAAAATTATTTAAAACTATTTTATGTAAATGGGATAACAAGTTCAATCCTAGAGGAATGATTTAGGAATTTATTTGTAAAATCATCATATGTTGTATACTCAAACAATTATTTGGATGTTTGGTGGATTTTCATATATTTTACATCATGACACTTGTAAATGTAATGTATATCATTTCATTAGTGATGCATCTTGATACCATGGTAATGTATTATATAGTTTGAGCTTGGAGAAGGTGGAGAGTATCTAAGATGATGTCTTATATGTTTGAGTGATGTTGGTGATTATATCTATATTGTACTCTAATTAATAGTCATTTGGTTTGTTTTCATTGTGTTCTAATATATTAATCGTGCATAATATAGTGGTTTGTTTAGTATTGTCTTTTTAATTTGTTATTTTAATTTGGAAGTGAAAATAATACCATTGTTTTTATTATTCCCATTGAATTTATTTCAATATGTTAATTTCGTAGGAATGTCACCTAAGGACTTGTATAATTCTTGTTACATCACAAGCCAATGAGGAGTTGTGTGATGTTATAATTAGTATGTCTTATAGCCAAACTGTTAAACATTTTAGAAAAATTAAAAAAAATTTCGTCGTAGAGTTCAAATTCATTCTATTTTAGTCCATGAGTTAGATTTATACTAAGGAATATGATTAAAAAAAATTAACCCCCGACACTAGTTACCCAGAGTCAGTGTATTATAACATAGCATTGCCATAATCACAAAAGATCAAGTCTCTAAAAATCGATTAGTTTAGAAGAATTGGAAGTTCAAGATACATTCATAAGGTTTACATTACAGCATTAAATAGAAAACTACAACAACATTGTTTCCATAGACAACACTCATACCCTCTCAGAATATCCTTCCAGGTCTGTCATAAAATACTTTTTCGCATCCTATGAAAAATAAAACAATTAAAGGGGTGAGCTCAAATACTCAGTAAGGATAACAATACAGTGTAATCATTCATAAATTATCCAAAACATTTAAGGCAATATATAACACTAAAACAAAATCGTTTTAAACATGAAATACAATGTAATATGGAAAAGATAAAATCAAAAAAATTCATTTACTTACTCACATGGATATTCTACTAGTCGAGTAATCACATGCAATATAAACAGTCACTTTCATAATGATGGAATGCATAATTCTATACTTTCATAACAACATACTCAAGGCCTTGTGCCAAGACTATAAATAAGATTTTTTCAAGTCCTCGTGCCAAGACAATAGTTGGTCTCATGAGACCTACTGATTCATCAATGAGATATAGCGGGCTCCACCCATCACTTACTAGGTCTAATGCATTATTCAAATGACAATGTTTAAACATAACATAAACATTCGTATTAAAACTAGAATAAGAAATGTAAATACTTTATCCATAAACCATGAATGGTTTAAAATAACACATCCACAGTCAAACATATCACACAACCTTAAATTAAATATGGAAGTTTTTTATCATACCAAATCAACTTTAAATAGGCTTAAAATCTATCAAAGAATGTTGAAATAGATGAAATCAAATCCTTTTTAGGGAAATATATCTTTCCATTTTGAAAAAATTTAAGAAAAAAATTATTCTGAAAATATTTTTATAATATTGTATGGGAAGATTTTATGATGTCATAATGGCAGAAATTAGCCTCACACGTCATATATGTTAAAAAAAGACATTCGTAACTTAATTTTGTCGAAAAGGTTATAAAGGACCTTTTTTGGAAAATGAAGGAAATATTACATTATAAATATCTTATAAAAAGTCAGAAAAGGGTATAAATGAATATAACCAATAGTCTATAAAATATTAAGAATGTTTTAAAATTAACTTTTAAGAAACATGGATGTTGATGATAAAGAGGTCCCATTAGATACTTACTTAAAATGAACCTCGGATAATAGAGAGATTGTGAAATTAACCCTTAACTTGTACTTTTGATTGGTCAAGGGTAGGTTAAACTCATTTATAATGGTAGAATAATTGTTATTAAATTATACAATAATCATATACAATAATATAATATCATATAATATCTTTTAACATTGACTTGTTAATAATATATTAGTATTATCATTATTTTGGGTGTTAACGGATTTGTTTTCCTTTATATTTTTTATCATTTGAGTAATATTTATTATGGATGGGATGTCTCTTTTTCATATCTATAATGATAACATGCCTTTAAATATTATCAAATGCAAATTATTCTTGAATGGATACGATGGGGAATAAATCTAATCGCATTGGTAGAGACGGTAATCTGTAAGTACGCATAAGGGACAATATCATTATTTTGATATTAAAATAATATAAAATATGATGGTATATAATATATAAATAATCATTATCATGTTATATTTATTATTTACATCAATTACACATCATTTTTATACCCATCCATGTAAAAATGTATTGAATAACAATTACACCACGACATGGAGATAATAAGCCGTACGCACACATGTATGGTGAAATGTTATTCAAAGGATGGATAGAATAATTAATATGGTTGTACCATATTTATAATTACATCACAGTATATATAAGATACAATATTTATTATTTTATAATGGATACAACAAATAAAAAGGAAGTGGACGAAGAAAGGAACTTGAAAGTGGTGGTGCGATATTTACCTATTCTTCGGATTATTCCTTTTGATTTCATCGAAAGGGATCCATAGGATGGATTTATGACTAATTAAAGGCCACTAGGATGAATGTAGGACAGTTGATAGGGTATTTGGGCAGGGTTCGGCTGAGCCAAATGGCTTTGATGGTGTGAATTATAGAGAAGGGGGAGTTCAACTTTATAAGAGTGGTGAGGGGATCCTTGGGAAAAGCTAGAAATATTATTTTATAATAAAGTAATTTATATTTTATAATGTCTCCAAAATATATTATTTCATGGATAATGTCGTAATGGGATGAAAAACACTCAATCAATAGGTTTTAGACTGGTTTGGGTCACAATATTAGCTTTATCATTTAGAATTAACTCTTAGTTAAATATTTTGACTTTTACCATGTCTCTTTGTAGTTCTATATTATATGGTTAATAAACATACTATAAACATCCAATCACACCCAAAATAGTTCATTAATGATACATATATCATTAAATAAGTATTTTGGCCAAATATTATATTTTTATGAATAGAATATCAATTAATAATATAATCTTTTTTTAAAAACTCTTTTATGTCAATTTTGATACTATTTTGTATTTTGTTTTCTAAATTATTTACCACATTATTACTTCGAAGAATATTCATCTAACAACCCAGTCATATCATATTGATTTGAATATTATTGGAATACATAAAAGGTCTCAAATTACACTTATTTAGATATTTATAATATCAATTATTTTAATATTTCAATAATTATGTAATTACTGCAACGTCATTGTTTCATAAATTATTTAATTTAAAAAAATATAAATAGAATAATAATATGTAGGAAAGCATTTTATATTTATAATGAATATTTATAGTCGAATTAATCTTATGTATAACCCAATATTAAAAATGTTTTAGTTATTAATATTTGATTTTAACTCTTTAACTCTTCTTAAAATAAAATAATAATAAGTGTCCTAATCTAATCCAAGGGGACCACAGAGGTACATATTTTATTCCTAAGGGTGTTTTTGGTCGAATTATACTTATCCAATAGGATTAGGACATGTGTTATGATAATAATAGTATCATTTTTACCCTTAATTAACATATTTTCTTTTAACCGTGCTAAATAAAAGTAAAAAGATATTATTCACCAAAAAATATATTCATATTATTTAACAAAAATTTTCTTACTGATATTAACTGTGTCTCTCGGAATTTTGAAATTCTATTCATAGAAGCTGTAAAATTATGTTTTATGTAAATTTGAATATTTTCCTAGGAGGTGAGTAAAAGATGGTGAAAAGTTCAATAAAATTTTTATATATCTAAAATTATTATAAATTGACTCCAATAATTACATTGAACTTATAGAGGTATTATGTATCTATTTTGACCGAAAATAAATTTAAATAAAATAAATTATTTTTAAAATAAAAATTCTGTTTTATTCTTTAACTATGTGTTTTCCACTATTCATCATAAATTGAATGTTTTCAGAAAAAATACCATAAATTCACCCTATTCTAATTTTGATATTCCGAATTAAGAGAATGAAGTCCATTTTGAAAGATAAAATTTATAAAAAATCAAAAAGTGGATATTACTATTCATAACGGCTAGTTTGATTGGTTGTGGTGTGTTAGAACTCAATGTTGTGTACAACCCACACTAATGTATTATTCAAAGAGAAGTATACCATGGAAGCTTGGGGTGTTACATTCTACCCTCCATCATATAATTTTTTCCTTGAAATTTCTCGAGTATTACAGCATAAAAAGACTCGGGTGGTTTTTCATCTTATGTTCCTTGGGTTCCCACATTACCTCTTCTATCTTATGGTTTCTCCATATAACTTTTACCAGATGAGTCATCCGGTTTCTCAGCACTAGTTTTCATGAATGAAAAACCTTGACATGCTCTTCTCAATAAGACAGATCAGGTTCTGGTTCTATTTACTCATAGGTGAGTATATGTGTTGGGTCAGACATGTATTTTCTCAATAGTGATACATGGAACACATCGTGAACCTTGCAGAGACATGGTGGAATTGCCAAACGGTAAGCTACAACCCCAATTCATTCTAGAATTTTGAAAGGTCTAATGTACATGGGACTCAATTTACCCTCCTTATTAAAACGTATAACACCCTTACATGGAGATTCCATCAAGAAAGCATGATCTCTTACCTGAAATTCCAAATCCTTCAATTATCAGCATTTCTCTTCTGCCTACATTGAGATGATTTGATGTGGTTTTGGATTACCTTATTTGTTTCCATCGTTTTGTCTACAAGTTTTGTTCCTACATGTTTTCTTTCACCAAAATCATGCCAATAGGTTAGTGTGCAACATCTCTTTTCGTATAATGCTTTATACGGGGCCATCTGAATACATGAATTGAAGCTGTTGTTATAGGAATATTATACCAGAGGTAAATATTGATCCCACATAGCTTGAAAGTCATGTGAGCATGATCTCAGCATGTCCTCTATGGTTTGAATAGTCTGTTCTGATTATCCACTAGTTTGGGGGTGGTAGGCAGTGCTCAAACGATGTTCTGTATCCAGGGCATTCTGAAGACATTTCTAAAATCCTGATGTAAAATGTGGATCATGATCAAAAACAATATATTGTGTTACTCCATGAAGTCTTTCAACATCATTAATATATAGACATTTTAAACGTTCAAGTGGTAAACCTTCTCATATAGCATGAAAATTTGTTGAATTGGTAAGACGATAAACAATGACCAAATTGCATTGTTCCTTTTAGGAGTATTTGGTAGTCCCATGACACAGTCGATCATAATATTATTCCATTTCCACTCAGGTATGGGAAGTGGTTACAAGACTCCTCTAGGTTATTTCCTTCCAACTTTCACTTTTTGTCAAACCATACATCTAAGCACAAAATCAGAAATCTCCCTCTTCATGTTGTCCCACCAAAAATGTTCCTTTAAATATCTTTAAATCTTAGTGCTACCTGGGTGTGCAGAATAATTAGAACTATGAGCATCATCGAACAATTCCCTTTTTAGATCAGTTATATCGGGAACACAATGTCTCTTCCAAAATTTCAAAATTAAATTTTCATACACAAATTAACTCAATGTCCCATCATTCATAGCATTAATCTTCTTTTGAAACTCTTTATCATCGGTCTGAGAACTCATTATACTTTCTAGTAAAGATGGTCTGGCAACCATTTGAAAAAGTATTGATGTTTCACCTTCCATGGTGATTCCAATATTCATATTTACTAGATCCATGTATATATGATCCTTTTCAACTCTCATCTTGTTCAAAATTTCATGATCCTTTTTTCTCAAAGCATCTGCCACCTTATATTCCTTCCCCGGGTGGTAGTGAATCGTGCAATCATAATCTTTGAGTAGTTCAATCCATCTCTTTTTCTTAATGTTGAGTTCATTCTGTGAGAAAACATACTTCAAACCCTTACGATCAGAATATATCTCACATTTTTTCACATAGAGATAGTGTCTCCAAATCATCAAAGCAATTATTACAGCTCCTAACTCAAGATCATGAGTAGGATAGTTTTTCTCATTAATTTGTAGCTGTTGTGGTGCATAGGGAAATAACCCTGTCATTTTTCATAAGGACACAACCCAGTCCTTTCTCTAAAGCATCACTATAAATACCAACCCATCATTCCCCGATGGTAGAATCTATATAGAAGCATTGACTAATATTCTCATCAATTCTTCAAAAAATTATTCACACTCTTTTTCCCAAATGAATTTATCCCCTTTACATGTGAGCTTGGTTAATGGGATAGCCAATCGGGCAAAATTCTCGACAAAACACCGATAATAACCTACTAAACCAATAAAACTATGTACCTCAGTTATACTCACTGTTTCTGGCCATTCTTGTATTGAATTGGTCTTAGAAGGATAAATAGTGATTTTATCCTTAGAGACAATATGGCCATGAAATGAAATCATTGGAAGTCATAATTCACACTTGCTAAACATCCCATATAATTCGTTTCTTCAAGGAGTCTTTATGATAATGACCGAGTTATTTTCATGATCTTTGTAGCTTTTGTAATATACCAATATATCATAATTAAATACAGCTACAAAGTCATCAAGATATTCCTTGAAAACTCTAATCATTAGATCCATGAAGACATAGGGTGAATTATTCAATCTAAAAGGCATTACTGTAAACTCATAATGCCCGTACCTGATTGATAATTCTGTTTTCGGAATGTCTTCCTTCCTCACACACTACTGATGACATACCGATCTAAGTTCAATCATTGAAAAGTATTGATCTCCATGATGTTGGTCGAATAAATCAACAATACAAGGTAGGGGATAATTTTTCTTTATTGGTATAGCATTGATCTCCCTATATTTAATTCACAACCAAATAGATCCATCTTTCTTCTTAAAAAACGAATGGGGATCTCTTTGGAGAAACAGTAGGGTGAATAAATCCATTATTACTCAATTTCTTTATTTGTTTCATTGCTTCCACTAATTACACAATGGAAATTCTATAAGGGGTCTTCGATATGGGCCTTGATCCAGGAATTAAATCAATAGAAAACTCAATTTCTCACTCTGAAAGATGTCCAAATAAATTCTCTGGAAACACATCAACATATTCTTGCACAATAAGAAAATCCACTATTCGAACATTCTTTTCCTCTTTGATAATTAGTTCATTCTCATCCTCCCCATTAATTGAATTTAGCCGAGCTAATGGGGGTGGAACTAGATAAGAATTGGGTGGTGACGATTCCTCTCTAAAGATTAGGTGTTCTTTATCATCGTCATAAAAAATAGTTACCTCCTTCTTCTTAAAATAATTTTTTGCATCGTGTTCTGAAATCCCATCCATACAGAGAAGTATATAAATTTAAATAGTGGGTATGATGATGTGATAAGCAGATAAAGAACATTTAAATTCCCTAATGGTGACTTATTCACAAAACATTGTTTCAATGATACTTCCCATAAGAGATTTGACTAACAACTCCCTTGTAAAATCAAATTAGAAATATGTTATTTTCATAGACAACTGGGAATATATCAAACAATGTGATGATCCAGAATCCAATAAAGCATTCTCTAAACTCGAGGAAAACATTAAATTACCTGCCACGATATATTTCAGTGCTTTAACCCTTGTAGTAGTTATAGCATAAGCATGGCCTTGATCTCTTGGCCTTTTCTGTGGTATGTTCCCCTAACGCTTAGGAAATTAATTTTCATAATTCTCCCACTCTCTACAATTGTACCATTCAACATCGATAGCCTCTTTCTTGCCCATGCAATCACAACCTTGGTGGCCTTTTACGCCACATTTGTAACAGACTCCCATTACCTTCCGGAAGGTACCAGGGTGTTTCATTCCACATTTGTTGCAGGATGGATATTCAATGTTTCCCTTCTTCCCCTTATTTCCATTTACATAGTTTTCAACAGATCTCCTCTTCTCTTTCATTTCTTTAAATAAGTAAGTCATATAGAATTCATTTTCTATCTTGATAGTACATTAGACAATATCTTCGTATGATGGGAAGGATTATGAGATTAATGCTCAAAAGAGAAATGGCTTGAACCCATCAAAGAAATGATCTATCTTACATCTTGGGTCATGTATATAATTTTCTGCATGCATCGATAACATTGTAATGATAGCTTCATACTTTGCGACATTCTCATCCACCTTTTGCCTCAGACACAGAAATTGTCTTCCCATATCCTCTCGATGGTCACAAGGAAAGTTTTTTTCTTATAAAATTTCTTTAAACTCACTCCATTCTATATTTGATACTTCATAATCTTTCTTTGTGTTTTGAATCAATGACCACCATTGATCATCATCTCCTGTGAGGGTGTAAACTTCCATGACAAGTTCTTCCCTTTTTCTACTCCCCATGCCGTGGAATATTTTCTACTAAGGAATTTATATATTTCCTGGCTACTAGTTGATTTTCACCCCCACTGAATGATAGTGGTTTTTTCCTCTTAAAGCGGTCTAACATTGATCATCCACATTTCGGATCTAGGTGCTCCAAACGGGTAAGGTTTTTATTCATAACCTGAGTGAGTTGTCCCAGTATGGTGATTTTATGATCAGCACCAGTTCTATCACTAGGTCCATTATAATTAACTAGAATAAGAGGTTAATCCCTACATGGAGTGGGTGCATTTATATGGTTTCCATTCCTTCCACTAGGCACCATTTCTAAACAATTGCATAAACTATATTAGTTTATGAATCACAATACATAAATCCAAACTTGTAAAACACTTAACATTAATTGAACATTCTATGGATATAATCCACAATCATAAAAAAGTATTCATTGAGGATGTATATACTCATAAACCCTACATAATGGTTTGTAAGGAAAATGAGAATTATCCTATGTATATCCCATGGGAGTGTCGTAACCATGATTGCAGCAAGGCCCATTGTTGTGCACCAATTCCTATTAGAGTCTTGCTCAAAGAAGTGTTTTTGGGTTTTACCCCTTGTTACATATGTTCCAGAGCCACCTCTACCTTATAGTATCTAGACATGGAAGTATTTTCTTGGAAAACTAATAAAATATCTACAATACCAAAAATCTAGGAAGTTAGTCTATACTAATCCTCAAAGTCTATCATAGGGTATTGTGATCTAATCAAAGATTATATAAATCAAGTTTCTATGGATTGTGCTAAACTTCCTTTGATACCATCTGTAATGACCTGACCCCAATTACCCAGAGTCATTGCATTATTACTTAACATTGGCATGATAAAAAAAGATCATGTCTCGAAAGACCTACTAGTTTAGTAGCATTGGAAGTACTAGATACATTCAAAATGTTTATGTTACATCATAAAATGGAAAACAACAACAATATTGTTTCTATAGTAAACAATCATATCACCATAGACTATCCCTGTAGGTCAGTCATAAAATACTTCTTCACATCCTGGGAAAAATAAAACATAGAAAAAGGTGAGCTAAGATGCTCTGTAAGGGTAACAATATACTGGAAACATTAAAAAATAAACAAAAACATTTAAGGAAATGTATAAGACTAAATCAAAATCCTTTTAAACATGAACTTCAGCATAATATGGCAATGATAAAATCAAATAATTTCATTTAATTAGTCGCATGTATATTCTAATTGTCAAATAATCACATGAAATATCAATAGCCACATTCATAATGATGGAATTCATAATGATAGACATTCATAACCACAGAGTCAAGACCTTGTGCCAAGACTACAAATAAGATTTTGTCAAGGCCTTGTGCCAAGACACTAGTTTGTATCATGAGACCTACCGATGCATCAAGGAGATATAGTGGGCTCAACCCGTCACTTACTATGTCCAATGCATTCCCCATGTGAAAGGGTTTAAAAATAACATAAACATTCGTATTAAAACTATCATATAAAATGGAAATACTTTATTCATAAACCATGAATAGTATAAAAATAACCCTTCTACAGAAAAACATATCACAAAAACCTTAAATAAAATATGACATTTTTTATTATTATAAATCATCTTAAAATTAGCATCAAATCCCATGATGTTGACATAGAAGAAATGAAAACCTTTTTTAGAGAAATATCACATTCTATTTTTAAATCATTTAAGAAAACATTAATTTTTAAAATATTCTCATAAGCTTGTACGGGAAGCTTTTATTTGGTCATTACTGTGGAAAATAGCATCTCACGCCATATAAGTTAAAAAAAGTCATTCTTACCTTAATTTTGTGGAAAAGGTTATAAAGGTACTTGTTTGGAAAACGTAGCATAAATTCCATTATAAACATCATATAAAAAGTCAAAAAAGGGTATACATTACATTAAACCATATTCTATAAAATAGTAAGAATGTTTGTGAATAAATTTTTAAGAAACATGTATGTGGATGATAAGGAGGTCCTAGAAGATACTTATGTAAAAACAACCTCAGATAATAAAGATATTGTGAAATTAACCCTTACCTTGTAATTTTTTGTGGTCCAGGGTAGATGACCTCTTGTATAATTGTGAAATAATTGTTATTAAATCATACAAGAATCATATACATTAATAATATATTATATATGATCTATGAAAACTTCTTTGTTCATAATATCATATTATTATCATTGTTTCGGGTTTTAACAGAATATTTTTCCATTATATTGTTTTTATGTGAGTCATATTTGTTATGGATGGGATGTATGTTATTCATATCTAGAATGATATAAATTATTTAAATATTATCAAATGAAAATTATTCTTGAATGGATACGATGGAGAATGAATCTCATTGTGTTCATGGATATGGTAATCCGTACGTACAGAAGAAAGAAAATATCATTATTTTTATATTAAAATAATATATAATTTGATGATATATCATATATACAGAATCATTATCATGTTATATTTATTATTTCCATCAAGTAAACATAATTATTATACCCATCCAAAAAATAATGTATTGAATAACAATTACACCACGACATGGAGATGGTAAGTCGTACGTACGCAGGTATGGTGAAATGTCATTAAAAGGATTGATAGATGGATGAATATGGTTGTACCATATTTATAATTACCTCAAAATATATAGAATATACTGGATTTTTTATTTTATAATGGAATCAACAAAGAAAAAGGAAGTGGAAGAAGAAAGGAACTAGAAAAAGGTGGTGAGATATTTATCTATTCTTCATGTTCTTCTTTTTTATTTGATCAAAAGGTCTTATTAGGATTGCTTTATGATTTAAAGAAAGACTCTAGGATGAAGGTAAAACAATTGAGAGTGTATCTGGGCAGGGTTTGGCTGAGCCAAATGGATTTTCGATGTCAATTAGAGAGAAGGTGGAGTGCCCTTTTATAAGAGGGGTGAGGGGCACCATAATAAAATCTAGAAATATTATTTTATAATAAAATCATTTTCCGTTTCTAATGGTTCCAAAATTGATTATTTAGAGGATAAGGTGGGTACGGGTAGAAAACCACTCAACCAATCGGTTTTAGACAGGTTTGGGTCACTATATTAACTTTATATTTTATATTTAACTCTTAGTTAAATAGTTTCACATTTACCATGTCTCTTTGTATTTTTATATTATGTCATTAATAAACATACTATAAACATACAAGAGAACCTGAAGTGGTTAAATAATGATACAACTATCATTATATAAGTCTTTTGTCTAAACCATTGATTTTTAGGAATATAATATCAATTAATGAAATAATATTTTTAAAAAAACTCTTTTATTTCAATTTGGGCAGTATTTGGTATTTTGTTTTTGCTAAATTTATAAAAGCATTGTTACATAGAAAATAATTCATCTAACTATCCATAACATATTAAATTAACCTAAAAAATTAGTGTAATTCCTAAAAAGACTCAAATTACATTTATTTGGATATTTATAATATCATTTATATTAGTATTTTATTAATTAAGTAATTGTTTCATCATCATTGTGTCATAAATAAATAAAATTATTTAATGTCTAAAGAATTTAAATAAACAACCATTATATAGGAAATGTATTTATCTTTATAATGAATATTTATAGTCGAATTTATCTTATGAATAACAATATATTAAAAATGTTTTAGTTATTAAACAATGATTTTATTTCTTTTAACTCTTTGTTAAGAATAATAATAATAAGTGTCCTAATCTAATGCAAGAGGACCAAAAAGGATATTATTTTATTCCTAATGTTTTTTTGGTCTAATTATACTTTCTAATAGGATTAGGACTTGTTTTAGGGTAATAATAATATCATTTTTACCCTTAAATATCCTATTTAGTTTTAACCGTGGTAAATAAAAGTAAAAAGTTACTATTCACCAAAAATTATGTTCTTCTTATTGAACCACTTTTGTCATACTGATATCAATCTTTTTTGTTGGATTTTTGAAATTCCACTCACAGAAGCAGTAAAATTATGTTTTAGGAGAATCTGAAAAATCTCTTAGTAGGTGGGTAAAAAACGGTAAAAAGATCAATAAAATTTTTATATACCTAAAATTATTATAAACATACTCCAATGAAAAAAATTAAACTTATATAGGTATTTTTTATCTTTTATTACCTAAAATAAATTTAAATAAAATATATCATTATTTAAATACAAATTCTTTTTTAAACTATAACTCAGAGTTTTTCACTATTCATCAAAAATTGAAAGTTTTCAGAAAAATAAAAAAAATTCACCCTAAGCTAATATCGATATTCAAAATTCAAAAATGATGTCCATTTTGAAATATAAACTTTATAAAATTTTAAAAAGTAGGTATTACTATTCATAACGGGTAGTTTGATTGGTTGTGATGTGTTAGAACTTGAAGTTGCATACAACAGATGCTACTGTATTATTCAAAGAGAGTCATACTATGGAATCCTGGGGTGTTATAGAAAACATAAAATAAACATTATAAAAAGGTATAACTAAATAATTTAAGAGGAAAATATATTTACTAGTATATTTGGTTAACTACGAGTTTTGAGACACTTCGTGGAGTTCTTACAAAATAATCATGCATTTATCTAGTGAGAAGAGATTGAAATGAATGTATAGAAATAACTAATAACAAGGAGTGCATAATTGATTTTGTGTAATAATTTATTATATCCTGAGATCTGTTGATTATTTACAATAGATGAAAACAATATTATTTTCCAAAATCATTGTAGAATTTCTAAATTATATTTGAGAGAAGAAATGGTTGAATTTTGGAAATATGTGTTGTGATAATTATGATGTGGTAAATTTAGATTTAATATGTATGCAGTTTATAGAGAGTGAGACTAAATGGGATTTTATTTTTGTTATAGAAAATGGAACATGATAGTTATTTTATAAACCTAATGAAATAGGATGCTGATAATTTATTTTCACCTATGACACAAGTCAACCAATAGATGTTTCAAATTATTTTTCAGTCTTATTAGGTTGTGTATAAGAGGAATATAATGGATAAACCAAGTAAAGATGATCACTTTTTTCAATTCCAAAATTAGAATCCACCCATCTTTCGATGTGATTAAGAATCAGAAATTCCAGATGTGTGGATGAATGGGATGAAACAAATAATCTATTTTCATGGAAAAACTAGTGAGAAGAAAGTGTATTTTTAATCATATATTCTAGATGATATAGAATGTCGATGGTGGGATTGAAAATATATGGAAAATTTTGAATAAGGAACTACATGGTAGAATTTTAATAAATTATTAAATAAAATCTATCCTCACACATTTATAATTTATAGAATTCTAGATTTATTTATTTTGATGTATGAGAATGTCATGGTAACATAGTATATGTAAAAATGATAAATTTAATGTTATTTTCAATAAAATTTGTTTTATATGAAACCTTGAAGGAACACATATTTGATTTGGGGGTAAGTCCAATGATTCTTTAAAAAATTGTTCTTTGAATACAGAGATGGTCAATAGAGAGACGATGGAAGACACAAGTATCTCAGAAAAAATGGGTGTATGAGATATGTTGATAATAATGGGAATTGGTGGGAACTCTACTGATTGGAATTAACATTAGATGGACACCTTTTTACAAGGTGGTGGTAGGGCTCAGAATCGAACAGTATGATCCATGAATATTCTCCCTAAACTAAAGAGTAAGACAAGATTTTTTTCAATGTTGTTCTTTTGAAAAATGGTGAGTATTTTCCTAGAACGACTTAGAGAATGCCCAAATTCTAACCTTATGTGAAATCTTAAACACTATTATCATAGTTCACCATGGACATGTTCTTGTTACACATCTCTTGTTTAATACACATTGTGTTATTCAAAGAGATGATTGAATAAGAATATCTGTCTTCAGCAGAACCAAGAAATACATTGTGAGTCAAGTAATACAGTGACTTCTCATCCTATTCATTCCTAATAGGGTAAAAAAAGAAGTTTAACGATTGATTAATTGTATATATACTAGAAAATAATTGTGGATGATCAATTATGAACCTTCCTAGTAAGAGGTACGATTATGTTTTATTCTACACTTATGTAAGATTTTTTTTTATATAGGTGAATCCAATTTGAATATTTATTATCATGTTGCTGATATTTTGTGTTTTTATGTTGATATCATTCCTTATATTTCGAAACATAAAACTCCTCTTGGATAATGATAATTTCAAGCCTTTATGTGAACAGAATGATCTATAACTATCAATGGGGTTGAGCTAATTTTGGGTTATCTTTGCGCTTGATATTGATGTCTATGGAATAATCCTAGGTTTGATTTGGTTGAAAGTGATTAAATATCACATCGACTTCTATACCCAAAGGTTATGATTTTCCATTGATGATGTCATCGATCATATCATTAAAGGATATTGAAAAGTGAATGAAAGTGATCCTGGATTGTAGGCACCAATGACTGGAACGTTCCAATATCCATTGGAATCATTGAACATGTAATTTATTTATGACATTTAGAATTGTAATTTTTGATCAATTTTGTTTCATTTCATGATGTTTCTTCTGAATAATTTCTCTGCTTATTCACAGAAAATAGAAATGGAATTTATAGTTGATCTTTTACCAGGGACCAGTGCTATATCACATCCTTCTTATTAGATGACACAAAAAAGATTAATGGAATTGAATGCCTAGTTAGAATATATGGAATGAAAAGTGTTCATCTAACCTAGAATGATTATTTGGGCATCACATGTTTCATTTGAGAAAAATGGGGATAAACTATTGTGATTTGTGTATGTTAACATAATATTAACCAAGTGATGATTAATATTTGGTATCATCATCCATGAATTCATGACCAATTTGATCAATTGAGGGCAGCCCAATAGTTTTTCAAAATTGAATTATGCCCAAGATATTGCCAATTGAATTATCATAAATAGAATATTATAAAGATGACATTTAGGGATAGATATGGCCAATACGATTATGTGGTTATGACTTTATGGATTTACGAATGAACCACCTATATTTATGGAAATGATGAATTCAATATTTCATATGTATCTGAATTCCTTTGTAATGGTGTTTTTGGATGTCGTACTTGTGTATTCCTAGATGAATTTTGAGCATGATAAACACAAAGCGATATTGTTGGTTATTTTTTGAGATCATCATATGTATTCCAAACTATAAAATTGTGATTTTTTGATACAAGAGTTATATTTATATAGACATTTTATCTCTAAATTTTTTTTATGTGGTTCTTGAAATAATAAAAGCTTTAATATATTGAAAACCATGAAAAAATGTCTTTGACAAATGTATTTTCATTTGCATTGTTGGTTATTATTGACATTTTGATCATGATTTTTCATGAATGTCTTCACTAATTAAAAATTTAATATGAAATTTTTTGCATTCCAATGATGTAACATCCCATGTAAATAATGAATAAAACATTTTTATATTTATTAATATTTACGAATTAAATATTAATTTTAATTAAAAGGGGTTTCTACGTTCGATAGCGTACTCGATACGCAATGATGAGTTTCATTGAAAACATACGTTGTACACTAGTAATATAATAATATTATTTTAAATGGTAGTTAACATGTAGTCTTTGTATTGGAGGTAATGGATAGAAATAACTAAAATATGAATATATATGTTTTTTAATTTTTTTTACATTTATCCAATAAAAGATAAAGGCTTAAAATACGGAAAGAATTCAATTTTAGGCATTTATACCCTAATTTTCACTAAAGGTTCACTTATCACCTTTTGATGGAGAATCGTCATTAAATATAGTTTTGATCAGTATTATACATTCAATTGGACCATATATAACTCTTCATTAGAATTGAGATATCAAATTTTACTTTTTGTAAATTTTTGGTATTTTTTCGATAAAGATCATTTTTAATGAATAGTGTAAAATGTTGTATTATAATTCAAAACCTCTTTTTAATCTAATTTATTTGTATGATTAGATTATCTTTTTAATTGGTTTTAAAGTGAAATTAGAATATATTTTTACCATTTAATCCAATGGTGGTCATTGGAATCAATTTCACTTTGAAATTGGAGTTAAACTAGTGTCAATCTTTTGATACTTATTGTTTCATGAAATCACGCTATTTTCCCTGAAAGCGGGAATTAATTATTAATTAATTATTGCAACTTGTATGATTTGAATTTTTTAAAATAGACTTCAATTTTGAATTCGGAATATCAAATATAGCTTAGGGTGAATTTTTGGTATTTTTCTGGAAAACTTCAATTTTTGATGAATAGTGAAACCACTAAGTGGTAGTTAAAGAAACTGATTTTTCGTTTAAATGAAACTTTCCCACTTCTGTGATTTGATTTTCAAAAATCCTACATACATTTTTTTCCTAAAGAAGTAAAATTTGGTTCATTGAGATTAATTTTTTTTTGGTGAATAGTAACTTTTATGTTCTTAATCGCGATTAGAGGTAATTAGTGTAGTTTAAGGTAAAAATAATGTTTTAATAATATGATATGAGCTTGAAACATTTCCTACCCTCATTTGATGTGTCATGGGCGACCAATACAATCCGTGGGTCAACTTGGGGACCCCATGGATCCACATTGGTTTGGAAATGACATAAATAACTTTATATTTAATGTTAATGTAAAAATGACACACACATGACATGTTTTACTAAAACAATTTTTACATGGGGTTATAAAAGTCAGATTTTTGACTATAAATATTCATTAAAAAGCTAATAATTTTTCCTACATCATAGTATTTTTTTTATAATTGTTAGACATTAAATAAATTAAATTATTTATGACATCATGATGATGGAGCGATTACCTCATTAATAAAAGATTTAAATAAAATCGAAAGATAATGTAAAATAAAAGACCTAAACATGTCCAAAACATATTGGATGGGTGGATTTAGAACCTTTATCACATTATCCTCTAAAAACATCAATTTTTTACCTCTTAAATCCGAATACCATTTTAAAATAAAGTGACTTTTCTTTACCTTCCAAGAGTGCCCCTCCTCTCCTCTTATAAAAGGCCCCCACCTCTACCTCCTTACCCACACTCGAAAAGCCTTTGGCTCGGCCAAAACCTGTCCATTTTGGCTCTCCACATCCATATATTACTACTCAAAGACTCTATTTGGGCAGAATTCTTCCCAAAGAAGCCATTTAGCTCAAATCTAAGAGAGTTACCCGATTTGAAGGTAATGTCTTCTTTTGAGTCCTTTTGTTTTATTTTGCTTCTCCAACCCCCTAAACTCTTTTTATTATTTTTTTTGTAACAAATACATTATCCGCAATATACTAGGATGTTGTTATAATAAGGATTCTAGCTACACTTACACACACCTACATCTTATGGTTAATGAACATACTGTTTCCGTGGGTGGCGAATTTCTGCCTCCTGAAACGATGATTGTTCAACATTCTTTTAACAACTTCAAAGGTGGAAATTAAGATGAAACTATATTTATATATGATATATAATATGTTTATGTTTTCATTAAGCTTCTGTTTTCTTCATTTTGGGCATACCTTTATGGTTTCCATTATGGGTAAACGCGATATTTTCATTTAAAGAAGTGCGGACTACCGCCCCCTCAAAATGATTTGGTTCGTTAATGCCATATGTGGGATGTATAATGGATGGATTTAAATTTATTATATATGATGTTATAATGGAATTATAATATACCTCTATATCATTATTATTTATTTCCATTAATGTATGAGATAAAAATGAAAGTAGCATTCATGCGTACGTACGGCTTACCGTCTCCATGAACGGTGCATTTCATTTCTTATCCCCAAATGTAATGTACTATTATAATTACATGTATATAATGGATATATATGATTAATGATACATCTAAATGATGAATATAATTCTAGAATTAAAATATACATACCTCTCATTTAGTTTTAATTCCATTAATATGACAAATAAATGAAAGTAGCATTCATGCGTACATACGGCTTACCGTCTCCATGAACAGTGCATTTCATTTCTTACAACTAAATGGTTATGTAATATTATAAATACATGTATATTCTGGATATATATGATATATATGATATCCAAATAAGGAATTTCATTCTGGATATAAATATCCTTTGACCACACAAACAACATGTAATTGTAAGAAGTCCACTTTCGACTTAGGAACCAAATATCGACCAAACAAACATTATTAACATAAATGGTTACATAATGATTATAAAATTGCAATAAGTGATATAAAAGGAATAATGATCTTGAAAAAGGTTCTTATGAAAATAGAAATTAACTCAAGTTTATTATTCAGGACGTTAAAGAACGATCGAGTGATGTTGGACCCGAGGTAAGGGACTTCGTCTCAATCTTCTTTCATTGAAGCATATTTTGTTTTATACAAAACTATCTTTTATACGGTGTATAAACCCCATTGACTTTTACTTTTATACAAAAGGAATCTTTTTCTACGAAGTGTTTTACTAAACAACAAAAAGGAATGTTTCTTTTAACATACGCGGTGACAATGACTTTTTCCGCCGCCACGAGTATTATTTGGTCTTTGGATTCCTCAACAAGCCGTAATGTTTTAAATACCATATAATCTTTTATGTATTTTGGTATTGAAAATGGTTTTTATAATGGATTTTTTATATCAATATATTTTACTGATATATTGTGATCAATGTGTGTAAATGTTTCTTTCCATTATGTTTGTTTTATGTCTTATGATTTTATAATGGTACTTGGACATTTGACGGGTGGTTACATGATAAACCATATGACGGGTGGTGCCGTGAATACCAGGATGGGTGGTTACGTTATAACCTCCATTGCATTGGGTATGGAAGTCATCCGTATGGCTATTCCATTAATTATTTATGGAAATCAGCCGTATGGCTCTTCCATTAAGTATGTATGGAAGTTGGCCGAATGGCTATTCCATTAAGTGATATGTGTGGAAGTCGACCGTATGGTTATTCCACTTAAGTATGTTTTTGTCCCAAGTTACCTTTATAAGTTATGTGTTCTTTTTATGGGTTTTATGGTAATCCTTTGGTTAAAAAAGGGTATGTAATGACATTTTATTCAGTGAAGAGTTTTTACTACTTCATGAAGGTGAAGGTACTACTTTGATAAACTATACATGGATTACTTGATGTTTGAAAAACTAACAGTTTTTATTCTTTGTGTATCCCTTACTGGGCTTTTTATGCTCACCCCAAGTTTTTTTGAATTGTTTTTTCATAGGACTTAATGTGGAATAGGGTCAAGGATGGGATCAAGGGAAAGTCATGATATCTAAAACATGGAACTGGACATATTTCTTTTTAAGAGTTTTTATTTTATGGAAACTTAATAGAAGTGTCTACTTTGTAATCTTTTGAGATGTAATAGTTATGATCTAATTCTCTAAAACTCTAAACCTGAAAAGATCCTCAATGTCAATTATTCATTTAAATCCATATTACATAAGATTTAAGGCCAGAGCCTTATAGTTGGTATCAGAGGTCGGTTTAGACAACTTTAGGAGTTAGAAAATTGTAAAATTATAAATTAGTTTATGTTATGATTGAAATGATATAGCATTTACAGATTACCATGATGCTTCACCTAAGTTATTTCAGTGTTAAGAATGGTTTGTAAAGACCCGCAAATTTCAAGGAAAATTTTTTCTTAATTTTCTCTGGAATTTTACAAGAGCGCAGCTTCAGACGGCACCTGATTCCGAGGCCCGGTGTGCCCGGAATCAATTTCCGAAGATTGGCTCGGGTACGTTCAGTGAACGGAGGAGCCGGTTTTTCTATCTTTTGAACCGGTGCCCGGAATCGAATTCTGAGGGCACCGATGAAATCGCAGCGCCAGTATTTTCTTAGAAACGCCTCTTCCGGAGTTGCGTTTTCTCAACCGTGGTTTTTAAATTTTTGGGCTTTAAGTCGGAAATAAAATAAAGGTTGTGCGACAACTTTATTTTATTTCACTTAAGCTGCTTGAAAGTCGCTTGGAAGCCACTTGAACTGAGTTAATGCAGATAGGGTGCTATCTGGAAATACTGTACCCCTTGGTAGGATATTTGTGCGGTGGGGCCCGCACGAGCCCCGCCGTTTCTTTCGCTAAGTAACGCACCCGCGAAAACCCGTCAAAGTAACTGAAAAGTCAACCGGCGCGTTTTCTTTAATTTCTTAACAGACCATTTAATTGGGCGGTTTATTTCGTGAATTAAATGGGCTGTTTCATTCGTTGAATTAATTTTAACGAATTTAATGGGTCGTTACTTACGCGTTCGCGTTCGTTGGAAAATTAATAAAATAGACAAACTTGTCTATTTTGGAGGATTGCCAACGTTGTGCGAATTCTCTGAGCCTCCACCCTTCCCGCGAAGAACGCGAAGAACGCGAAGAACACGAAGAACGCGAAGAACGCCGGAACCAAAATTCGACGACGCACACCGTGATCCGCGACGTCGACAAACTTCTTCCGCAACCTTCTTCTTCTTCTTCGGCGCTTCTTCCTCCGCGGCGAACCTACGATCGGTGGTTAAAGGTGAGAATCGAATCTTCTAAATTCTCCGTTTTTAATTTCAATGACAACGGATTTAATTAATTAAATACGTTTGTTCTAGATCCGGAGATCGTCGGCGCGACGCTTTTCCCGCGGTGCGACGAACGTCTCTTCCGCGACGACGTGACGATCCCCTCCTTTCGCGACGAGCGATTCCGCGACGACCTCACGTCCGACGGCGACTTCGAGGTAGGGGTTGTTGGAATATTTTATTTCCCGTGTTTATTCTTTTAAAATAAAGAACCCGATCACAGAACAATTTTAATTTATTTAAAATTGTTGATTGGTTAATTTCTTTTCCTCCTGTTGATTTTATGACTAACGCGGAGGGTGCGGGTCTAACAAACAAGACCCGGCAACCCTCCGCAGATCTTTTTATTGTGCGGATTTGGCGGACGACGACGAACCGTGTGGCAAGGGCGATCCGTTGATCCCGCAGTGAAGATCGGCCCCCGGGAGGAGCAATGGCGTAGACGGGAGGCAAAACGGGCCACCGGAGCAACTCCGGCGGCCCGCGGAAGGCAGCGGCGGCGCGGGTCGCCGGCGCGGCGGAGCCGGCGACCGGAGGCGGCGGCGCCCAGCGCGCCGCGGTGGCGGCGAACCGCCGGACCGCGTCCGCGGTCCGGTCACCCAGCACGCGGCCCGCGCGGGCCGCGTTCCTCCAAGCCGCGGGTCAAACCCGCGGCGGTTTCCCTTCGGCCGCTCGGCCGGGCCGCGCCCAGGCCGGACCGGACCCGGCCTAGCCGGGTCGGGCGGGGTCGGGTCGACCCGGTTCGGCCGACCCAGGGGGGGTTCGGGCCGGGTCGCCCCGGGCCCAGAACCCCCGTTTTCGGGTCCTCTTCGGTCTTTTGCCCGTATCTTGGGCCTGGGACCTCCGATTGACGAACCGTCAGCGGCTACGTGATCCTTGGATCGATACGGTCGTTTCGGTATATTATACTCAAGGTTTTGGAAGACTTTGGGGTCGGCCGGGTTGGTTCGTACACGAGACCAACCGGGCCCTCGGAGCGGAAACACTCATAACTTGAGCTACGGACGTCCGATCGACGTACCGTCAGCTGTGGTAGTTTTCTCTAAGTGAGACGGAACTTTTGGCATACTCCGCCGAGGATCGGACACAGGCGGAGTACGGTCGGGTTTGATTTGTCCTAAAAACCAACCGGGCCCCTGGGACGAAAATGCCAATAACTCTCAGACCGGGCGTCCGATTGACGCGCCGTCTATTGCGTTGAGATCCTGTTGTCGATACGGAACTTTTGGATACATCAACTTCGGACTACGTGTCAGTTGATGTATCAGCCTCTCGGCTCGTGGAGCGGACCCTCCTAAACGAGCTCGCTGTGTGCGGGAACCCTAGTGCTGGCTGTGACTTCGACGACAGAGCAGAGATCCTCCGTGGACTGTGACTTCGACGACAGAGCAGAGATCCTCCGTGGACTGTGACTTCGACGACAGAGCAGAGATCCTCCGTGGACTGTGACTTCGACGACAGAGCAGAGATCCTCCGTGGACTGCGACGACGACAGAGCAGAGATCGTTCGTGGACTGCGGCGACGACTGTGCAGAGATCCTCAGTGGACTGCGTCGACTACTGCACTCAGCGATCCTACATGGATCAGTGCTAAAGGTCCTGTGTGGGCCCGATCCTGTGTGGGTCCTTACTACCGGTTCTGTGTGAGCCACTGCCTACAGGTTCTGTGTGAGCCCGATCCTATGTGGGTCTTTTGCGGGGGGGTTAGTACCTATCGATCCTTCGTGGGTCCGACGACTTAGATGGATCAGTGATCATCTTTGACGTCATCTGAAAAATTATACCTGGTTGAGCTGAATCTTATGTTACTCTCCTTTGTGGATTGTGTTGAACTATCCTATGTGGATTTACTGTTTACTCTCCTTTTTGGATTTGAGTCTTGCTTTCCTATGTGGATTGAGTTGTTCTTGAGCTCGTGAGCAGAGCTAGAAGTGGGGACTTAGGTATATGTATGGGCATATACCTAAGTTGAGTCAGATGTTACTTCGTGATTGCACCTTCCTTTTTGTGCTATATCCTTTGTGGATTTCGGGAGACCTTCGGGGGTCTCGGGGTCCTTACTGAGTAGCTTATACTCACCCCTGCATGGGCTATGCCCGCACCTTGTTGTGTTGGATGCAGACGACGCACAACGCTGATCACGGTTGGGGCGTGGAGCAGGACGGTACCTGGAGGTGGACCACTGGGCAGGACGTTCTCGGAGCGGACGTGGGACCCGAGGAGCCTGGAGGCTATCCGTACCCACCCTTCAGGTGGGATTGCCAGTGGACGACACGAGGCCGCCGTCTTTTCTTCAGTTGCTGTTCTTTTCCTTTTTAGTTGTACTTTCTGTTGGGCCTGTATTCCGGCCCCCTTTACTTTTCTGCACTTTGTAGTTACTTTCCGCTTGCTGACTCTGTGGTGGTTGTTACTTATAAAGGCAATGCCTTCCCTGTTTACCGGGATTTACGCCTTGGTGCTAGTCGCCAGCCCCTGGCCTATGGAAGGCGGGCTTGGGGTAGTCACGGCACGGGCCCCGAGGTCGGGTCGTGACAAATTGGTATCAGAGGCGGTCGGTTCTACCGCAGACTCTGATCGTCTTTTCTTCCTATATGAAGCAATAGTGTTTAGTGTATTGAGTGTGGTTATCAGTTCAGGGAGCCCAGTGTTGGTGCGGCGGCCGATGTATCCGTACACCAGGACTCTGACTCCTGATGTCCGACTTAATGCATGAAAACATTGATTGCGTGTGTGTTTCAAGTTTTCTTTGTGATTACTTGTGTCGGCTCACCGGGTATACTGATCTGCTTCATGAAAGTCTCAAGTTTTCCTTGTGATTACTTGTGCCGCTCACCAGGTATACTGTTCTGACTGTGGTGCTCTTGTTCTCCTTTTCAGGATGGCCCCGCGACGACAGCCAGCTAGGGTTTCGAGTGTAGGGCGCGACGGCAGCCCACCGAGCGACGAGGCCTCGGTGCAGGGCCCTTTGCCAGCAGTGGCACCGGCGGTAGCTTTACCCGCCGAGCCACCGATGCTACCAGTACCAGACGCTGACGATGCACGTCGCCTCAGGGCACTGCATGAGTTTCAGAGCCAGCGACCGCCCAGGTTTCGTGGTGAGGCGGACCCCCAGGCCGCCGAAGACTGGCTAGAGGCGGTGGTACGGATCTTTAGGCTAGTGAGGACACCAGCGGATCTCATGGTGATTCTCGCGGCGAGCCTCCTGCAGGCGGCGGCAGGACGATGGTGGAGCTTGATGCTCCAGGTTCACGATGAGGCATCCTTGCTCTGGACGGACTTCGAGAGCCTCTTCCGCTCTGAGTTCGTCCCGGCCACCCTCCGAGCGGTGCGCATCCAGGAGCTTCTCCAGCTGCACCAGGGCAGCATGACGGTCGCTCAGTATGCGGCGAGGTTCACTGACCTATCTCGATACTCGACCGACATGGTACGGGACCCCTTCTTCCGGGCCCGGACCATCGAGCAGGGCTTGCGGCAGGAGATTCGGGCGTCGCTGATCTCCCTCATCATTCCGACCCAGGCGGGAGTACTGGAGCGAGCCCTCTTGATCGAGAGCTTCCTGGCAGAGCCTTCTTCAGCGGCGAGACCTAGCGCAGGGCGGTAGGTAGCTGAGTCTTCGGCAGCAGGTAGCCGACGGATGACTCTCGGGTACAGGCAGACCAGACCCCCACGCAGACGGCCTCAGGACACCGGCTCAGCAGTGCGGGGCACACAGCGGAGTGCCAGTCTTCCGAGAGGCAGGCTGTGCTACTCCTGCGGCGGGCAGGGTCACATGGCTCGTGACTGCCCGACTCGCCGATTAGAGGAGCAGCAGACGGTGGAGGGGCCACCCAGGCAGAGGCAGAGGGTCGACCGTGGCGGTCCGCAGGGAGGAGGCGGACGAGGCAGTGGAGGCCTACGACCCCGACATGCCAGAGATGATTCGAGGTACGATCTGTGTCTATTCCACCCTTGATGCAGTACTTATAGACACAGGAGTGAGTCACTCTTTCATAGCCTCTGCCCTTGTTCGGAGCTCGGAGATTCCGACTGAGCCGTTGGCTCGATCCTTATGGCTAGAGACTCCTACGGGAGCAGACTCGACGATTACGCACTGGTGCCGGCAGTGTGAGCTTACTCTAGGAGGCGAGAGCTTCGGCTGGGATCTCCTTGTAGCGGCGTCGAGGCCTTACGACGTCATCTTGGGCATGGATTGGCTATCCACGGTTCATGCCCAGATCGACTGTTTTAGGCGCAAGGTGCGATGTGTTCGCACCGACGGGAGCAGGTTTACCTTCACCGGCAAGAAGGGAACCATTGCAGCACAGGATGGACTTCCGCGAAGGAGAGTGCAGCCCATCTCTCATCATTTGGATAGCCTCATCCTAGGAGCAGTGGACGTGCGGAGTCCAGTTTTTCCTGCAGTGGTGGACCAGTACGTGGACGTCTTTCCCGACGACGTTCCAGGGCTACCTCCTCGTAGAGAGGTAGACTTTTACATCGACTTGTACCCCAGGACAGCCCCGATATCTACTCCAGCATACCGTATGGCCCCCGCCGAGCTTCGAGAGCTGCGGGTACAAATGGAGGACATGCAGAGCAAGGGGTTTATCCGACCCAGTGTTTCACCCTGGGCTTCCCCGATATTGTTCGCCAAGAAGGCGGATGGGAGCTTGCGACTGTGTGTCGACTATCGTCGCCTAAACCAGGTGACAGTGAGGAATAAGTATCCGCTGCCACGGATTGATGACCTCTTCGATCAGCTCAAGGGAGCGCGGTGGTTCTCGAAGATAGACCTCCGGTCAGGCTATCATCAGCTCAGGGTTCGAGACGAGGACGTGCAGAAGACGGCCTTCAGGTGTCGGTATGGCCATTATGAGTTCTTGGTTATGCCATTCGGCGTAACCAATGCTCCAGCAGTGTTCATGAGCCTCATGAACAGGATCTTCCAGCCATACCTCGACCGATTTGTCGTGGTCTTCATTGACGACATTTTGGTTTACTCGACGACTGAGGAGGAGCATGCCTACCACCTGCGAGTTGTGCTTGACACACTCCGAGAGCACCAGCTTTATGGCAAGCTCTCAAAGTGCCAGTTCTGGTTACGTGAGGTCCACTTCTTGGGGTACGTCATCTCTGAGGCGGGAGTTGCAGTGGATCCCGCGAAGATCGAGGCAGTGCTAGCTTGGGAGCCACCCAGGAGCGTGACGGAGGTGCGGAGCTTCTTGGGCATAGCCGGATACTATCGGAGATTTGTGTCAGACTTCTCCAGAGTTGCGGCACCACTCTCAGCCTTGACGAAGAAGGGGAAACCCTTTGTGTGGTCAGACAGATGTCAGCAGAGCTTCCAGGAGCTGAGACAGAGATTGACCAGCGCACCTATCTTGAGGTTGCCTGAGGAGGGAGTTGGATACGTAGTTTACTGCGACACATCAGGGACTGGACTCGGGTGCGTCCTGATGCAAGAGCGGGCCGTGATCGCCTACGGATCACGTCAGTTGAGACCGCATGAGCAGAACTACGCCACTCATGACCTGGAGTTAGAAGCAGTGGTCTTCGCTCTGAAGACTTGGCGGCACTATCTGATGGGCGAGCGCTTCACAGTCTTTTCTGACCACCAGAGTCTCAGGTATATCTTGTCTCAGAAGGACCTGAACCTGAGACAGCGGAGATGGCTTGAGTTCCTCCAGGACTATGACTTTGAGATAGTCTATACTCCTGGGAAGGGGAACGTGGTAGCCGATGCCCTCAGCAGGAGGACGGGCATTCAGCTACCTGAGGAGGCGACGGAGCAGCTAGCCTCCTTACAGATATCCTTCATGGATAGAGACGGAGCATCCTTTCTTCAGTCTCCCATAGTCTCTCCTCCACATCTACAGCAGGTCAGAGAGGCTCAGCGTGGGGACGCTGACTGTGAGACCTGGCGTGCACTGATATCCTCAGGTCAGGCGCCTGATGGCTTCTCCCTTGGAGCAGAGCACGACATCCTTTTAAGAGGACGCACCTTCGTACCAGTCGCTTTACGGGAGGAGGTGCTGAGAGAGTTTCACACTTCTCCCTTGGCGGTACATCCCGGAGTGGCGAAGATGTACCAGGATCTCAGACGACAGCACTGGTGGCCGGGCATGAAGAAAGCTGTGGCAGAGTTCATTTCACGATGCCTCACCTGCCAGCAGGTGAAGGCAGAGCATCAGGTACCAGCAGGCTTGGTACAGCCCTTGGAGGTCCCGGAGTGGAAGTGGGACGGCATATCTATGGACTTCGTGACTGGACTTCCACGCACTTCAAGAGGTCACGACTCCATTTGGGTGATTGTCGACCGACTCACCAAGTCGGCACACTTCTTACCTATCAGAGAGCAGGGCTCAGTGGAGAGCTTGGGACGTCTTTACGTCCAGGAGATCGTACGGCTTCACAGTGTGCCATCGTCTATCGTCTCCGATCGAGATGCTCGTTTCACTTCCCGTCTTTGGAAGGGGTTGCAGGAGGCGTTCGGGACGCGGCTCCATCTGAGCACAGCCTTCCACCCTCAGATGGATGGTCAGACTGAGAGGACCATACAGACACTCGAGGACATGCTCCGTGCATGTGTTCTCGACTTGGGTCATAGCTGGGAGGACCACCTACCCTTGGTGGAGTTCGCGTACAACAACAGCTACCACTCCACCATCGGGATGGCACCATATGAGGCGTTGTACGGCAGGCCCTGCAGATCACCGTTGTGCTGGACAGACCCTGGGGAGTCAGCACTCGTGGGACCAGAGATGGTCCGAGCCATGACAGAGAAGGTCCAGATCATCCATGAGAGGATGAGGACAGCTCAGAGCCGGCAGAAGTCATATGCCGACAGGAGGCGGAGGCCACTAGAGTTCGAGGATGGCAACCACGTCTTTTTTCGTGTCTCACCTCGACGTGGTTTACGGAGATTTGGCCGAGGCGGCAAGTTGTCTCCATGCTTCATTGGGCCATTCCAGGTCCTCAGCAGGATAGGAGAGGTGGCTTATCGCCTGGCTCTACCACCTCAGTTGCACCGGGTGCACGACGTCTTCCACGTGTCTCAGCTGAGGAGATACGTGCACGACCCGACGCACATCATCGACTTTGGGGAGCTGGATGTGGACGATGGGGCGAATTTTGCGGAGGTCCCAGTGGAGATCGAGGATCGACAGGAGCGGGTCCTACGTGGGCGGTCGATTCCTCTTGTGCGCATCAGATGGCAGCACGGGAACCTCCAGGAGAGCACTTGGGAGCGGGAGGCTCAGATGCGTGCTCAGTACCCCCATTTGTTCCCCTAGTTTTTGATGTATCTTTACGGGGACGTAAAGCCCTGAGGTGGGAGTAATGTAAACACCCGCAAATTTCAAGGAAATTTTTTTCTTAATTTTCTTTGGAATTTTACAAGAGCGCAGCTTCATACGGCACCTGATTCCGAGGCCCGGTGTGCCCGGAATCAATTTCCAAAGTTTGGCTCGGGTACGTTCAGTGAACGGACGAGGGGGTTTTTCTATCTTTTGAACCGGTGCCCGGAATCGAATTCTGAGGTCACCGATGAAATCGCAGAGCCGGTATTTGCTTAGAAACGCCTCTTCCGGAGTTGCGTTTGCTCAACCGTGGTTTTTAAATTTTTGGGCTTTAAGTCGGAAATAAAATAAAGGTTGTGCGACAACTTTATTTTATTTCACTTAAGCTGCTTGGAAGTCGCTTGGAAGCCACTTGAACTGAGTTAAAGCGGATAGGGTGCTATCCGGAAATACCCTACCCCTTGGTAGGATATTTGTGCGGTGGGGCCCGCACGAGCCCCGCCGTTTCTTTCGCTAAGTAACGCACCCGCGAAAACCCGTCAAAGTAACTGAAAAGTCAACCGGTGCGTTTTCTTTAATTTCTTAACAGACCATTTAATTGGGCGGTTTATTTCGTGAATTAAATGGGCTGTTTCATTCGTTGAATTAATTCAACGAATTTAATGGGTCGTTACTTACGCGTTTGCGTTCGTTGGCAAATTAATAAAATAGACAAACTTGTCTATTTTGGAGGATTGCCAACGTTGTGCGAATTCTCTGAGCCTCCACCCTCCCCGCGAAGAATGCGAAAAACGCGAAGAACGCGAAGAACGCGAAGAACGCTGGAACCAAAATTCGACGACGCACACCGTGATCCGCGACGTCGACAAACTTCTTCCGCGACCTTCTTCTTCTTCTTCGGCGCTTCTTCCTCCGCGGCGAACCTACGATCGGCGGTTAAAGGTGAGAATCGAATCTTCTAAATTCTCCCTTTTTAATTTCAATGACAACAGATTTAATTAATTAAATCCGTTTGTTCTAGATCCGGAGATCGTCGGCGCGACGCTTTTCCCGCGGTGCGACGAACGTCTCTTCCGCGACGAAGTGACGATCCCCTCCTTTCGCGACGAGCGATTCCGCGACGACCTCACGTCCGACGGCGACTTCGAGGTAGGGGTTGTTGGAATATTTTATTTCCCGTGTTTATTCTTTTAAAATAAAGAACCCGATCACGAAACAATTTTAATTTATTTAAAATTGTTGATTGGTTAATTTCTTTTCCTCCCATTGATTTTATGACTAACGCGGAGGGTGCGAGTCTAACAAACAAGACCTGACAACCCTCCGCCGATCTTTTTGTTTTGCGGATTTGGCGTACGACGACGAACCGTGCGGCAAGGGCGATCCGTTGATCCCGCAGTGAAGATCGGCCCCCGGGAGGAGCAATGGCGCAGACGGGAGGCAAATCGGGCCACCGGAGCAACTCCGGCGGCCCGCAGAAGGCAGCGGCGGCGCCGGCGACCGGAGGCAGCGACGCCCAGCGCGCCGCCGGAGGAATCCGCCGCGGCTCGGCCGCGGCGGCGGCGAACCGCCGGACCGCGTCCGCGGTCCGGCCACCCAGCACACGGCCCGCGTGGGCCGCGTTCCTCCAAGCCGCGGGTCAAACCCGCGACGGTTTCCCTTCGGCCGCTCGGCCGAAGCCGAGCCGGCCGGGCCGCACCCAGGCCGGACCGGACCCGGCCGAGCCGGGTCGGGTCGACCCGGTTCGGGTCGACCCGATTCGGCCGACCCAGGGGGGGTTCCGGCCGGGTCGCCCCGGGCCCAGAACCCCCGTTTTCGGGCCCTCTTCGGTCTTTTGCCCGTATCTTGGGCCTGGGACCTCCGATTGACGAACCGTCAGCGGCTACGCGATCCTTGGATCGATACGGTCGTTTCGGTATATTATACTCAAGGTTTCGGAAGACTTTGGGTTCGGCTGGGTTGGTTCGTACACGAGACCAACCGGGCCCTCGGAGCGGAAACGCTCATAACTTGAGCTACGGACGTCCGATCGACATACCGTCAGCTGTGGTAGTTTCCTCTAAGTGAGACGGAACTTTTAGCATACTCCGCCCGAGGATCGGACACAGGCGGAGTACGGTCGGGTTGGTTTTTCCCTAAAAACCAACCGGGCCCCTGGGACGAAAATGCCAACAACTCTCAGACCGGGCGTCCGATTGACGCGCCGTCTGTTGCGTTGAGATCCTGTTGTCGATACGGAACTTTTGGATACATCAACTTCGGACTACGTGTCAGTTGATGTATCAGCCTCTCGGCTCGTGGAGCGGACCCTCCTAAACGAGTTCGCTGTGTGCCGGAACCCTAGTGCTGGCTGTGACTTCGACGACAGAGCAGAGATCCTCCGTGGACTGTGACTTCGACGACAGAGCAGAGATCCTCCGTGGACTGTGACTTCGACGACAGAGCAGAGATCCTCCGTGGACTGTGACTTCGACGACAGAGCAGAGATCCTCCGTGGACTGTGACTTCGACGACAGAGCAGAGATCCTCCGTGGACTGCGACGACGATAGAGCAGAGATCCTTCGTGGACTGCGGCGACGACTGTGCAGAGATCCTCAGTGGACTGCGTCGACTACTGCACTCAGCGATCCTACATGGATCAGTGCTACAGGTCCTGTGTGGGCCCGATCCTGTGTGGGTCCTTACTACCGGTTCTGTGTGAGCCACTGCCTACAGGTTCTGTGTGAGCCCGATCCTATGTGGGTCTTTTACGGGGGGGTAGTAACTATCGATCCTTCGTGGGTCCGACGACTTAGATGGATCAGTGATCATCTTTGACGTCATCTGAAAAAGTATACCTGGTTGAGCTGAATTTTATGTTACTCTCCTTTGTGGATTGTGTTGAACTATCCTATGTGGATTTACTGTTTACTCTCCTTTGTGGATTTGAGTCTTGCTTCCCTATGTGGATTGAGTTGTTCTTGAGCTCGTGAGCAGAGCTAGAAGTGGGGACTTAGGTATATGTATGGGCATATACCTAAGTTGAGTCAGATGTTACTTCGTGATTGCACCTTCCTTTTTGTGTTATATCCTTTGTGGATTTCGGGAGACCTTCGGGGGTCTCGGGATCCTTACTGAGTAGCTTATACTCACCCCTGCACGGGCTATGCCCGCACCTTGTTGTGTTGGATGCAGACGACGGACAGCGCTGATCACGGTTGGGGCGTGGAGCAGGACGGTACCTAGAGGTGGACCACTGGGCAGGACGTGCTCGGAGCGGACGTGGGACCCGAGGAGCCTGGAGGCTATCTGTACCCACCCTTCAGGTGGGATTGCCAGTGGACGACACGAGGCCGCCGTCTTTTCTTCAGTTGCTGTTCTTTTCCTTTTTAGTTGTACTTTCTGTTGGGCTTGTATTCCGGACCCCTTTACTTTTCTGCAATTTGTAGTTACTTTCCGCTTACTGACTCTGTGGTGGTTGTTACTTATAAAGGCAATGCCTTCCCTGTTTACCAGGATTTACGCCTTGGTGCTAGTCGCCAGCCCCTGGCCTATGGAAGGCACGCTTGGGGTAGTCACGGCACGGGCCCCGAGGTCGGGTCCTGACATGGTTTTTCATAGAGGAAATAGAGAAGTTTTTGGGAAGGTATATTGAGGGAAATGACCTTCCAAATCAGCATACTATGATGGTCAGAATCAGAATTGAGCAGTTTACTGCAGTGATGGCTCATTAGAATCAGTTTTCATGGTTTGGCAGGTTACTACCGAAGGTTTGTTGAAACTTTTTCACAGTTATCTAGTCCAATGAATTAGCTAACTCGGAAGGGTGTTAATTTCATCTAGACAAAAGAATGTGATGATTGTTTTCAGGAGTTGATAAGTATATTGGTGAATGCTCTAGTTTTGGCACTTCCTTCCCGGAATGGTGAGTTTGTTATATACAGTGATGCTTCGTTGAAGGGACTTGGCTGTGTACTTATGCATAATGATCATGTAATTGCTTATGCTTCACGTCATTTGAAAACTCATGAGGTAAATTACCCTACACATGATTTTGAATTAGCTGCTGTTGTTTTTGCTTTAAAAATTTGGTGGCATCATTTGTATGGAGTAAAGTGTGAAAAATATACTGATCACAAAAGTTTAAAGTATATATTCACTCAGAATGAATTGAACATGAGACAGAGGAGATGGCCAGAATTAATCAAGGATTATGATTGTACAATTCACTACCATCCGGGAAAAGCAAATAAAGTGGATGATGCTTTGAGTTGAAAAAGGAATTCTTCATTAACCATGCTAAGTTTGGAACAAGATCCTTTGTTTTTTGATTTGACGAACATTGGCATTGATGTTTTTGGTGCATGAAGTTCTTCTGTTTTGTTTCAGGTAACAGTGAGATCATCCCTATCATACAGAATTAAGCAAGCACAGAGGGAAGATAGTGAGTTGCAGCAAACGGTAGAGCCAGTTCAGAAGGGTAAGTTGCCTAAATTCAACATTGATAATGATTGTGTTTTGAGATTTGGGAAGAGATTGTGTGTTCCTTGTGATTCACAGTTGAAGAAGGAGTTGTTATGTGAAGCTCACAGTTCTCCATTTTCAGTTTATCCTGGCAGTACTAAAATGTATATAGATCTGCGGGAGTATTACTGGTGGGATGGAATGAAAAAAGATATTTCTAATTTTACTGTAATGTTTTTGACTTGTCAGCAGGTTAAAGCAGAGTGGTAGTTACCGAAAGGGATGCTTCAGCCTATACCAGTGCCAGAGTGGAAATGGGAAAATATATCAATGTATTTTGTCGTGGGATTACCGAAGAGATATAGAGGTAATAATCCAATCTTTGTTATTGTTAATCGCTAGACTAAATCTACTAATTTCCTTGCCATACGAGATAATTTTTCCCTAGATCAACTTTACCGTTTGTATCTTAATGAGATAGTCAGGTTACATGGATTTACACTCTCCATTGTATCTGACTGTGATCCCAAGTTTACTTCTAACTTTTGGAAAGGCCTTCAGCATTCGTTGGGTACTGAATTAAATTTTAGTGCAGCTTTTCATCCTCAATCAGATGGGCAGTCAGAACGAACAATTCATACCATGGAGGATATGCTACAAGCTTTTTCGATGGATTATCATGGAAGTTGGGACCAACATCTTTCTTTGGTTTAGTTTTCTTTCTTTGGTTGATTTTTCTTATAATAAAAGTTTTCATTCCAGTATACAGATGGCACCATTTGAGGCATTATATGGGAAGCAGTGTCGAACTCCAGCATTTTTGGATGAGGTGGGTGAAAGGAAGCTGATGGGACTAGAATTGGTAGAAGAGATGGCAGAAAAAGTTCCGTTGATTCAAAAACACATGAGAACAGCTCAAAGCAGGCAGAAGAGTTATGCGGATAACCGGAGGCAGGATCTATTTTTCAAGGTTGGTGATCATGTTTTTCTCATGGTTTCTCCATGGAAAAGTGTGATGAGATTTGGTAAGAAAGGAAAGCTGAGTCCAAGGTTCATTGGACCATATGAAATTATGGAGAAAGTTGGATCATTTGCATACAGAGTGGCTTTACCTCCGAGTTTATCTCAGGAACACAATGTTTTTCATGTTTCGATGTTGAGGAAGTATATGCTAGATCCATTTCATGTTTTGTGCCCAGAGGTAGTTCAGTTGGAAGAGAATCTCTCTTATGAAGAACAACCAGTCCAGATTTGTGACCTAAGAGAGCAAGTGTTGCGAAATAAGGTAATTCACCAGGTAATGGTTTTGTGGAAAAACCATATGGTTGAAGAGGCAACGTGGGAATCTGAAAATGCTATGAGGGATAAATACCCACACTTATATTGATAAGTGAATAAAATTACAAGGACACAATTCTCAAAAGATGGGAAGGATGTAACATCCTAGGTAAATAATGAATAAAATATTTTCATATTTATTAATATTTATGAATTAAATATTAATTTTAATTAAAAGGGGTTTCTATGTTCGATAGCGTACTTGATACACAACAATGAGTTTCTTTGAAAACTTTCGTTGTACACTAGTAATATAATAATATTATTTTAAATGGTAGTTAACATGTAGCCATTATATTGGCGGGAATGGATAGAAATAATTAAAATATGATTATATATGTTTTTTAAATGTTTTTACATTTATCCAATAAAATATAAAGTCTTAAAATATGGAAAGAATTCAATTTTAGGCATTTATACCCTATTTTTCACTAAAGGTTCACTTATCACCTTTTGATGGAGAACCATCATTAAATATAGTTTTTATCACTCTTATACATTCTATTGGACCAAATATAACTCTTCTTTAGAATCGGGACATCAAATTTTACTTTGTGTAAATTTTTGGTATTTTTCCAATAAAGTTCATTTTTATTGAATAGTGTAAAATGTTGTATTTTAATTCAAAACCTCTTTTAATCTAATTTATTTATATTATTAGATTATATTTTTAATTGGTTTTAAAGTTCAATTAGAATATATTTTTACCATTTAATCTATTGGTGGTCATTGGAATCAATTTCACTTTGAAATTGGACTTAAACTAGTGTCAATCTTTTGATAATTATTGTTTCATGAAAACACGCTATTTGCTCTGACAGCGGGAATTAATTATTAAATTAATTAATGCAACTTATATGTTTTTAATTTTGTAAAATAGACTTCATTTTTGAATTCGGATTATCAAATATATCTTACGGTGAATTTTTGGCATTTTTCTGGAAAACATCAATTTTTGATGAATAGTGAAACCACTAAGTGGTAGTTAAAGAAACTGATTTTTCATTTAAATGAAACTCTGCCACTTCTGTGATCTTATTTTAAAAAATCCGACATACATGGTTCTCATTAAGAAGTTAAATGTGGTTCAATGAGATTAAAATATTTTTTGGTGAATAGTAACTTTTAAGTTCTTAATCGCGATTAGAGGTAATTAATGTAGTTTAAGTTAAAAATAATGTTTTAATAGTATGAGATGAGCTTAAAAAATGTCCTACCCTAATTGGATGTGTCATGGCGAATCAAAATAACCCATGGGTCAACTTGGGGACCCCATGGAGCCACTTTGGTTGGGAAATGACATAAATAACTTTTTATTTAATGTTAAAGTAAAAAATGACACACACATGAGATGTTTTACTAAAACAATTTTTACATGGGGTTATACAAGTCATATTTTTGACTATAAATATTAATTAGAAAGATAAAACTATTTCCTACATCATAGCAGTTTTCTTATAATTTTTAGACATCAAATAAATTAAATTATTTATGACATCATGATGATGCAGCGATTACCTCATTAATAAAGGATTTAAATAAAATGGAAAGATAATGTAAAATCTAAGACCTAAAGACGTCCAAAACCCATTGGATAGGTGGATTTCGAACCCTTATCACCTTATACTCGAAACACATCAATGTGAGATCTCTTAAATCCGAATACCATTTTAAAATATAGTGACATTTCTTTACCTTCCAAGAGTGCCCCTCCTCTCCTCTTATAAAAGGCCCCCACCGCTACCTCCTTACCCACACTCCCAAAGCCTTTGGCTCGGACAACACCTGCCCATTTTGGCTCTCCACATCCATCTATTACTCCTTGAAGCCTCTATTTTGTCAGAAGTCTTCTCAAGGAAGCCTTTGAGCTCAAATCTAAGAGAGTTACCCGATTTTAAGTTAATGTCTTCTTTTGAGTCCTTTTGTTTTATTTTGCTTCTCCAACCCCCTAAACTCGTTTTATTCTTTTCTTTCAAAATAACTCCAGTTTCCTCAATATACTAGGATGTTGTTATAAGAAGGATTCTAGATACACTTACACACTCCTACATCTAATGGTTAAAGAACATACTGTTTCCGTGGATGTAGAATTTCTGCCTCCCGAAACGATGATTGTTCAACATTCTTTTAACACCTTCAAAGGCGGCCATTAAGATGACACTATATTTATATGTGATATATAATATGTTTTTGTTTTCCGTAAGCTTCTGTATTTTTCATTTTGGGCATACCTTTATGGTTTCCATTATGGATAACGTGATATCTTCATTTAAGGAAGTGCGGACTACCGCCCCCTCAAAGTGATTTGATTCGCTAATTCCATATGTGGGACGTATAAAGGATGGATTTAAAGTTATTATATATGATGTTATACTGAATTATAATATACCTATATATCATTATTATTTATTTCCATTAAAGTGTGAGATAGAAATGAAAGTAGCATTCATGCGTACGTACGGCTTACCGTCTCCATGAATGGTGCATTTCATTTCTTATCCCCAAATGTAATGTACTATTATAAGTACATGTATATAATAGATATATATGATGAATGATACATCTAAATGATAAATATATTTCTGGAATTAAAATATACATACCTCTCATTTAGTTTTAATTCCATTAATATGACAATGAAATGAAAGTAGCGTTCATGCGTACGTACGGCTTACCGTCTCCATGAATGGTGTATTTCATTTCTTACCTCTAAATGATTATGTAATATTATAAATAAATTTATATGCTAGATATATATGATATATATGATATCCAAATCTGGAATGTCATTCTGGATATAAAGAACCTTTGACCACACGAACAACATGTAATTGTAAGAATTCCACTTTCGACTTAAGAACCAAATATCGACAAAACAGACATTATTATCTTAAATGGTTACATAATGTTTATAACATGGAAATAAGTGATATAAAATGAATAATGAACTCGAAAAGGTTCTTAATCAAATAGAAATTACCTCATGTTTATTATTCAGGACGTTAAAGAACGATCGAGTCAAGTCGGATCCGAGGTAAGGGACTTCGTCGAAATCTCCTTTCATTGAGGAATATTTCGTTATATACACAACTAACTTTTATACGGTGTATAAACCCCTTTGACTTTTAATTTTATACAAAAGGAATAATTTTCTACGTAGCGTTTTACTAAACGACAAAAAGGAATGTTTCTTTTAACGTACGCGGTAACAACGACTTTTTCCGCTGCCGCGAGTATTATTTGGTCTTTGGCTTCATCAACAAGCCATAATGTTTTAAATACCATATAATCTTTTCTGTACATTGGTATTGAAAATGGTTTTTATAATGGATTTGTTATGTCAATATATTTGAGTGATATATTGTGATCAAAGTGTGGAAATGTTTTCTTTCCATTATGTTTGTTTTATGTCGTATGATTTTATAATGGTACTTGGAAATTTGACAGGAGGATACGTGATAAACCAAATGATGGGTGGTGCCATGAATACTAGAACGGGTGGTTACGTTATAACCTCTAATGCATTGGGTATGGACGTCGGCCGTGTGGCTATTCCATTAAGTATGTATGGAAGTCGGCCATATGGATATCCCATTAATTATGTATGGAAGTTGGCCGAATGGCTATTCCATTAAGTGATATGTGTGGAAGTCGACCGTATGGTTATTCCACTTAAGTATGTTTATGTCCCAAGTTACCATTATATGTAATGTGTTCTTTATATGGGTTTTATGGTAATCCTTTGGTTACAAAAGGGTAAGTAATGACATTTTATTCAGTGAAGAGTTTTTACTACTTCATGAAGGTGAAGGTATCACTTTGATAAAGTATACATGGTTTACTTTATGTTTGAAAAACTAATAGTTTTTATTCTTTTTGTATCCCTTACTGAGCTTTTTATGCTCACCCCAAGTTTTTTTGAAATGTTTTTCACAGGACTTAATGTGGAATAGGGTCAAGGATGGGATCAAGGGAATGTCATGCTATCTAAAACATGGAACTTGACATGTTTCTTTTTAAGAGTTTTTAATTTATGGAAACTTAGTAGAAGTGTCTACTTTGTAATCTTTTGAGATGTAATAGTTATGATCTAATTCTCTAAAACTCTAAATCTAAAAAGATCCTCAATGTGAATTATTCATTAAATTCCTTATTAAGTAAGGTTTAAGGCTGGGGCCTTATAAATAAAACAATTAATTTTATAAGTATTTTATAGAGTATAAATTTCACATTATATTTACGTTGATCTTGATATTTCATGAATACTGGCAGGGAAATGTGATGTATTATAATTCTTTGGGATCTGGGTTAGGGTATGTTCTCTTTTTGGGAGGTCATATAATTTCTTTGGGATCAAGGAATATAGAGTTTAATGACATAAACTACCCAAAATATTATTTTTAATTAGTTGTTGTGGTCTTTGATTTGAATAAATGGGTCCATTACCTCAATTGTGATAAATTTATGGTTTTAATGGATTGTATGACCTTGGAAAATATTTTATTATATTGATATTTTGGTATGTGATAATGAATATGGAATATGTATCTTAAAATTTTTCCAATTTAATATACTGTATACACTAGGTAATGAAAATATGGTTGAAGAAGAATTAAAATTGAATTGATATAGTTAGATGGGGTAATAGGCTTCACATCATTGGCATATGATGTTTGTGATAACGGACTTGCACGTTGATTGTGAAGACTGATGTAGTGTTGAGGTTTTCATTCTTGTTTCTTATGTTCCTTATTTGTTTGATAATGTAATGCCCCGACCCCAGTTACCCAGGGTCGGTGCATTACTTCGTAACATTTCTTGATCACAGGAATGATCAAATCTCGAAACACCGATTGGTTTAGTAGCCTTGGACAAACAAGATATATTCATAGAGTTTTACATTGCATTATAAGGTGAAAAACTACTACAAAAACATATTGTCTCCATATTCCACACTATTATCCCCTCTTAATATCCGTGCAGGTCATTTAAAATTTCTTTCTTCACATCCTGGGAAAAATAAACCATAGAAAAGGGGTGAGCTAAAATGGCCAGTAAGGATAACAATATAGCAGAAACTTTCATAAAAAAGAATAAACATTTAAGGCAATGTATAACTAAAACAAAAGCTTTTTAAAATTGAACTTCAACATAGTATGGAAAAAATAAAATAAAATAATTCCATTAACATATTCACATGGATATTCTACTAATCGAATAATCACATGCAATATCAATAAACACTTTCATAATGATGGAATGCATAATTCCAGACTATCATAACCACATAGCCAAGGCCTCGTGCCAAGACTACAAATAAGATTTTGCCAAGGCCTTGTGCCAAGACACTAATTTGTCTCATGAGACCTACCGATGCATCGAAGAGCTATAGCGGGCTCCACCAGTCACTTACTAAGTCCAATGCATTTCTATATGAAAAGTTTTAAACGTAACATAATCATTCGAATTAAAACTAGCATACGAAATGTCAATACTTTATCCATAAACCATGAATGGTATAAAAATAACACATCCACAGTAAATCATATCACAAAACCTTCAATACAATACAAAAATTTGTATCATAATAAATCAACTTAAAATAAGAATAAAATACATCAAAGGATGTTGACATAGATGAAAATTAAAACTATTTGAGAGAAATATCTCTTATCATGAAATCATTAAAAAGTCACACATTTATAAAGGAAGTAATTTAAAAGAGGTTTTTGAATCAAAGTGACCATACCACTTTGAAACTTTTGAAAAGAAATATCATTTCAAAACATTAATGTACATATAAATAAATCCTCAAAATCATTTTGAAATCATGGACATTAATTAAAAAGATTTAGAAAGATTAATCTTTAAAACATTTAAAATTATGATCTTGATAAAGAGTACCTTTCACAAATTCTTAAAATATTCATTTTGAAATCTTTTAAAAGTCACATAATTATAAAATAAATCATTTACTTTGAAAATATTCTTATAAGATTCTAAGGGAAGCTTTGACGATTTTATAACGGCGGTAAATAGCCGCACCCGCCGTATAAGTTAAAAAAAGACATTCTTACCTTAAATTTGTCGAAAAGGTTAAAAGTGCCTTGTTTGGAAAATGACGGAAATATTCCTTTCAAAACACATAAGGGTATAAATTAATTTAACCCATTGTCTAGTAAATATTAATTATGTTTTTAAATACATTTTTAAGGAACATGGATGTGGATGATAAAGAGATCCCAGTAGATAATTGCATATAAACAACCTCGGATAATGAAGAGATTGTGAAATAAACCCTTACCTTTAACCTTTCCTTGGTTGAGGGTAGGTCAACCACCTGTATAAGGGTAAAATAATTGTTATTAAATTATAAAAGAATCATATATATTAATATGATATCATATATGATCTTTTAACATTTTTTTGTTAATAATATCTTAGTATTATCGTCATTTCGGGTGTAAACATACTCATTTTCTTTTATATGTTTTGTTACGTAAGCCATGTTTGTAATGGTTAGGTTGTATATTTTTCATATCCAGAATGCTATCATGTCCTTAAACATTATTTTTAAATCATCAAATGAAAATTATACATGAATGGATATGATGTAGAATAAATCTCATCGCGTTCGTGGAGACGGTAGTGCGTACGTACGCACGAGCGAAAATATCATTCTTTTGATATTAAAATAATATATAATTGGATGTTATATCATATATAAATAATAATTATCATGTTATAATTATTATTTACATGAATTAAAAAATCATTATTATACCATTCAAACAATAATATATTGAATAACAATTACACCAAGAAGTGAAGACGGTAAACCTAACGCATGCACGTATGGTGACATGTTATTCAAAGGGTGGATAGAATACTGAATATGGTTGTAAAATTAATATAACAACATCATTGTATATATAATATACTGGAGTTATTATTTTAGAATGTTAACAACAAATAATGATGAAGTGGAAGAAGAAAAGTACTTGAAAAAGGGTGGTGAAATCATTACCTCTTCTTCGGGTTCTTCCTTTTGATTTGATCAAAAGGGATCCTTAGGTTGGATTTAAGATCAAACTAAGACCTCTAGGTCGTAGTGAGAGAAGTTGGCAGATTATTTTGGACGAGTTTGGCCGAACCAAAAGGCTTTGAAGGTGTGAAGTAATGAGAAGGAGGAGTTCCCTTTTATAAGAGGGGTGAGGGGACCTTTGGAAAAGCTAGAATAATAATTTATAATAAATTCATATTAGGTTTCTAATGGCTCCAAAGTTGATTATTTAAATTTTAAGGTGGGGATAGGTCTAAACTCATTCAACCTATTGAATTTAGACAGGTTTGGGTTACTATATTAACATTTTCTTTTAGTTCTAACTCTTAGTTAATTAGTTTGACATTTACCATGTCACTTTGTATTTTTATATTATATAGTTAATAAAATTACTATATACATTTAGGAGACCCCCAAGTGGTCCATTGATGATACACCTATTATGATATATGTCTCTTGGAAGATCCTTAGATTTTTAGGAATTTAATATCAATTAATAATATAATATTTGTTTCAAAAACTCCTTTATGTCAATTTTGAAAATATTCAATAGATGATTTTTTTGAAACTCATAACAGGATTATTACTTAGAAAAAATTCAATTACATCAATTCTAATATGTCATATTATCCTAGAAAATTAGTTCATTTCATTAAAAGTCTCAGATTATATTTATTTGGGTATTTATAATATCAATTACTTTAAATTTTCACTATTATGGTAATTACTTCATCATCATTGTGTCATAAATAAATTAACATATTTAATGTCTAAAAATTATAAATAAAATATCATTATGTAGGAAATCTTATTAGCTTTCTAATTAATATTTACAATAAAATTTATCTTATATATAATCCAATATTAAAAATGTTTTATTAAATAAACTTTGATTTTAACTATTTTAACTCTTCTTTGAAATAAATAATAATAAATGTCCTAATCTAATCCATGTGGACCTAAATTATAATATTTTATTCATAAGGTTGTTTTTGGTCGAGATAAACTTGTCCAATAGAATTAGGACATGTGTTAGGGTAATATTAATATCATTTTGACCCTTAATTACCCTATTTACTTTTAACCGTGGTAAATAAAAGAAAGAAGTTACTATTCACCAAAAATTATTTTCATCTCATTAAACCACATTTTACTTCTTAAAATTAACCGGGTCTCTCAGATTTTTGAAATTCCATTCACAGAAGCGGTAAAATTACGTTCTATGAAAAATTCAGTATTTTTTAACTTCCACTTAGTAGTTTCACTATTAATCAAAAATTGAAGTTTTTCATAACAATGCCAAAATTTCACCCTAAGCTATAATTGATATTCCAAATTAAAAAAATTATGTATATTTCACAAAATTCCAAACATATAAGTTGCATTAATTAATTTTATAATTAATTCCCGTTGTTACAATAAATACCGTATTTTTAAGAAATAATATATATCAAAAAATTTACAATTGTTTAGGTCCAATTTCAAAGTGAAATTAATTCTAATGAAAACCATTGGATAAAATGGTAAAAATATATTATAATTATACTTTAAAACTACTCAAATTCATAATTTATCACTATTAATTATTTTGATTAAAAAGGTTGTTTTTAATTAAAATTTAGTAATTTTCACTATTCATCAAAAATATTAAAGTTATCCGAAAAGTACCAAAATTTCACCCTAGGCTAATTATGATATTCCGAATCCAAAAATGAAGTCCATTTTGAGAGATAGTATTTATAAAATTTCAAAAATTCAGTATTATTATTCATAACGGCTAGTTTGGTAAGTCACGGTGCGCTTTAACTCGGTGTTGCGTGTAGTGCAAGTTATTGAATTATTATGAAGAAATAACACACTATGAAATCTTGGGGTGTTACATTCTACCCTCCTTCAATAAAATGCATCCTCGTAATTTGAAATTGTTCTTTGAAAATAAAAGGTTGAAAATAAAAAATATCTTTGTGGGAAAACCCACATCGGAAATTGGGTTACTAAAATTTAGTCTTAATATGAGGAAAAGAGAAATGAAAGGGTCACCACCAAATTATGATCTCGATTAGGAGAACATTGGTGGAAATTAGAGACATATAATTGTAGGAAAAACGTAAATATTAATAGGTAGTGGTTGATGTCATCAATCAAAAACAAGTTTAAAATTGAGGTCCTTAAATTCATCAATCTATGATGATTTGAAATACCATCGGTTCAACAAAACATAGGGTATTAGGATAACACATTTTAGGTTTTAGGATTCCTTAAATAAAGTATAAGAATTAATTTCTTCATAGAATAAGGGAAGAAGAAAAAATATATTCTTGACAAGTAGAGTTCCATCCTTTAAATAATTTCTACCACAGACTCATCTTTCACTCTAAAAGATAATAGAACTTAAAAATAATATTCTATTTATCCTATTCATTTAGGGTTTAATAATGAATTTATAATTCATCTAGTAGAACCATTAAAAAATGACATTATTCAATCCAGGACAGCACGTGGGTCAGTGGTAGGTGGTACACCCTTGTCGCCCTTCGGTTGTGGGTTCAAGTCTCGCGGCCTTGCCGGACGCAACGGGTTGTCGCCCGACCTCTGGGTTGCCCTTTTATGGCAATCCAAAATAATCCAAACTAGAACTATCCAAAATACTTCAGCCCAAAATTTATAAGGAAGGTAAAAAAAAAGATCCTTTTTTCCGCGTAATAACATGTGAACACCATCATCGTGTATTCTTTTAAAACACTACAACATCCCGAATTACCATAAAACCTTATTGATTACATTCATGATCCCCTATTCCTTAAAGAATAATAGATATAATCCTTCAATATAAAAATGTTTTAAACCCAAACAATGATGGAATATACAAATCATTAATCAGTTTTAAGGTAGTTAAGAATATCCAATATAATTTATCCAAATCAATCATGTATTATTCCAAAAGCACAGCCTCGGTATCAGAACTATATTATAGTTTATCATTATCCCAACCATATATTTTCCAAAAATTTATCCTGCTATTGTGTCACTTTTCGTTGTTCCACAAAATCTCAAGTCCTTAATGAAATAGTACTGCAGTACAATCCTTATATACTCCATAATTATTATAACAAGTACATTGTTGATACAAAACTCAATTGACATAATCAACATAATAACTCTAATCATTACTCTTAATCTGTGGTAGTATCATAACTTGATTATTATCCAATAGCATCATTTATGGCATAGTCCGATGACTGGGAAATAGGTTCGCGTAGTGTCCAAACTCCTTGAGAATGATTCATTGTACATTTGAAACCATTTTCTTACCCTTGCAGTCACGTACATTATGCCATTTTCCTCCACACTTATAACAAACTCCCATTCCTTTCAGGCAAGTTCCAGGGTGTTTCTTCCAAAAGTTAATACATATGGGAAAATTCTTCTTTCCCCTCTTCCCATTATCAATCTTTCTCTCATCCATCCTTTTCTTCTCTTACTTCCCATCAAAGCCATAGGACTCAGTAAACTCTTTACTTATCTTATCAAAACATTATATTATTTCTTCATATGATGATAATACATGGGAGACTATTTCTCTTATAAATTCTGGCTTAAGAACATGAATGATATGATCCTTCTTTCTCTTTGGATTATGTGCATTGTTGGAGTTCTCATTCCTTCTACTGGACCCCATTTCTAAACAATGGCATACACTAGATTAGTTTATGAATAACAATACCTAATCACAAACATTTAAAACACAAAACATAAATTAAATAGTTTACGTATATAATCCATAATCATAAAAATGTCTCCTTTGAGGAATTATATACTCATAAACCCTTCATAATGGTTTGTAAAGAGAATGATAATTATCCTAAGCATATCCCCCGGGAGTGTCGTAACCAAGAGTGCAGCAAGGCCCGTTGTCGTGCACCAGTTCTCGTTTGAGTCCAGCTCAATGCGGTGTTTTCGGGGTTTACCCCTAGGTACATCTGTGCCAGAGCCGCCTCTACCTGCTCATATCCAGACAGGGATGTATTGCTTGGAAAACTCACAAAATCTCTACAATACCAAAATTCTAGGATGTTCTTCTATACTAATCCTCAAAGTCCATCTTAAATCTATGTGCTCTAATCAGAGTTTATCTAAATCTAGCTTCCAAGGTTTGTACTAAACTTCCTCCGATACCAACTGTAACGCCCCGACACCAGTTACCTAGAGTTGGTGCATTACATCGTAACATTGGCATGATCACAAGAAAGATCAAATCTCGAAACACCGATTGGTTTAGTAGCCTTGGAAACACTAGATATATTCATAAACTTTTACATTACATCATAAGGTGAAAAACTACTACAACAACATATTGTCTCCATAGTCCATACTATTATCCCCTCTTAATATCCCTGCAGGTCATTTATAATTTACTTCTTCACATCTTGGGAAAATTAAAACATAGAAAAGGGGTGAGCTCAAATTCCCAGTAATGATAACAATATAGCAGAAACTTTAATAAATAATAATAAACATTTATGTCATTGTATAACTAAAACAAAAGCCTTTTAAGCTTGAACTTCCACATAGTTTGGAAAAAATAAATTGAAATAATTCCATTTACTTATTCACATGGATATTCTACTAATCGAATAATCACATGAAATATCAATAACCACTTTCATAATGATGGAATTCATAGTTCCAGACTATCATAACCACATAGCCAAGGCCTCGTGCCAAGACTACATATAAGATTTTTCTAAGGCCTTGTGCCAAGACACTAATTTGTCTCATGAAAACTACCGATGCATCGAGGTGCTATTGCGGGCTCCACCCGTCACTTACTAAGTCCAATGCATTCCCTTATGAAAAGTTTTAAACGTAACATAAACATTCGTATTAAAACTAGCATACGAAATGTCAATACTTTCTCCATAAACCATGAATGGTATAAAAATAACACATCCATAGTAACACATATCACAAAACCTTCAATACAATACAAAAGTTCTTATCGTAATAAATCAACTTCAAATAAGCTTAAAATCCATCAAAGGATGTTTACATAGATGAAAATCAAATCTATTTGAGAGAAATATCTCTTTTCTCAAAATCATTGAAAAGTCACACATTTATAAATGAAGTAATTTAAAAGAGGTTTTTGAATCGAAGTGTCCCATGCCACTTTGAAACTATTGAAAAGAAATATCATTTCAAAACATTCATGTCCATATAAATATATCCTTAAAATCATTCTGATAACATGGACATTAATTAAAAAGATTTAGAAAGATAAATCTTTAAAACATTTAAAATTATGATCTTGATAAAGAGTACCTTTCACAAATTCTTAAAATATTCATTTTTAAATCATTTAAAAGTCACATAGTTATAAAATAAAACATTTACTTTGTAAATATTCTTATAAGATTCTAAGGGAAGCTTTGAAGATTTTATAACGGCGGTAAATAGCCTCACCCGCCGTATAAGTTAAAAAAAGACATTCTTACCTTAAATTTGTCGAAAAGGTTAAAAGTGGCTTGTTTGGAAAATGACGGAACGATTCCTTTCAAAACACATAAGGGTATAAATAAATTTAACCCACTGTCTAGTAAATTGTAAAGATGTTTTTAAATAAATTTTTAAGGAACATGGATGTGGATGATAAAGAGATCCCAGTAGATAATTGCATATAAACAACCTCGGATAATGAAGAGATTGTGAAATAAACCCTTACCTTGTACTTTTCCTTGGTTGAGGTTAGGTTAACCTCCTGTATAATGGTGAAATAATTGTTATTAAATTATACAAGAATCATATATATTAATATGATATAATATATGATCTTTTAACATTTCTTTGTTAATAATATATTAGTATTATCGTCGTTTCGGGTGTTAACATACTTGTTTTCTTTTATATGTTTTGTTACACAAGACCGGTTTGTATTGGTTAGGTTGTATCTTTTTAATATCCAGAATGATATCAAGCACTTAAAAATTATTTTTAAATCATCAAATGATAATTATACTTGAATGGATATGATGGAGAATGATTCCCATCGCGTTCGTGGAGATGGTAGTCCGTACGTACGCACGAGCAAAAATATCATTCTTCTGATATTAAAATAATATATAATTGGATGGTATATCATATATACATAATCATTATCATGTTATATTTATTATTACATGAATTACAAATCATTATTATACCCATTCAAACAATAATATATTGAATAACAATTACACCACGACGTGAAGACGATAAGCCGTACGTACGCATGTATGGTGACATGTTATTCAAAGGGTGCATAGATTACTGAATATGGTTGTACCATAATTATAATAACATCACAGTATATATAATATACTGGAGTTATTATTTTATAATGGTAACAACAAAGAATGAAGAAGTGTAAGAAGAAAAGAACTTGAAAAAGGGTGGTGAAATCATTACCTCTTCTTCAAGTTCTTCTTTTTGATTTGATCAAAAGGGCTCTTTAGGATGGCTTTCTGATCAAACTAGGACCTCTAGGTTGTAGTGTGGGAAGTTTGGAGAGTATTTGGGAAGTGTTTGGCCGAATCAAATGTCTTTTAAGGTGTGAATTAATGAGAAGTAGTAGTTCCCTTTTATAAGAGGGGTGAGGGGCACCTTTGGAAAAGATAGAAATATTAATTTATAATAAATTCATATTCGGTTTCTAATGGCTCCAAAGTTGATTATTTAAAGTTTAATGTGGGGATAGGTCAGAAAACATTCAACCAATAGAATTTAGACAGGTTTGGGTTACTATATTAACCTTATCATTTAGTTTTAACTCTTAGTTAATTAGTTTGACATTTACAATGTCACTTTGTATTTTTGTATTATATAGTTAATAAAATTACTATATACATCCAAGCGACCTCCAAGTGGTCCATTAATGATACACCTATCATGATATAAGTCTATTGGCCTATCCTTATATTTTTAGGAATTTAATATCAATTAATAATATAATATATTTTTTAAAAACACATTTATGTCAACTTTGACACTATTCAATAGTTGATTTTTGTGAAACGCATAACAGGATGATTACTTCGTAAAAAGTCAATTAAATCAATCCTAATATGTCATATTATCCTATAAAATTAGTTTAATTAATTAAAAGTCTCAAATTATATTTATTTGGGTATTTATAATATCAATTATTTTAATTTTTCACTATTATGGTAATTACTACATCATCATTGTGTCACAAATAAATTAACATATTTAATGTCTAAAAATTATAAATAAATTATCATTATGTATGAAATCTTATTATATTTCTAATGAATATTTACAATAAAATTTATCTTATGTATAACCAAATATTAAAAATGTTTTAGTAAATAAACTATGATTTTAACTCTTTTAACTCTTCTTTGAATTAATTAATATTAAATGTCCGAATCTAATCCAAGTGGACCTAAATGATAATATTTTATTCCTAAGGTTGTTTTTGGTATATATACACTTGTCCAATAGAATTAGTACATGTGTTAGGGTAATATTAATATCATTTCTACACTTAATTGCCCTATTTATTTTCAACCGTGGTAAATAAAAGTAAAAAGTTACTATTCACCGAAAATTATTTTCATCTCATTGAACCAAATTTTACTTCTTGATATTAACCGTGTATCTTGGATTTATGAAATTACATTAACAGAAGAATTATAATTATGTTTTATGAAAAATTCAGTTTTTTTTAACTACCACTTAGTAGTTTCACTATTCCTCAAAAATTGATGTTTTACAGAACAATGCCAAAATTTCACACTAAGCTATAATTGATATTCCGAATTGCAAAATTATTTCTATTTTAATAAATTCCAAACATATAAGTTGCATTAATTAATTTTATAATTAATTCCCGTTGTCACAACAAATAGCATGTTTTTAAGAAACAATATATATCAAAAGATTGACAATTGTTTAGGTCCAATTTCAAAGTGAAATTAATTCTAATGAACACCATTGGATAAAATGGTAAAAATATATTCTAATTATACTTTAAAACCACTCAAATTCATGATTTATCACTATTAATTATTTTGATTAAAAAAGTTGTTTTTAATTAAAATTTAGTAATTTTCACTATTCATCAAAATAATAAAGTTATCCGAAAAGTACCAAAATTTCACCCTAGGATAATTTTGATATTCTGAATCCAAAAATGAAGTCCATTTTGAGATATAGAATTTATAAAATTTCAAAAAGTCAGTATTACTATTCATAATGGCTAGTTTGGTAAGTCATGGTGCGTTTTAACTCGGTGTTGCGTGTAGTGCAAGTTATTGAATTATTTTGAAGAAATAACACACTATAAAATCTTAGGGTGTACAGATAAGGATAAAGAGGTACATACATCTCATTATGAATGTGATTCTTTGATGTAAAAACTCAATGAGGGGAGGAGACCATTGAAGGTAATAATTTTCATAGAGTATTCATGTTTTGTTTTTGAAATCGTATAGTTGTACCTTTGTCTTGTCATTATATACATATTCATGCTTACCACCATTAAAAGTGTTGTTCAATAATGAATATAAAAGATATTTGTGAAACTGAAAGCACAATTTTGGTGGGCATACGTTAAAGTAAAAGTGGATGAGTTTATTATGAGATTCCAAACCTGTCACCATGTTAAGGTAAATTAATAGTAGCCAGTGGTTATGTTGAAGTCCTTACCATTATCTCATTGTAAATGGGAGTAGATAAATTTGGATTTTTAATAGGAATACCATGGATAGTTTAGAAACAAGATTCTATATGGGCGATAGTGGATAATCTCAAAAATTCATATCATTTCATCCATATTCATGAATATAATATATTGGAATACTTGTCAAAATTATATGTTGGATAAGTGGGAAAAGGAATGGAATACCTGTTGTGATAGTATCCGACAAATATTCATGTTTCAGTTCTTCTTTTTTTGGAATTACTTATAAAAATCCCATTGGATATAGTTCATTAGATGTAAATTGTATCATCCTCAAATTGATATACAATCTGTATAGAAGATAAATATATTAGGGAAATGTTTAACAGATTGTGTAATGGATTTTGGTGACTCATTGGAGGATCTCATACCATTAGAAGAGATATCATTCAACAATATTTATAAATATGAAACTATATAATGGTTAATGTAATGTTGAGGGACTCAATTCCATAAATTTTTTATGATTTAAATGACCATCAGTTCAATAGAAATAAATGTATTAGGGATTTTTTTATTTATAACTCATTTTCCTAATTTTAGGTAACAATTTTACTACCTATGTAAACTTACTTGATATATTTCTATAAATAGAATTTTAAAATTTGATTTTTCATTGATCTATTTTTCAATTCATTAAAAAATTAATATTGATGCATGAAGAAAATAAATATTTATAATGGATATTAATGCCCACAAAATAGTGGAATATCTAACAATATTTCTTTAAATATATTCGAAAATCAATATGGTCAATAGATTAATGTATAAACCTCAGATACGGTACTACTGGTTTATCCTTAATATTTATTTGTTTATTTGATCAACTATAATCCATGTAATTTTAACCAAGAAATTTTGTGGGTCAGTGGTTGGTGTAAAACCCATATCATCCATTGTTCATGGGTTCAAGACCCACAACCTTGTTGGATTTTTATACTTTTCACCTAGTTTATAGGGTTTCCTTTTCTAAAATGAAATTATTATTATTTCAAAACTGAATATAATGGAAATCCTTGAAAAGGGTTTATAAGAAAATAACCTTTTAATAATGGTTTTTTATATAACCCTAACACATAACAACTTCATCCACTTATTTCTTCATTGATCCTACCTTAGCCTAGAGTGTATCCATAATATCATTTATAGGATTTCTGAAGCATGACACTTTATCTTAAATCTGAAACAAATTTTGTTTAACATAGGTCATTAAATTCTTTTATCTATTCATATCCTTCAAAACATTTGTAAATAAATTATGAATTATATAAATCATATCCCTCTGTTGTGTCAACCTAGGTGAGTAGTTGGGTCCATTTTCACATAACTTGTTTCCCCTAGTCACACTCAAAACACCTTGTCAGAGTTGTTACTACTTGGTATGTTTTTTCCAGAACTAGATGCACTTGTACTATCATGATATGTTTGTATATCTAGGAATACCCAAAAATATATATACTTTACCATTTCTAGGGTGTTCTTGTATACTTATCCTCATATTCTACCAAAGGTTATTTCTCTATGAACTATGTTTTCCGAAATCTATTTCTCAAAATTTCTATTAAAATTTCATTGATACCAACTATAACACCCTGATCCCAAATACCCCAAAGATATTTTTTGATACTAATTACATTGGAATTATTACAGAAAATCAATCCCTATAGGGTAATTCATTTGGATATTCCTTTTTTACTATATATATACATGATACTTTTACTACAATATATTACACTAATTTCAATATACTTGTTTTTCTATATCTCTATAAATAACCTTTGATAATATTTCTATTCCATCTAGTAAATCACTGAATATTATTTCATAGTACACTTCTAGGATTCCTGCAGAAGGATACATAATAAGGGAGAGATAAAATGCTCGGTAATAGAAAAATATAGCAGAAACAATAAATAATAAATGTGAATAATCAATATGGGAATGTAAATAAATGAACACACTCTATGTAATCAATAATCTCGATGAATGTGATTAAAAAATATAAAATGGTAATAAATGGAAACCCACACCATTCAATAACTAGATGAGGCATAATAAATATGAAAAGGTATGGAACTGAAACACATTCCATCTAAATAACTAAAAATGAAATGTATTCATAGATATGTCGATGAAAAATATCATGGATTAATAATATCAGAACTAATATGAGGGAAATTATTGATTATTGGATGCAATGTTTACTAGTTACGTAGTACATTTAGTTCCAAGACCTTTGCAAATTTGATTTAAAAATATTGGGTAGAAACCCATATAAATAGGCTAGCCAAATGACTCATCCTATGAGAATACTGATGCATTAAGGGGTAATCTATAACTCGAGACCACCTGTGTCATACCAATCTACATAATTCATCATATTGAATAGTTGAAATAAATAATTATCCTTATCGGATAATTGTAGTGAATAATGATTGTAAAATTTTAATATTTCCCCAAATAATCAAATAACTATTAATGTATACACCATATGGAAAATGTTATACAGTTTAGCCGGTAATAATATCTATGATAAATGAAATGGATAATTGTGGTAAAATTCAATTTTCAATGGCCATAAAAGATTAAAAATTTCAAGGGGACTCACAAGTGAATCATGAAGTCAATGTGAAAACTATCATTGGAAAAATCAATAATTAACCATCCATAGGAAAAATAAGTATTTTATCAATATACTAACCCCATTTAAAGTAACAATAAATTGTTGTTATGGTCGAGGAATATTTATATTATAAAATAAACTCTTATAAACCATCTTGAGGAAAATATCCTTTTACTATTTAGAATCTTTTTAGAATTATCTTTATTGAAAATAATTTCTGAAAGCATTTCCATTAAAAAATAACATTTTATTCATGAAAAGAAAGATTTGATGAAATTATGGTGGGTAAATCCATAAAAGCTATATGAGGTAAAAAGAACATTCCATATAATTTGTTAAAGGTTAGAAAAATGCCTATTTCAAAAAGAAAAAATATGATTCGCTTGAAAACATTATTAAATGATTGAAGTTAAAAAATTAAATTACCAAATTATTTTAAAATCATTTTAATAAAACATAGTTTATGGAAGAAAATAGGTTATCCAAAATAAGTGGGGAATAATTTTGTGTTTTTAAAACCAATTTCTTAAACATTTAGAGTACAAAAGAGTGGGAAAATGGTACTGATACATCCTAAATTTCGTGAATAATCAAGGGTTAAAAAACTAGTGGTTTTATTGATTTTTTTCATATAATTCCATATAATTTTAATATAATTTAAATATCATTAATGTTATTTTTAAGAAAAAAAATTTTCAAACATGCCAACGTGTTCCATACCACATTAAAACATTTTAAATCATGATCCTTGAGAAGGAATATCATTAAATGAAAGATAAAATAGCAATTAAATAATTTTTTTAATGATATAAAATATTTAATGTTTTTTTAGCCACACCACAAAATAGATGATAGTGGTGAACATGCTATTTATCTCACAGATGTAAAAAGTGAGAGGAGAATCCACGACAATGTGTTTTTTTAGATGAAAATTCTTTAAACACACGAATAAGGGGTTTAAACATGTTACTAATTTATAACAGAAGCATATTAATATTTATGATATCATAAATTTCCCTCTTAAAAAAATTATTAACAGTTTGTCAATAAATTTTCATTATTTTAACTATATCGATTGTTAATTTCCTAGTTTGTTGAGTATGTTTTAAATTATTATTTATCGTTATTAATAAATATGTCATGGTTTCATGATAAAAAATGTATACAATAATGTTAATATTATATATATCTATTATATATATATTTATAGTAGTCTAAAATATTTGGTGATTAGAAATTATTTTCACCAATCATAGAGATGGTTTGTCGTACATATGCATGAACTCTATATTCATTTCGTTGTCCTAGTAAAAAATATTATTGATATATGTATATATGTATATTATAAGTTCAGTAGAATATATTTGTTATATATGTTACAAGTTATTATTAAAACCATCCTTAATATGTTCCATGTAGGGAATTAATAATTCATTTCACTTTGAGGGGGCGGTATCCCACATGTCCTCAAACGAAATTATTATATATACACAAAATGGGATGAAAAAAATGGATGTTCTAAATAAATATTACAAAAGAATAATGAAATTATAAATTTCACGAATATCAAAAATAATAATATTTATCATTATATTATCTACCATGATAGGTGTTGATGGAAAAATGAATAATCATTGTATTGTTAGGTGGTAGTTCACCGAACACAGAAATATTATGTTTGTTACCCATTAGATTGAAATTTGTGTATGTGTTGGTTGAAAATTTATAATAAAAATCCTAGTATATTTATTATACTGGTGTTGTTATATAATATTAAAATAAGAAGTTATTGGGGGTTATATAATGTAAATTAAATTAAAAAACTTGAGAGAAGATGTTGCCTCTTATTCAGTAACTACATTTTTTATACCACAAGGCTTCCTTAGAAATATTTCTACCCAATAGGTGAATTCATGGTTTATGGGATGGATTTAAGGAAGATAAATGGGATTATCATTTCCAAACATAAGTGGGTTGAGATGTGTGAGAAAGGGGGTGAGGTGGTGGCCTTTTATGGGGAATGAAAATGACACGATACAAATTTTTGGAAAAACGTTTTGTGTGCACTAGTCCTTAATAAAAAAATCGTAAAAAGTAAGAAATAAATAAATAATATAAGGTTAACGGATAAATAATGACAATATAATATCTTTTATTCAAGTGGATTGGTCATTTGGGCACCAATGTTAATTGTTTAGTCCTTTATTAAGATTAATTTTCCTTAATATTTTTAATTAATTATAATTACTTCCACTAATGTTTTTTGAATAATTTTTTTTGTTTTTTTATACATTATAAATTAGGTTGATTCCAAATATGGAATAAATTTTTCAAAATTAAAATCATATAAGTGGTAGAAACAGATTCAAATTTAATCTCATTGGCGTGATGAAAATGAAAGGATTTAATATAAAAACGTCTGATATTTTTATATGTTACTATAATCAATTTCAAAGTAAAATTTAATAATCCAATTTTTTAATTAATTTATAAAAATATTATCTAATTAATCATTAGAACCAATTTAACCTATAATTTATTCTTATAAATAAATTATATGAAAAAAATTGTATTAAAATTATATATTTTTAACTATTCATTAAAAATTGAAATGTTTCAGAAAAATATAAATAATTCAACCAAACGTAATTTTTATTATTATATTTAAAATATTTAAGTATATTTTGACATATTAGTATAATTAACGTGTCTAAAATCAAATTTAAAATGGATTCACAATTAAAAAGTGGTAAAATTTCCGTTATAAAAATATAGGTTTTTAGGTGTAAATATGTGCTTTCTATTACCAAAATCATATCAAACATAATGGATAAATTTTAAAAAAATGATTGAATATATAATATATATTTAATTAATAATGTATATTAATACAAAACTCTTTTAGAAATATAAAAATAAAAATATCTGATTTTTTATCCAATTGGTTCTTATATTCCTTTCATAATAACTGGTAACCCATTAATTCATTATATTTTATTATAAACCATTTATTTTCATAAGTTAGCCAATAAAATTACCAAACACTGACATGAAAACTATGTTATTTCATATTATTTTAAATAATAATATTTTAATATACATTATTACCTGGTGAAACTAGATCTTGATTGTAACACAACCTATTGAGGAAGGTCACCCCTGCATGTGAGAGAAGCTATCAAGGAAGGTCTCTCTTGCATGTAATGAAAGATAACATGGGGTATCATTCATTAAAATATATATAATAGATTTTAAATAATTAATATATTATAATACATCTGGATATTACATAATCTTGCACACTTGGTGTCGCGTGTCCTACATGATATCAAATACAAGGTTATTACATCATATTTTTGGGGTGTCACATCCTTACCACATTATTTAAATTGCATCCTTGAAATTTAAACATTGCATGGTGATATATTGTTTTATAATTACATTGTTTCACATCCCATATCATGAGAAGATTTCATACATAATCCTGTATAAAAGTGATAATGGAAAGTACCAAGGTCACTTGGATAACCATGTAACTAGGTATCTTTGTAGGATAAGATTAGTGAAAAGTAAAAATATTTACATGGAAGAAAAGAGTAAATAATTATAGGGTGTGAATGAGATTAGAAATCACAAAAAAGTGAATCGTCAACAAAAATATGAGGTCCTAAAATCCATAAACCAGTGATGATTTAAGAGACCATCAGTTAAACCAAAATAAAGGTATTAGGACTTAATTTAATTTGAAACATATTTTCTTAATGTTGGGTAATTATTTTATTGCCTACGTTGATATACTTGATATATTTATATATAAAAAATTTAAACATTTGGTTTTGATTCAATATATTTTCCAATTTATTAAAAAAATAATGTTGATGGATGAATCACAAAAATACATTCCTGAAGGATTTTAATTCTCAAAAAAGTGTGAAAAGTCTGAATATTTGTCTTTAAATATGTTCTAAACCCAAAATGGTTTATATATTAATATCTAATCCTCAAAAGAGATTCAACTGGTTCATTATTAATATTTATTAATATAATTATTTAAATAAAAACAACGAAATATTCACCACGAAATTTCATAGGTCATTGGTTGGCATGAAACCCTTATCTTCATTCGGTCGTTGAATCAAGACCCACATCCTTGTTGAATATTATTCATTGTAACCCGGTTTATAGGTTATCTTTTCCTAAAATAAATTTATATAATTTACAAAATAAATATGAGGGAAATCCATAAAAAAACATTAATAAAAAAATATCCTTTCATAAAATATTTTCAATACAATCAAAACACATGAATACATAATCCACATATTTCCACATAGATCCTTCTATAATCTAATGTTTATTTATAATATCATTTATAGAATTTCTAAATCATGAAACCTTATATTCAGTCCAAAAAACCTTTGGTTTAACCTCTGTCAATAATTATCATTATCTACTCAAATCATATATAATGTTTGGTAAAAATGTGATATATCCTATGAATATCCTCTAGGAGGGTCAAACTAGGTGCACAGTAAGGCCCATTGTCATGTACAAGGTCACCCCGAGCCAGGCATGAAATACCTTGTCATGGTTGTTAATCATAGTTACATATGTGTTATATCAATGTCCATTTTTAGTATCTATACATAGATGTTTTTTAAGAATACCCACACAATATATAAATTACATTTATTATATGGTTTTCTTCTACACTTATTCTCAAATTCGACCATAGGGTTATGTTCTATAACATTCATTTTCCATTACCTAGTTCCACAAGTTTATACTCAAATTTCTCTGATACTAACTCTAGGGCCCCGACCCGAGATAACCCATAGCCAATGACTACTAATTATTAAATTGGCATGTCTGTAAGGAATCAATCCATGCTAGACCATTCAATTTAGTAGTCTTTTAATCCAGATACATGCATGTGAATTTTATTAAAAAATAAAAAAATAATTATGACCTAATTTTTTTCTTATTTTTATGTAAATTAATTCAAGAGTAACCCAATTATATATATTGAATCCATTTCATATATTTCATTGTTTTTTCATGGATTTATGGGGAAAACATAATAAGTGTGAGCTCAACTGATTCTTTAGGTAAAAATACAATATAATAATAAAAAATAAATGATAATAGTAAATATGGAATGGTAAATAAATTAACACACATTCCATGCAATTAAAAAATTCAATTAATGTGCATAAAAAATATAACCAGGTAATAAATTGAAACACACACCATTCAATAACTGGATTAGGAAAAATAGACATTGAAAAGTAAGAAATTGAAACACATTACATCTATTTAAATGAAAATGAAATATATCCAATGATATGACAATTAAAAATCTTCAAGATGAATAATAACTGAAACTAATATGAGGAATATGATTTATTATTATATGCAATGTTTCCTTGGTCTATTCTACCTTTACCGTCGAGAAATTTTACAATACGGTTTACAAAATTCTAGGTAGAAACACATATAAGTAGGCTAGCCAAATGGCTCACCCCATGAGACAACGAATGCATTGATGTACTATCTATAACTAGGTCCCACCAATGACGTACAAGTCTAAAACATTTCACATATTGAATAATTGAACTAAATAATATTCCTTATCATATTATTATATTGAATAAAGAATACATTAGTATCAATATTTCTCCAAATAATTAAATCACTATCAAAGTGGACACCATATGTAAAATGGTATATTATTTTAATAATAATAATACCAATGATACACTAAATGGATAATTTTAGTAATATTCAATTTTAATGATCATAAGAGATTGAATATTCCAATGGGACTCACAGATGTATCATGGAAGTTAATTTTAATACTATCATTTCCCAAATAAATAATTAACCATCGATATGAATAATAAGGATGGTATCAAGAAAACTATCCCAATTTGAGTGAAAATAAATGTTTTTTCATTCTTATGAATTGAAATACTATAAAAATAAAATTTTAAAAAAATTCTTCATGAAAATTTACTTAAATTATGATTTTTCCAAAAAAAATCATTTAAAGTCATTTTTGAAATTATTTTCTCTGAAAGGTAACATTTTCAACATGAAAAGGACGCTTCAAATAATCAATGGTGGGTAAATCCATACAATCCGTATGATGTAAAAATAACTTTGGGTTTTCACAATTAAAGGATATAAAAATTTATTATTTCGAATACATCTAGAAGATTACATGGAAAGCATTAGTAAATTAAAAAGTGTAAAAATATCTTTTCAAAAGTATTGTAAATGAATTTTTGAAATTAAATTAATTAATCATGGTTCTTTTTTTATGAAAATAGGTTCTATACATAATGAGAGAGATGTAGTCTAGTTTTTTAAAAAAAATCTAAACCAATTTGTATACAAAAGAGTGGAAAATTAGTATAGATACTTGGTTAAGGTCATGAATACCTAGATGAGGGAAACATTAATGGTTTGATGAAACATATATCATACTATTTCCTCAAATGGAAATACCTTTGAAAGATCATTTGTAATTCCCCAACCCCAGTTACCGAATGTCGATGAATTATTACATAACATTGGAATTATCACAAGTAAATCATGTTCCTAAATACTGATCAGTTTAGTATTATTGGAAACAAGATTCATACATATGTTCTACTTTACAACTTGTAAAGAAATACAACACTAATTTATTCCAATAGAAACATATAGGCATCCAAGATTATATCAGCAAGTCACTAAAAAGTAATTTTTTCATATCCTAGGAAAATGAATCCTATGAAAGGGGTGAGATCAAACACTCAGTAAGGGTAAGAAATATGGAGGAAGCTAACGTAAATATTAATCATGGTGAATAATTGAAAACACATGCCTTCAAAAATAGTAAACATGAACAATTTTATGGTAAGAATATGAGCTGAGTAAATAATTCAATAAGAAAACATAATCATGGTTATTCTACTAGTAGAATGACCGCATGAACAATCAATATTATTTTTATAACGAGGGAATGTATAATGCTGGACATTATGAAACATTTTGTCATGGCCTCGGACAAGATGTCTAAAAATTACTAGGCCTCGACCTAAACAATATATCAAATTGGGAAAGACCTTGGACAACTACACATCTAGTTGTCTCATGAGACCTACTAATGCATCGAGGAGTTATAGCGGTCTCCACTCGATATTTACTGAGTCCAATACATTCCTCATATGAAAATGTTGAAATATAACATAAACATTCATATTAAAACTAGCATAAAAAATGTCAATACATTAAGAAAAAACAATGAATGGAATAAAAATAAAACATCCACAGTCAAACATATCACAAAACCTTCAATACAATATGGATGATTTTTATCGTAATGGATCGAATTCAAATAAGTATAAAATCCATCAAAGGATGTTGACATTGATTAAATAAAAACTATTTGAGATAAGTATCTCTTTATTTTTAAAATCATTCAAAGTTACATAATTATAAAAGAAAAAAAATTATTTTGAAAATATCATTATAATCTTTTAAGGGAAGCTTTGACGATGTTATAATGGGGAAAATAGCCACACACGCCATAGAATTAAAAAAAACATTCTTACCATAATTTTGTCGAAATGGCCACAAGGTACCTTGTGTGGAAAACAACAAAAATATTCCATTAAAATCATTTTATAACAAGTCAAACAAGGGAATGAATGAATTAAATCCATAGTATGTTAAATAGTAAAAAAAACTTTTGGAATACCTTTTTAAGAATCATGGATGTGAATGATAAAGATGGCCCAGTATATACTTTCATAAAACAACCTCTGATAATAATGAGATTGTGAAATTAACCGTTACCTTGTATTTTTCCGTGGCCGAGGGTAGGTTAACCTATCGTATCATGGTGAAATAATTGTTATTAAATTCTTCAATAACCATATACAATAATATGATATCATATATGATGTTAATATTTCATTGTAAATGTTATTTTAGTAGTATCATCATTTCGGGTGTTAACTGATTCATTTTCCATTATATGCATGTTTACATAAGCCATGTTTGTTATGGATAGGATGTATTTGATTCATATACAGAACTATATTATGTTCATATTCATTATTCTTAATCATAGACAAATTATTCTTATATGATTCTGATGGGAAATGAATCTCATCGCGTTTGTGTAGACGGTAATCCTTACATACGCACAAGTGATCATATCATTATTTTGATATTAAAATCATATATAATTTGATTCTATGTATAATATAGAGAATCATAATCATGTTATATTAATTATTTAAATCAATTATACATTATTATTATACCCATCCAAATAACAATATATTGAATAGCAATTAGACCATGATGTGGAGACAGTAAGCCTTACATTCACATATATGATGACATGTCATTTAAAGGATGGATAGAATAATTAATATGGTTGTACCATATTTATTATAAAATATTATTATATAGAAGATACTGTAGCTATTATTTTAGAATGGAAACATCAATTAAAGAGGAAGTGGATGAAAAAAGGTACATAAAAGAGGTGATGAAATATTTACCTCTTCTTCGGGTTCTTCATTATCATTTGACCAAAAGGGATGAATATGATGGTTTTATGACTTACGGAAGGCCTCTAGGATGAAGGGAGGAATGTTGAAAGGGTATTTGGGTAGGGGTTGGCTGAGTCAAATGTCTTTGATGGTGTGAATTATAGAGAATGGGGAGTTACCTTTTCTAAGAGTGGTGAGGGTCACCTTAGGAAAAGCTTGAAATATTATTTTATAGTAAAATCATTTTTGGTTTCTAAAGGATCCAAAATAAATTATTTAATGGATATGGTGGGTATGGGTCGAAAACCACTAAACCCATATGTTTTAGTCAGTTTTGGGTCACCATATTAGCTTTATCTTTTAAATTTTACTCTTACATAAATTGTATTGACATTTACCATGTTTCTTTGTATTTTAATATTATATGGTTAATAAACATACTATAAACATCAAAGTGAACACAAAGTGGTTTATTAATGGTATATATAACATTATATAAGTCATTTATAAGGACCAAATATTTTATGGAATATTATATCAATTAATAATATAATATTTTCTTTAAAGACTACTTTTTGTCAATTTTGACACTATTAAATAATTGATTTTTTGATAATGTCCTAAAAAAATTATTAATTCAGAATAAATTTATTTAATGAATCCTAACATTTAATATTAACTTATAAATTCGTTGATGGCATCAAAACATTCAAATTATATTTATTTTAACCTTTATAATACCATTTATTTGATTCATCATTAATATGAAAAATATTGCATCATCATTGTGTCATAAATATATTTAATTATTCCATTTCTAAAATTATAAATAAAATACCATTATGTAGGAAATATTTTTATTCTTTCTATTCTATATTTATAGTGGAATAGTTGTCATATATCACCGTATGTAAAAATTGTTTTTCTAAAAGATATATACTTATGTCATTCTTGTATTATTTTAACTTAATTAATATAATGTGTCATTATACCATACAAGTGGCTCTATTGGGTCCGAAAATAAACTCAATGATCCCCATGGTTGGACATGTATCATACAATATAGTTAGAGCTTGTGTTAGGTTAATTTAATATTATTAAAATGTAATTTTTTACCCTTATTTACCATATTTACCCTTTTACCATGGTAAATAATATATTTACCGAAGTAATTATTCAAAATGACATAAAATAAAAGATACATATTTTCACATTTTGGACCTCCTGGTTCCAAATGTGGAATCCATTTATCTAAATTCAAAACACAGAAGTGGCAGAATGTAATTTAAAATTAAATCTTATTGTCAAAACAAAAAGTGTGTTGTTAAAAAACAATAACTATCAAAATATTGATACTTGATTATGTACATTTTAAATGTGAAATAATGTCCAATGAACAATATTAGATTAAATGGTAAACATATAATCTATTTATACTTAAAAACCACTCAATAATATAATTTATCACTATAAATTATTTTGATTAAAAAAGTTTTTTTTAATAAAAATTTGGGTTTTTCCACTATTAATCAAAAAATAAATATTTTCAATAAAATACAAAAAATCACCCTAATATAAGTTCAATATTCTGAATCCAAAAATGAAGTTCATTTTGAATTATAAAATTTATTAAATTTCAAAAAGTGGGTAATGTTATTCATAACAGCTAGTTTGATTGGTTGTGGTTTGTTAGAGTCGATGTTGCGCACAACACATGTTATTGTATTATTCAAAGCGAAGCGTACCGTGGAAGCATGGGGTGGTACATTCTCTACTCCATTAAATTATTTCCTCATAAAAATTTCTAGAATATTACTGTATAAAATGACTCGGGTGGTTCTTCATCATATATTCCTCGGGTTCCCACGTTTCCTCTTCTATCTTCTGGTTTTCCATAGAAATTTTACCACAGAAAGTCGTCCGGTTTATCAGTACTTGTTCTCTGGTACCAAATAATATGGAAGGCTCTTCACAATAAGACAGATTAGGTTCCAGTTCAATTTTTCTCATAGGTGAGAACATGCATTGGGTTAGGCATGTATTCTCTCAACAATGATATGTGGAACACATTTTGAATATTGGAGAGACTCGTCGACATTGCCAATCGGTAAGCTACAACCCCAATTCGTTCTAGTATTTCCAATGGTCTGATATAACTGGGAATCAATTTACCCTTCTTACCAAAATGTATAACACCCGTCCAGGGATATACCTTCAGTAAAACTTGTTCCCCTACCTGAAATTCCAAATCTTTCATTCGGTTATCAGCATAGCTCTTCTGCCTACTTTGAGCTTCCTTGATGTGGTTTTGGATTACCTTTACCTTTTCCAAATATTCCTCCACATGTTCTGGGAATAAGAATTTTCTTTCACCAACATTATCTCAATAGGTTGGTGTGGGACATCTCTTTTTGTATAATGCTTCATAAGGTTCCATCTAAATACTTGAATCGAAGCTATTTTTATAGAAATATTCTACGAGAGGTAAATATTGATCCCACGTACCATTAAAGTCAAGTGATCATGATCTTAACATGTCTTGTAAGGTTTTAATAGTTCATTCTAATTATCCATCTGTTTGTGGGTGGTAGGCACTGCTCAAACAATGTTCAGTATCCATGGATTTTTGAATACTTTTCCAGAATCTTGATGTAAAATAGGGATCACGATCAGAAACAATCGATATTGGTACTCCATAAATTTTTATAACTTCATTAATATATAGTCTTTCCAATCCGTCAAGTGGAAAATCTTCTCTTATATCAAGAAAATGTGCTGACTTGGTAAGATGATCAACAATGACTCATACTACATCATTTCATCTAGGAGTCTTTGGTAGTCCCCTAACAATGTCCATAGTAATATTATCCCATTTCTACTCGAGTATTGGAAGTGGTTGGATGACTCCATGAGGATGTTTCTTTCTAACATTGACATGTTTAAAAACCATACATCTTGAAAAAAATCAGCAATCATCCTCTTCATGTTGTCCCCCCAAAAATGTTCCTTCAAATCTTTATACATATTAGTGCTACTAGGGTCTATAGAGAAATTAGAAATATGAGCATCATCCACCAATTACCTTTTTAGATCTGGTATATCGGGAACACAAAGTTTCATCCAAAATTTCTAAATTCTTTCTTCAAAAACAAAGTTACTCAATCTCCCATCATTAACATCTTTAATCTTCTTTTGAAACTTTTCATCATCGGTCAATGAACTCTTTATTCTTTCAAGTAAAGATGGTTTGGAAACCATTTGGAAAAGCATTTATGTTTCACCTTCCATGGTTATTCCCATATCCATATTTACTAGATCAATGTATATTGGATCCTTTTCATCTCTCATCTTGTTCAAAACTCCATGAACCTTTCTGCTCAAAGCATCTTCCACCTTATTTTCCTTCCCCGGGTGGTAGTTTATGGTGCAATCAAAATATTCGAGTAGTTTAAGCCATCGCATTTGCCTCATGTTGAGTTACTTCTATGAGAAATATACTTCAAACTCTTGTGATTCGTATATATCTCACATTTTTAACCATAGAGATAATGTCTCCATATCTTCAAAGAAAATATTTAAGCTGCTAACTCAAGATCATTAGTAAGATAGTTTCTCTTATGAATTTTTAGTTGTCGAGATGCATAGGCAACAACCCTATTATTCTGCATAAGGACACAACCATGTCCTTTCGATGATGCTTCACTATAAATAACAAACATGTCATTCCTCAATGGTAGAGTCAATATAATATCATTGAATATTTTTTTATTTAATTCTTTAAAACATTCATTACACTTTATTGTCCAAACAAATTTAGCCCCTTTACATTGGATCTTTGTTAATGGGTTTTCAAATCGTGCACAATTCTGGACGTAATGCCGATAATAACCTGCTAAACCAATAAAACTGTGTACCTCAGTTATACTCGTTGGTGCTGTAAATTCATGGATTTCCATTGTCTTATAAGTATCAAAAGATATTCCATCCATAGATACAATGTGGCCAAGAAACGAATGCTCTGGAAGCTATAATTCTCACTTGCTAAACTTCCAATATAGTTCATATCTTCTAAGAGTCGTTAGAATAATGTGCATGTGGTTAACATGATCATCATATCTTTTGGGGTATACCAAAATATCATCAATAAATACCACTACAAAGTCATCAAGATATTCCTTGAAAACTATATTCATTACATCCATACAGAAAGAGGGTGTATTAGTCAATCCAAAAGGCATTACTGTAAAATCGTAATGCCCGTACCTGGTTCGAAATACTATTTTCGGAATGTCTTCCTTCTTCAAACACAACTGATGATATCCATATCTAAATTCAATCTTTGAAAAGTATTGAGCTCCATGAAGTTGGTCAAATAAATCATCAATGTGATGTAGGGGATACTTTTTCTTTATTATTATAACATTGATCTCCCTATAGTCAATGCAAACCCTCATAGATCCATATTTCTTCTTAACAGAAAGGACATGGGCTCCCCATAGAGAAACAATAGGGTGAATAAATACCATGTTACGAAAAATCATCTAGTTGTTTAATTTGTTCCACTAATTCAACAATGTCCATTCTATAAGGGGTCTTTGATATGGGCCTTGAACCAGGAATTAAGTCGATGGAAATATCTATTTCTAGTTCTCGAGGATGTCCACATAAATCATCTAGAAACAAATCAAAATATTATTTCAGAATAGGTAAACCATATATTTGAACATTCTTTTCCTTGCACATATTTATTTAATTATTTTCCTCCCTAATAATTGATTTTAGTTGAGCTACTGGGGATGGATCTAGATAAAAATTAGGTGGTGAAGTTTCTTTCCCTAAAGATAAGTTGTTCCTTATCATCAACATCAAAAATTGTAACCTCTTTCTTCTTACAATAAATCTTAACACCATGGATTGAAATCCAATCCATACAGAGGATTATATCAAATTCAATCACGGGTATGACAGTGATATCAGTAGATAAAGAACAGTTATATTCTCTAATGGGAACTGATTCACAAAACATTATTGCGATGATACTTCCCTTAGGTGTTTATTATTGAAAAATCCCTTGTTAAATCAAATTGGAAAGATCTAATTTTCATAGAAAACTGGGAAGATATGAAACAATTTGATGATACAGAATCAAATAAAGCATTTTCTAAAATTGATGAAACCATTAAATTACCTGCCACTACTTCTTTTGGAGCTTCAACCTCAGCAGTAGTGATCGCATAAGCTTGACCTTGAACCCTAGTCCTTTTTGAGGTATGTTTCCCTGACGCATAGGAAATTAATCTTCATAATGTCCCATCTACCTGAAATTGTAGCATTGAACATTGGTAGCATCAGTCTTTCCCTTACAATCATCAGCATGATGGCCTTTCTATCCACATTTGTAGAAAACACTTTTTCTTTTTAGACAGGAACCAGGGTGATTTCATCAACAATTACCATATTGTGGAAATTCAATTCTTCCCTTCTTCCATGTTTCCTTTTTTTCTTTTCCCAGAGTGTTCATAAGATCTCATCTTCACTTGCTTTGCATTAAAGTCATAATACTTAGATAATTCATTTTCTGTCTTGATAACACAGTAAACAATATCTTCATATGAAGTCAAGTATTGTGGGACTAATGCATGACAGAGAAATGGTTTTAACCATTAAATGAAATGATCAGTCTTACTTCTTGGGTTATGTATATAATCTACATCCTTCCATGCTAACCTTGTAAAGTAAGCTTCATACTTTGTGAACTTCTCATCCTCCTTTTGCCTCAGACTCAGAAATTGACTTTCCATATCCACTAAATGGTCATGAAGAAAGTATTATTCTATTAAAATTTCATTAAAATCTCCGCATTCCATATTTTATACTTCATCATCTTCCTTTTTGTTTTGAATCAATAACCACAATTGATCAGCATCTCCAGAGAGGTAGTAAACTGACATGACATCTTTTTCACTTTTTCTACTCCCAAAGGAGTGGAATTTTTTCTCCAAGGAATTTATACATTTCTTAGATACTAGTGCATTTGTACCCCCATTTAATTATGGTGATTTTTTCCTCATGAAGATATCTAACATTGATCATCCATGTTGTACATCAGCGTGCTCTATACGGGTATGGTTATTATTCAGAACCTGAGTGAGTTGTCCCGGTATGGGGATTAGCTGATAAGCACCAGTTTCATCACTAGATCCACTATAGTTATCTCAAGTAGGAGGTAAATCCCTATATGGAGTGTGTTCATTGATAGAGTTTCAATTCCTTCCATTAGGTGCCATTTCTAAACAATGGCATAAACTAGATTAGTTTATGAATCTCTATACATAAATCCAATTCTGTAAAACCCTTTACATAAATTGAATAGTTTATGGATATAATCAATAATCATACAAACTTTCTCGTTGGGAAATTATATACTAATAAACCATTCATAGTGGTTTGTAAATAAAATGATAATTATCCTAAGAATATCCCCTTAGAGTTCTGTAACCAATAGTGCAGCAAATACCGTTGTCGTGTACCAGTTCCTGTTCGAGTCTACCTCAAGGTGGTGTTTTCGAGTTTTACCTCTCAGTACATCTATGGTAGAGCCGCCTCTACCTGCTCGTATCCAGATAGGGATGTATTGCTTGGAAAACTCAAAAAATCTCTATATTACCAAAATTCTAGGAAATTCATCTATACAAATCCTCAACGTTTATCTTAGGATAATGTTCTCCAATTAGAGTTTATCTAAATCTTGTTTCCATGTTTTGAACTAAACTTCCTCTAATAGCAACTGTAACGCACCGACCTCAGTTACCCAGAGTTGGTGCTTTATTACATAACATTTGTATGATCACATGGAAATCATATACCAAAAGACTGATCAGTTTAGTATTATTGGAAACAATATTCATACATAAGTTCAACTTTACAACTAGAAAATAAATACAACACTAATTAATTCTATTAGAAACATCCATGCCTCCTAGATTATGCCTGAAAGTCACTCATAACTAACTTCTTCATATCCTGGTAAAATGAAACATAAAAAAGGGGTGAGCTCAAATTCTCGGTAAGGGTAAGCAATACAGTGGAAGATAACATAAATATTAAGCATGGTGAATATTTGAAAACATGTGCCTTTACAAATAATAAACCTGAACACTTTTTTCACGGGAATATGAGGTGAGTAAATAATGCCATAATAAAACATAATCATGGGTATTATACTAGTTGAATGACCACATGAACCATCAATATTATTTTCATAATGAGGGAATGTTTAATTTCGGGAATTCTGAAACATTTTGTCAAGGCCTTAGCCAAGACGTCTAAAAATGATTAAGGCCTCGGCCAAAACCATATATCAAATTGGGAAAACCCAAACCAATTCCACGTCTATTTGTCTCATGATACCTACCTATTCATCGAGGAGCTATAGTGTGCTCCACCCGTCACTTACTAAGTGTAATACATTCCTCATATGAAAAGGTTGAAATATAACATAAACATTCTTATTTAGAGTAGCATACGAAATTTCAATAAATTAACCATAAACCATGAATGGTATAAAAATAACACATCAATGGTCAAACATATCACAAAACCATCAATACAATATGGATCATTGGTATCATAATAAATCAACTTCAAAAAAATATAAAATCCATCAAAGTATGTGGACATAGATGAAATAAAAACTATTTGATAGAAGTATCTCTTTATTTTTTGAAAACTTTTAAAGTTACATAATTATAAAAGAAAAAATGTACATTGAAAATATTCATATAATCTTTTAAGGGAAGCTTCGACGATGTTATAATGGCATAAAATTGATGCACCCTCTGTATAAGTTAAATAAACATTCTTATATTAATTTTTTCGAAATGGTCATAAGGTACCTTGTTTGGAAAAGATTAGAAATATTCATTTCAAACCATTTTATAAAATTTCAAACAAGTGTATAAATTACATTAAACCATATTCTAGTAAATATTAAAAAAAAATTTGAATACATTTTTAAGAAACATGTATTTGAATGATAAAGTGGTCCCAATAGGTACTTATGTAATATAAACCTCAGATAATAATGAGATTTGAAATTAACCATTACTTTGTACTTTTCCTTGGTCGAGGCTAGGTTAACCTCATGTATAATGGTGAAATAATTGTAATTAAATTATACAATAACTATATACATTAATATGAAATCATATATGATCTTAATATTTCTTTGTTAATGATATTTTAGTAGTATCATCATTTTAGGTGTTAAATTATTCGTTTTCCATTATATGCTTGGTTACGTAAGACATGTTTTTTATGGATAGGATGTATTTGATTCAGATAGAGAAATATATTATGTTCATATTCATTATATTTAATCACTAAATGAAAATTATTCTAGAATGATTCCGATGTGAAATGAATCTCATCGCGTTCGTGGAAACGGTAATTCATACGTACGCACGAGCGATTAAATCATTATTTTTATATTAAAATCATATATAATTATATTTTATAACATATATAAAGAATCATAATAATGTTTTATTCATTATTTACATCAATTATACATCATTATTATTCCCATCCAAATAATAATGTATTGAATAACAATTACACCACGATGGGGAGACGGTAAGCCGTAAGTACGCACGTATAGTGACTAGTTATTAAAAGGATGGATCGAATAATGAATATTATTATACCATATTTATAATAACATCAAAGTATTTAGAATATACTGGAGTTATTATTTTTGAATATAATCAACAAATAAAGAGGATGTGGAAAAAGAAAGGATCCTAAAAGAGGTGATTATTATTTATATCTTTTCTCGGATCTTACTTTTGTTTTGATCAAAAGGGCTCCAGAAATTGGATTCCTGACTAAAGGAATACCTCTAAGATGAAGGGAGAGCAGTTGAGAGGGTATTTGGGTTGGGTTTGACAGATCCAAATGTCATTATGGTGTGAATTATAGAGAAGGGATAGTTCCCATTTATAAGAGGGGTGAGGGGCACCTTAGGAAAAGCTAGAAATATTATTTTATAATAATAGAATATTCGGTTTCTAATGGCACCAAAATAAATTATTTAAAGGATACGGTGGGGATGGATCGAAAACCACTCATCCAATAGGTTTTAGATAGTTCTGGGTCACTATATTAACTTTATCTTTTAGATTTAATTCTTAGTTAAATAGTTTGGCATTTACCATGTCTCTTTGAATATTTATATTATATGGTTAATAAAGATACTATAAACATCCATGAGAACCCCAAGTTGTTAATTAATGAATTAAATATCATTATATAAGTCATTTTTCTGATAAATATATTTTTAATGATATTATATCAATTAATAATATTATATTTGTTTTAAAAACTATTTTATGTCAATTTTGACACTATTTAATAATTGATTTTTTCATAAAGTACAAAAAACGTTATTAATTCAAACTAAATTCATTTATTATATCCTCACATGTCATATGAACCATTAAAATTCATGGACGACATCAAAACTAACAAATTATATTTATTTTAATATTTATAATATAATTTATTTGATTCTTTCATTAACAAGTAAAATATTGCATCATCATTATGTCATAACAAAATTTAATTATTCAGTGCCAAAAAATTACAAATAAAATATCATTATGTAGGAAATATTTTTATATTTCTAATGGATTTTTATATTCTATGTGATAACATATATAATTCTATTTAAATATTATTTTACTAAAAGATATATGCTTATGTTATTTTTGTATTCACTTTAACTTAATTAATATAATGTGTCATTAACACTTACAAGTGGATCCATGGGATACGAAAAACAACCCAATGATGCCCATGGTCGTATATGATTCATCCAATAGAGTTAGAACATGTTTTACGGTAATGTAATATTATTATAATATTATTTTTTACCCTTATTTAATGGATTTACCATTTAACCAAGGTAAATAAAATAATTACCGAAGTAATTATTCAAAATGTATAAATGTAAAAGTTACCTATTTACACAATTTGTACCTATAGATTCCAATTATAGAATCCAATTTTCTAAATTCAAAACACATAAGTTGAAGAAATTAATTTAATATTAATTCTCGTTGTGAAAATAAATAACGTGTTTTTAAGTAACAATAACTATCAAAAGATTGATAGTTTCTTATCTCCAGTATAAATGTGACATTACTTCCAATTACCGAAATTTAATTAAATGGTAAAACTATAAACTAGTTATAATAAAAAAAACTCAGTAATATAATTTAGCACTATAAGTTATTTTGATTAAAAAAGTTGTATTTATTAAAATTAAGTATTTTTTACTATTCATCAAAAACTGAATGTTTTTAGAAAAATACAAAATATTCACCCTAGGCTAATTTTAATATTCTGAATGAAAAATTGAAGTCCATCTTTTTATTTATAAATTTATAAAATTTGAAAAATTGGGTATTAATATTCATAATGATTAGTTTGATTGTTTGTGGTGTGTTGGAACGTGATGTTGTGTACAACACATGGTATTGTATTATTAAATGACAAGCTTACCGTGGAAGCATGGGGTGTTACATCATTAAATTTATTATTGAGTAAAAAAATATTTAAAAATTCCAAAGTAAAACATAGAAATTTGAATCATTTTAAATCATAATAATCATGAATGAATATAATTAAATTAAAGATAAAAATACTATTAAGTGTAAAGGGTTAATGATATAATATAAAAAATGGTTTAGTAGACACACCACATAATAGATGTAAGTGATTAGACTGAAATTTATCTCATGGATATAAAACGTGAGATGAGAATCCATTACCACTTGTTACCTATCAAGTGAAAGTCCATTAACCTCACATATAATGGGTTTCCAGATGTTACTATCATATAAAATAACCATATTAATATTTATTACATAATATATGATCCTATTATAATATCTTATTGTCCATTTGTTAATAAATTTTCAATATTTTTACTATTTTCAATGTTAAATGATATAGAATTATATTAAAATTAATTTAGAATATGTCTGTTATATATCTTACATAGGTTTATTTATTCCATCCTTTATGCATTTTATGTAAGTCATAAACGACTTATATCACTTTGAGGATGTATGTAGTCTACAATTCCTCAAAAGAAATTATCGTATTTACCCAAGATGGAGAGCATAAGGTTATAATCTAAATAAAAATTATATAATAATAAAGAAATTATAAATATCATATATATCATATAAAATATGTGTTTCCATAATAATGGCCACAATGAGAGGTGGTATGCAAAAAATAAACAATCCTAGTTTCATGAGGCTATAGTTTTTCGTACGTAGAAACAGTATGTTAGTTACCCATTAAATGGATGTGTTTTTATGTGTAGTTATAAAACATATCCTAAAAAATAATTGTATATTTAGGATACTCATGTTGTTATATAATAATATAATTATAATATATCAGGGGTTAGATAATGGAAATAAATTCGAAAAGCAAGAGAGAGGATGTAACCTCGTAATCGAGTAACTACTTTTGGTTTATTCAAAAAGGATTTATTGGAATGCTTTTTTCCCAAAGAGGGGATTTAGTGTCCTGGGGATGGATTTTGGGAAGCTGCATGTACATATATTTTCTTAACCTATGTGTTTTTAGTGCTGTGAGGAATGGGGATAGGTGGTGGCATTTTATATGGAAGGAAAAGGACTCACATGGAATTTTTGGATACAAGGTAGATGTACACAAGTTATTACCTAAATAATTCATACCAAACCAACCAAGATAAAAACTATATTGTGAGTGGGTTAAAAATTAAAATACGAAAGGTGTGGTACAATTTTATTGGTCATTTGGGCCCCTATGTTAAAGGCTTAGTCCTTTGTTAAGCTTCATTTAACCTTAATAATTGTAATTAATTTCAATTAAGAACACTAATATTTGTCTTATAAAATAATGTTGGAATTATTAGACATAATAAATTATTATGATTCAAAATATTTAATCCATTTTTCCAAATTCCAATCATATAATTTCACAAAATTGATTTAAATTTAATCTCGTAGACAGGACGATAATGTGAGTTTTAAAAGTAAAATCACCCAATGATTGATATGATTTTATAATAAATTTAGATGTGAAATTGATTCAATTTACATAAATTTTTTTAAATAATAATAATTTACTTATTTAAACTTTAAAACCAATGAAAATTATAATTTATCTTTATGAATAAATTATATTAAAAATCACTTTTGAACTAAAATTCAATATTGATAACTATTAATTAAAAATTTAATTATTTCAGAAAAATATCAACAAATCACAATAATATAATTATTATGTTTCAATTTCTAATATAGAGTTTATTTTGACATATTAAATCAGTTAAAGTGAAAAAAATAATATTTAAAATGCTTTCTCAATTAAAAGGTTGTAAAATTGACTCTATAAAATATAGATTTTTATGTGTGAAATAGGGTTTCTTCTTATCTTATGAATATAGAATAAAATGTATGAATATACAAAATATTTTATTTATTACATAACAAATATATTATATTAATTAAATTAATTTATTCAAAACTACTTTAGAAGTAGTAAAATAAAAATAATATCTCTTATTATATCCCATTAGTTCTTATTTTTATTTCTCATTAATTGGTAACCCATTAATTTATTTTCTATTTAAATATATAATTAAAATTCATAATTTATTTAATATTATTCATATACACTAACATAACAGGTAGTTTATATCATATTATAATAAAAATTAATATTTTAATGATACATTGTAACTTGGTAAAACTCATTCTTTCTTGTAACAAAAACTATTGAGGAAGGACTCTCTAACATGTAATATAAGATATTGAGGAAGGTCACTCTTGCGTGTAATTAAATATAACTCATTGTTTTAAGCAGTCAAATATAATAAATATATTTTAAATAATATATATATTATATGTTATCCTGATATTTAAGTATCTTACGCATTTTGTTTCACATTTCATACGAATTAAAAAATACATGGTTCTTTAGATTTTAGAGGAATCACACGATACATGTAGATCCTTTTGAAGCACTGTATAGGAGTCCTTATTGATACCGACATTCTTGGGTGGAAACAATAAAAAGTAAACTGGTTGAACTGATCCTTTTTTAGGAGCAATCAAAGAAGATACCATTGATTAGACATAGGATGGAGATAACACAAATTCATCAGAAATCATCTGCAAATCATCGTTGACAGTTTTTTTCACTTGTGGTGAAGTATCATGTGTTCATAGAGAATAACACTAGGTCGTTGGAATCATTATTTTGGTAATTATGTAAAGTTATCTCATTGGTATATAGGCCATATTGAGATACTTTTATGGGTTTGTGAGGTTGTATATATGTTGTATTTTCAACTATGGTTTCGTTCATTGCATAATGTGTTTCATGTATCTCAATATTAGGATTATCAAACTAATCTTGACCTTGAGATTCTATTGGGTAACATTTTCTGATAGATAGATACTATGTTGTCTCATATTCCCATAAAGATTATAGATAGGTAAGAGAAATTAATGTGTGGGAAAATCATTGGTCTAGTATAGGTTTATTGGAAACAAGGTAAGATATAGGATTAATTTCAGGGACATGAAAATGAAATGGTAGAGTAGTGGATTGAACACATTTAGTTCAATTGTGGTTCTCTACTTTCTAGGCATAGATAGACAAATGGTGGGGAGATTGTAGCACATCCAGTTTCTATTACATGACCCGTTATTTATGTATTTTATGTATATAATGTTATTGGGATAATTATTAGGAGGTTCAGATGATTTTTGCCTTTTTTTAGTAATTTTATAGAGGTGAATAGGTTAATCACAGTTAGTAGAAACTGTGTAACAACTCCTAATAAATCATGTAACTGAAACTGTGTGCTAAAGGTAGGTGCATAGTTTTGCACATATTTATTCCAAATCATACGACTTCCCAAGAGAAACCATGAAATCATGGACAGTGAGGGTTTTTAGTTTTGATTAATGATTTTTATAACCATCAAATCCAACCATGCGAGGTGTATTTGGAGGTAGTTTCTAGCACATAATTCGCACACAGTTTTCATAACCTTTAACTATTAAAAATTAGATCCAAATTTTGTGTATGGGATTTGATTTACCAACAAACTAAATAGTACCTTTCCTAAATAGACTGTGACACAAATTTTTCTTCCTCTGAAGGTAGTGAAGACCATTCATCTTGATCTCAAATAGATAACTAAGAGAATATATTTATGTTAAATTAAATATTTTTGGTTATGTTCTCGTTCTTTTTTGACTTCCATATATTTATTATTCTTCCCTACTGTGAAATTGTGTATCTTAACGTTTGGGTACATATCTATGTTGTTTGTTTTCAATAATGTTGTTTTATTATTGTATTAGATAAAGGAAACATGATAAATTGATGAATAATGATGATCTGAGCCATATTTTTGATGTTGTTTGATTGTCCATCATTTAAAACTATGTTTTAGAGGAATGTGGATTTACCCTAGACTTCACTTGATTATAACATGAATATTATTTTAATTTAATTTAATTGATTTAATTGTAAAATATATTTGTCATTCTTGGTGGAAACCCTTTCTAAGAGACTATTCTGTGAGATTATGAAATTGGATGGTTTGGGGGAATTTATTTTGCTTTAGGATTTTAATGTTAATTTTTTTAAAATTAGTGTTGGCCATTAAATCATCGTAAATTATTCATCTATAATAGTTTTTAATAGAACTATGTTTTTACTAAAATTAATATTAATGTATTTTGGAATACATGTTTTGTGTGTGTTCATGATCATTGGGATCTGATAAGGGTGTGAATTTCCCGTGTAAAAATGGGATACATAACGTCATGATGTTTCCCTCATCAAAAGTGTTCACCAATTGAATATTTGGTGTATGGATGACTAATCGGCCGTTAGTATATTCTGCTTCGTGGTTTACATAGATGTGATGATATGTGTGGTTGTGTGAATGTGTGGAAATGAATGGGTATTCCAAAATTTAATTTGATAAATGGATTTAAAGACTTGTTTAGTTATTTTCTGTGGAAAAATAGTTTTTAACATTAGGTATTTTAAATTTAAATTTTCAAATAGTTTTATATTTATTTATATAAATTTTCTTTTTATATCTTAGTGGCTTGAGTTGGTACCTTAATGGGGGAAATTATATATAGTATTATACTCACCCACTTCTTGGGATCTCATATGGGTTTGCATATATTTTATATCATGAAACCAGTTAAAGAAAGGTATCTCATTTATTTATTGATTAATTGTGATACCATGGGAATGAATATTGAAGTTGGAGCTTTGATCATGGTTGGTGTTATTGAGTTCATATATTTTATTTATTTTTTTTACCTTAATTTCTAAATTTTACTCTTAGAGATCAATATTTTGGGTATGGATTTCATTGGGTTTTATTTCAGTACTCATGCATCATAAAATGGTATGTTTTTATTTATTTTTGTTTGGTTTTATTACATTAAAATGGAATATCATCCCCTGGTTTTCTATGAATCCCTTATCATTTATTGTTTTCCTTTGGTCATGGAAATGTTTCCTAAGGCCAACTAGCATAATCATCACTTCTCAAAAAAAATAGGGGAATGATGTTGAAAATATTGACATAAATTTATATATTAATATAGATATTAATATGTATATATATAATATATATGTGTGTCATATAACTATTAATTAACTAGATTTTACTGCTGAATTATAATTATGTTTTTAACTTGTTTGTGTGTTTTTATATATGTTTGTATGTTTGTATATGTGTATGTATGTTTATGTGAGTGTTACATCTCAGGTAAATAAAGAATATGAAATTTTAATATTTATTAATATTTTCAAATTAATTATTAATTTTACATTAAATGGGATGATATGTTTACTGTCATACCTGATACACAACAACACGTTTCATTGAAATCATACGAAGCACAAAAAGTTGAGTTCTACTAAAAAATAATATATTATTAATATTATTTTAAATGATAGTTAACACCTAGACATATTAATTGAAGGAATTAATAGATATAACTACAAAAATATTATACATGTTTTTTAGGTAATTTTACATTTATCCAACAAAATTTAGAGACTTAAAATGTGAAGGAATCTAGTTAACTTGAAAATGTTGATTTACCGCATTTTAATGGTGAACCCCCCTAAAATCTAGTTTTGATCACTTTTATATGTTATTTTTTAAAAATAAAATTCTTCATTAGAATAAAGACATCAAAATTAACTTTGGGTAAAATTTTGGTATTTTTCTGATAAAATTCAATTTTTGATGAATAGTTTAAAATGCTGTATTTTATTTTGAAACTATCTTTTAAAATATTTTATTAATATTGATAAATAATCATTTAAATAAGTTTAAATTTGTAATTATGTTATATTTTAAACATTAAATCCAATTTTGGTCATTTAAATTAATTTTACAATGAAATTGGGCATAAACAAGTGTCAATATTTTGATAGTTAATATTTCTCAAAAAACACGCTTTTTGTTTTTAAAACAAGAATTAATTTTAAATTAATTTTTCCAACATATATGTTTTGAATTTGGTAAAATTGAAATCATTTTTTAATTCACATTATCCAATATAGATTAGGATGATGATTTGGTAGCTTTCTAAAAAACATCAATTTTCGATGACTAGTGAAACCACTAAGTTGTAATTAAAAATTGACATTTTCATTTAAATAAATGTTTACCGCTTCTGTAAGTTGAATTTTTAAAATACAAAATACATGGTTGTTATTAGTACGTAATATTTGGTTCAATAAGATGAAAATTATTATTGGTGAATAGTTCCTTTTGACTTTTTTTTAACGCGATTAAAGGATAATAGAGAAATTCAAGGTAAAAAGAATATTATAATAAAACAAAATTAACATAAAACTTGTCTTAACCTTATTGGATTAGTCATGGCCAACCATCGGAATATTAGGGATGATTTTGGGACCACTTGGAGAAACTTAACAGTAATAATGACACTTTATTTTAATTAACATAAAGTAAAGTCAAAAATGACAAAAACAATTATCTTTTTGTAAATTAATTATTACATAGGGTTATATAAGTTATCTATTCGACCATAAATATAATTCGGAAATATAATATGATTTATTACATCATGGTAATTTTTTTAATAATTTTTACACATCAAATAAATTAAATTATCTATGACACAATAGTGATGCAGTGTTGACCTAATTAATAAAAGATTTAAATATTTAAGAATATAAATATTAAAATAATGTCCCAAACCTATCAAATTATTATTGGAAGATTTTATTTAGACCATGATTCATCTTATAATTGTGTTTAATATGTTTTGGATCTTTATAAACCGAAAAAAATTATATAATAAAATAATCTTTTTACACTTTCCTAAAGAGCCTCACCCCTATTATAAAATGCCCACACCTCTAACCCATTACTCACATATCTCAGGACCCTTCTCTCATCCATCCCCTGCCAAAATAAGTTCTCAATATCCCTCTCCTCCACCTAGAAGCCTTACCTTTTTCATAGAGCACATCAATAATTCCTTTTGGTTCTAACCGAAGGGAGATATCTGAATTAAGGGTAAGAGTTTCTCTAAAGTTATTTTCTTTTATTTTACTTATCTAACCCCTAATTTTTTTTATTATATTCATTTATAAAAAACCCAGTATGCTAAATATACTAAAATGTTTTAATAAATATTATTTGAACTATAGTTACACAGACCTCTATCTAATGGATAAATAATATACTGTATTTGTGAATGGAAAACTAACTCTTCAAGAAACGATAATTGTTCAATTATCTCTTACTACATCTCATGGTGGCTGTTATAAAAAAACTACATTTACATATTATATATATTATTTTAATGTTTTACTTATTTTTCGGTATTTTTCATTTATAGAACACCATTATGGTTTCCATTATGGGTAAACACGATAATTTCATTTGAGGATGTGAAGACAACAGCCCCCTCAACGTGATATGACCCATTCATTCCATCTGTGGGATGTAAAAAAGGATAAAGTTAATGAAATTATATATTATATTATACTGTAAATATAATATGTCATTGTATCATTATGTTTTTATCCCATTAAATACAAATTATAAATGAAAGTAGCGTTTATTTGTACGTACAACTTACCGTCTCCATAAACGATTCATTTCATTTCTTAACTCTAAATGTTATGTAATATTAATGATAAATATATATACTAGATATATATGATATATATGATATATAAATTATGAATATAATTCTGGAGATTATGGAATCTTGACCACATTGACAACTTGTAATTATAAGGTGTTCATTTCTGACGCAAGTATCAAATATCGACAAAACAACAATTATTAACATAAATGATTACATAATGTTTGTAACATAGTAATAAGTGATATAAAAGGAATAATAAAATTAAAAAAAATCTTAATAAACTAAAAATTAACTTAAGTTTATTATTCAGGAAGAACAAGGAACAAATGAGTCATGCCAGACACGAGGTATGGGGTTTATTATGTCACTTTTAATTCTGTAAGATTTCCATTGATATTCACTTATTTATTTCATGTGGTGTATTGTGTAATAACATATGATATATATTATAATGATTATATTTATATTCATGGTATTATGTGATTCGTTTGGTTTTTATTAGCTTTTTTTATAGGACTTGATTGATTACCACGTGGTATGGGTTTTTAATCTCACTTTTTATTCCCATGAGATTCCTTCTATATTAGCCTTTATTTATTTTTATGTGGTGTATTTACTACTCATGATTGTATTTTGGTGGTAATATACTACATGTTATACGAATTTACATCTTCATTTTATGATCCTTCTTTCATGGGGTGTATGTTTCATATGTTACCAAATCAGTAAGAGAATTTCAAATTTCAATTTCCCCTCATTGGGATTTATGTAAACATCATTGATTATTTTACTTCAAGATTATGTATAAAATCACTATTTAATTACTTATGTAGTAATTTCCTCTCCCCTATATGGGGATATACTTCTGATACACATAATCAATCCATCGATAATTTCTTAGGTCATCGATATGGACATGATAAGAGTAATTTTAACTCAATTTCCATTCATTATGTTAAACATCCAAGTAATTGGTGTTGTTTTTACAAAAAAATATATTTGTGAATGTTCTAGGATTTATATAAATTGAATACCCAATAATAGTCAGTGTATCTATATTTTTCACACATTATTATGTTTTTTATTCATCCTTAATCTAAGGATACAGTTTTTATAAGTGATTTTGTCTCAATTTACATTCCATTGATACATCATTGCTGTTATGCACCCATTCACTCTTATATGGTGTATATACTCTCCTATTTTATATTATAACATGAATCACATTATTCTCATGATATTAGGAAGTTATGATTCAATGTTATTCCCCAATTAATTTTATTCAATAATCTCTCATTTTGATAAAAACTCTTTACCTAAAATATCATTTTAAATGTTTTAAATATTTATTCCACTAAATCTTTATCATAAATGTCCATGTTTTAAAAATGGTTTTATGGATTTATTTATATAGGAATTAATGATTTAAAATTATAATTTATTTAAATGTGTCAATGTTTTATGGGAACATGGATTAAAAAATATATTTATTAAATGTTATAAATGGTGTTGAAAATGGTTTGACAAAGCATTAATTGTATCTACATCTTAAAATGATATGTTGTTATTGAAATGTAGAAATATTATATATACATTATTCTTGTTTAATGTGTTATGAATATTTTATGTTTCTAGGGAATTGTTTACGTATATGGGGGGTTCTGTTATATACCTAGGGAGGGTGAGTCCAAGATAGATCTCCAATGCATTGCGGAACGTGATGGAGGTAAATGTTAATGTTTCCCCTAAGAGATTTAGGGAATATAATTTTATGAGTATTCCAACATAAAACCTTATATAGTAGTGACATCTACAATGTAAGTATATTATGTATTCCATATTTTACCTTTATGATTTATAATTTTCATGTGTTATTCATAAATTTTATTATTTCATAAGGTATGTTATTAGAGAAAATTATGGTTTCATTATTTTGTATTTATTTTTGGGATAATGTTTTCATTCCTTATTTTATGTCCCTTAATGAGCTTTTTATGCTCATCCCCAGTTTTTGAAATGTTTTCCATTGGAATTAAAGAAGAATAAGGGTCAAGGATGTTATCAATGAAAATCCATGTTGTCCAAAACTTGGTAAAAAACATGTTTCATTTTTATTTTAGGAAAAAAATTTGACACTGATTAGTAGTGTCTAATTGTTAAATTCAAGTTTATATGTAATATTTATGGCCTAATTCTATAAAACACTACACCTGAAAATATCCTCAATGTGTATTATTCATTTAATTTAAGATTATGTAATGTTTATGGCTAGGACCTTGTAGTTGGTATCAAATGACGGTTTTGATATCTTTAGTGGTTTGAGTGTTCTTTAAGCTTATTTGACATTTCTAAAATGGTTAGGATTTTAGAAAGATTAATAGTTGTTTTAGATAATGTGAATGAGTTTAAGATAACATGAATATGTATATCTTTGTATTTACCCAACTTATATGATATTATATGATAATTTTACTGATATACTCACACTTACCATTTTGGTTTTAGTAACTGCAAGGATCTAGAAAGAACCAAAGTAACAATAGATGTGAGGAAAACTATGATGGATTTATGAATGATAAAAATAATGAAATGGGAGTGGATATGAGAAATATTGTGGTTATTCTCAACCAACTATCTGGAGTCATGATTTACCATGTGAAATTGGGTGATTTCTATAAGGCATCATATATGCGAGAAACAAATTCTTGTGTATGTTCATGTAATAATAGTAATGGTAGGTATATTCAAAAACCTATGTGTCATGGATTTGGACAGAAACATATTGGAAAATGTTTCAAAGTGACGAGAAGATGTTATATATGTGTAAGTGAAAGTCAAAAAGCAAGAACATGCCATGAAAAAATAAAGCATCTAGTTGACTCTAGGAATGGGAAAGAAGTTCTTTTTGAAGGATCGATTGAATGTTTTACATGTGGTTTGCATGGTCATTATAAAAAAAGATGTCCTATAAATATGGATTGGTAATGGGATCACCAGGATCATACAAATATATGTTTACCAATACCTAATGTCATTCTAATTGAGGATGAGGAATCTGGCAATGACCAATGAAAGGTAGGGATTATTTTATAACTGATGTTTAGACATTATGTAATTTTAGGATATGATTCATGATTTTGTTTGTATGAAAGAATTATTTAAGAATACGTTGTAAAGGAATTGTTAATGGATCATGAATAATGGTAAATGAGTAAAAATTCAACATATAAGGGATTCAAGAGTTATGGTAGATTTTAAGATAGTGAAATGGTTAAAAGTATTAAGGATATTTTGATGATCGGATTACATTAGAATACTTTTTATAGTATTTTTAACCTTGAAGATTGATATATAAAAATTTTATTCAAGGAATAATTATCTTTTATTTTGTATATATAGTTATAAAGATCCATTTGGGATTACATGATCCTTGAATTTGAGGCAATTATAGGTTCATACATTTTGGGATTCAAAATGAATTTTATTAGATAACCTTTGGGGTAAAAATATGTTATGGTTGTTTTGATGAATTTATCTATTTTTGGGGAATGTTTTAAAATTTTATTTTTTTTAAAAAAGGACAACATGAAGACTGTGTGACATCTCGTCGTGTTAGACAAAGCTACATGAATCAAACACCAAACCAAAGTGAGACTAGGATTTATCGTCTACCACTGGACTATGTGAAGTACCTGGTTAGTATGACTAATACATTTTTGCTATATGATTTTATGAATCATGATTAAGTTGATTTTTGTTTATATATGGAAATGATTAACCAATAAAGCAGAATTTTTTATTAGGTTAATTATATTTCAATATGAGACTTTAAGAGTAACTAATGTTATTTGGAGATAAATGTTAAGATTTATCTTTGAAGACTATGTGGTTAAATCCTTCTGAGATTTCGGTTTCAATCCTTTTTTTGATTATTTTGAAGAATTTTATGGATAGTGGTATATTGAATGGTATTTATTGAACGTTGGGTATTGATTGAAAAATATTGGAGATTAAGAGTAGTTGTACTTTTTATAAAAGATTTTCCTTTTTGGGGATTATCTGATCTTCTCCTAACAATTTGGGTTTTGGTTAATGTACAAAGAAATGGAAAAAATATAGTTTATATTTTTTGGATTATGATATTCTCTTGATGTTAATTATATATATTTTAATGTGAATAAGTTATATTGAGTACTCATCAATTTGAGAAAAGATGTGTTTGTGTTATAAATCTAGTAAAGTATGAAATTCTGCATGACAAGTAAGTGTGTTTCCTTATTTTTTTAGTTAAGATCATAAATAACTTCCTCAATATAATGAAATGTAACATAAAAAACATTGTCTGTTAAGGTTTCCTATTGGGGAATCAATGATTGTTTAACCCATCACATGTTAGTGATTTTCTGGTGGTTAACATTCTCTTAATCATGTTTTCTATCATACTCCATCAAAACTTGATTGTTTGTTTTCTCTTCAATATCCATGTTTTACCTTAATCATGTTTGGTAACTTTTATATTTTCATTTTGAAAAAATAATATTCTTCCCTAGAATCAGGACATCAAAATTCACTTTGGGTAAAAAAAATTATTTTTCATATAAAATTCAATTTTTTATGAATATTGGAAAATACTATATTTTATTTCAAAACTACCATTTAATCAAATATATTTTTATGGATATATTATCTTTTCAATTTGGTTTAAAGTGTAATTAGAATATATTTTTACCTTTTATTCCAATGTTGTTCATTGGAATTAAATTCACTTTGAAATTTGGCATAATCAATTGTCACTCTTTTGTTAGTTAATATTTCATACAAAACACGCTTTTTGTTTTGACAATAGGAATAAATATTAAATTGATTAATCCAACATATATGATTTTAATTTGGTCAAATAGACATATTTTTTTAATTTAGAATATCAAATATATCTTAAGTAGAAATTTTGGTAGTATTTTGAAAAACTTCAATTTTCGATGAATAGTGACATCACTAAGTAGTAGTTAAAAAGTGACTTTTTCATTTTAATAAAATGTTACCACTTTTGTGAATTTAATTTAGAAAATCGGACATACATTTTTTTATTAAAAAGTTAAATGGAGTTCAATAAGATGAATAGAATTTTTGGTGAATAGTTACTTTTGACTTTTTTACCCAGATTAAAGATAAATAGGGTAATTTAAGGTAAAATAATATCATAATAATACAAAATTACGTTAAACCTTTTCATAACCGTATTATATTAGAAATTTCCTTTGTGAGAATATTTTGGTCTATTTTGTGACCCCATGGATCCACTTAAGAGTGATAATGTCACTTTATTTTAATTAACTTAAAGTAAAGAAAAAAAGGACATAAACAAATATTTTTTAGTAAATTAATATTTACACAGGGTTATATAATTTATCTTTTTTACAAGAAATTTATTTGGAAATAATAATAATTTCCCATATCATGGTATTTTTTAGACATCAAATAAATTAAATTATTTATGACACAATAATGATGTCGTGTATACCTCATTATTAATAGATCTAAATAAATAAGATTATAAATATTAAAATAATTTTCAAAACCTATAAAATTCATATTATATTATTTAATTTAGACCATGAGTCATCTTATCATAATCAATAATAATTTTTTGTCCTTTATAAAATGGAAATCATTTTATAATAAAATAATATTTTTTACATTTTCCTAAAGAGACCTTTCTCCCGCTTATTAAAAGACCTCGCCTCTAACCCATTACTCACACCTCTAAAACCATTTGTATGTTCCAAGCCCAGTTCAAAAAATCTCTCAAGGACCCTATAATCCACCTAGAAGCCTTACCATAGGCAGAAGTCACTTCAAGAAATCATTTTAGTTCAAACTGATGGGTGTTACACGAATTAAAGGTAATTGTTTCTATTAAATTAATTTCTTAAATTTAACATCTCCAACCCCTAAACTCATTTCAATATTTTCCTTTATAAAAAAAATAGAATCTTAAATATACTAGGATTTTTTATGAGAATTATTCGATCTACACTTACACACACCTCCATTGAATGGGTAACGAAAAAATTGTTTCTATGGATGGAAAACTAACGCCTCATGAAATGATGATTATTCAATTATCTCCTACCACCTCTCATGGTGGCCATTATGATGGAAATATATTTATATCTGATTAATATTATGTTTATGTTTTCTTTATTCTTATGTACTTTTCATTTGTAGCATACCTTTATTGATTCTATTATGGGTAAACGTGATAATTTCATTTGAGAAAGTGTGGACTATCGCCCTTTCAAAGCGATATAACTCATTCAAGCCATACGTGGGATGTATAAAGGATAGAGTTAATGAAATTATATATTATATTATACTGTAATTTTAATATATATATTTATCATTATGTTTTTTTTCATTAAATATGAAATATAAATGAAATTATCCTTCATGCGTTCGTACAGCTTTCGGTCTCCATGAATGGTGCATTTCATTTTTTACATATAAATGTTATTTAATATTATAAATACATATATATAATTAATATATATGATATATATGATATATAAATCATGAATATAATTCTAGAGATAATGTACCCTTGACCACATGGATAACGTGTAATTTTAAGGTGTTCATTTTTGACACAACTACCAAATATCGACAAAACGACCATTATTAACTAAAATGATTACATAATGTTTATAAAATGGTAATAAGTGAAATAAAACGAATAATAAAATTTAAAAAGGTTCATAATAAATTATAAATTAACAAAAGTTTATTATTCATGATGAACAAGGAATAAACAAGTCAAGTCAAACACAGGGTAAGGGGTTTCTTGTCTCACATTTAATTCTGTGAGATTTCCATTGTTCACCACTTATTTATTGCATGTGGTGTATTGTGTACTTAAATTGGATAAATATTATCATTATTATATTTATATTAATTTTATTATTTGATCCATTTTGTGTTTATTAACTTTTCTTCATACGAATCGTTTGATTACATCGTGGTAAGGGATTTTAATCTCACTTTTTATTCCTGTGAGATTCATGCTATATTTTCCCCTATTTCCTTTTCGGGGGTGTATGTACTGCCCATGATTATATTCATGGTGTAATATACATTATTTTATTAGTATTAACATATTTATTGTATGATCCTTCTTCCATGGGGTGTATGTTTCATAAGTTACCAAATCAGTAAGGGAATTTCAAATTTCAATTTCCACTCCTTGGGCTTTATGCATACTTCCTTGATTATTTTACTCCATGATTATTTGTGGAATCAGTATTTATTATTTGTGTAGTAATTTCCACTCCCCGTTAAATGGATATACTTTTGATACACGTAATCACTCCATCGATAAATTATCATGTCGTCGATATGAACATGAAACGAGTAATTTTAACTCAATTCACATTCAATGAGTTAAACATCCATGTAATTGGTGTTGTTTTTAAAATATATATATATGAATGTTCTCGGAGGGATTTACACTAAATATACAATTATATTGAGTTTATTTATATTTTAACCACATTATTTTGTAATTAATCTATCCATAATCTGATGATACAGTTTTTATAAGGGATTTCGTCTCAATTTACATTCCATTAAGACATTATTGTTGTCATGCTCCAATTGACTCTTATATAGTGTATATAGTATCCTTTGGAATATAAAAACACTAATCCCTTTATTCTCATGATTTTATGAATTTATAATACAGTCTTATTCCGAAATTAATTATATTCAAGAGTCTCTCATTTTGTTAAAAACTCTTTAACTAAAACATCATTTAAAATGTTTTAATGATTTTTTATTATATATCATTATCATTAATATCCATGTTTTAGAAATGGTTTTATGGATTTATTTATATGGTCATTAATCATTTCAATTGATAATTTATTTAAAAGTTTCAAAATGGTATGGGAATCAATGATTTAAAAATCTCTTTATTAAATGATTTAAATGGTTTCGAAAATTGTTTGATAAATCATTTATTGTATCTATATCTGGAAATGTTATGTTGTGGTTGAAATTTGGAAATGTTATATTTCTTTATTATTTTATAATGTTTTATTAATATGTTATTGCTCATCGGAATTGTTTATGTATATGGGTGGTTCCGTGATAAACCTATGGTTGCTGAGCCAGAGATATCTCTCCAATGCATTGGGTAACATGATGGATGTAAACGTTATTGTTTCTCCTAAGAGATTTATGGAATATACTGTGATGGGAATTCCATCATAACTCCCTACATGGTTGTGATGGCTATAATGTTTGTATTTTATGTATTATATAAGATAACATTATGATTTATGATTTCTATCTGTTATTAATAAATGTTATGATTTCATGAGGTATGTTATGATTGAAAATTATGGTTTCTTCGTTTTGTATTTATTGATGGGCTAATGTTTTCATTCCTTATTTTATATCCCTTACTGAGATTTTTATGCCCGTCCCAAATTTTTGAAATTTTTTCCATGAGAATTAAAGATGAATAAGGGAAAAGGATGCGATCAAGCAAAATCCATGATGTCTAAATCATTGCACTAGACATGTTTCTTTTTTTATTTAATGAAAAAATCGATACTTAGTAGTAGTTTCTAATTGTAATATTCATGTTATTATGTAATAGTTATGGCCTAATTCTCTAAAAGTCTAAACCTAAAAAGTTAAAAAATTTGAATTATTCATTTAATTTAGGATTATGTAATGTTTAAGGCTATGCCTTTATAGTGAAAACATATATGTATATATATAATAAAATCCATTCATTTTTATAATCCACATTTTAAAATGTGGGTAAGTGAAAATTATTGACAATTTTAAATGATTTCTTATTTAAACATGATTTCTTTGGAAAATTCACCAAATAAATTATTAGTTACATTTTAAAACCCAACTAAAAAAATGTTACATAATTTTAAATGTTTAAAAAACACTTCTAATTTTAAAATTAACTATCTATTAAAACAATACTAAAAAGTGTGTCTAATATAATATTTATTGATGTTTTTTAGAAAACACTACTAAAAAACATAACATTTTTTATATTATTGATAGTATAGATTTGGGTTTATTTAGTGATAGAAAAAAGTACAGATAAATGATGATTCTATCTGTACTAAAAAAAGAATTGATAAGGAGTACATTTTTGTAGTGAAAAAAGTTCTCATAAAATAACAAATTTATTTGTGCTCTTTTAACATGCATAATGGCCATATTTTTCACCACTAGTTAAAGCATAAATAAAACTAAATCGATCATGCATGAGTCCCACATCTAACTTTTTGATAATTGATCACCTATTTTTATTTTGTGGCATGACATGACCATACCAGAAGCTTGCTAATAGGATGGGATCCTCCATAGAATCCTCACACACATATATGGGCCCATACCTACATTTATGAGTCCTCACGAGCCTTGTCCCACCCAATGATCTCTGTAGAATTTTCCCCACCTTGTCCTTAGCGGATATTCCATGATAGACTACCTAAATGGCCAAACCTTCTGGTTGATGGCCACCTAAATTAAAAATAATAATTAATTAAATTCTTATTTAATATATAAAAAAATATTGATATATATGAATATATCATATATATATATATATATATTAAATTCTTGTATTTTATTAATATTTTTTCACATTTATTTGTTTCAAATGTTTATTTATATTTATTTATTTCTAATAATTAAATTATTATTTCGTATATAAATATGTATATTGATATATATAACAATATATTGATATATGTAAAATACCAATATATATTGACATATATTAACAACCAATATAATAAATATATATATATATATATATATATATGATTGAAATAAATAAATATATATAATTCAAATTGTTATTTATTATATAATTAAAAATGTAATAAATTTCAAAAATATTATATTTATAATTAAATAAGTAATACATTTTTTATAATGAGTAAAAATGAATAAATTAATAAAATAACTATTATACAAATTAAAAAATTAATATAATATTAATTACCTTATATATATACTTATATCAAATTTATTAAATTTTATTATAAAAAATTCATTAATAAAATTCATAATTTTTTTTCATTTAATCTTTTTAATATAGTTGTAAATTTAATAATTCATATAAAATAATTTTTATTGAAACATATATTCATGTGGATTCATGAGATAGACCCGAACACCACACAAATTTTATATAATTAAATTTATTAATCTGAATATATATAGTTAAAAATTTTATATTAATTATATATATATATATTTGAATAATTACTATGATATTTATAATGATGAAAAATGAATAAAATTATTAAATACATAATATATTAATTAAAATAACTAATATAATATTCATTACTATAATGTAATTAAATAATTAATATATTGGTTAAATACTTAATATAATCAATAAATAACCAATATATTTTTTATATACTTAATATAATAAATAAAGAATTAATATACAATTTATTTCTATATATATTATTTATTTTTTAGAATAATATTATTCATTTTTATTAATTATAAATAGTATATTAATCATTTAATTATATATATATATATATAATTACATTTCATTCATTTTTAATATGAATTCATTTAATATAATTTATTCATTGATTATTTTAAGTGTGTGATTCTATTTTTTATTTAATTTACAGATTTTAAATAAAAATTCGTTAAATAATTTTATAATTCATTTATTTTTAAATTATTTATATATAATTATTGAATAATATATTTGATATTATTTTAATTTAATCATTTTCATTTTTTCATTTTTCAATATTTTTTTTAATTTTACCCAGTTTCTAATATTTATTTATACATGTTTTTATTGACATTTTTTTAATATGATAGTAATTTATATAATCAATATGTATTCATTTCCATTTTAGCATATACAAATATTAATTAGTAATTTTTAAAAATCTTCAATATAATTTATAATTATCATTTATTTTTTTCAGTTTATTCATTCTACTTATTATTTATTTCGTTAATATACACTACATATTATATAATGTCATTATTTATTTGTAGATATTTCAAACATATAGACACGCACACAAGCAAAAATTAATTTCACACACTCAAATATTTACGTAATTAATGAAATCTTATATAGATAACACACACCTAATATTTATGTCATTTGTACAAATATTAATAATCATTTTAGAATTTCATATAGTAACACAGCATATTTAGTTTATTTTTTTTAAATAATAAATTTTATTTATTCTTTTTTCATATAATGTCTTTAGTATTATTTTTTCAACTCTTATATATTTTATTTGTTTTGAATTTAATGATTTTATATTATTTATTTAATATGTTATTAATATTTTCAATAAATATTGATCTTCTTTTCAATATATATTAATATTTTTTTAATAATACATATAATTAATATAACATATCTATTTTTTAAATAATTTTAATGTATATTCCATTATAATAATTCAATCCCGATCATTATTAAAATTTATGCATTTAATATTATATATTCATTAATATTGTTTAAAATATATTTATATGTATACTTTTATATATGAATATATTAATAAATTTATATTTACTATATTTAAATAATTGTTTTTTATAATTAAAAATAAATTATTATAAGTTTTTTAAATCAATTGTTATGAAATTCTAAATAAATAATTATATTTCATAATTATTAAATTTTAATAAATATATTTAAATAATTTCTATAATTACTATATTTATATTTATATTATATATATAATATATGATTATATAAATATAATAAAAATTATATTCATATATTTATAAATTTATTAACAATTATTTTTATTTATAATTGAAAATATAAATATATATCTATACATATATTTATAAATAAATATTTAAAAATATTTTAATATATTTATAAATAAATAACTATAAATTTATTTATTTATTCATAATTTTATACATTTAATTTTATTAATATTATTAATTATATTCTTCAAATTTTATAGATTGGTCTTTATCGGTGCTTTTATTGTGACTATAATCAGGTATTGTGTTTGTACTAAAAAACCCCACATTATCATCACTTTTTTGAAAGAGCTGATAAAACCTTTCTGGATTTTTTATATAGAACCCTAACTGAAGGGATTTACCTCACATCATTGAAGTAGTCATGGATGTTCATCTCTGATTCCCCCTCCCCCCGACGTTCTCTCTGAAAAACTCTATCAAATCTAATATGTTATAATTTCTCTTGCTCTATTTGTTTATCAATGTTGTCTATCACCTATCTCATGCATTCATGACCGAAAGCACACTCTATTTTTATGTGATTTTTTTTCTTGTTTTCTTCTACCTCACCTCTATTTCATCAGATCTAGTGACCACCCACTGTTGCAAAGAAACCCTATGGAAATAAAACTTTCCCCATCATTCACTCACTTGGCCTACTGACGTAGCAAGCCTTCCCCCAATATTTATTTTTAATTTTTTGGGTAGTTATATTTTTATATGTATTATTCAAAGGTTTAATTTATACTTTTTATAAAATTATTGATTCTTCTTACCTTGATTTACAACATAATATAGTTTTTTTACTATTAATTTCAAAAATCATTTAAAAGGAAGAATGAAATATTGAGGTTTGGAAATTCAAAAATATGTCGGTAATTAAATTTTAATTTTTTATGATGATTTCTATGAAATGGGTATGTATATGATCAAGTGAATTGGTTTTGAAAATTAATGAAGATAGTCAAGTATTAAATGGAATTTATTTTTTAAGTTATTACTTGATTTAATGGAAAAATAGACATTTTTTGTGAAAATAAAAAATGAATTAATTTTTTTAGATGTAAAAATTCGAATATTTTATTTTAAATATAAACACAATGTTTGATTTAGCTTATTTATGATTTGAGTGACCAATTATATGTGTTTTAAATAGGGTTTTATCATTTGGATTATTTATGGTATTTTGGAATTGATCGTGTTAATATATAAGGTTTTAGTAATAACATTTTTGATATCCTACTATAAGGTATATATCATGTTTCGATAGAGTTGAAAGGGTATGAGGTATTCTAATTATTTGAGGGCACAAAGTAATTTTTTTATTTAAAATATATTAACCTTAAATTATGATAAATAGTTATATACTGTACGTGTCAATTCCTATGGTGATTTAATTTTTTTTAGAGTGTTCCATTTTTTTTATTAAAATAAGACTCCTAGGATAGATGGTGTTGTGATTTTTTCTCTGTTAATATTAATGTTTTGAAAATGAATTTTCAGAATCGATTTCATATCATGTTACCTTAACTATGAAGGGGGAAAAGGAAAATTTTAATCATCGTTTGATGTGTGTGGAAATATATACATTTTAAATTCATATTTTTTCATGGTTTCAAATAATCTACAAAGAAAGAGTGTAAGATGAAATCCAAATTCACTTTTGGAATCAATAAAAGATTTATACCTTCATTCCATAAAATTATTATATCATTGAACTTGTGTTAAAATCTGGAGATTACATGATATTATATATTCAATGGAATGATATTCTTACATAAATTTAGAATTACATGTCACAATTAAATTAAAATAGTGAACAAGAATGTTTAAGGGAAGTATTCTATATGATAATAAATATATATATATTCCAAAATATATATTACCAGCTTTTTTTCTACAAGACATGTAATCAAGAACCAGGACCAACAAACACATGTTTACCCCATGTGTTTCTTTTCATGTCACCCTTGTGTAATATGAATACTTGTCAGAAATCATGACCGCTAACATTTAAATATTGGGTTCCACTTATTAAAATTTTATATATCATTCTTCTTTGATTATGTATAACTTAAATATATTTATTTATTTATTATACATAATTAAAACATTACGATCCTAATAGTATAGATATTAATCCAAAATTAATGATAACTAATGAAATGTCAATAGAGAATGAAGATGGTGTTAATGTGTTCGTCAAGTTTTCAATATAGCTTGCATACTACCCTTATCAAATAATTTTAATGTTAACATTGTTTTTTTTATGAAAAATTAGTCTTGAATTGTTGGAATAAAATTTTATTTGTCACAAAATAGTTCAGACCTATAAACGTTAGACTAGTCTTGCGGAAAATCTTATCATTCACACAAATTGGGATGGCACTATAGTTTATGGATCATTTGATATGAATAACAATGTAAATGATGATAGAGACTGTATGTAATAAATGAAAATTGAAATTTAACAGGACCATTGGGATTGTCCAATGTTTTTTAATAATTTAAATAGAATTTCTATCTGTCAATTGTATACATCTTTTACTATATAAATAACATTAGCAGCTTTATTGAATTTATATAATTTGATAGATTCCATATAATGGGGATACCCCAGCTTTAAAAAACTAACTGCTCTCCTAAATGATATTATACCAGAATAAAATGAATTTTCTTGTCAAACATATGGTGTTAAACGAATTATATGTTCAATGAGAATGATCTATAAAAAATATATGCTTGTTCAAATTATTTGAAATTATTTATCCAGAATAATGAATCAATCATAAAATTCACTATGTGTGTCACAAATTGATAGAAGAACAATGAATCATGTCCTTCGAATGATGTAAGGTACATTCCTATAATACAACTATTTAGAGGACAATATGGATTACAAGAATTCACGAGATAATTGAAATTGAACATAGATAAAGGATTTAATAAAGGAAAACTATGTCATCCTACAACCTCTATTTGGTAGAAGAAAATATATTATGAGTAACCTAAATTATGAAATGAGTGTGGAAACATTCATCTTTCATTATATACTGGTGGAATAAATACTTCTACTATATAAAGTAGTACTCTCAATACATTTGTAGTTATGTATGTAAGTTATAACCTTCCACTATGGTTATGCCTGACGAATAAAGACGTCATTTTTTATCTACTTATATCTAAACCAAAATATCCTGGTAATGATATTGATTTCTATATAGATCTATTGATCAAAGATCTGAAATTGGTCTGTGATATTGGTGTTACAATTTATAATTCTCATAGAAGTGAAGAATTCACATTCAGCACATTGTTTTTTGGGAAGATAAATGAATTTCTTACTTATGGAAAATTTTCATGCAATATAATTAATGGAATGTTAGGGTGTCCCATTTTTGAATAATTTAAGCACTCAATTCTATTGAAACATTTCATAGGGAATGAATTAAAAGAAATCAAAAATTTACACCTCAACGTCATATAAAATAATTTTGGATGACAGCACTTTATGGGAATAAAAAAAATTTATAAAATCATCTACACAAACTGGTGATCAAATGTTTGATAATGAAAAATATATTTCACTATTTTAGGTAATCCATTTTTGATAAATATTAGAAAATTTAGTTTTTCAAATAGATAAATATACATTGAATGACCATATTAGTGTTATTTATATTTCAGAAATTTTCTTAAGGTAATGCATGTATAAAAAAACATTTTTTGACACTATTATGGGTACATTTCTAAATGTTCTGATAAATAAAAAATATGGAATCAATGATAGGACAAACATGAATCATATTAGTAAAAGGGAAGAATTGGTATCAATGAAGGGTAAAAGGTGGAAGTTTTTTCATCTATTAGCTTACACTATATCAACAAAAGAAAAATACAAAAATTTCAGTTTTCTTTAACAGTGTAATTGTTCCACAAGGTTATTCAACAAATATAAAGAAAATTAAATCAATTATTTGACATTACATTAACCAAACAATGCTTCTGTTTCAAATCCATATGCTATAAATTTGTAGACAAATTGAAATTTACATTGAGGAATAAGGTGTTTCGTTCATATTATGTGAATTTAAATGTTCTCCCCACCATAATTATTTGATATAATGGAACACCTAGTGTTTCTCATGGTTAGAGATGTTCAGCTATGTGGTCCTGTTTATTACATATGGATATACCCCATGGAAATGTTTATATATATTTTCAAAGGGTACGTCATTAATCGACATCTGCCGAATTGTTATATTTAATAATGAAATATTATTAAAGAATTTGTTTAATTGTATTATAATTACCTATCATATAATAATTACACCAGTCTCCCAAAGCCTTGTTATATTTGATTTCCTATGGGTGAAGATATTTATGGAAGAGATGTTGTTACAATTACAATCACAAAACATGAGTATGATCTCCTTTACATTTTACATAATAGCGATGATGATGATCCTTACAGTCAACCCAACATGTTTATTATTAGACATTGGAATCAATTAAGGTATGAATGTTGGATATAAAATACACATAATTAATAGTTTATAAAATGGATTTGATATAATATATAAAATAGTTACATAAAAATATGAATTCAATTGCTGAATGAATTCAATGACTAGCTAGGGGAAAAATAAAAATGTTATATTATACACAAGTTTTGAAATTAATCTTTATATGTTCCATAAAAAGGAACACAATAACCACAATAAAAGGAAACATAGTGGAGTTATGATTGTGTCAGAAGTGATTCAAATATCCAATTCCAAGTATACAAATCCAATTTATGAAAATATATTATATTTTAACTCCACCAAGGACATATACAGGTCATATTATATTACAATTTAAGTGATTATTTTCCATTGTAAATGAGTTAACAAAATGAGTGAAGTGAATGATGATGAAATGAGATTCATTAAGGTGGATTTCAGTTTCTAACGGTATATAGATGTTCCATTAATAATGGAATCACAATTATTGAAAGTATTTGATATACTGAATCTTCCAAACAAGAACATTTCAATTTATTATTGGAAACAAAAATAACTATTGGGTCAGATCATGATGATGAAGTGGACTGGGGATTGAGAGACTCTCTATAGAGACAATTATGGTGATGAGTTCTAGGTCACATCAACTACCGTGGAACTTACACACTACATGGGGTTTAAGTCACCTCCCAGAGGACCCATATCTCAATAAATGAATGCTACATTTTCAAAACCATGTCCACTGAGTGGCAGCATTTCTAAACAAGGAGGATCTATTATAACATATTGGGGAAAAGTTGGCAGTAATTAGTATTTTTAAGATTATTGAAAAAGTGGTTTCTAAATATTCTATATTTAGTTTTATTTTTTGAAATAACATTACATTAAAATATTTGGTGTTCATTAAAAGTTGTTTCAGATATAGATGATCATATGTATATTTCTTAAGAAATTATATTAATTTAATTTTTCTATTTTGAATATGTTTTTTGGGAGAAATTTTTGTAGACTCACATGTTTTTAGGAATATAGTTTGTTAGAATGGTGTCAAGAAATGTATGAAATCAAGAATTTATTTATTTATTTTAAACAAAAAATTTGATGAATATTTTCTTTGATGAAGTTCACATCATAATTAGTTAAGTAAAAACTTTTGATCCAAGATTATTAACGGAAATTGGGAGCTATTGTGTTTGAGATTTCATTTGATCTTTAGGGTCAAAGTGAGGGCTCATGTTTTTTTGTTTACAATTGGGTGAAGACTCTTCAGAAATTGTGTGAACCTGATTGGTCATCAGAGGCTATGAACCATCGGTATGAGGAGTTTCTGAGAAAATAAATATAATAGATTTAAAGTAAAACAAGATGATGTTGAAACAAAACTATTGTGGAAGGGTTCTAGATTCTGTAGAAGTGGCAACATATAGAACCAGCCGCAGTTGAATCACATCATTGGGTGGTGACCAACTGTACCTTTTCCAAAATCTATGACCAATCCTAAATAAATACATTTATGAATGTAGTATCCATGCATTAAAATCAATGATTTAGACAAAAGATAAAATCTGTCAGATACATGATAAAAAGGATCATTCACATCATGTTTATTATTTATTTAAATTTAATTTCGGAAAAAATAAAATACTTGGTTCTTAGGTACATTCATCATTGATGATGTTTACTGTTTTTAATGACCCTTCCATATTGTCTCATTGACTTGAGAGGATCCAAACTAGAATCCCTCTAGTGGTGATCCACACATGCTCCGATGACATCTCATCGACACCACTCAATCTATGGGTTCTAGCACGGTGATGATAGTGTCTTGAATAATTCATTCTTGATCACTTGTTCTTCAGTAATGAATAACATCTCTCATTATTGAGATGGGAAGGAATAGAATTCAAGGTAGAAATTTTTTTGCTCCACAATTATCAGTTCACTGATCAGCCAGTTTGGAACATGGAACAATATACGTACTTCTCTATTTATCGACATGGGGGTTATGTTTCAATTTATAATTGCATAAGAGAAATTAAATACCTTCATATATTTATATAAAACCAATGATCATAAAAATAATACAACTTCATTACTTATGGTGCACCAAGATGTGAAAAAATATAATTATAAATAAAATTCCACGTCACAAAATAAAACCATCATTTTTATTATATTAACTTGTGCCAAATAGTTAAATAATTATTGAACATATTGAAATTAATTATTTTTATAGTGGATTGGGCTTGGCCTTCTCGAACTCCACTTCCTTTTGTAGAATACCTGATTAAATAATTATGTAATTTCTTCCCTTTAAAAAATATTTATTTTTACAAAGTAATAAAAAATTATTAAATGTTCGTTGAAATAAATAAAAATATTTTATATAATTAATTCCATAATTTTAACAGGAATAAAATTATTCCATGGAATTGAGAATAAATTAATTTCATTAATTTAATTCAAATATAATTTAATCATGACCACCATAAACACTTACTGTGTGACTCTATAGAATTTTCTCCCTTTTGAATTAGGCAGGTTTTCCTAAAGCCCATGGGTACTAACTAGAAACGGGCCAAGGTACCCAGGAGAAAAAATTAAAGTCACAAAAATGATATAAACATAAACATTCTCTTGGTGTAATATAATTCATTTGTCTAATTATCTCATCAAATAGGTTTCATGATACTGTCATCAACTATTATGCTAGACACATCGTTATTTTACTACCTAAAATAAAATTATTGTTACTACATTGCAATGGAATTTTGCATGATAGTTATATTTCAATCAAATGGATGAGATATAAACATCCATAAATTGAAGGGAAAAATCCTTCCTCAAATTATCCATTAATATCATTCCACTTGTGATGCACCCAACTTACCCTACACACCTCCAAAATATATTATGACGATTTTAATCAATAAATCAATGTGTCTGATTCATGAAAAGTATTAATGATAATATTAATGTATGTGGACCATTACACACGCTTGTAGAAGAGAATATATGATGAATCCAAAACATGTTGAATTCCAACTAGTGAGTTTGTTCTCATAATCTCTCATCTTAGAGATTACCAAGTGCGAACATCATGTGAGGAAGTCTCATCTACATACCAGTACTCGCACCTAAATGTCTGTATACAATGAGTCCCCTCATATTATATCATCCAACCATATAACAATATTTACGAATATTGATGTAGCATTTAATTGTTCTCATTATATCAAGGAACAAACATGATTTAATCAATGAAATAAATACTCTAGGACATTATTACATCATAGTCATGTAGAACAATAAATAATATGTAAAAAGATGTTTTATATTTAAATAAAATAAATATCTATGTAATTAAAGAACAAGTAGTTGGTTCTACAACACCAACTCTAACAAACTCTCCTCTAGACTATAAACAATTGGCTACAACTTTATGCCCACTAGAACTCAAATGGTGATCATATTTCTACTAAGTCAATAATTTTGTCAAGGGGGAAAAATTTTGTCGTATATTTAAATAAAACTCACTACAACATCACCTCATTGAGAAGAATACATCAAGAGTTGATTCTTCTAATGTATGTACATTGTCCACTAATGCGACCTTGGTTCTTTTTCAAGAGCCACTGTTGTAGTATTATCAAAATTGACTGTGATCGGGTCCTTACTACTAGTTCCCAACATCATTCTTGTATTCATTGAACTTATCAAAAGAATCTAACTTTAACCTCAAGAAGATGATAAATCCATATATTCTAAATCATCAATAAAGGTTATGATGTATGAGTACCCACCCCTTACAAAAATTGGAAATGGTCCTCTCACAACAGTATCAACCAATTCAATAATCTCTTTTGTACTTACACCTTTCCAAATAAATTGGGATTTGAACATTTTTTCTTGTTAACATACGTGACCTATGTCATGTTGTTTTAGTTGGAAAGAATCTAAATTTACAACATGATGTAACATTTTCATGAATTTCTTATTTACCTGACCTAGACGGTGATGCCAATGTTGGGTGTGGTATGATTCATGTGATGAATCATTGTTATCTATTAACATTACTTGGTTTGAGTATACTAAAATGCAAAGACCTTTGTATAATCATTCCCATCAAAAACAATTCTTTGTAAAATAAGCAACATTCATTTCCAAACATGAAAAAAATCCATCTATATCTAATCAGAATATTGAAATAATATTTTTAGTAATAAATGAAACATAATAAAACTAGTTAACACCATGATCATCCCAGTTTGCAATGTGAGGTGGTAGTTACCGACATATAGAAAAGAAAGGTTGGATCTATTAGTTTCTCATATATCAACCTCTCCACAGTCATTCTTGCAGAATCGAAGTTGTTCCTATATTTAGATACATATGTGAGCACCCAAAGATACATCAAATACCCAATTTGTAGAGAAAATTAGACTGCATCTGATAACACACACACTTGTTGATTCCCCTTTCTTTTTTTTCTAGGTGATGTTCTTCTTCTAGTGGAACTTATTTTCACAAGAGAAACAAACAACTTCATGTTCCCTTGCCTCCACTTTGATCTTCCATTTATTGTAAGGACATGACGAATATTTTGTCTTAAATCTATTCACATTCCATTACCCTTTATTCACCATAATTATTTAAGGCCTTTCACACTTAATATATTTTTCCACATCGAGAATGTGTTTAAGAATATCATATGGAGACTTCTCAATGTTTCTCATATTGAAATTAACAACAATGATGGAAAATCTATAAGGGAGTGATGCATTAATGAGATCAGTACTTAGTTCTTCTAGGATTTTAAACCCCAGAACCTCTACGAACACAAAGTATCCAATAATATTGACTACATGAGGCCAAACTGGGGAACACTCACTACGATTACTCTAAAAACATTCCTTGGAGATCTTAAACATTTCGTATCTTTCTCTCTCATAGTAAAGACCAAGGAGGTTCTTGATCATGCTCTAGGTATCCATGTTTTAATGAGACATAGTGTGCTCCCTCAGCATTGATGATAGCTTCAAATATTGAACAGCAATTTTTTTTCATATGTTTCTCAAATACTAATAACTCTTTGACACTCAGCTCTTGGTAAGGTGGATCAAGTAATGTTTACTCTCGCATGTATGACTATCGTTCATGGTTTAGAATAACTTGAAGGCTCTTAAACTGTTCATATATGTTACTTCTAGTGAGGAAGTATTATTTATCTAGAATTGATCGTAGGGATAATGTGGTTGAAGATATTTTAATTAATTCTACAATAAAAAAATTATATGATTAAAAAAATCTGTATTTCATTTTTTTATAAAAAATACATTAAATTTTTTTGGTCTCCCACTATTTTATCGTGTCCTAATCGACTTCACCATTGAACTCTAGATGTCTAGTTACCATGACATTATAGTTTCAAGGATCCATATACCCCTTCTCATAACCCCAACTATGGTTGGTAAATCTATTTGAGGGTATTTTAGGTGGGATGTAATTTTCCAGCTGTGGTCTGGCAGCTCCTTGATCCATTGAGTGGACTCCCAAATCATGAAATCCTGACGTGGATTTCATCAACACAGGACTGCAATATTATTCCAAGTCTATCAAGGGGTACTCCTCTTTATGAAATATGGTTATGTAAACCAAAAATCACTCATAAGGGATTCCTTTATAAAAGTAAGTATCCCAAAAAGGGTTGGTCAAACACATATTTGTATGCACTCTTGACATTAATCAAGTAATAGAAGGCTTAGTCTGACATAATATTTTTTTCAGGTATTTTTATCTCTTATGCAAAAATTACTTTTTCATCATTATCACATGCTTGTTAATGTTAATTGGGACTTACTTAAGTGATTAAACATGTCTTGATAAAATTTACGCATAAGCCTGGTTTATTTTAGCTCCATCTTCCATGCTGGTTAGTTCATTAATTATGTGATTGCGACAATACAACCGTAATGAAAAACCATAAAACTAACTGATATAAAATAAAGTAATGGGAATGATCTGTAGCCTTTTATAGTGGTTATTTTATATAGAGGTTGATAAAATAACCTTGACCTAGGGGAGGAACACCTTTCATGTTTATAGCTCTCCACATGACCACATTTGAATCTTCTTCGATTTGTTACACCTTGGCTTCAGACTTGGACTACCTCTACAAGATGGGGAGCTCCATCTATTACATATTATTTTCAACTCACATGCATGTGAGGGGTAAAAATAGGTGTTTACAGAAAAGAAACCATGGGAATGTCGGCCCAACATATCAATTAAGAGATATGGATCCCATGCCAAAATTTAGTTTAGTAAATATATTTAATAGAAACCAATAACATCCCAAAGGTAACGGTCAAGTTCATGATAACCCACATACATTCCCAAGTTACACATTTAATAAAAATTTTATTCAATTATATAATTATTCTTATTTTGATAAATCTTTCTTGAATGAATTAATAATTATCTTTAATTTATCATTTCTTTTACATAATCTATTTATAAATTTACATGAAATTCTAATCATTGTATAAAAATATAACTTGGAGGAAACCTGTTGAATACCCTTTCGAATCTACCCAACAAGAAATATATTATCATATTGTTTTACTCTGATGAAATATGGCGTAAAATATGTTTCACTGCAATGTGTAACTACCTATAGTTAGATTTATAAATGACATGTAGTTCAAAACATTACAAAAAAATTAAAATATTAGTTATGTGTATTTTGGTCATGTACATAGTGTTTAGTTCTGACTACACAACATGTACTTGTTTTGAAATTTTTTCTAAAGTACATGATTAGGGACTCAACATGTTAAACATGCTTTAGAAATTTTGAAACCCACAATGTGTACATAGGCTACATGTTGTGTTGTCTCCCTGTTACATAGTTACCAATCGGATTTTCCCTATATGGGATAAACGGTTTGGCCCCTAAACCACTCGGAATACACATCATGTAGAGTGGTCCACATGGAATGTATTCTGGTACGCGAGTGCCTCACTGTCCCAGTCAACAAATTGTTTAGAGTTAACTACAACGCTTTGAAATAATTCACACGGCTTCTGTAATTTTTTAATTACACCGGATGCATTGAACTAGACTACAAAAAATGTAAATCGAATTACACAGTGTGTATGGTTGTGAACATGGTGTGTACATTATAAAACATGGCATATACTTTCATTCCACCTCAGTAGAATCATTGGATCCTCCTGATGAGTTCCTCATTAAAATTTAAATCATTTTTTTTTCATTTCTATGAATTATTTGAGGAACAAAAAATGAAGAAAATGTCTAGAAATACATATTACAAGAATGATTAAACATGAATTGCAAAAATAATTTATTAAACCATAAATAATAATAAAAAAATTATTACATAATTAATCACAATGATGAGCCTTCTCAGATACCACTTGAAGGAATCAGATGTAGTAGAAGCACAATTTTGGGTGGGGCCAAATTTACCTTGTCTAAAATAGATGAATAATATGGGATAAATATGATGATGAACGCTAGTATCCACAGATTAAAATAAATGATTTATACATTAGAATAATGCTTCCATATCCAAGAGAGAAAATATCTTGCACATCATGATTATAATTAATATAAATTTAATTTTCGAAGAAATAAAATACATGGATCTTTAGTACATTCCTTGTTGATAATGTTGATCTTCTAGAATGGCCCTTCGATATTTTCTCTTTTCACTTGAAAAAATCCAAAACTGAATCCCTCTTACGGTCATCCAGACACGCTATGATGGCCTCCGATGGACACCAATCATTCCTTGGGTGCTAGCGTGGAAAAGCGAGTGTCTTGCGTCAGTGATTCCGGATCTCATATTCTTCAGTAGTGATGAATGTATCTCGTTCTTGAGAGTGATGGGAAGAGGATTTAATTGAGAAATTGTTTGGCTCGATATTTATCAATTCTTTGGACATGTAGTTCGGTACACAGAACAATAGACATTCTTGCCTATTTATCGACATGGGGCTTCAATTTCAATATTTAATTACATAATAGAAATTTAATACATTCATAAGCATAGAGACAACTCATGCTCTTAATTATAATACCGCATATTTATTTATTGTTCACCAACTTGCACCAAACATAATAATAAATAAAATCCCCCATCCCAAAATAATAGCACAATTTTTATTATTTTAACTAGTGCCAACTAGTTAAATAATTATTCGCCGTCTTGCAAATATTTATTTTATAACTGGATAGGACTAGGTCCACTCGAACTCCACATCCATCAATTGAACACCCGAATAAATAAATAATTTATTTATTCTCTTAAATAAATATTTTCATTATAAACTAATAAATAATTATTAATTATATGTTCAATACAATAAATAAATATATTTTATTTAATTTATGTGATCATTATAACATGAATAAAATTATTCTAGGGTATTGATAATAATATTTATTCCATTAATTAGATTCAAATAGAATTTAATCTAGACAACCAAAAACACCTAGTGTGTGACCCTCTAAGATTATTTCTCATTTAAATTAGGCAGGCTTTCCTAAAGTCCAAGATTTCTATATAGAAATGGGTCAAGGCACCCAAGAGATAGATCATAATGTCACAATAATGAAATCAACACAAGAATGCTCACTATGTAATATAATACCTTTGTGTAAACATCTCATCATGCTGGTTTCATGATAGTGTCATCAACATTTATGGTTGATAGGTTATTTTTTAACTACCTAAAATAAACTCGTCGTAACATCATGGACATGGAATTTTGTGCATTGGTTATATATAAAGAAAAGGCCCAAGATATAAACATTCATAAATGGAATAGAAAAATCCTTTCGTGCCTTATCCATTAATAATGTGACACTCATGACACACCCCATGTACCCCACTTCCTACAATGATGTGGTGTGATAGATTTTGTCGGTAAATCATAGTGTGTGACTCGTGACAGTTATTAATAATAATATTATAGTCTAAGGACCATTTCATATGCTCGTAGATTTGAAAATTTGATGACACCAAAACATGAGGAATTCCTACTAAGGAGTCACTTATCATAATCTCACATCATAGATATAACCATGTTTTAACATCATGAGAGGAAGTTTCATCTTCGTACGTGTACTCGCAACTGACAGTCTGTTAACCATGTGTCCCATCATAGTATGTAATCTAACCAAAAAACTATATTTAATAAAAAAATTATTGCATTTCAGGGTTCTCATCATAGGAGGGAACTTCCAAGACCTTTTCAATGAAAAAAATACTATAGGACATTATTACATCATAGTCATACAGAATAATGAACAAGAGATAATAATATTTCAAACATATAAATAAAACAATATATATGTTATCAAAGTACAAACTGTTGGTTATGGGACACATCATTAACCGCAACAATGTTTAGGGTTGAACGAGTATAATTATTTTGGATCATCAAAATGAGAAGACATATATTTCAATTGTTCTCAATTAGAACAATAAATTCAAAACAAAAATAATAGTTTTAGAATGAAGTGTTACATGCTATCTTTTACTGTATAGGGATCATGATGTGTTACTTATTTGAAGAACGAAGATATAAAGAATTCATGAATTATAAATAATAATCAATATGAGATGATATGAATAGAGAATTGGTCGAAAATAGAGTTCAAATGAAAATGAAATTTGGTATTATAATATTTTTGTGAGTGGAAAAAAATTTGTTTATCACCCCTTTTTTATTATGAAGAACCTATAAATATAATTCAATGTACAATATACTCTAACACTATCCACGTGTGGGTGAGATAATGAGTGACAATTTTTTGAGGTTGTGTTGGTAGAGGATTGTTTCTAAAATGAATTTATTGGGGAAAATATTACTAAAAGAAGTAGTGTTCAATAGATGATGTGGTATGGATTTACTCGATCCAATAGAGTCATTGGATTGAGTTATCAGGATGAATGATTTGGGAAAAGAAATATGTAATCAAAAATTGTTTCTGAAAAATCCAATCCAACTTGTTTCTAGGATGAATAACAAGACTAAATAAATATAGTGAGTGATTAGACTAAAATTTTATATAGTATAGAGATGTATTCCATACTTGATACTTGCTAAGATAATGATGATCTATTTTATATAAGGATTAAAAATTGGAATTTATTGAAACAACTATGTGACATGTTAGAAACCAACTTCTGATTGTTTCTAATAATGATACAAAAAATAATTTACATCATTATTTATTGAACATGCACTTGCACTGATTTATTAATCATAATGATAAACAAGTTTAAGATATTTAATAAATGTTTTATCCTCATAAAAGTATTTTTTCTAGTGTATTGTGTGGTATTTTATTATTTTCAATTCATTACAAAGACAAGAATCTATTATTGAGTAATGAACCTTGTATAAAATTATGTTGTTGTTGATGTGTGAATTTTTTTAAGAAAATTGATTAATCATTAATTGTAGGTAATGTATGTCTTACATGAAAGATAAAATAAAATAAAAATATATCATTGATTCAACCCATCCCCTCTCATTGATTACATTAATCATGGTTGGGCCTTTTAAATACGACTTAGAGGGATGGTTACCTTTATTTTCTCTTTGTCAGTTCTTTTAAAGAGAAGTTCTCAAGGAGAATTTGAATTATTTAGAAATAAATGGAATTCAATTATTTTATGGAAGTAATTATAACATCTTAAAATATAAAATGATTATATATCTCATATATCTTATCTTAAATATGATGTTTTGGAATATTTTACAGATTAATTTTTAAATAATATTCAAAATGTTCTTCTTAATTCTGTGTATAATAAAAATTTAGAGAATTAAAGAAAGGCTAAAAAGTATTTACTCTTATCATTATTTGAGTGCTAATTCATTAGATTCAAGATATTTTGAAAAACATAACGTGTTTTGGAAAAGTTGAAAAATATCCATGAAGGCAAGATGAAGGGAAAAAAGGAAATGATATAAATTTGGAGGCTGAAGTATGCAGATATTAATATGAGTGAATTTGAATATATTGGTCACTTTTTTACCAAGATGAATGATATTGTCAACACTGTAAGATGTATTGGTGGGATTCTCATAGAATCATATATTATTGAACAGAAAAATTAAATTCATTATGAAATGATTAATGCTAATGTCTTATCTATAGATGATAGTTTTCCTAAAACTATATCCTTGGTTGAAAATTGTAGTTATATCATTACATATGAAATGAGAAGTGCGGTTTTTTAAAAACAAAAGAAACATTTGATTGATAAATTTACATCAAAGATACTATGTAAAAGAAATATAAAAAATTATAAAATATTAAGAAGTTGTTGATTCATATTATGAAAATTATGTTAGAAATTTTTTGATAATATTTACTTCTTGTTTTATAAATATTTTTTAAAGAGGTGAATGTGTGTACAAAGGTATGCTACATATAAAATTTTTGAATTGTTGAGGTCTCATAAATTTTCTACAATTTTTTTTGAATAAATATAGTTTCATAAGGTGATTAATATGACATAAGGCTAAGAATAAATTCAAAGAGAGATGTTGAAAAATCAAACTAATATTCCAAAGGAAATATTAAATAGTTGTCCCAATCCCAAAGGAGAAGTTTTTTAATCTATAGTTGATGAAGATGATGACATTGGAGTTTATGATGATGAATTCAATGAATTTTTTAAATAAAAAACATTTATTTCATAATTTAATAATGAAGTATTTTTTTTGGGATGAAAGTTTTAGTTTCGAAGAAGAAGAGACTCAGTAATAATTTCACCAGAACAAATATTTGATTTAATGTCATTGAAATAATTTATGACTTGAAAGATATATAAAGATGTTTAAAGAGGAATTTTATATATAAAAGGACAAATAGTATTTTCTTGAATGGAAAAATAATCATTTGGATTTGATTTATTGATAGATGAAATATATTGAAAAGAAAATAATCATAATGAACATATTGAAGTGAATACTAAAGAAAAGGAGGAAGAGTTGGAACATGTTTAACAAAAGTTCCCAAAAACTGAGGTGGGAGTTACATGTTTCAGTAAATATATCTCTGATGATGGAAAACATTTTTGAACATTTGAAATTGATAAGTAACAAAAAACATTATGTTTTCTGTTTGGAAAAAAAATTACCGAAATTCTTAAAAATAAGAACGTTATGAATTTTGTGTTTTTTTCTAAGGGAATTTTTTTTAAATTAATAAATTTTAAAATTACAAGGTTGAAAACTAATGTTGCTACAACTTCTAAATATTTTGAAATTGAGAATAAATTTTAAATTAAGAATATTTTTCTTAGTGATTACATGATGTTTTTGGAACTACAATGATATAATATAGATGAAAATAATATATTACAATAGCATGATTACAAATACAAATATTATGGATGTTATATAAGAAAATATTCATTAAATGGGAACTAATGGTATTTCAGTGGATTTAAGCATACAAAAAATATGTTTTAGTTCACTCAAAATGACTACAATTTTCCCATGATTAAGATGAATCAATGTTTTAGGTGGATTAAATCCTCTAAAAGAATAAATTCTAATAAATATGTTTTAGATGTTTAAAATAGATTACAAACATCAGAAAATATTTTTAATAGATGTGAATATCCTAGAAGTTTTACTAGTGGATGTCTTGTTTTACTACCGATACAAATTTGTTTTATAAAAACTATCAAAATCTTAATGTGAATTAAGAGAAAGGTAATGGAAAATCAGATGTTCTAGAAACTAATAATTAAGAAATAAAAGGTTAACAAACCATGATTTTGGACAGTTGGTGTTCTTCACATATGACATTATATTTGAAATTCTTGAATAATGTAAATGATTTTAAAGAATGAATAGAGAAATTTGGCGGTGATGAATCTCTCGGAATAAATGGTGCTAGATGTGCTATTATTGGGAAATAAAGACCTAAATCCAATAAGGTTCTATTTTATAATGGGTTGAAACATAACTAGTTTCATGTTTCATAACATTTTTATGGAGGGAATGAAGTAGTTTGTAGAAAACATGGCTTGATCATGAGAATAATTTCAAGATAGAAATTTTTTAACAAGGTTCCAACACATAATGGGTATCTTGTTTCCTGTTGGGGATGTATAGAATTCATGTTATATATAATTTTTTTTGAAAACTGGATGTGTAATAACATTATAGAGAATATGTGTTAGAGAAATTTGAGCATGTTTTAGAAGATATATAATGATCATGTTATTCCTAATATAAAATGAAGATAATATTGGAGAAGTTTAGTTTTATAGAAAGGCATGATTACAAAATCTGTCAACAAGAATGTTGAAATACATTCAAATCATCTCCTAGAAATAATTTATTATGATATTTTCGTTTTATTAGTAAACAGTATACAATTAAATATATGTAATTTATATATTTGGTTATTTTTTTCTCACATTAACTATGTTTTGTATTTGAATCATAAATTAGATACTACAGATATGTTTAATAGTATCAAGAGATGAGTAAAAAAGTAATTTTTATATTCTATTATGAATATGATAACTGATAATGGTGGTGAATACAATAATGAATAATTCTGAAGATATATTTAAAAACATGGATGTTTTTTTATTTCAGTACATCGTACTAACCACAACATCATTGAATAAAATATTCTATATTTAGAATTAGTTTTTTTATAGGTCAATTTCTAATGTGACTTTTTATGAAATGATTTAAAATGAAACAACTTGTTTGGAAAATTTAATGATTTTATTATGTCCCTATATCATTAGGAAAAAAGTTTGAAATATTGGAAAATTTGATAAAAGATGTCATGATGGAATATTCCATTGATATTCTCTATATGGTAGAGGATTTATATGTTTACAACAAATAAATTGTATTGATAATTAATTAAATAGATGTAAAATTTCATCAACAAGGAGAAGAACAATTTTAAAACATACATATGGAAAAGGAAGATGAAGAAGATTAAATATTTTTTGTTGAGAAATACAAAAATAATTACAACAATGGTGATGAAACATCGGTTATTGAATTAGAATAATTTATATTGAGTTATGATTAAGAACATCATACATCTCATACAAGGATGAAGAAATATATGGACGACTAAAACATTCTTAGTGATAAAAACAAAAGGATAAAATAATATGAACATCAAAGGTAGTTTCACATATATTTCTATATTCAAATGTTGAGCCAAAACATGTTAATGATTCTTTCATGAATTATGAGTAAATTCATGCCATGAATAACATGTTAGACCAGATTGAGAATAATGAAACTTGGGAACTTGTACCCTAACCAAATGAGAAAAATATTATTGGTACAAACTGGGTGTTCCAAAACAAGTTGAATGATGATGGTAATGTGATAAGAAACAATGAATGTTAAGTTTCCAATGGTTTTTCAAATATTTAAAAAATTTATTTGGAAGAGATGTTTTCTCCAGTATAGAGGTTAAAAACTATTAGAATCATTCTATCAATTCCTAGAAAATAATAATATAATATTTTTTAGATGGATGTGAAATTAGTATTTATCAATGGATAACTTTATGAATAAGTCAAAGTTGAAATTGTGTGAAGAATTGTAATTATCAAAGTTTAAATATATGTTTTCATGTTAAAAAAAACATTATACAGGTTAGATAAATATCTAAGATAATAATACTCAGAATATGAATCCTTCATGAGGAAGTTAAACTTTAAGTAATTAATAGTTAACAATTTCATCAACAACCAAAAAAAATATATTTATATCATTTTTATTGTACAAGTTGTTGATATTATATTTTTTTAGAATGATGAATGTAGTTGTAAATTATTTTGCTGATGATATGAATATATTTTTTGAAATGATCATGCTCAGTGAAATAAAATATTTTCTTGCATTATAAATATCCCAATATAATAATTAAAATTTTTATATGAAGGGAATTATTCTAAAGAACATCATAATATGTTTTGAATGTATAATGAAATGAATATTTTTACAATAATTTCGGTGATAACCAGTTGGTCTAAAGATGTAGAAGGAAAGAAAATTGATTTTAAAAAAATATGGATGCTGATTGTAATTTTTTTATATCTAACTTCTTGAAGACTAGATATTATATATGATGATACCTTATGTGCATGATTCCAAAGTGATCAATAAGAATATCATCTCTTGTCACCTATTACCACACCTAGGCCCTCGATGCTAACCCAAATCCTCTGGCACATGGGAAATGTGCTTTAAATCATGTGAACAACTGGGTATGGGGAACATTTGGGTAGAACCCACTGTTGAGATGTTAAAAAAATAATTAAATAATATTATTTAACAATATAAATTATCTTGAAGATATTTTTTCAATTAAATTTTAGAATATTTTTTCTATTTATTTAAAACATTATGGTTATTAGCAAAATATCAAAAAATCATTCAATGTAAATTTAGATGTCCCTCTTCAAATAAATTAGTTTATTTTGTCAATTATAAACTATAAAGGTGTCAAAAACTAAATTTAAGAAGTGTTATCCATCAAAATGTTCTAAAACAGTATTTTAAAAAAATGCATCTCTTATCCGAAAAATTTAATTTGTTCTTATATCATATCTAAAAAATAGATAACTTGAATTTAAAACATTATATTGAATATATAACATATAATATTAATTAAATAAAAATCCATAAAGAGTGATATGACTTAATAAACATTATTATTCTCTTTTAGAAAAATTGGTTTTCATAACAACACATCATTTTTATTTCATTGGTTTTTATTTACATTTCAAATAAATTTGGTTACCAATGAGTCATTATTTAAACATGTGTAAACAATATTTTTAAAATTAATTTTATATTATTCATTCCCATTATTCTAATGGAATGGTTATAATGGTAAAAATTATTTAATAATTTTATGTTTCTCATTTAATATCATTGTAGAGTTTCTTGTATGATATTAAACATAGTGATTATTTCTTAAAACTGTAGACTTTACATCCTTCCCCATTTTGGGAATTGAATCCTCACATTTTCTAATTTATTCTCAGTTTCTTCATTGAAAATACCACATTAGAACAAGAATTAATAAAACAATCACTTAAAAATAATGAAAGGGATGTACAATGGTATCCTACGAAAAAACATATTTGGATTCCAGGATGGAAAACATCGATATGGATAAAAAAAAATAACCACATTTTTCTGATGGAGAGTGATAGAAAACATGATATGGAGAATGTTAACAATTATAAATCCACAAATGTGTTACTGTTTAAAAAATATTTTATTTTTCATTAGGAAAAGAAAATGTAAATATCTTTTGATTTAAGAACCTTTTCATAATTTTAAGAAATTTATTTACGAGAATTACTAAGAACATATAGAAACATACTTAAATGTAAATTAGAGTTTTATCCTTTAATAAATATCTACCACAATTTCATCTTTTCAACAAATGATGAATATTAGAGATGACATGGTCACACCGGAAGTAATGGAATCTTCTTATTGAGAATCACATAATCCACAGAGGCTAAACTATTTATTTTTGTTGTCTTTAGATATTAAACTAATCCAAATTGGGTAGTATATGATTAGATAATAGTCCAAAAGAATAAACCTTTACAAAAAGAAATAGTACTATAAATTTCTAGTATTCAACTATCAGTACCCAAAGTTCAATAAAGACCATTCAATAAACAATTGTCTTTAATTTTCTTCAAAATAATCCAAACTATGATTGAATCCCATAACTCAGAAGGATGTGATCACATAGTCTTCCACGTTAAATAATGATATTTATCTCCAAATTGAATTTACTACTATAAATGTACCATAATTTAATTAATTAAACTAATCATTTATTCTCCATGATAGTTTAATTATTTCCATAAATAACCCAAATCAACATATGTCAATAATAAAATATAGATTCATTCAAAATAAAATTCATCCATTACATCTCAAATTAAATCATATAGTATTATATTTTCCTTAGGCAGATAGTGTTGCTAAAAGAGTGAACTTCTTCCAAAATAACATGTACCACATAATCACCAAATCTTTTTCCTACACTAAAGATATCCAGTTGATAAAATCTAATTTAAAAAATTCAACATATTCTTGATCCATAAAATAAATAACCAAAAATAATAAGTCTTACCAACCAATAAATTCACAGAGGCTAGTGGTAGGTGATGGGCCATTGTCGCCCTTCAGTAGTTGGTTCGATTCCTACGGCATTTCCATTCTTGTAGGTTGTACCATTTTAAATTCGCAAAATTAACCCTAACGTCCTTTAACCTCAATGGTTGTATTAAACCACTCATTTTATTCCAAACACACAAATACCTCAATATATTAATTCACAAAGTCTTATATATATTGATTTTTTTTATTTCACCTCCACATGATAAATTAAGGCTATTCCCAATAGAAAGAACGTCATACCTTGTTCATGGTGTCCAGTTGGTTTCATCGTCATTATTTTCATGTAGATAGAAGGTATAAACATTGTAATTGTGATTTTGATATCCATCAAAATAATTTTCTTCCTTTATCCAAATACACCATGTTCAACATTGGACATATGGGTGTTCCCAAAAAAATAGTTCTAGAAAATAAACATGTATGACATATAATTTAAAGACATCTAAGAAACATGATTTTATAAACCTGTCAGAGCATATTTGAGTTAAAAACATCAATAAATGGTTATTTTAATATTCCATTAGTATGTGTTGGAAGAATATATTTTAAAAGAAAATATAAATAGGTTTCACAAGGGTATCCTTATTCTGAACCATTTTTAAAAATCATAATATGCTTCAAATTCTTGTGATATGGTAAAATATTTTAAATTGTCTTGATAATATTAAAATGTCTTAAAAATATGAGAATATTGAGAAAATAGGATTTAATTAAATATAACTTATAATTCACAATGGTATTGAGGTATAGTATATGTGTTTGATATCTCAAACAACTTCTTCCATGTGAGTTGTATGTTAGAAATAGTTTCACAGTCATATGAAGATTACTTTGAAATAATTATTAAAGAAAGTCATCCATAAGAGATAATACTGTTGTTTGATATCCTCCTCCATCAATTTATATCGAAATTATCTTTATCTTAAAATGATATAAAATAATAATTTAACAGAAAGAATATATTTTGAGTATTACCATTTGGGTTTCCAAAACTCATAATCACTAAAGATGTCTAAACAGAACTTTGATACAAACTATAAGACCCCAACATTAAAAAATTAATCATTCTTATTTTAAGTCAATAAATTGCCTTTAAATTAGATTGAATATCTTTTAATGTTTATAGATTTATAGAAATATGAAATATATTATACACAACAACTCAATTATTATGTAGTAGAAAAATCTACTCATTATCCATTTTTTGAAAAATAAATTAAAAATAACATCGTTACAATTCATGCATAAACATCAAAACTTTTCTATCATCCCATATTTGTCTCAATTCTCCATTAAATCCAGTGAAAAACATTTCAAAACCTGGGATGAGTATAAAAATATCAGAAATGAATATAAAATAATGAATAAAGCTGTTAGTCCATGAATATTTAAAACCCATGAAAATATTTTCACACATAAAACATAAACTACTTCTCTTAAAATATGTAATCATAAGATTCCTACCAAACAATATAGAAATAATAAATCATAAAGGTATCCTATAGAATCCATATCAAACATAAATAATAAATTTCCCAACTACATAGATACATTTCTAATATCCAAGACCCCATTTAGGATGGAGGTCATGAAACTTGAGGAAATAATGAAACACCTACATGGGAATATATATAAAGGGTTTATATGCCCATGTGATTCACCATGGGGTTTATTAGTCCTTTTAGTCATGAATAAGGATTTGTCAATGTGCCATTATATTTATTCTCATGATATCAACATGATATAAATATAGATCATGTATCCTATACCAAGGATTTATCACTTTTTGTTTAACTATGTGGATAAAAATACATCTCCAAGGTGGATTCTTTGTTGGAATATTTCCTAGTTTGGGTGATGAAGGAGGATAACCCCAAAAAAGATTTTGGAACAAGGTTTTGGAACTACGAGTTAATAATAATTCTATTATGACTCAATGTCACTTAATAAATCTTCACGGGAATTATGAATATATTCTTTATATATTAATATGAAAAATATGTTTTACTGTGTATAGATGATATCCTAATATACTCCCAAATAATTGGGGAGAATGAGGATCATTTGAATGATATGATAAAGACCTTACAAAAGGAGAAGTGTTATGCCATGTACAACAAGTGTGAATTCTAGTCAAATAATGTCTTATTATTGGGGAATATCATCACAATCAATGGGAAAAATTTTGAACATTCAATGATAATAGAAATATAAGTAAGGATTATTCCAACATCTATGTCAAATATATTTTCTTTTATTAATTTAGGTAGGTATTATCATAGATTTGTGAAAAATTAATAATGATTTTCTAAAGCCTCTTACCATGATAACATGAAAGGGATTTTTTAGAATGATGTATGTGAATAAATATTAAATTATTTAAAAATGAGGCTTATCAGTAAAAATGTTCTCACACTACCCATAGTGGATAACTTTTCATAGAATTCACTAGTTCTTCAAAAAGTGATGAGGTCGGGTGTTAATGAAGAATGAAATTTAAATATCCTAAACATCACGGTAGTTGAAAATTAATAAAAAAACTATCACAAATATGATCTATATTTGGTAGCAGTGATATTCACTTTGAACATTCTGCGACATTATCTCTTTTGGGAGATGTGTGAAAAATATATAGAAAAAAATGTCTAAAATATTTATTCACATATAAATAGTTGAATATGTAATGATGAATATGGTTAGATTTGATCAAGTACTATAAATTATCAATTCACTAGAATCTTGTGAAAGAGAACAATGTGGTGTGTTCTCTATCTAGAAAGGATGCAAAAATTAAATCGTTGATGATAATTGAGAGGGATCAAAACTTTTTATGATTATAGAAGATGGACATAAGAATACAAAAAGTAGCATCATCATTCATTTCAAAAAATATTTCTCATCCAACTGTTCTTAAAAGATTAAATAATGCTAAAAAATATGACATTATAATTCATAAAAAATTAGAAACTATAAGAAAATGTAAATCTTCTATGTCCAATCTTAATAAAGGAGGAATTGAGAGAATTGGGTAATGTATATTTGTTCTATATAAAAATAAGTTTATGGAGGAACAATTGGATGATGCACATAGTTCTACTTTATCCTTTGACCTAGGAATCACCAATATATATTGAGACGAGAAAAATTGGTGGGACACTATGATGAAGGAGATTACTAAATATACATCAATGTTCCTAGAATGTTATCATATTAAAGATGAATGGAAGAAGTTTAATTGGATGATGAAACCATTACCCATACCAACATGTAAATGGGGAAATATTACAATGGAATTTGTAACCCTAATTCAAAATAAATCCAAAATAAACAATGATATCTTTGTTTTTTTGGATCATCTTACAAATACTGCACATATTATTGTGATTTGAGAGGATTGATCACCAGATCAAACTTTCATGTATATATATTAGAGAAGTGGGGAGGATTTTGGGACTACAACTATAATTTGTGTATGATCAAGATATATGATCCACCTTCTATTTTTGTAAATTTATCATTCATGCTCTAAAAACATAGTTGAACTTCATTATAGATTATCCCCCAAAAACTAATGGCTAATATGAGAAGACTATCCATACACTAAAGGATATGTTTAGATAATTCTCATTTGACCTCAAAGGATGATGGAACCAACATCTTTCCCTGGTTTTGAGATCATAAAAATATATCCCCCCCAATCATCTAAATAGAAACCTATGAATCCATTTATAGGAAGAGGTGAAGAACCCAAGAATGTAAGGATCATGTTGGGAAACATAAACTACTAGCATCTAAATTGGTAGATGAAATAGAGTATAATGTTAAAAACATTCAGTAACACATCAGTGATGCTCAATGTCGACATAAAAACTATGTTGGAAATCATCGATGAGACCTATTGTTTGATTTTGGAGACATAATATATTTCTAAAAATCTCCATGGATGGATGTTATGATATTTGTGAAGAGGGTAAATCATATTCCAACTTATATCAATCCTTTTGAGATCCTTGATCACATTGTATTGGTGGCCTATCAACCAACACTCCCACCGAACCTATCTCGTGTACCTGATATATACCATATATCCCTCTAGAGAAAGTAATTACCAGACCCCACACATGTACCCCATCTTGATTTGGTACTATTGTATAATAAATTGTCCTATGAGGATCGGTTAGTGATGATCTTAAATTGTATATAAATTTTACTATAATATATCACAATGCCTCTAGTCAATGATTAATGGAGATAACATAGGATTGATGAAGCAAAATGGGAATTGGAGGAAGTGATGAATGTTAAGTTAGTATAGAGTATGATATTCTCCTTATATACAAACTAGAGGATCGAAATGATGTATATACTGATTGTAGTATCTAATGATGTAGATTCTCAATATACTAGAGGGGGTGTGAATTGTATTGTTTAAAAAAATCATTTCGAACTTTTAATGACTGTAATGTTTAACAATGATAAACATGTTAAATTCATAAAACCAATAATTTCTACAAACATGATTGATTACGGAAATGTGATTTTGAGAATGTAATTCTGGAATGTTTCTTCCAGAAATGAAACTTAACAAAAGTTTTAAAAGAACAAAGATTCTACCTTAAACCATATATAATCTTAATTAATCAAAGTATACAATTATGAGAATGTATAAGATAGTTATACTTTTGTCAACAACCAAAATGCATCGGAAAACATGAAACAATACAAGTAAAAAGTAGTAAATATTTTAACCCAAGGAGTAGGTATCTATCAACCTTGGATAAAGGTCCCTTGATTTATACATTAAAGAATATCTATCTTACCCACACCAGGGTACACCCTCGATAAAAGATCACATTCTTTCTTGCTATCCACAAAATCCCCCAACATTAATCTAGTCGGCACCACTGTCTTCCTCACCAAGGAAGTCCTCAATCATTAAGGTAGTAGTCACCCATGTCTACCTATTAGTGGAATCCCTCGAATGTAATCAACAACATTTTGATTCGTAGGAATCAATTCATAAAAATATGTTCGTTACAAAATAATTATAAATTTCTCTCTCACAAGAAATTACTTTAGAAGCATGTAATCAATAGATTGATCAACCTGTTTCATAAGTTTTGAGCTCATTCAAATGAGCTCTTATTAATAGGCACAGCTTTAACGGTTGGCTCCCTCCTCCAACGGTAATATTTTTCCTTGAATTTCGGAGGGACCTATAAAAGTGTCACTCAATCAATGGTTTGTTAGTAAATGAATGCACAAAATCAATTTATAACCATAACCTGAGTAAGAAAAATATTGTTGCATAACCAAAACCAATAATTCGGTATGTGAGGACAAATAAAATTTTGGATTCTAACAAAAAACCATTCGATGATTATAATACATGAATATTCAGATTATGTCTTCAGAAGAATTTAGAACCTGAATTATATAGAATGTTGGAGACTGCATTTAAAGTAAATATTGAGTCTGAATTTAGTAGAATTTGGAGTCTGAACTTAGAATGCTCAGAGGCTGAATTCATTAGAATCTGGAGTCTGAATTCAATATAATTCGGAGTCTAAACATAGAAATTATGGATACTGAATTCATTAGAATTCAGAATATTAATTCATTAGAATTAGGAACCTAAATTTGGATCCTAAAATATAATTATATATATATACACGTATTTTGAAGATTCCGATGTTTTGAATACGAAAACGAATTTTACACTTAGACATAAAAGGATTACAATGAAAAACATGGTAAGGATAAATTTCCATGAGGACTTAAAAATAATTTATGAATTTAAATCATAGGAAAAAATAAAATTTCCTTATGATAGGGTGATTTGGATTTTAAAAACAAGGAGGAATGGAAAATTTATAAGTAAAACTTATTGACTCAACAATATCCCCCTTTTTGGAAAGGACAAACGTCCTTACAAAATAGATTATAAGGACTAAGAAAAAAATTTCATGGATTTGGAAAATAAAACTTATCACCCTTAACATATGGGAAAAGATGAATATGATTGACTCCCCCTTAGGGTTTGGAAACACTAAGGATCGTATTATTTATTTTCAGATAGGAACATAACATTTTATTGCATACAGAAATCCTCTTGAATAAGAACTACCCCTTAGATACCCCCCCTACATTGGGTAATTACATATTTTATTATTATTCAATTATTCATTTCTCCCCCTTTGTGATTTTAAAAAAGGATTAAAGGGATTGGAAAAGAAAATATACAACCTGAAATAGTAGTACTATACAAAACAATATATGAAGAATAACTCAGGATTTCATTACTATTGGAAAAAAAATTCTACAAGGGATGGAATACAAGAAAAAATCGTAATTGAACAAGATCATCAATGCTTTTACTTCATCATCAACTTCTTCACAATAATTTTGAGATTCTTGAGTTTTTTGGGGTCTTCCTCTGCTCGTTTGAGAAGCTGATCATTCTCTGTTTTTTTCTCTAAGTCATTGATTTTTTCATCTTGAGCCTTAAGAATATCAGCCTGAGCCTTCAAGGATTCTTCCAGTTGGCCAAGATTTTCCTCAATCTCAATCCTAATATCTCTTTCTCTCTTCCAACTTTTTGCAACTAAATATAACTTGCCATTCAAATCATTCACATCATGCATCTAGGAAATCTATTACATGGTTAACTTCACCTAAAATGTATTTGTGAGATCCTAGATCTTCATATCTTCAGTGTCAAATGCATCCTTGACACATTATAGGAAATAATTAAAAAATCTAAAGTCTTCAACTATCTTCCATGACCAGATTGTCATCTTTTTACATGATCTTTTGTGAGATTCATAGCTAATAAGATAAGTCTTGAAATATTCCTCGAGTTTTACACACGTATCCATCCCCATGGATACTGAATATGATTTATGATTTAATGTGTGTTGAAGAATTTGGCATCTCAAGTCTATATTAGGAAATATAGGAGTAGTTACAACATGCATTTTCAAATATTGGACCACAAAATCATGTTCAAGGGATGTTGATTCAGAATTAGATATTTCTCTTGGTGAGGATTATTATTCTAACTGAGAAATTTTCCTCCTTGAAGACCCACAAACATCTTTATTTTGTACTATAGCCTTGGTAGGTGTCTCATGTACAACGTGATTAACCTTATCAACCATCGGAATGAGTTCCTCTTGATCAGGAGACTCATGTTCACTATCAGATAGCTGAACAATTTTGACTTCATCAAATTCTTCTTTTTAAGCTCATGCCTCAGCATCCTATGGGTGAATGAAATCTATATTAATTTTTTCTTCTGTAGATGGTTTATCTAATTCTTCTTCATATTTATCATCATCCTTCCCAATAGTATCAAGTTTTGATGATTCATCTTGAAAGTTTAGGTATGATAATTTCTCAGAAGAGAATTCCTTCTCGTGAATTTATTCAACATTCTTTAACCGATATTCAGTATCACCACTGCCTTCTTATTTTTCTTATACTTATTTTTCATCAAAAATTTTTTGTTGGCCTTTTTCCAGAGTAACAAAATTTTTTCCTCGAGTCTCTGTTAATGGTAATATCAGGAAGGATTCTGGTACTTTATGATTCTCGGAAGCGTTCTCAACATCCCTGAAAAGTTATTGAACAATTTCAGCCTCAGATATCTGCTTCTTCGGCTTCATCTCTTTCTCTTGCTTGTCATGCTCATCAACAACCTTTCCCTTCAAAGTCTTTTCCTCATCAGTATCCATGCCAAACATAGGAACACATTCTTTCATATTTATCTTGTCTTCTCTCCACTTTACTACAACATCATCAGGATAGGCTTTTTGTTTCTTTGTATTTGGTGATGCAGATTAGGTTTCCTTTTCTACTGGGTTTTTTCCCTTCTCAACTACTTTTTTCACCTTCCTCTTCCATCCAACCTTTATAGAAATCTCAACCACTTCTTGTTTCTTCATTAAGGATTCTTCCTCCTCCTCAAAGAAATCATATAACTCTCTAGATTCTTTTGAAAATCCAATATTCATCCTTCTCAGACTGTCATCGCTCAACAAAAAAAACATTTGAATTCCTCGACTTATATATTCAAGAGATTTTGAAAGATTCTAGACACTAAAAAAATCATCTTGTACTAAATGTTTGGATACATGATAATCTGAGCCTTTATATTTCCATTCCTTATATTTTCAATCTTAACCAAAATATGCTTAACCAAGTTAATCATCCTTATGTTTACCATGAAATCCAGAATGTACATATCAATTTTCTTCAAAGTATCATTATCTTATTTTCTTGGTATAAAGAAACCATGAACCAACAATTCAAGAATCCAATAATTTGTAGATATATAAAAAAATTTCGGAGTATTTACCTCTGAATGAACAAGTCACACCAATGATTTCACCTTATTTAAACTTCTTTGATCATCATGCAGCGTATGCGAGGAAAACTCATCTTCCCCTTTATAAGGGATTCCTACCAAGCTTGCAGCCATTATATATGACAAAGAATAAGTCTTCATGTAACAATTAAAAGAAAATTTAATCCTCCCTAATTCCTCGAAGAATGTAACTATCTCATAGAATTCTATCAGTAACTCCAGATACACTGGATCATGTGCTTTTGGTTTCCAGAAGCAAACACTCTCTCATCTATTCAACTTTATATTCTTGGATATAATTGAATCATACTTTGAAAATAACATCATATAAACTAACATTTATTTGTATATATTCCATTCCAAGATTGGTATGACAATTGTCATATCGTTCTGAGAAGAGAAATCAGTAAACATTCAGAAGTAAGAAAGATATGAGAAATTCAAAATGAGAATATTTAGGTGGGAATAGCATCAGCACGCGTGATCTTGAGTTTCGATGTGGGATAACCATTATGGGTCCTTTATATAGGCGTTTGATGTGACAGTTCAACTTCAATACTCCTTCAAATCGTTGAAAATCCTTCTGATCAGATCTAACGGTTGAGATGATAGTAGAAAGGATATTTTGTTAGAATCTGATCTGTTTTGTCTTTTAATAAAAACATTTGGATTTATGAAAAAGTGAACACGAAAATTTAAAAATAGGTAAAAATAACAAAAAATAATAGATGATTATGAAAACATAAGAAATGAAATATACCTTTTTGGATTTCCAAGAATATTATTCATATTGAGGAAAAAAAATCTTCATCAAGAACTTTATATTCCAAAAACAAATTATTACCAAAATTTAAAATGAATATATTCATTATGAAAATTTTGAGAATGAAAATCTTCATTATGAAAATGTTAGTTACAAGAATCATCATTACAAAAATTTTATGTACGAAAATATTCATTACGAAAAATTTTAGTACCAAAATATTTTTTAAGAAAATTGTATGTACGAAAATATTCATTACTAAAATTAAGTACAAAAAACAACATTATGAAAAATCTAGAAAAACTGACTAAAAAAATTTTCATTACAAAAGATTTGTAAAATATGACTTACAATAATTTTGAGACTATATTATTTTTTTATATTATAGAAAAATTTTAGACTACGAAAATTTTAGACAATGAAAATTTTTAAATAAAGTGACTACAAAAATTTTAGACTACGAAAAAAAATTGACTACAAAAAATTTTAGACTATGAAAAAAAAATTATATTATGAAAAATTGTAGACTACGAAAAAAATTAGACTGCAAAAAAAACTAGACATATAATTAGAAAATGTAGTCCCCCTATGAGAAAGTGATTGTTATTGTAAGTTGATTTGATTCAAAAAGATGTTAATAAGGATAATTACCTTACGATTATCATTCATAACTTTTGTTTAATGTATTGAAATCTATCAGAGGGTAATGATTTTGTGAAAATATCATCATGTTGAACATGTGTTCTGATAATTGGAAGAATGGTATCTTTTTTTTGTGTGTGATCCCTAACAAAGAGATGACTAATATCTATATGTTTTTTACGAGAGTGATGTTCTTGTTTTTTACATAGGGAAATGTCACCGAACCTTATTTTCCATAACCAAGAATAGTATTTCATATTACTAAGGAATGGTAGATCTGGGATCCTATGGTCTTCGTAGTATAGTGTGCATACATTCTCTAGCATATTGGCTGAAAGAATAAACTCTTCCTTGGAATTGTGTACTATGCACTATTCATTCCAAAAATTACAAGGTAACCTTCATCACATAGTTGAATTATACTAATGAGGTTTTTCTTAAGACTGTTAACTAATTAAACATTTGAAATCAATGTTTTCCCAAGAAGAATGATGTTACCTATAACAATTATTTCCCCATTAGCATTTTATCCAAAAGTTACTTTTCCTCATTTTGTCTTGATAATCATTTCAAAAATGTTTTTTACCAGTCATATGTCGGGAACATTGACTATCAATGTACCATGTATTGAAATTTTTTCTTTCTTTACATTCATGAAATTAAGAGTGTTCGACATTTAGAACCCAAACATTCTTGGATCCGAAAACTTCAAAAAACAAAATTTTAGGAATCCACAATTTCTTAGAAAAATAAGTTTACAAAAACCTAAAGACTGAGTATTGATTAAGGAATAATTTTTTTCCCAATGCCCACCATACTAAAATTTATTGTAGAATGGATCAATTTGATGATCAATATAATTGTAACTAAAAGTAAGTTTAGAACTAGTATAACAAAATCCAGAATTATTCCATAGTGGTCTAATTTGGGAATACATTTTATCAAGGTTTTCCTTAACTAATGTAATGTTAGAAAAACACTTCCTCTAGAAAGAAATTGTTGACTTTAGTCTTATAACTATGTTCTTATCTTCCAAAACATTAGATTTAGCACCAGAGTTAGGCCCAAAAATATTTTTAATAGAAAATATTTTTTCTAAATCCTTAGATAGTTTATCCTTCTCAAGAAATTATATCATCATGTTTTTTTGAAATACATTCAAAATAAAGGGTTTTTATATCTAGATCTTTAGAAAGATCTGATATTTCCTTAGTAAGAATATAAATCCTATAATTTTCCTTATCATGCTTTTTTATGACATTAGAATTTTCATTCTCTAGGAGTTTAGCAAACCTAGAAAATTCTTCATTTGTAGGTAAAGTATTATCTTCATCAGAAAAATATTCTTCATTCGAGGATTCCTAATATTTACTATCACTATAATTAGAATTAAATGATACATTGGTTATGGATTCAGCATTGTGTACCTTTTCCATTAAAAAATGATTTTCAATAGGTAAATGGGCATGAAAACCAAGATTCATCTGTACAGAAGATTCGTAATCTGAGGATTTATCAGAAGAGTCTCTACCACAGTAACTCAAGGTGTCATTAGCTTTCAAAACATTCATAGATCTATCTTTGATGTTTATCATTCTATTCCTCTCATAGTGCTTTTCCATTATATTTTTTCTCTTTTCTATAGGGCAATCATACCTTATTTGTCCAGCTCTTTTTCATTCATAAAAACTGACTTTAGAGTCTTTCTTATCCTTTCATTCTTTCTTCTTATATATATACTGAGAGTTTTTCTTCCCAACTATCTTGTTCATCCTTCGAGTAATATTTTCTAGTTCATTCTCAGAATGTTCACTTTCACTTGATTCAGATTAAATTGTGACCTGTATAGATTTATATATTCTAACTATCGCAGGTGTCATCACATACATATGATTTGATGTAGTTGTAAAAGAAACACTTCCAATTTCATTCTTATTCATAACATTATCAGAATCTCTCTTCAATCTATTCTCATGTTGAAGAAGAGTTCCAAAAATCTCATCAAGAGTAATCTATGAGACATTCCAATTTATCATCAATAGTTGTTCTCTTGGATTCCCACTCATTAGTCATGATGTCAATAATATTGTCTACATGTGCCTCATCATGTAAACCTTTCTCACCCATGTATTGTAGGCAGTTGACAATAGTCATAAATCTCTGTTGTACCTTACATATAGGTTCTACATAAGGAATGAAAAACCCAGGGTACTCTGCTCTAACCATAGCTCTTCTATTTTCAATAACATTGGATGTACAAAAATGTGCAACGTCAAGATTCTTCCGAATACAATTTGATGCTTCACAAGAAGTACTCTATCTATATATATACCTGGTCATGGAACACAACCATGTATTGTATACCTTATAGTTGAGTTGATATTCTGATTTCTCTTGATTAGTGAAAGGTATGACTTCCTTATCAAGAATCATGTAATCTCCAGTAAGCATAACAATGTTTTCAACCCCAGTATTGATAAAAAAGTATTCATACAATCTCTCTAATATTCATAATCATTACCATAAATAATAGTAGGTCTAGTAGGATTAAGATTATCAATTGAACCAATATTCATTCCTGTCATCTCAAATGAAATCTTTCCACACAAACATGTTAGTAATAAATGTTTGTAAACAAGGATAAAAATATACTATGAAATTAAAATATATTGAACTTTTAAAAACCTTAACAATAACACATATATGTGATTATAAGTATTTTAGAGATCTTCTTTGATACCAATTGTTACATTGGTATGGAGTATGATATACTCCTTAAATACTAACTAAAGTATTGAAATGATGCAGATACTGATTGTAGTATCTAATGATGTAGATGTTAAATATACAAGAGGGTGGATGAATTGTAAACATTAAAAAATTCCATTATAACTTTTAAAGATTGCAATATTTAACAAAGCTAAACAAGGTAAATTCACAAAACCTCTATGTTCTACAAACATTCTTGATTTTGTAAATGTGATTCTGAGATGGTATTTCCATAAATATGGTTCTAGAAATGAAACATAAAAAATGTTTACAAAGAACAGTGATTCACCATTAAAGAATATAGAATCTTAATTAATCAATGTATACATGAATGAGAAAATAAAAGATAGTTATATTTTCATCAACAGCTAAAATTTAGTGGAAAACCTGAAACAATATAAATAACAAGTAGTAAATATTTTAACACAAAGAGTAGGGTATCCAAAAACCTTGGATAATGGTCCATTGATTTATAATTTCATGAAATTCTATCTTACCCAAAAATGGGTAAGCCCTCGATACGATGATCGGAGTCTGTCTTGCTATCCCTGCAAGCCCTCAACTTTAAGGTAGTCGTCACATCTGTCTTCCTCACCAAGGAAGTCCTCGAATTTAAGGTTGTCATCACATCTGTCATTCTATACCCTGAATCCCTCGAATGTACTCAGCAAAATTCGGAGTCACATGAAGAAATTCTGAATAAGATTTTCAGTACTCACTAATCATTAATGTCTATCTCAATAGAAATCACTTCACCAGCATGTGATATCTAGATTGATCAACTTGTTTCGTTATTTTTTACCTCAGTCAAATGATATATTATTTATAGGCACATCTTCAATGGTAGGATCCCTCATGAAATTGTCATATTTTTCCTTGAATTTATGAGGGACCTATACACCTATTACAGAAATAATGGTTAGTTAGTAACAAAATGCATGAAAACATTTTATAAATAAAACAAGAGTTAGTAAAATATGGTTGCTTAACCAAAATCAATTATTCATAATTTAAGGAAAAATAAATTTTTGGAGTCTAACCAAAAACCATTCAGTATTTATAATACATGAATATTCAGATTAGGTCTTAATAAGAATTCAGAACATGAATTCTACAGAATTCTGGTGTTTGAATTTATAGGAAATTTGGAGTCTGAATTCAGTAGAATTCTGAGACGGAATTGAGAGGAATTCGGAGTCTGAACATAAAATGTTTGGAGTCTGAATTCATTAGAATTAATAGTCCATATTCATGAGAATTTGGAGTCTGAACATATAATGTTCAGAGTCTGAATGCATTAGAATTCAGAGTCTGAACATAGAACATTCGGCGTCTAAATTCATTAGAATTCAGAGTCTGAATTCATTATAATTCAAACCCTAAATTCGGATCCTAAAACAGAATTCACTATATCAAGGTATTTATAAGTTTCTGAGGTTTTAAATAAGAAATTGAATTTTATACTTAGACATTAAATGAGAACAATAAAAACATGGTAAGGATAAATTTCCTTCAGGAATGAAAATTTCCTTATGAAAGTAAAATATAGGAAAAATAAATTTTCCTTAAGATAGGGTGTTTGTGATTTTCAAAATAAGAAGGAATGGAAAAGTCATAAGGATACCTTATTAACTCAAAAATGAAGAATAGTTACCCTCAATTGATTTTGCGTGAGAAATGAAAATTTTGAGGATGAAATTTCATAAGTGGGAAGATATTAACGACCTAAAGTATTATAAATAAATTCCTCTAGTATTTGTATTAAATGCCTTATTGTATAATATGGTTTCACAAAAAATGTTGTCTTATTTTGTGTTATTACTACCATTATATTTAATTGAACATTATGTATCTTAATCATTGACAATTATGTCGTTGATTAGTTATCACATGGATAGTATTAATTTGGGGTGATAAAAAACTAAATTGTCATAGACAGAGGTAGTGATGGCTGCAAATAGTAGGATCATAACCTATGATTCCCTTTTATCATATGTACCAAGGGAGTTATAATTTTATGTATGTTCTATTATTGAATCCCAAGATGATACCAAGAATATTACGAATGAGAGAAACTATTTATTGGAGAAGTTCTAGGTCATTGAGATCACGGTCCAAACCTTGTTTTCCGAACCGTCCCATGATATCCAAACCATCGCACACCTTACCCTTAGGTTGCATGCTGGTTTATTAAAGGGAATTGTAAAAAGACCATCGAAATATTATAATTTATATAATTTTCTATATAATAATGAATATATTTTAATCCTAGTATTATAACTTTTTTTTTAATTTCGATTCAATAAAACATTAATTGTATTTTTGTTTGATATTAAACTTCGATTATGATATCTATTTTGATGAATAAATGGATTTTTGAAATAAATAATATTTTAGTAAAATATTATTATTAAATGACATGTATTAAATATAAATGATCATATAATTTTTATTATGGAAAATGTAATATTTACAGGGGTTCAAAAAAATGTTATTGTAAAAAACCCATCATTTTTAGGAAAATATAAATTTTTATTTTAAAAGTGAAAATTAAAAAATTAAAAAATTATTTAAATAAAATGAATATAATATTTGGTTTAAGGGTGTCAAATTTATCCTATGGTGAATTTTTTATAATTTGTTTAGATAGTAAAATTTTTCGGGTAAAAAATTAATACCATATAAATATACATTATGTATTATGAAATAAATAATGATCCAAAAGATATGTAATAAATAATATAAATGGTATCCAAGACCATATATATGATTTACCTATAAATAATGTGATTTTATGTTCATTTTATTTGTTTTGTAAATCCATTATGGATCCTACAAAAATTATATTATATTTTTAAAATATAAAATCATTTCAACAAGAGTGTGACTCACCTCCACATCACTAAGGGTAATATTATAATAATTTCTGTCTTTGGACTCCAAAAATAGTAAAAAACACTCACCATTGTTAGAAACCAATGTAAAAACTTGTGGTATGTTTTTTTTTGTTTTTTATATTTTATTATGTAGTGTCCAAAACCTAATTAAAAATTCTCCATCCTTTCCTTTATAAACCATCCCAAGAATCTATTTTTTAACTAAAAAAAATTTATAGAATGTCCATATTCATCCATCAACTCAATAGAGTCATCCCAAGGCTCCCCCAATCTCTTAATAATCCATTCTCAAACCTAGAGTCACACATTCAACTAAGAGATCTTCCACTCTCCTCTTTTGTCAAGAACTCATTTTTAGTTATGTCATTTTATTTTATTTAGGTTATAATTGGATATGGAATTATATATTACCCATACATTCAATTTGATTTATAAATTGCGTGATCTTTTATTCACTCACATTAACCATTCCATGATCTTTTATGGACACCTGGTACCATGCCAATATTTTGTAAGGATTCATTTGTTTATTAATGTCTCTTCATTAACATGTGTCTTTTATTTCCAAAATTAATAACATTGCAATATGATTTTCCATGAACCTATTACTAACTATTTTTACCAAATAATGAGATACCCATTTTCCTCTCATAAACAATATTTCTTAATTTTTTTGTAACACCATTATGCTTCCAAAATTTCAGCATGATTTTCTATGTGAAAACAATTATGTAGTGGATATCATAGCCATTATTATATCGTGGGTATTCAATATTATTAACATATTCTTAATGTTTGAGAATTTCCATTTATTTATTCTATATTACATGATCATGGAATAATGTTTGATGAATAATGAATTCATTTCGTATGATCTATGTGGTACTCAAAAGCATGAGAATGAAATGAGTATGATGGTGCACCCAGATAGCACTCCAATGAATTTAGTAATGATTAGTATCATGATACGTCATGTTGGGATAGGGGTGTAACTGATTTTTTATAGTAAATTTTCTATCATGATGTCTTAGTGGTTTATCCATGACCTAGGTTTCTGATTTTTTTTAATTTTTACCACATTTCTCATGTTATGATTATCATGCTCTATCATAACTTATTACTCATGTTACTTTTATTATCCATTGATATACCTATTATATTAATTTTCTAACATAAACCAGGATTATTCCCTTACATGGATTTATATATCACACCATTTTGATGTATGTCCCCAGGTTATCCCATGAATTATTATGTTCAAAGCGGTATTTTGAGCATGTTTAATATGTTTTCAATAATGTTGTTTAATTCCAATTTTTATTTGTTATGTAATGACATAATTAAAAAATAAACTAGAATTATCGATCATATGTTTTGTTTTAAATATAATCATATGTAATGAATCTTGTATTAATGTGAAATAAATATTAGGATTGTTATAGTTCTTCTCACGAAAATCAATGTAGATGCGCATTATCCATTATTCTTCTTGATCGAGAGGAATGTCCCACCCACTGGTGAAGCACCTGGGAATATAATACCCTTGTGTAAATTATATTGTAAGTAATTCCTTAATTACATAAATTCAATGATGGAAATATGGTAAGGATTCTTTCATTTATCTAGAGATCCAGGTATAAGATCAGTTAAGAATTCAACCACTCGGTTAGGAGGAATACCATCCAATTCTTCAGTGAACACATATGTGTAGTCCCTCAAAATGGGAATTATATTTCAGCATGATCATATCAGTTGTCTCGTTTAATTTAAATATATATTATTAATCATAAGGTAATAATATCAACAATTGATATGATTATTTTGAAGTAGATTCATTCTACGCCTTAAACATGTAAAGAATTGGAAAATTCCTCAGGATGTGTAGAGTGATCTCACATTCCTAAAATTTGATGTTGTATTTATATAATTATAGACAATCCATAACCAATATATCATCAAACTCCGCCAAATTAAGTAATATGATATTTTATTAGAGGTTCATTGCTTAAAAATTAAGCTTGTAGTAGTTATATAAAGCAAATGAAATAATTTCTCCAGTTATTCTTCTCAATTATAATCCAACCATCATATTTATTAGGGGTTTTGAATAGTAACATTAAACATCCATGATATGGATGAAAAAGTAGAAATATAATCCAATAGTATGTCCACAACTCTTTATTGAATAATAATTGTACATGTCACCACATAATATTTGGGCTCCTCCTCAAAAGTAGTGATATCATATTTCCCTTCATGATGCATTCGAGGTTGTTGTTGTATATTTTCTCTTACTACCATTGGCCTAGGGAATTGGATCACATAGATCTCATGTTCCTTGTATTAAAAACACAACACTACAAGGTGGGTGATGATTTGAACATTCATTTCTTCTTTCAAATTATTGTTCTTCTTTAAATCCCATAGATATTAATTTTCCCGATGCCCCTTTCTTTCAAATTTGATTTATCTAATGGTTACCTTTATATAGATATGTGGATACTTTTTACCATACATTTTACATTTTGGATGTTGGGGTTTCATTCATTCATGGGATTTATATGTTCATACTCCAGTATTATACACCATTTTCTGATTTTTTCTCTGATCCCATGAGACCACTGAGAGTCCCCATTCTACATCTGAACTTTTATGGAACATTAATATATATATATATCAATGTTTTTAATCGCCAATGATATTCATAGAATAAAATTTAGTCACCTCAAGCAGCTATCCACCTTAATTTCGTGGTTCATGAAGAACTTGGAGGTGTATCATGAAATCCTTGTAATTTTTATATTGTACGCCTTGATATATTTATCTTTTTTTTTATTTAGTATAAGGAACTCCCTCTACCTCCTAGAGTGTGTTCGAGAAAATTATTTATTTAAAATATTTTATTGAATCATTACCAAATAATGGAATCATGTTCCTCCTTATACATTGTGCTTTTGATCAGTTTCCACAACTAATTAGATACCCTATAAAAAATATTGACAACCAATATGACTTTCTATTCTTCTAAGAATTGAATAATAGAGAATATATATTCAGTAGATTAAAACAATTATTCCGATGTGAGGGGATTAGTATATCCACTAAATATAAACGGTATTTTTCCAATAAAGGATAAATAAAATTACTATTTCTTAAGATAGTGGGGGGTAGTTCCACATGATTAATGTTGTTATATTAACTTTATCTAGTTGAGATAGTACTCTGATGATGATCTGGGCTCCCATTCCCATCATGTTTGGAATCTGATTGGGGAAAGAATCACATTTTTATCATAATAATTGTTGTTATTTGTTATCTTATTTTAAAACATCCAATATCAAAATGAAATAAAAAAACATGAGTCTTTAACACGAAGATAGTGAGAATATAAAAAATATAATCATTGAAGGACTAACGTGTAATTGAAAATTTTATCTGAAGATATTATTTCATATATTTCATTATAGGTTATTCATGATGATATAATTAACCCAAACATTCTTACATAAATTTTATAGTCGAAATTCCAAAAATAACGAGACCATCAATTAATAAATTATATTGTGACCCATTCCTTTTATACATATTGTTACATGATTTTATGCATAATTATCCATGAAAACGAAACCATGGCTCAAGAGGTATAGTGTATTTAGAAGACTAGGTACATAATTATTAAATGTGAGGTTAGAATAAAACATCATTTTATCAATCTACATAATGATCTCATAACTCATTTTGGCTTTGGATAACTATATTGGTTAACCTGGGAAATTAATAGACAAAAGGGATTAGCTAAATTTCTTAATAAGGTAATGAACATGGGAATAAATCATATCATTTGAGTTAGAAGGAAAAACATGATAACATAAAAGGTACTGATCATGGATAAACATATGGAATCATAAGATATAAAGCTTGGAATTATATTTCAATGGTAATATTTGAATGTGTTTTGAACATAAAACATCATATTAACATGAGTTGTTGCTCACTACTAACTCTATATCATTTTGGGGACAATGATCCAGAAACAATTAGTTTTACTCCCTAATACCATACATTAAATATTCTCAGAATAAAAATTATTCAATGAATTTAAAATTATTCAGGAAAACCCATAATAACATGTTCATGAATATTTCTTCCACAATAATAAATTAATTATGCGGAATAAGCATACGAGTTACTCATGGAATAATATGGGCATCATAATAATGTCATATGGAATAACAAAAAGGTGTATAAAAAATCGTATCTCGGAAAGGGATTAAAAAATTTTGAAATTTATATATTAAAAATAATAATATACCATGAATAGTTATTTATAATTTAAGTGAATACATGAAAAATATTGTTTAAAAAATATTAGAAATTTTCAAATGTAGTGCTATTTATATGAAAATATTATATACTCATTAAATCAGATAATGAAAAATTTTATTATAAAACAAGAAAAAACTAACATATATTTTTATTATAAAATTATAAGTTTTATAAAAATCTTTTTTTCCAAATATAGTTTATGGAGTGTACTTGAAAATGGGTATGAAACAGAATTTTTCTGTATAATCGGGCTTTCTAATCAAGAGGAATTGATAATGGATAATATTAAAACTAGTATTTAACAATTAAATATAAATGAAATGATTATATAAGCTTGTGTGGATCATATAAAAAGAATTTAGGTGAATTATATAAGAATAATTTTTTAATAAATTATGTTAAAAAGAGAGAAAGTGTAATACAATAAGAAAAAATGGACGTTTGAAGAGATCACTTATCATATTTCTGAATGTGTTTTTCCTTCCACATAATTTTATAGTTAACCAAATATGTTTTATTAATTATGTAACTCAAAACCAAATATATTTTTATTTAATAAATATTAATTTTACTAAGATCATTTATGGTGATTTCAACAAGTTATAATGTTTAATTTCAATGTTTGAGGAGCGTTCATTTTCCTGGTTTCATGATCAGTTCACTTTGTATATAATTATAGGAGTTATTTTCAAATTAGAATAATAATATAGAAGTTAAATGATGTGGAATTAATGAACATAAATGTTTCAAAATGATCTTATATATCATTCTTTCCTTATATTTGGATGATTCATTTGATAAAACATTGATGAAAATTGTTTTGTTTAATTTTGTTGTTTTCAAACAATCGTAAACTAGTTTAGTTTTCTTTTATAATTCTACATATTAGATGTAGAGCATGAAACAATTTATGATATAAAAATGAAAATATTATTTAAACATAATAATAGTTTTATGAACAACCTTTTGAGAGGTAATGGAAAAAAGAAAATCATTATCCATGGTTACCATAATCCGCTATAAATTTGACAACAATTTTATTTCATTGAATAAGAAGTGATGAGAAAATTAGTAGACCAGAGATATTAATTTAGAAATATAATTTTCCAATATATTAATTTTACAAGACTTCTTATTTTTTAGGGATGAAGGAGGCGTGGATAAAATAGATGAATAAATTAAATTAAAAGATATGTATTGAGAATGTTACCACTTAAATATCACCTATTTAAAAGATCTCATAGGGAACAAGGAATTGGACTATTTTTTATTCCAAAATCACATGGAAAAGGTTAATAATATTTGTAATAGAATTGGGAAGAATATTGATATGATAAAAGTCTTATGATTTATAAGGAGAAGGGGCAGTGACTGTGGTACTTATAGGGGGAGAAGGATGTTTTTAATATTATAATCATTAGTTTATTATTCTGGATCATGAATAACAATAATGTTTTTTAATATGAGTAAATATTTTTTATATTAATTAAGTGTTGGATATAATGGGTCTTTAAATCTTCATTCACTAAAATATTCAGGTATTTAGATTATAATTTTAAATACCTGAAATTATCACATCTCACTATTCACCCAAAAATTAACAATTTTAGAAAAATATGAAAAACTCAACCTAACCATTAATATATTTGTAACACTAAAAAATGGTATCCACTTTATGAAAATAATTTTCCAAATATGATTAAATTAATATTTAAATAAAATAACAATTTAATTAAAAAATAACGATTTTAATATTATAATCCATTTGTTGAAACTTTAATAAAATAAATTACGTCACATAAACTTTTTTATAATTATAATAAATCACAATATTAAATTAATAATCATTTTTAGTGAAATTAAATTTTTTTTAAATCATTATAATAGTTTTAAAATAGTAATTAAAATTTTGTATTTTACAAAAAATCAAACTCCAAATATATCATGTTGAAAAAATTTATTTACTTATATTATGATATTAATATAAATATATTTTATTTATAATATATCTATATTTTATTTTTTACATTCATATGAGAGCTTATTATTATAATGGATGGATTACTATTCTTAATAGTCAGATTATTATTCTAAGTGTCAAATTTATTATGGTCGTATATGATCCTTAATTAATATAAATACTACTTATTTAATTATATATTCATTTAATTATAATTTATCTTAACGTAATATATATATATATATAATTTTATATTAAAAATTAATATTATTAAATTAAATTAATTTTTTATTTCAATAACGTTATTCTTATGTTAAGACACTCTAGTGGGTTTAACAGATCCTAATTTTCCCATTATTATTATCTTATTTTCTATTTATTTCCCACTTATAATATTTTTAGTTACTATTGGTTACACAAAGAATCATTAAGATTCAAAAATCATATTGAGGATAAAATTCTTCCTCTTCTAGTGTATTATATCAAGTGTACACATTCACCAATTGAGATGTCCAATTCCACAAAACATGAACTTTGGTGTTAAGAATCCAAAAAGGATCTTCATTAAAAGGATAGTCAGTATCCAACTCTATTCCATTGAATGTGGGCACACATGTTGTATATATAATGTTTTCTCTTTTTAATGAAAAATATATTATTCCATGTTAAATATGATTTTTGAAAAACAAATCCAAACAACAAGACAGTTAAGACCTATTTTTTAAATATATTTTCCTCTAAATAAATTTCTTAATAATAGCCTATTAATAAATAAAATAATACTTCTCCTATATTAAAAAAAATTATAGTTTATCTTTTAATATTTAAACTAAAAATAATATATAAAAATAATATATAGATTACATTAATATATAGATATGTGAATACAACCTTTTACTTATCAAACAAGGGAATAATATAATGATTACACATAAAATTTTGTAAGTGTTTATTTCAAAATTCCATTCTCAAAACATTGGTATTTATTTCATTTGATACTATATAAATAATTAAGAAACTATGGGAATTATATAAAAAAAATTAATTCATTATGATCATCTGACTATAAATAAAATGAATGATAAAAAATGTTTTCATAATAATAAATATAAATTTTTTAATAAATTTATTTTGTAATAATAATTATAAGATAATATAAGTATTATGAAATATAATATTATTAATAAAAATTAATATATAAATTCAAATGATAACAACAACAAAATAAAATTAATATAGGTTAATAATATAAATCAAAAATATTATTTACAATTCCTAAATCAAATATATATAAACTAATAAGAAAATTATAAAAGAAAAAAATTGATATTTTAATGTATTCCATTATATGGTTAATTATTTGAAATTATTTTTATATTTATTTAAAGTTCATATTTACTTGAAATGAATATAAGTTATTGAAAGGGAGTATTTTAATTATGGGTAAGATCAAAGATGGATCCAACATTTAATAGTGATGTATTATTAAATATAATATAATGAAAATATAATTTTGGAATATAATAAACAACTATAGGAATAATATAGTAATTTATGATAATTTCTAATAATACATAATGTTTTATACAGATAAAAAATTGAAGGATATAAATAAAATGAATATAAATATGTAAACATAGAATATATATATAAATACACACACATATATATGAAACAACATCAACGTAGGAAAAAATTAAATATAAAACGAATATTATGTTGATATCATCTTCCTCACCACTTCACGGATAAATCAACAGGAAATGATAGATAACACATCACCTTCTCCACCATAGGCCCAGCCTGACACATCCATGTGATCGTCCCTAACTTAGACCCCTTATTATGTCAATGGACACCCTGAAAACCACGTTTGACAGCCCAAAACCAATTAAATCTTTATTATCGTACCACTTCACATGGGAATGAACTTCCAAGAACTTTTATTGCACTCATAGAAGAATGATATGAATAAATGATTTTTATCTACATCGATGAATATAACAATTTAATGTCATGTGTTTTTAAGTAGGTTGTTTTTTCATGTAAACTTCGAACTTTTATGTTGGTTCACAGATCAACTTTTTTTTTATTTTGATTTAAAAACTAATTATGATATTTTAATATATCTAATACATATTATTACATAGGATTTATGTTTTGTGAAATAAATAGGGGTTTGGGAAAACACTAGATACTGGATGGATGACAAAGGTACAATAAAAATTGGTGTGAGTTTTACATGATGGGAAAATCATCTACAAGGAATATAATGGGTTCAAAGGGTGCAGTTGGATGATTCATATTGTAAAATTCTCATGGGATTACCCAATGAGATACATGATGTGTAATATTTACACATTGTGAAACCATTACAAGAATTATAACAATTATATTCCATGTATTTGTTTGGGCTGTGTTTTTTAAAAGTGGAATAGGTGGATCAATCCCCCTTTATTTTCGTTCTCATTCCTGAACAGAGGAAATATCTCCCAGGGGGGTATCACACATGCTATATTTCCCCACTACTTGGTTGGTAGGTTACTTAAACGACATGTCCACATATCATGATCAAGCTATATTGTTGTAATCATGATGGTAGGTCCTCAACTCCTCTTAGATCTCAATTTTATATTATTTTAGTATAATATATGTTGAATTTATGCGATCTGTTTTTCTTTAATTCAAGGTTTTTTTCTAACAGAATTATTTCAATAGTTTTCTCATGAGTTAAAGAGGAATATTAAATGAGTGATAAATACTATTATAAGTTAGGTGGTTCCTATTTTTATCCTTGTTTTTGTGAGTGTTTAAGGAGGTTTTTTCAAATATTCCATGTCAGTTTTTTGATTTAGACCCTAATAAATATTTCCTTTTCTTTTTAATTTTTAATTGATGATGTGAGCTGCCTATTATCATGATCTTTCTATACTATATATTTTTAAGATGGGTAATGGTCTTTGACTAACTTTTGATGTTTTGGATGGGTGTATGATTTAAATCCAATTAATTTTTTATATTTATTTTTCATTTCCATGGTAAGGTGATGGTGTTGGGATGAGGATTTAGGGGATATTGATTAGCTGGACTGAGGCGAAGATATTTTTTAGGATGGTCATGGCTTGAGGCTTGGAGTGATGATCATCACCTGGTTGGGTGACATGGTCATTAGATTAAAATTATTTTTTCATCTAGTTAAGGTCATGGATCATGAGATTGGAGATGTTTATTGGACATCCGGATTGCAAAAACATGGTCATAGGGGAATGAGGTTTCATGAAATGTTTCTTAGGTTGTTTGGTGATTTCCACTCACTGTTTATAGGTCGATGTGTAATTTTGGTTGTTTTCACATTGTTAGGACATCGATGAGGTTGTGTTTACCACTCATTGTGTCTGGAGGACCCTATATATTATACTTCATAGGTGACGAAATTGACAATCAGATACTCTAGGGGTTCCCATCATAAAAATCCATGTAAATGGTGTTGGACCATTGAATCATGGTGTTGAGACCATTAGTTGGAGGGTAATGATATCCATTATACATGAAGTAATGGGGAAGTATATTTTGGGGATCGATATCATTTTTCTTTAGAATATTATATGTTGAGCTATTAGTGATTATTTTTTGGAGGATTGAAATCATTGTTCCTCAAGTTATCGGGCTTTGAGGTGATAATGATTTTTTTTTATCCATGACCTAAGGTACTAGGTACTTGTTTGGGCATAACATTTGGACTTTGGGCATTATTGAGTTTATGAGGTGCTCGTGGTACGTTTTTTGTGTAACTCGAGGGTTTACTTGGTGTGATAATCATCAGGGGATGCCTTGGCACTGATAATTGTATACAATCCATTTTATATATATATACAAGTGATTTATACCATATATACCATTGGGGGAACATGTTCATACTTATTCCAGTTATGGCCGAAGCTAGTTATCACTTCCCTGTTTCTACTGAGAACATGGATTGATGATTATTATTTTATATGAATGTCCAACCTATTTTTATTGATTTTAGTCACACCAAATGAATTACGGATAAATATTATTAACACGTTGGTGGTGGCATACAGATATTATTTTATCACCCTATATAGTCCATTTGAGATGTGTATAGACTTTCTTTCTCTAAGATTTGTTATGGGACCAATCATGGGAGCTAGACCATAGTGATCAAGTTGGAACCTTTTCATGGGTTGGAAGGTAGTGGACCATAGTGGTTCCCCAATATTAGAAGTAGTTTACTATTTTGTTTCGACATTCCAAATGTATTTATTGTTATTTATAGTCATAGGTGACCCAACATGCATATTGATTTTATGACCTGATATGGAATGTTGTATTTCTCTACACATGGTATTGGGAATTTGGTATTATTTGTTGTTGCTGATGTTTCATTATCTTATCACTAATTTTATTTATTTATTTTATATTTATTTTATTTATTCTTCTTTTATATTTATATATGGAATATTATTATTATCAGCAATAGAATATATATTCTCCCCACTATAACCTCTTATATCCCCGCTACTAGTTGACAACCATTAGAATGTGACGAGGTGTTCCTACGGCCTAGTGGCCAACTAGCCTGAAGCACTATTCAGGTTGTAAAGCGTGTCAGGGCGCTACGTATGGTATCATTAGTGTTTTTATGGGCTTAATATCTTAGTCAAAGTAGACCACAGACTATAATGTACTTGAGAATGGGTATAGAGATCATGTTTGGTTGCATGAATCCCCATGAATAGGGTTCATACAACGTTTCTAGGGGTGTAAAATTGAGGTTTTACTATGTGAATATACATTTGATATGATTTTAACAACATGTGAGGAAATTGGGTGTGATGGGTATCTATTTTATGGCCTTTGATCCCTACACCGGTATGGAATGGGGGTATTTAAAGAGTAATTGTTGGAACATAGGATTGTATGAAGTAAGATTGATTTTTATTTTCTTTGGGTACCTGGAATTCAATAGAGTGGTTGTGATATATTATGTATATACAATTAATATATATATATTTTTCTTTCATATGTTCCATTGTTGAGGTTCTACATAGTTATCACATGCATGAGGTTCCAATGCGATCTGTATGTGATAGTATTTGTAGGAGATACATGGGACTATCCATGATAAGGTAGGTATAGATGATGACAGGGGATGAGTTTCTAAAAGTGTCAAAAAATAAGATTAAATGTTTCTTATTTTATATCATATTTGGTAAATTTCTATGCAACTACCCATGATATATGATACATTACAGGTGATGAAAAAAATTCAATGTTGGTAGGTAGGCGACCTTGAGGCCAGGTTTATATGTGTCTCTAAAATCTGATGTGGGTAGTCAAGAGGCTATGTGGATAGATTATACATGATATATGACCATAATATGTGTTGGTAAGTGGCCATTAGGCCGGATATCAATGGACATTATGTGAAATGGGAGTGTAAATGTGGTGAGATGGACAACTTGTTACATATTTCCCTATCTGTGTTATTGTTATATATACTATTATGATTGTTTGACCATCACAATTATTTTATAGTGGGATCCCACATAGACACCTCTAGGAAGATCATCATGAGGGAGGGGATATGGTGACTCATGAACCCGCACAAGAAGAGTGCCAATAGGATTGAGATGATCATGATCTATATGTACATGCATTAGTATAGGTAGGATTAAGGAAAATGGTAAATTTTAGGCCATGGATTGATGAGTATCTTATGGACACACTAGTTAAATTTATACAGGGAATTGATAGAGGATAATATGGATTTGAGCCATATATGGATTACTTGAATATAGAGTTCCAGTCTAAACACCCACCACTACATCAGGGTAATGATAGACAATAGGAAAAAGAGAGCTGGATTGAGTCAGTCCAGAACATCATCAACTAGATCACGACACCCTCAGTTTAGAGGGTCATGTAGGTGAAATACAAACTCAGAGGATATGAAATGTATCTGAAGATCATGAATCTTTAGTAGGTGATAATTATGTTATTGACTATGTAGAGATCTTCACAAACCTATCATGGTTTTCACCAGATATGGTGAGTGATAAAATCTCTAGGTTGTGGAGTTTCTAAGATTTTAGATGGCATGCGATCAGATTCTATGTAAACATTCTTAGGATGATGAATTTATCAAACGAGGTAAACCAGGATCTGATAAAAAAGTGGAAATAAATGGTTCAATCTTATTCAAGCTGGTTGATGATGTCATGTGAGTTTAGAGTTGATGATTTTGGTTGTAGGATACAGGGACACAAGGAATCTAAGTAGGGTAGTCAAGAAATATATTTGAGAAGACCATGAGAATGTGGGTATTTATAAGTATGAATCTACGTGTGGGAGGTAGGGGAATTTTTAGAACATATTTTATTATGTTCTGAAAAGTTTTGATAATTTGTTTAAATGGGAAATCTAGATAGGTTATTCTTCAAGACTTCTCGGACAGTGAAGGGTAAATGACCGTGGAAGACACAGGGATTTGAGGTCGGACATGGAGTGGAACTAGGAGATGGTAGCTGAGAATAAGATACATATAGAGTTCGTGTATGAGATGGAGGGTCCCATTAGTAGGTCCACTGGCTAGTAAATAGTGCCTTTTAATAGAGAGTTTGGGCCTCAGGTGGTCGGGCATAAGGCCAGGTGCATGTTATTGTGTTTATAGGATCCCAATAGGTTAGAGAGTAGATTAAAATTATAGGTACGCCTTGGGAATCACCGAGTTTCATATTGTTTTTGATTTGGAAGGATTTAGTGGAAGATGTTGATTAGTATAGTTTTTGGACTAACATTGTTATTTTTAGTAGGATGGAATTAGGTATAAAGTTGGATATATAAACAAGGTGTGTGGGAATCAAGATTTGTTGTTGGAATATATGTTTCTTTTATATAATGTTTGTAATAAGATGATGTATGATGGGAGTGAATTTATTTATATATTTGTTTTATTTTTATTCCAGAAAATTATTTTTTTTATCACCTATTGAGGTGAGGGATTTATTGTATTCAAATTATATGAGATTATTGATTAGTGTCATGTTTGATACATGTATGAAATTGTAATATGATGATATACATGACATGATGGGTGTAAAAGAGGACATGATCATTAATTGAGATCCTTGTGAGGTAGAGGAATAATGATGCATCATGTGAGGAATTTTGAGTCAAGGGTCGGTCGATGGACTATCATATTGTTTTATTATATTTTGGGACACAACTAGGTAGGTAACTCCTAATGTGGAGAGCATCTTTTTTGGTGTTGAAATATGACTCAATAACAATGTAATGTTTAAGATTCTATATTTATTATTTTTAAATATTATATATATTATTTTTGAGACCAAGAGCTATGATGACATGTAAATATAAGGCTCCACATGCCCGAAATAAAATTTTGAAATATATAAAATTTATTAAATTGCACGTTCATGATGTTATCCAGAAAAAGTGGAATAAATTTTAAATGTGTTCCCAAATTAGAAATTAGAGGAATACATTGAAATCATAATGTGATTTTTACTATAGGCACGACATAACATTATTTTTTTGGTCATTTTTATAAAATTCATCATGAGTTTTGGAATGAAAAAACTAATATACTAAAACAATTTTATTTTATTTTCATTGATGTAGCGACTAACAATCATTAAATATACTTTTATTTAAAAATAAAAAGTTTTTATGCATAATCCTTGAGATGATGTTGGACCTTTGGAGATAGATAATTGGAGAATTGTCTGAAGAAAACAATGACAAGATAGTGGATTGATGAATAACGCACACCAGATTTGAAGGATCATGATAATGTTGATGAAATCACATCATTATTCATCATAAATAGAACCTAATCCTGGTATGGAATGTAATTTTATTTATTTATTCTATTTTATTGATTTCCCTAACGAACGAAGACCAATCCACAAAAACATTGATATGTAGTTCGATCTCCATGCAGGATGGGATTTGTTTGTGTTTTTAATAGAATATATATCCTATGGTTTAATATTATTTGATTTTCATTCTAATGTTAAAAACCCAGGATCGACACAAAAATATATCGAGAGTCACTCCTCCTGATTTATTTGTGATTTTCTCCCCCAATTCATCATTTGTCACAAACATTCTTTGTTTGTCCTATAGTATGACAAATTCCAATCAATTGATAACTGCACAACTATTTATTTGCACAAATATCCGATATCATAGATCTAGAACCATCATAGAATGATGAAAATGAGAAGATTGATATGGAGTAATTAAATCGATGGAGGACACCAAAATTCACATTCATTGGCATTATTCAGCACATAATGAAAAATGATGATTTGATCCAATTTGAGAGATTATCTAATGATGAAACATGTTTTTCAATGATGAAATTTCTTGCAAGAGTTTGGGAATTAATTTTCATGATGAGATGATCATCGAATCGAAGGCCAATGGTGTCAGATCAAATATAGACAATGAATATAGGATTATGAAAAATACCAAACAACGTGATGTGTAAAGATAATGTACATTTCATGTGCCTCCCCCCTATTATCAGAAGATAGGTTTCAGAGGGAGTTAAACATCGCATGACGTGTGAACCCTGTAACATGGTGTGTGGTAACTCTTATGATTCACGATGTGTACTTGGGTATGTACATTGACATGGGGTGGAATTCATGGAGTGCATACACAACCTATATTTCCCCATATGACAAATACTAAATCATGTTCAAGAGTTATCCCATGTACTGACACACGAACATGGGTTCATGGGCCAAAGCCATGTATTATCACAAGGGTAGAGTACACGAGATACCAACATGGCAAGCACCACAAAATGGAAGCAATTTGAATTACACGAGCGATTTACACGAGGACAACCTAGGTTGTTAGGTACACGATGTGTAACCCCTATACACATTGCGTAATATTTTATACATGGATTACTTTCCTTTTCCTATGTATCTTGGTAATATTTGTTTAGGGTTTGTTCCCATTATCAATTTAGTAAATGTTGTTATGGAACATTTCATAATCCTATGACTATGATCCCTTCAATGGGACATCCAGGATGGATTTATTGAAATACCACTGAGAGGACCATAGTGCGATCCTCTATAAATATTCATTTCCAAGTTAGAGTTTGTGGTATCAATATGACCAACCTTTCCTAGGTGATGATCTGCTACTTATAAGGGTTAATAAATATTCATTTATTGTTATCACCCCATGGACATAATTATGATCTTCATTCATGTATCATATTCTATTCTGATCAATCAGTGTGAAAATTATAATAAACCGATCAAAAGAGAAGTAACTCTCAGATATATGCCTTTAGTGCTATTAGACATAAG